>CM056727.1:31080449-31680449 GCA_029844215.1 Przewalskia tangutica | reverse complement strand
ATTTTAACCTATGTCTAGTCAATTACAGCATATCTAAATATTTCCTCTCGGTTTTTATTCGAAATCATATAGGTTATGATAATTAGTGATCAATTAATTATCAAACATTCATACCAAATATTGACTAAATCTTAATCAAGTGAAGTAGAAATCAAACTACTGCATTAATTCATGAATAAAACTTTCAAGCGATTCATAAGGAAAGCCCTAATAGAGTGTTTAGCTCCTAACCATAGTCACGCTAAGAACTAACACAATATCCATATATAAACTGAATTAAAAACGAAAGAAAGAAAATTACGTAGAACAAAGTCTCCAATTGTAGCTTCAAATCCGCCTTGTGTTGTGTTGTGTTGTGTTGTAGAATGACCAACCTCCCCCATAACATTAATTCCCAGGGCTTAAATATCCTCTAATTTTCGTGCCCTATGGACCAATCTTCCCTTAGTCAATTTGCCTTGGCCCGAAATTTTCGCGTCGGCGCGCGATCTGCGAAAACTCTGTAACTTCACCGGCCTGATTGGCACCAAGATCTTGCTGATAGCACCGCGGTGCTGAAAGTCTTGTGGCTCCTCGGTAAATATGGCACTGCGGTTCTGCATAGTGACATCGCGGTGCTGCATTCTTTCGCTCTGAGTTGCCAACTTTCGTCTTTTTCGCCTTGGGAGCACCTTTTCTGCCCATTTCTCGTTCCTTATTGTCATTTTCCCTTTTTGAATCGCTGTGACTCAAAAGAAGGAAAAACAAATCTACTACTATACTAAACACAACAAAAACAAGTAAAATACCAACTAAAAATGACCCAAAAGGCGTATACAAAATACGCCTAACAAACACCCTCAAACTTAACATTTGCTCGCCCCCGAGCAAAGATCAAAACAAAAACAAAGACACAAAAATAAAAGACTCAAAGACTCAAATCAAGCAGCTGCACAAAGGTTTAGAAACACATGAACGTCAGTTGGATAATATGCAGGAACAAATATAGCATGAATTCAGCAATCTAGAATTTCAAGTCAGATATTTCGCAAATTCATTTCAATCACAAGTAATGAAAGCATGAATACCTAACATATGCATGTCAATTTCATTTAGTTCTACGGGCATGTGTATTTACTATTCTCCACTAATTATAGACATACATAGTAGAGATCCTCATGACTTTTCAGGGTTGTAATGTAGGCTTAGGCAGATGTAGGCATTTAGGCTCAATATACATACCATAAACGTTTTTCTCATTCAACTGTTTTGTCCTTCTTTTTGGTATTCTTTTCAGTTCATACTGATCATTCCTCTTTTCTCTTTTTGAGACCATGAATCAATTTATATAGGCACCCCCAAACTTAAGCTTTTACATTTTTTTATTGGAGTGCATCACTTTTTCACTCTCTTTTTGTATTTCGTTTTCACTCTTTTTTATCCCAATTTTTCAATTACTGCTTATGGCGCACGAGGGAATCATGAGGTGTCAAAGAAAACAACTTATTTTAGGCTCAACAGGGCTGACTAGGGATACAATTTATTGTCAGGATAGGTAATGAAGGGTAAGAAGGACTATCAAAGAAATGTCTGAATCATCTCTCTAACATGTACATCTTAACTATTTCGCCTCAAATAACAAGCAAGCAGACTTCACAAATATTTTTCACTTAACAACACATAGGCTAAGCATCAAATATTTCAAATAATCAAATTTTCATGAATTTTTGGCATATCTAACTTAAGCACACAGATTTTAGTTTCTCATTCCATTACATTATCCCACTTAGTTCACTATGCGTTCCAAATAAGCACAACATGCATGATCATAAAAATTAAAAAATAAAAAATTGACACATAAAACACAAAAACAACAAAAGACTCACAAAAATAAAATAAAATGAAAACTCCCCCAAACTTAAACTACACATTGTCCCAAATGTGTAAAAGACTCAAAAATTCAAATGGGACGACTTACAGACATACAACGGCTCAAAATGGTGGTGGTGGCGGCAGATATTGCACTGAGACGGTATCTGTGGGAGGAGATTTGGCGATTTAGGGCCTTTTTATTATTCGGAAATAGTTAATCGGCACCGCGGTTCTACATAGTGGCACCGTGGTGCCTAAAGTACTGGGGCCTCTCTGAACATTAGGCACCGCGGTCCTGCAGATTGGCACCCCGGTGCTGACTCGACTTCGTGTTTTCCACCCTTTTCTTCATGCTCATTCTCCGATTCCTTCACCTGGCATCACAACACAACAAACATACCAAAAGTGAGACTGTTCAATTTAAAATAAAACAAACTAAAATGAAAAATTTAAATAACATAATTAAAACCTCGGGTTGTCTCCCACGTAGCGCTGTCTTTAACGTCTTTTAGCCGGACGCAATTAATCTTTACTAGTGCCTGGTGGATCCTTCTGCGAACGGCTTGCAATCCGAATAGTTATTTTTTCCGGCCTCACTTCACCTACACTATTTCTATAGAACACAGAAAAAGTAGTACTTTTATGCTTGCCCCCAAATTGCCAATACTTGCTTGCATTCAAAATTCCATATAGTGCAAGGAATAATGAAGCTCTATGAATTTATAGACTTCTGGGGGTTCTCTTGAGGGTATGGACTTTCTGGTTGGGGGTCAGCAAAGACATCTGATGGGTACAACAAAAAGAAACTCCAAAGAATCCAAAAAGGTGAAAAATTAGATTCCAGTAACCCCTTCTTTCTCTACACCAACTACCTTTCTCAACTCCTCAACAACTTGGTGTGGTTCAGACTCCTCACTTTGCTTACCACTTCCCACAATGGTGTCGCTAGGCATATTTTCTTGAGGTGTATTGATCACCATATCCATCAGTTGCCTTATTTGTGTCTCCAAATTTCTGAGTGACACGTTGGTCTCAGCCATAAACTGAGTCTGACACTTGGTGAGCTTGAGTATGACTTCCTGCAGCTCATTTCGATCTTCATGTGGAACCTGTGGGTTAAGCTGTTGTTGATGACTCCACTTCCCCTGATAGTAGTAGTAGTCCATGTATTTTTTTTTAATTTACTAACTTTACCTACAAAATAAGAAAAACAACAAAAAATGATAAAAAGATGTTCGCGGAACAAGTTAGAAACTTGTTCTTGGAGCAACCAAATTAGAAGTAAAATAACATGTCCAAATATATACAAACCAAATTAGACATAAGAATAGATAGTTTGATATTTAAAGTACGTCAGTCCTCGGCAACGGCGCCAAAAACTTGTTAGCGATATTTCGACTGCTCACGCAAGCGTACGCATCATTCACAAGTAATATAGTATGTAAGACCGAATATCGTCCACAGAGACTGGTTTCTAAGTACCGTTCATCTATTTTATGTTATCTATTTGGCAATCGATATTTGTTTGGGTTTTTATTTAACTACTAGAATAATTTCAATATTTAAACTAATAAAGTTGTAATCAGTTATGGATGAATTAGGGCTTCCAAAATCTTCGACCATCCACTTTATTCAATCCTTAATGCAACTAAAATGATTCTTCTTCTTCGTTAAGATAGCGGTTAACTAGACTGTCTTATATTCAGATTAGGACATATAATCACTCAACCCCAGTGCAGAACTCTTCTATATTTCTATGATATGATTTACCACATAGGAGGATTAAGAACAGTAACCTACACAAGTATCGGGGTACTTTCGGCCGCGATTTTAACCTATGTCTAGTCAATTACAGCATATCTAAATTTCTCCTCTCGGTTCTTGATTCGAAATCATATAGGTTATGATAATTAGTGATTAATTAATTATCAAACATTCATACAAAATATTGACTAAATCTTAATCAAGTGAAGAAGAAATCAAACTACTGCATTAATTCATGAATAAAAGTTTCAAGCGATTCATATGGAAAGCCCTAATAAAGTTTTTAGCTCCTAGCCATAGTCACACTTAGAACTAACACAATATCCATACATAAACTGAATTAAAAACGAAAGAAAGAAAATTACGTAGAACAAAGTCTCCAATTGTAGCTCCAAATCCGTCTTGTGTTGTGTTGTAGAATGACCAACCTACGCCATAGCATTAATCCCTAGGGCTTAAATATCCTCTAATTTTGTGCCTATGGACGATCGCATCTTGGCGCGTGATCAGAAACTCTGACTTCTCGGCCTGATTGATGCAGCGGTCTTTGAAAGTTCTGTAGCTCGCTTGGTAAATATGGCATGATTACGTATAGTGGCGCATGATCTTTGCCTTCTTTCGCTCCGAGTTGCCAACTTTCGTCCTTTTCGCCTCGGGAGCACCTTTTCTGCCCATTT
The DNA here is from genome assembly GCA_029844215.1 of Przewalskia tangutica. Classification (NCBI taxonomy): domain Eukaryota; kingdom Viridiplantae; phylum Streptophyta; class Magnoliopsida; order Solanales; family Solanaceae; genus Przewalskia; species Przewalskia tangutica. Next base: position 31,676,157 of record CM056727.1, on the reverse strand, counting down.
CTCGTTCCTTTTTGACATTTTGCCTTTTTGCACCGCTGTGACTCAAAAGAAGGAAAAACAAACCTACTACTATACTAAACACAACAAAAACGAGTAATAATGACTCAAAAGACGTATACAAAATACGCCTAACAACTCCCCTTATGCCTTCCAGATTAGAATATTTATATTTTTAAGGGTCTATTATCTAAGTTTAAAGATATTGTCGACGTATCACATATCATCGATATCTCAATTTCGATAATCATTAGTCGAGGCGATTTAAGAGCTACGTTATAATATCAATTCTCACTCCATTAATAAACACGTATACTCTAGGGATGCATTTATAGAATATTATAAACAATCAACTAATAATTCAACAAATGCAAAATGTCATAATATTAATCATCATTAATATATAAACACGAATGTGTATAAAGTACATGTGTCCTAATACTGATTGTCTCTAGGACATACAAATACTTTCATAAATAATCGAAAGAGATGGTCAAAATTGGGTGTCAACAAGCGTGAAGACACTATTTTTACAGAGTTTTTTATCTTTTACTTTTTAAAATATTAAAACGACAACGTTTAGTTTGTTTTTATTAAAAATGATTTTTAAAAAGAAATGAAAATCGTGTAGGTCTTAATTTGAATTAAAAAAGTGCTAAATAATTAATAAAAATGGTGTCGTTTTAATTTGTCAAACGCGTCATTTTTGGTCAATTTAAAACACAAGTCACTTATTTATGTGACATTTCACAAACTCGTCACACAAACGTCATAAATAAATGACACTTAAAAAACCGTCACACAAATGTCATAATTTTATGTCACTTAAAAAATCTGTCACACAAATGTCATAATTTTATGACACTTAAAAAAATCGTCACACAGATGTCATAATTTTATGACACTTAAAAAAACCGTCACATGAATATCAAGAAAAATCATAAATTTACTAAAAAGATGTGACATTTGAATTTCTATCACATGTGAAGTGTCACCGTAACCTGTTTTTGTTGTAGTGAAAATAACAGATGTGTTTACCAAACCTCTATCATCTTTTCGATTTGAATTCCTACGATCCAAGCTGAATGTGTCTTCTCCACCTTCCGCTTGCAAGGAGAGTATTGAAGCATATCCGACGTGAGAAATTCTTGGAGAAGGGATAGACTAGGATAGTAATTCTTCTATTGTATTCTAATGTAACTACAATTTCTATGTCATGTTTAGACTAGAATAGTTGCATGTGTGTATTATATATATATATATATATATATATTTTTTTTTTTTTTTTTTTTTTTTTTTTGTTAGGGAAGGAAAATAGTTTGTGAAGTCTATGTTATATATATATATATATTGTTAGGGAAGGAAAATAGTTTGTGAAGTCTATGTTTGTAACCGCTGTTCTTTATGTTCTGATACATACATGCATGTGAGTGTAAGGTCTTGGGTCCCCCATCCATGTATATATATATATATATATATTGTTCATGTTTGTACAAAGACAACAGGGAAGGAAAATAGTTTGTGAAGTCTATGTTTGTAACCGCTGTTCTTTATGTTCTGATACATACATGCATGTGAGTGTAAGGTCTTGGGTCCCCCCCACCCACCCACCCAAAAGAAGACTAAATAAAATTGTATTAAGAACTGTCTAGTTGAGTTAGTCATTGCTGCAAAAGGGGTTTGGTTATTGAAAGCACATGCATCCAACCTTGTGTCTGTTATAATATAAGTTATATAGTGTTAACTCTTTTCTTTTTTTCAATTATATTTCTAAACAATGATTAAGGTTGAGATTTTTTTCCCAGAAGCTAAAAGTTAGGCTTTCATGTCCTTCTGTTCTATGTTTTAAGTTCCTCCCTGTGTCTATTCTTCTCACTAACTATAGGTTATATGTCTCTCTCCAAATGAAGAAGGGATGAATTAACTCCATTTCCCAGAGCACAAAAAATAGAGAAGAGAACGAACCAATGATTTCTTTTATAAGGAGTTTCAGTTTTTTTTAGCCTTCTCTTTTTGTTGTTTTCTATTTCTCTTACATCTTATAGAGAAAAGGATAAAATTACTGTTCGAAATTAAGCAATTTTAATTTATCTTCTGTTAAACAAAACTATAGGGGCATAAATTTGGACATGTATGTGTAGACTGTAGACGATTCATTTCGCGGTGGAGCTTCATCAATAAAACGGATTAATATAAAATAACTTGCTAGCTAATAACAAAGATATGAATAAATCAACAGTCTAAGAAACAGCAAGATTGAGCAATTTTGGATATATATACTCAAGCAATTTCCCCTATCTTCTGATACTCCGCCCCACCAAAAAGATCACCCGTTAAAAGGAAAATTTTGTTTGACTTGCATTTAAATGGTAAGATTATATTGTGGTACTATGTGAATTAAGATTTGTTCATTCTATTAAATTTAGGACAAAAATAATATATGTTTGAGAGACGCGCAATGACATTAAATTACAAGTGCAATTGTATGATTGTGACGTGTTTGCAATAGCTTTTTCTGATGTCTCGATTTCTCGTCTGAGGTTGATTGTTTTTCATACTTTGTGTTGTTTTGCTTGCTTTGCCTGATTATGCTTTATCTTGAGCTGAGAGGTCTTCCGAAAACAATTGTTCTACCTACTAAGGTTGAGGTGAGGTCTGTGTACATTCTACCCTCCACAAACCTCACATTGTGAAATTTTCACTGGATATGTTGTTGTTTTTGTTGTTTTCTGATTTCTCACTCGATATTTGGATTTGTTTTGACTCGATTAATTTAACTTCATATCGAAATTTTTATTTCGAAGTACAATGCTCTCTATCAAAAGCTATTTCATACAAAAAATTCAAACTTGAAACCCTAATTGAGGATGAATACTTAATTTTGGTGTGAGCAATAGCTTTACTTTTCTATGCGCATCACATCAAAAAGTCAATTGTTATCAAGAATTATCTTCACATTCCTTGTTGATGAAGTCTAACATTATATTGCTAGGTGCGAATTATTGTGATCTTACATGTGAACGTTCACCAAACATTGACAAATAATATAAATTAAATAAAGAGATTCGACTCAAGAATATCATGCGATTAAAGACGAAGGCTTAAATCCTTTATCATTATGATCTACGGTTGAAACTCAATTATACTATTACTAGCTAGATAGGCTGCTTCTGTTGATAAAATTTGTGGGAAGTATTGTCAACCATAAGAATTGATGTGATTTTTTCAAACACGAGACATAAATGTGAAGAGGGATAATTAGATTTGCCTAACGATATTAACATAATGTTTTCTATAACGAAAAAAAAAAGAAGGAAAAATTAACTTTTACACCACCATTTCATATTGCTTGTATACCCTCTAAGTGTTGGACTTAGAGTTTTGAGAGTAGATTTAAATGAACTCAGCATTTTTAGCATATAAATTGTAGGTATATTTGTGAAAAAACCTAAAAGTAGTAGATATATTAATTTGATTCATATTTCCAAAGAATTCAAATTTTAAACATATTAAGATTAAAAATTGGATCTGCTTCTGTTTGAGATGGAGATTTCTTTATGGCAAAAAAGAGAATCAAAGAGAATCCCAAAACAAAGTTGACAATATTACAATGGCAACTAAAAGGGTATATGACTAAGTTTATAAGTTGGTCAAATTAACTTACGGATATTTTCTTATTTATCTATGTATTTGATAAACAACGAAAATGTTTATCTAAAATCAGTCAAAAGTCATAAGTTAGCCACTCTCAACTTATAGCTTTACAACTTTTAAAGTTGACACGATATTATATTTTATAATTTTATTTTTAATATGATTTGTAATCTTCAAAATATTCTTCCTAAAATATAACTTTTAATTATCTCTATTCTATTTTCGTCATTAGTTCTTTGAAGTTATACATTTTCTAATTTTTAGGGTCATTGCATTCATTTTAACATCAAAAGTGTTGTTTCTTCTAAATACATATCTATTTATTTATAAAATCAGTTTCAAAATTTAAAATTAAAATATTTTTCAACACTTAATATTTATCAATTATTTTTAATCAACTAATGTAGGATATTACAGTGGATGTATGGAAATAGTATACAACTATCACTAGTGCTTAGAAAGATAAACAATTACAATTTCAATATAATAGGCTTGAAGCCTATGACAACATCAACATGTGTTGATGATCTTGATCTTCGGTCTTTGATCTTCCTTCCAATCTTGTGATCCTTGTTGAAACTGCAGCAAACCCCTTGAGAACAACAATAACAATATGTTTAGTAATCTGGAAATATGACAAGATAATTGGCTTGCTGAGTCGACCGAATTCTCGATCTATCCTTAAGATAATATTGCCCCGTATATCCTTTCAACGGTGTAATGGCAACTTATCTCCCAAGATAAAACAACAATCAAACAAATGAGCAAAGGAAACTCAAGTGTTCGCTATATAGAAGGATCTTTGAGTGTTTAAGATTGCAAGAAAGGAAGAGATTTCATGAACTAGGAAGAACTTATAGAATATGTATTATATGTGTGTTCTTCCTCTTTTTTTATGTTCTGTATATATCTTCATATATTGTGTGTTCAATGTATTATATTGTATGTGTGTCCTCAAATCTGAAACAAGGCTTGTTTATATAGTTTGGAGGATGAGGATAGGTGTTAAAAGGTGTTTAAGAGGGTTGTTAATGGCCTCCGTAAAGGTCATAAACGTTGTGGCATAAGTGTCAAACGTTTTGACAAGTAATGGCCATCATTTTGACTTATTACCGTTACTGTACTGGACGTGCACCATCGCGGTGCCTGTCTTTCAAAAACTCTAGGGACCGATCTGTAATTAAATAAAGTTCTGGGGTCCAAAAAGATAATATCAATAAAAGCCCATCAGCCCGACCCGGATCGGGCGGTGGTAGTGCGCATGTGGGCCTAGTCTCGAACCCAAGCACACCTAGGTCCTCCCTCCTTAGAACACATGAGTTACCCCTTAGGGTCACAATCCCTTACTTCGTGGGCCAATATCTCTTTCATTGCTCAATGGAATTTGACGATTATTGGTCATACGGTCATCTACTCACTTAGTAGATTATGCACATGTGAAGAACTAGGGTCTCCAACATATAAAACTATAATGTTTAAGTCTTTGAAGATGGGCGGACCCAACCTCCACTAAAGGCAAATTTCCAACAACTAACTCAAACGGTCTCTAAAAGAAAGCTTAACCATCAAAACTATATCCGTCATTGGCATTCCTTGGACTTATCCGATTTTAATCATATTACTAATTGATATGGTTTTACTTTTGCATCACCGCCTTACTAGTTGACCTAACAATTGAAGTAGCACAAATTAGGAGTTACAAGTCCACAAGAAAACTAAAGTAACCTCTCATGAGTTTTTCCATATGTGAAATAAGAGATAGATAAGATGAAAGAAACGAAAACAAGAACAATTTTTGGGAATGGACATCACTAAGAAATTAAAAGATAATGATATGATAGGGGGGTGTATTAAATAAATGTAGCTTTCTCCTTAGAAATAGAATAGACCTTTTAAAAACTATTGTCTCCCTAATTTCAAGAACCCCATGTTACTACCTACCTTCCTTTATCTTTCCATGTCTCCTTCATTATCCTTTTCTTTTCTATTACATTTTGTTTATTTTCCAACTCTTAGTGACCTTATTGGGGTCTCGACACGTACCCAATTTTATTAGCCACCTTCTTGTGCTTTTTTTTATTTTGTGCATTTATATTCTAATGGTCATTGAGATTCATATAATCAATTTCACCTTATTTGACACTAAAATGAAATTGCTAGTGTTATTGGGAATTTACTGATTCTTGTTTCAAAAAACGTTGAAATTTTTCCGACTACCTTTTCTTTTTTGTTTGATTTTTTTTTCAACCAAATATGATTAGAAAAAAGTTTTACAAGTAGAAAGGTCTTTTTATTTATTTAAAGTGGAAAACAATAATTTTTTCCTTGAATTTTCCGGAGGGCTAATATTATAAGGAAATAGCATCTTGTTTGATAAGAAAAAAATTAGACTATTTGGAACAACTACCTTTTTGTGCTTTCTTTTGTTCTCTGGTTTTGTTTTTTTCTTTGTGAGTAATATTACCAACAGAATAGAACATTCTTGTTCAGAAATAATCGAGAGTGATTTAGATTAGTGTAGACGTTTTATGTATTTTTCTACTATTATTCTTTTTTTTTTGTTGACGAAGGAATCCGCAACCGCTACTCTTTTTAGTGCGCACAGGGTAAATCTCGGTGTATGATAGCGCGCAGAAACGCGTCGATTAACTCACTTTGACAAGTCGTGTGTGACACGCTTAGAAAAAGGTTTATGCGGATCGAACTCGCGACTCGTGGCCCGTATTCTAGCTAACCAACTTGACTATCCTTACCGGTTAATATTATTCATTTTGAAGGCTTATTGGGGTTTAACACGTAGCGTATTTAGGTGAACTTATTAATTGTTTGATTTTATACATTCCTTGCGCCAACAGACAATAAATGAGGATCTTTTATGAAGAAAAAGAACAATAATGAGGAATTCTAGTTCAATGCTTTTTACGGATAAACTTCATAAATAATCCCTCTCTAATCACTATAATTGAAAATAGTTAATGTTATAAAATTTTGAATTCACAAGTGAAAATGTTTCAAATTTTTTAGTACTTGTGAAATTTGAAACTTTATAAATAACTAAGGAGTACTTTTTAGTTATAACTAAAGAGTGGTCAACGGGTCGGGTCGGCCCGGTCCCGTCCCATTCCCGATACTTTTAAAAAAAATATGGTATCGGGATTCGAACCGGTCTCGTCACTTGGACCGTCGAGATCGATCCGGCCGATCCTCCCTTTGCACAAAATAGTTGTTGCACCAACGACCATTTTTTATTTCTCCCCCTCCCCCAAGCCCCTACCCCCTTAATATTTATTTTTAACCTTCAAGTTATTATATTTACACTCTAACCCAATTTTTCAATTATAAATACTTCATTTTCTCTTCATCTTTCTCACAAATCTTCCTACAATCTCTCAATCAATCTCTCTACAAGTCTACATTGTCTACTAAATATTCAATTTTATTTATTCATTTGGGAGTGAAGTTGGCAACTAGCTTGAAGATCTTCCATCGAACAAAGTTTCAATTTTCAACCTCTCGATTACACGTCGACGTTACATCGTTTGGTACATTCGTTCCTTATTTTTAACTATTTAGTGCACTTAATTTTATTTAGTGCACTTAATTTTATTTAGTGCACTTAATTTCATTATCTTTAACTATTTATTAGCATAATTCAAATGAAATGAATTACAAGTATGTTGAAGGGTAAGGGTAAGACTTCTTCTAGTAGGGGTAACATGAGCATGGGTACTACTTTTAGTCATCCTAGTCCTACTCCTAGACATGATGATTTTGTTGATAATGAACATTTTCTTGAAATATCATTTGGTTTAGACGAGGAAATATTTTATGGAACTCAACAAGGCTTTAATTTAGAAGATGCTCAAGATGGCACACCCACTAATGTAGATGACAGCCCCACTAGTGCACCTCCAACTGGAACACCTCTTATTCCTCCTAGTATGAGACGAGGTCCAGCAAAACGACCATTAAAATCAGATGCATGATTTTTTTTTGATAGGGACGTAGAGAACCAAGTAGCTAGATGTAAATTTGTAAAGATATTTTTAAATTTAAATCTGGAAAAGATCAAGGTGGGAAGAGGGGTTTAATGAGACTTATAGAAAGGGATCACCCAACTAGGTATGCCTAATACAAGACTGGAAAATTGGGTGCGCAAGCGCCCCTCCATCGAGACAAGGTTCACATACTGTCCCGAACCAAGTACAGGATCAAATTAAATCATAACTGTGGGGAGTTTTAGGCCCTAATTACAATAAATATAGAGATAGGAAAGCAATTACAAAATTAGTTGTTGTGGAGGATTTGCCTTTTTCATTTCCTTCATCTCCTGATTTTATTCATTACATTAGAGAAATGTATAATCCTGCTTTTAAAGGTTTTCCTAAATCAACTGTTAAGAGAGATGTATTTAAATTTGTACATGAATATCAATAGTATATACGTTATTTATTATATCATTTTAATGGCAAAGTGTCTATCACTTCTGATATAGATCGTAGTACTAACGACCATGATTATTTAACGGTAAACTGTCATTGGATAGATTATAAATGGTCTGTGCAAAAACATATTTTAGCGTATAGATATAAAGATAGTAGACACACTAGTATTTTTATTTCAGAAAATATTTATTCAGTTTGCGATTATTACGGAATAACTGATAAAATTATGAGTATTACATTATTAGATAATGCTTCTTCTAAAATAAAAAAATATTTTATTCATATTCCCACTATTTATATTATTGGTTGAAAATCACTTATTGAAACTATCTATAAATGTATAGCAGTACTACCACCTCCAACTCCCAAAAATTCAAATGACCCACCACTATTGAACAAATTAAAGAAGAAGTGTTGTCTAGCATAGAAGACGAATGCAAAAAAGTATATAGGTATTACTAACAAGAAAGTGCTAGCAACCAACCGGCTTTCATACCATCTTCTTTTTTTTCTTCTTCTTCTTCAACATAACATCAAAAAAGACATGTTGTTTAAGCGGCTAGTATTGAAAGCCTTAGAAATAGAATGTGCGGTGGTAACACTACTAACCAAATTAGCGAGTTTGATATTTTTATTTTGCAGGGTGTTGTACTGTACCAAGCAGTTCTCAATGAAGATGGACGTGAAGACTTGCTGAAATACTGGGGGGGGGGGAATGAGAAAACCTTTCCCACAATTTCAATGATGGCCGGGATGTTTTGAACATTCAAGCGCCTTCAACGACGTCTGAAAGCTCTTTTTCTGTCGACAGATTTCAAATAGGAGAGCACAAACACTCGTTAGTCAGAGACAACTTGGAAATTACAGTATTATTCAGAGATTGAATACGAGCAGAACGGAGAAGGTACGGTCAACCGGAGATCAACGAAGAAGAAGACGAAAATTACAGCGACATCTTATCCGAAAGTGGTGGATCTGACCAACAAATATCAATTTCAACCGAAGAACCACAAGACATTGTGAAGAAATTAGAAAAAGTATTTTTAAATTGATAATTTTTTTAATTGTAATTTTACTATGTCATTTGCAATTTTTGAACAACGCTACAAAGTTGCAATGCTTTTTACGTGATAAAAATCATAAATACCTGGTTCAATGCTTTTTACGGATAAAATTCATAAATAGTCTCTCTCCAATCACTATAATTGAAAAATAGTTAATGTTATAAAATTTTGAATTCACAAGTGAAAATGTTTCAAAAGTTTTAGTGCTTGTGGAATTTGAAACTTTATAAATAACAGAGTACTTTTTAGTTACATTACAACACTGAAAAGTGGTCTGTGGTCAACTATTTCTCCCCTCCAATATGAAACATTTATCTTGCTGGGAAAGCCCAAACTTGAGTTGATGTACCTTGGGTCATTGGGCTGAGAATATTTGGGCCCAAAGTGGTCCTATTTGGTTAACAAAGGGATGCAAGCGGTACATATGATCACTTTTCTGTCCTATCTTTGAAAAATATTCATTATTATAGAGTTTTACATAACTGCTTTTCAATTATAGAAATTTAAAAGTGATTTGTGAATTTTTACCCATGCAAACATGTACTTAAGTCTAAGTGAATAACATCATTTCGATGAGGTACACACCATTTGCCATTTGGGTGTGAGAACTACTTTTTTAATATTTATATACAATTGAATGAAAGACTTCAAAATTTAGTTCACCAAGAATACAATTATAACAACAACATACTCAGTGTAATCTCACAAGTGGGGTCGGAGGATGGTAAAATGTATGTAGACTTTAACCTTCAATCAATTTGTTCTATTGGTTCCTTTATATAGTAAATTATGCTATATTTAAACTACTTTTTAGAAGTATATTATCTTTAAAATCAGAGTAACCTACAAGCAGCGCTGGCTCTGGCGATTGTACGGTCTCTGAGATTCAGCATTTCTGAATCGTGTAACACGATGGCTCCTTCGGGGGCCTCTGGCTCAGGATCAGGTGAGGGAGGAAGAGGCTTCAGGTGGATTGATTTATTTGAAAGCAGTTCCCCTGCTCATTTCGAAGCCGGTGCCAACCTTAACAACATGTGTGTAATTATTTGATGAAATGATTAATAATTCTAGAGATTTGTGAATATTCACCGGCAAAGACTAAAATGCACATTTCAAGTAATTGAAGATTACAAAGACTAGCATTAAAATTTACTAATAATAGAGGACAAGAAGTGCTATTAACCCAAAACTAAACATGCTATTAGATGGTACTTTTACAACGAGAAGTGTACTAGTAAAGTTTCATAAAACTGAGCCAACATACATTGATCAGCTAGCAATTTTCTTTGAAGTTCATTGACAAAGATATCTTGCACTATGGAAGCAGATAAAGGAAAAGGCAAAATGAAAAATATTGATAACATTGATGAAATATTAGGAGAAGGGTATGAAGGGCTAGAAGATGTTCACATAGATATGTCACTGCTAGAGGATGATGATAATCAATGTGACAATACAAGCAATGAAGTGATTCATGGCAATGCTACTAATGCTAGGGAGTTGTCATCGAATCGAATCGTCGCAATTTTAAAAGGCGAGCATCTCCGTTTGTGTTAAAGATTTATGAAATGCTTGCTGACACTAAGTACAATTCCTTGATTTCATGGAGTAATAATGGGACCAGCTTCATTATCAGAGATAATCATAAATTTGCCGTTGAAGTTCTTCCTCAGTTTTTCCTACACAACAATATCTCTAGCTTCGTCTGCCAACTTAACTGCTATGTGAGTATATTTCTATTAATGTTACATTATAAGTTATTATTGAGATCATTATCTTTTAAGGTGATTTTTTTTAACAAATAGGGATTCAGGAAAGTAAGTTGGGACAAATTCGAATTTCGGCATGGATGGTTTCAGAGAGGAAAAGGGCAGTGGTTGAAGAATATCAAGAGGAATACTAGTAGAAAGGCTCGTATGAATGAGCAGCCAACAGATCAAGGTATTGATGAAACAGTTGCGTTTACAATAAAGAAGGAAATTGAGGAAATCAGAGAAGAGCAAGTCAGAATGAGGGAAGAAATCATAATGCTTCAACGGCAACTAGACATATTAGAGAAAGAGATGGAAGACATTAACCAAGCTGGGAATAATATGTCCACTAAGAAAGCCAAAATTTGCATGCACTTGTTCAAATCTTTATTTGAATGTACACAAGGGCTAGGCAGCAGTGAAGTTGCACAGGAACAGAGTGGTGAGATAGAAGATGGTGTTGAAAACAGGGGAAGAGGCGATCGAGGCGGAAAAAGGAAAATGCAAGTAGAGGAAGAGTTGGGGAAGAGTGCAGGGGTTGCAGATTTGAAGTCTGATTCATATTTGGAAAAAATGCTCATGGATGAGATGAACTTGAATAATTTGGCTCAAGAACAACCTGATAATTTCCTGGAGTCAGAGGAGCTGGCTGGAGGTTCACCTTTTTGGACTGATTATGTGGAAAAGATGGATCACAAGGCTATCTTCTCTGGAGTTGGCCCTACTGTCTCACAGTCGCAGGAAACCACACTTTGAACCTTTACAATATACTTATCTGTTTAATTACAATGTTCTTTTTTTCTTGTCCATATTTCTGATTTAATTTTGTTTCGCAGGAATAGGAAATGGTTAGGTTCTTATGGCATGTTATGGACACCAAGAAGATGCTGCACAAAGTTCCTATGGCATGTTATGGACACCAAGAAGATGCTGTCACAAGACTTGTTTTCAAATCGTTGTAGTTGATACACTTTTGTAATAGCTGTTAACTTTGATTCCTGCACCTTTGTTTCTTTACTAGTTTGTTATAGCTGTTGGATAAACTACCTTTACAGTCTCTATCCATACTTGAGACACTCAGATTTCCAGTGCAATGATATATTATGTGTAAATAGAATTCTCAGTACTCATGAATGTTTTGTTGTTTTAAGTGATTGAGTATAATCACCACGAGTTAATCCTTGCTTCATCGGACTTCTGGGGTTCAAAGAAGAAGCAAGGTCATAAACCACCATAATCAATGCAAATATTACCTACAGCAACACACGTGGGTGACTTCACTAACAACACACACCATGCATATGCAGTGAAGCTGATAGGAAGATCCGTCAGATAAATACTTACTAAGACTCATCAACCGAAGGAAATCATGCTACTAAAAATGCTCGTGCAATATTCATACACCTAAAGCAAGAAGAACACATCCAGACATGCATTTTAGAAGCAATGATTTAGTAAATTCTTCAACCAAAATTACAAAAACTTATATTCCCTTGAAGCAAGCATTGTGCCGTTAAAAGGCTTAGCTAAATGTTATTCAAAATAGAACACCTGAGAAATATATGGGAACATACAAATTACAATTTGGCATCCTTCCTATTGATGCTGTTCATTTCACCTTTATTATGATTCCAATATAGAAAATTGGATACTCTATGGTATAGTACTTTGTGTAGCTGCAAAATTGGGATGACAAGTCCCCTACAAACAACCAGTGCTAAGGAGTAGCTAAAAGAATCAAACAAACAAATCCGCTAGGATTCACATAAAAAAAGTCTTGGTAACAGCCTAGTGGAATTTCAAGATAAATCCACAGGAAGCTCTCTTATGAAACGACGAGGGTGTAGCACCTTTAAATCTGACTTGAGTCTCTTCCAAATATGAACCGCCTTATCCAGTCAGAGACAACCAATGCCCTTGTACGCCAACTGACTTGTTTGCTGGATATTAAAAACACGGTGATCAGATTTCCCCAAAAGGTCAAAGAAAGTTGATAGAGAAGCAACAAGAAAAAAAACTTGGAATAATTACCTAGCATACACAGAATACCAGAGCCACTGACTGCTATGACCAATTGAAACCCAATCTCCTGGAAGTTGTGCTGCTGTTTGCTCTCCTCCCAAAGGTGCGAATTGTCCCAAATGTCGGTACCTGGAACAAGCATTTATATGGTTGTTAAAAATTATAGAAACTTTTTCAAGCCAAAATCATAATCCATAGCTTAAGTTCCATTCATCCTGTTTATACTTCCCTCCCATTAATGATTGTGTGCATACTCAAGACAAGCTTTCTAAGGATTCATTATGGTTTCAAAAATTAATAAACTGCATGAGACCATCAGCAGAATCGTGATTACTTGTCCCACTTCACTCGTGTTGGTGTGAGGACATGATCCCTTAGAGAGGTGGTGTTAAGACATGATCAGACAAATCCAACTTGTACCTGAATGGGTGAAAACGATGGCGGCCTTCTCCTCTAAAACGAAGAGGACCTTCTGGGTTTTTTTCACATTCCTCCATACGATTAAAGCATTTAGCTAAGTAGACACCTTTCTGAGATGCAACCTGACAAAGTCGTTGCACATGCGACATAAGATATTTAAGCATTTGCGCATCCACTAGGAACACAAATAGAAGCTAGACTCATAATCTTGTCTGCATAATACCTGAGCTGTTGCTGGAAGATTCTTCATAGCAGTATCCACTTGGGACAGAGCTGATTTAAACTCTTCAATGTCCACCTCAACTGATTCTTTAACACCATCACCTTTTGATTCTTTCAAGAGATCGACGAGATTACTCATTTTTTTATTTTTCAAGTAAAGCTCCACCTGCGGGTATATTTCACATATGTCCTTAAGGACTTCCTGAATTTCTGTGACAGTAAGTGTTCCGGAGTTATCCTTGTCTGCCTTATGAAATATAGCAGCAATATCTTCCTGCACAATGAGAAATTTAGAGAAATAAAGATCAGTGTTTGCACAATTTAATATCTTATCAATTCAAAGTTCAAACAAGTTTTACTTTGTCAGAAGCTGACTGTTTCCTGTTTCATATGTTAATTAACCAAATATTACTGGTAATATCCAACTCAACAAGTATCCTGAAAATTATTGCCTGTTTTGTACCCCGTCGAATGAAGTAAAGTGCAAATTATTCCTGTGTGGACTCTAAATATTTCGTGGCTAAGCTTCAACGGTATTGTCAAAAGAAGATGACACTGAAAGTTAATATTTACTCAAAGCTGGTTAACAAATAGATGAACACGAATAGCGCATTCTAGTGGAATGCTGGATAGAATGACTACCCAATATAAGGAAAGTAAAGTGATCAGGAAGTGGAAGTGAGATTACCATGACTTTACGCTGGTTGATTGTTGCACAATCACCAAGCGCATATACGTTGTCCTGTCCCTCAACACGCAGCCACTCATCAGTTGCTAGCACTCGTCTGTTTCCCTGTTAGCAAAAAGTATTTCATATAACTGACATAAATACCAGAAAAATCAAACAAAAGCTTGACAGAGGCATTAAATTAGCGCCCACTAAACAAGACAAATACCTGACCAATGTGCTTCATAAACTCCATAATTACCGGACGAGTTCCAATACCAGTTGACCAAACAGTCATTCCATAAGGCATTGAAGTTATTTCTCCACGCTTGACATCCTTAGTAGAAATTTCTTTTTCTCCTACCTTCACAACCATTTACCCTGTTTTCACATCAATACCATCTCTGTGGAATTTTTCTTCAGCAAAAGCTGTAATTCTTTTGTCAAACCTATAAATGAAGAATAGGTTACATCAGAACACAAGTAAAAGTGAAAATTGAGCTCATAATGGAAGCTGCATGTTTCAAGTGAAAAGGTTGCAGAGAACTAAAAATATGTGGATTTGCTCGGGCATCAGACATCACATAGCAGAATTTAGACATTAGGATGTCTCTGAGCCAATGAATAACCAACTGCTTTGCCAATATTTTGCCTAACGACCAACAAAAAGGCATCTACTGAAAAGATATGCATAAACTACTAGATTTCGGAATAAAAAGGCTGACTTTGCTCTGTTTCAACCTCTTTGCGGAGTTCCATTACCCACATAAGAATGTCATTACTTGTCAACTCCTTGAAATATACCACTGAAGCAGCCTGACCTACTTCACCTTCCCCTAGGTAAAAGAAAAAGGAGAAGAAGAAAAGGAATAGAAACAGATGATTTTCTGTTTTGCTCATTCTGAAAATTATGCTCAATAAACCCAGCACTATTAAACAAGGGGAAGCAGCTAAAGTGGCCTTTGTTAGGGTGTCTTTCAACTGCACAATGTCCTTTGTCTAGGTTAATATTACATCCTAATGTCGAGCGAAGAAAACAGCCTTTGGGTTGAAACATTTTGTATTTACAATAAGCTCAATCAAGGGCCAGAACCTGAAACTGTGGGAAGACAATATCCACTACTAGGCATCATTGGAATAGCTAAACATGAAGAGTCACTCGAACATGTTCTTAAATTTGCGCGTTCAAACATGATTTATTGCCCCAAAAAGGTATTATCTCCACGAAAACTTATCTTCAGAGATTGGGAAAAGCATATATACTTCCAATAGGTGGTTCGAGGAACAATGTATGAGCATGCATATGAAATATACTTAAGATGACTGCCAGTGTTAACAAAAGCGCAAAAAAGCTCTAAGGCCAGCTGGGGCTTTAAGCGCAAATAAAGTGTGGCTTTAATGAAAAAAGGCGCAATGATGCAAAAATACAAATATTTATATGTTTCGTTCAAGACTAATAATAATAAACATGAATAACAAATATATGGACAAAGAAATTGTAAAAACTTTACAATAAAGTGAAATATCAATTATCTAGTGTCACCTCTTCTAGAGAGGCTCATTGGCAAGGAAAAGTATGTCTTAGAGCCTTGATGATAACACTTAAGCACACATAAAGCGAGGCGAAGCGCTCAACATGCCTCGCTTCAGGGCTTAAGCGCGCTTTGAGCGGACCTTTGACAACACTGATGATTGCTTAAAAGAAGTGATGTCTTACATGTTCACAATATGATCTGTTGCTTCAA
The DNA here is from genome assembly GCA_029844215.1 of Przewalskia tangutica. Classification (NCBI taxonomy): domain Eukaryota; kingdom Viridiplantae; phylum Streptophyta; class Magnoliopsida; order Solanales; family Solanaceae; genus Przewalskia; species Przewalskia tangutica. The sequence continues at coordinate 31,660,170 of CM056727.1, read as the reverse complement.
GAAGTGTTAAGGTCACCAAATCTTTGACCTTAGGATACAGCCAAACTATATCTTCATTGACAAAGTCATGAAGCTGTGCTGCAAACTCCACACCAGTTGGCCCACCACCGACAATAACAAAGTGAAGCAGCCGCTTTCTCTCCTCATCACTGAGGGTAGGCAGACTTGCTTTTTCAAAACAGTAACAGTTCTACGGATCTTTTGAGCATCTTCTACTTCCTGTTTAAAGAGCATTCCAATGTAAATGTCAATATAAATGTTTTGCATGTGCTACATGTGCTACCAAGCTAATCTTAAATAAATTATGTAAAACTCCTCATCTCGTGGTATCACAAACTTGCAGATGGTATAAAGGGTATTACCTTCAAGAAGTAGGTGTGCTCATCAACACCAGGAATGTTGAATGTATTTACACGGGCTCCAGTAGCAATGACAAGATAGTCATAATCTACAGAAAACTCTTCCTTCCCATTCCCATTGATGCTTAGATTTGATCGACAATATACTTTTTTGTTTTCTGGATCAATTTTGATACATTCAGCTTCACAGTAATAGGCATTTACATGTTTCTGCAAGAAGGATGTCAACATAATATCAGAGGAAACATGATGTTCCAGTAACTTAGGCTTAATAATCATAAGATGGATAGCCAAGTTGAATGGATAATTATAGTTGCACGCTTGCAGCTGAAAGTATATATGTCCTAGAAACAATCATTTTAGGAGCACATGTACTTGAACACATTCATATTATTAATAAGATTAATATATACTTGACATTTGCAATTATTGAATTATTATTTGATTGTTTATATTATTCATTAATATGCATCCCTTGAACTTACATTGTCATTAATAGTGTGAGATATTAATGATAGAGTGTAGTTCTTAAAATAGCCTAGACTAATGATCATTGAAAATGCGATATCAATGATATGTTATAAGTCGACATGTGGTCTGCATCACATTCTTAGAGAATGTAGTATATCTCACTTACTGCTAGCAATAGTTGCTAGTGATGGACACATGGATACTCTTAGAGGAGTATTGGCATACCCTGCTGATAAACTATTTGTTATACATGTCTAGAGTATTATCTGGGAGATAGAGGTCCTTAGACTTGAGGTCAATATCACCTTGTTTATGGAGCAATGCACTTTGATCCTGTCCTAAGCTCAAATGCCTTATAGGTTGAGACGCGGCTTGTATTGGGTGCATTACGAAGTAGATTGAAGGTGGTAGTTGAGCCAAGAATAAGATCCATTCCTCGATTGGAGTTTCGAGAGAACACTCAGCTTCTCAGAGATGTTAGGTCGACCAAGTCATTGGCCAATGCAAGAGACATATCTAGGATATGCTATAAGTTTGAATTGCTGTTTCCAACTTTTCTGATAATGTTGCGGATTGATTCAACAACGCTGCGACTTTCCACTGTTCCACACGTAACACTTGGCAGCAAAGGGGTGAATGCAAAGTAATTTCTTGGAGATATCACTTGGACATTATATGAAGGATCCTTCAGATTCTTCAAGAAACTGGCTCCAGCCCAACCAGTTCCAAGGACAACAACTTTCTTTTTTCTATTGTTGGCCTCAACCAACTCTCCAGCATTGGAATTGTCATACGATTTTGCTGCCTCAGAGTATGCCACAAGACCTCCAACACTATCATTTATATGAAAGGGTCAGAATAGAGCAAACTCACTGCACAGATAAAATAAAGGGCTGCAGTAGAAAAGTATCTCTAGGAGGTGGTAGGATGGAGAAAAACAAACTAATGTCCCTTAGTGCTTTGGAAAGAAACAAAAGAAGGCAGACCAAATTTTCATTTCAAAAAGAAATAATATGATAATAAACTAAAAGCCTATGAAACACTTAAAATGAAATATTATACTCTAGAGACGCTAACTGCACCATCATGTTGCTCCCAAAGATATATCTTCTACTCGAGAATATATGACTAGAAAACATGCTTAGAAATACCACATATATGAAGGCATCACAAGTAGAGAATAATCAAATAGCGCAATCTTGTAGCACTTCTACACAAAAGGATTGCAAATGGATGTACTGAAGAGACATGCCATATATACTGCTTTAGTACAGTACAGAAGGAGCTTAACCCTAGCACATATCTCGTCTTATGTACCCTCAATTTGCTTAACCCTAGCACATATCTCGTCTTATGTACCCTCAATTTGCAGCCTCAGTCTCAGATATCCGTATTTCATTGCCACTTTCCTTTTCTTTATCCTATATTCACCTTTGATTTACATAACTTTATATCTTGACTTGACGATCTCTCTAGTAAAACATCTAGCATTCGCTGAGCCAGAAGAAAACTACATGACAACTACATTTATAGCCTGATCATGGAGTATTAAGCATCTGACCTTATAGCAATCCCGATTCAAAATGATTTTACCATTGAATTAAACACATAATTAGGTAACAATAAACTTGTATACTGGAATTAGGATTGCACAACCATGCTTAATTACTTCTAATTCGATCATCAACCCAATGCAATAACTGAAACAGAGCAAAGCAGAGGTAATTGCAAAGTAAAACACTACTATGAGTAAATAGTCGAAAACTATCAAATTAGGATCAATATATATCGAACAACTATACACAATTCCAATGTACTTTGCAGATAAAACATTTCGCCAAGACCGCCAAACATTTAAGAACAAATAGTTTCGCTTATATATTTTCCAGTATGACTTTGATACTCGTCATACGCAAAAGCAATAATACGTTTTTCCATTCTAAAATTTTCATCAATCTAATGACAAGTAATTGTTAAATAATCATAACTGTTTAAAGCATGTCCAATGTCTGAAGTAAAACTAACTAGGCATGGAAGGTTAGCAAACAAATATTGCAAGAAAATAACATAATCATTATGAAGTCTAAAAATATCGGCTCTAGTAGTACTACGAGTAACACCTTTAAAAAAAGGATTATATACTCTTTGAATATATGTAATTAAATATGAAGAAGAAGCAAAAGAAAAAGGTAAACAACCTCCGACAATCATTTTTGCTAATTCAATGCGATCCTTTTTTGGATCGTACTTAGTCACCCAGGTTAATGGATTAAGTTGTTGTTGGCGGGTTCTAAATCAGAGACAACATTACATTGTGTCGTATGATCGTTTTTTATATGTCTACCTATAGTGTCCGTCCCCCCGTCACCACCCCATGTCTTATGTTTATAAGTTCTCCCACAAATATTACATCTAACTCTATCAGTACCCATAACTTTATCATAAAAGAGCCACACTTTACTCTTTTTTTTTCTTGCTACTGGTTCTGGTAAAGGAGGTCTACGACTACGACTACCACTAGCGCACTAACATTGATGTAAGGAACACTAGTAGATGTAGGAGGTTCATTTTCTTCAAGTTCAACAATATTATCTAATTGAGCGTTATCATATTCATTATCTTACATTCCAAAATCTTCTGCATTTGATCATAATCTATATTTTGATTAGATGATGAAGAACCTATAGATTTTACCCCTTGAACTAGATTTACTGGTGATCCGACGATTCCCTTAGCGAAGACATTATAAAATATTTAAATAATCAACAAATAAATATGACAATTTAATAAAATAATTAGAGAATGAAACGAGTGTACCAAACTTGGATTGAATTCATTGAAACTCGAAGCTCGAAGTATTGCGTCTTGCTACTTTGAATTTGAAAACTAATAATAATAATAACTTGAAAATTGATAATAAAGATGATTAAGAGAGTATGAGAATAAGAGAATTGAGAGAAATGTTGTGTGATAAAAATGAAAAAAATGTAGAGAATTTATAGATTTTTAAAGGGTAAAAATGTAATTAAAAAAAATAATAAACAAAACAAAAAAATGAAAAAAATGAAAAATGCGCCAAAGCATGAAATGACCGTTAGCTTCCCCCTACTTGTAACAATACCGTTTGGGTCATGTGCAATTTTTTTAATTTTTTGTGTTCTGTCGATCGGACCGGTTAGCAAATAATGTAACCGGTTTCGATTCACGGGTCTAACCGGTCCGGGCCTTACCGGGTTTTTATCTAACCCGTGCGGATTGGGGTTGGGGGCCAACCCAACCCCCAATCCGGTAAGCCCTTACCGTTCCGGTCCGAATTTTCTACCGGGTCAACCGGTCCGGTTCCGAGTCAACCCGGACCGATAGACAGGTTTACTCTAGAGACGCTAACTGCACCATCATGTTGCTCCCAAAGATATATCTTCTACTCGAGAATATATGACTAGAAAACATGCTTAGAAATACCACATATATGAAGGCATCACAAGTAGAGACTAATCAAATAGCGCAATCTTGTAGCACTTCTACACAAAAGGATTGCAAATGGATGTACTGAAGAGACATGCCATATATACTGCTTTAGTACAGTACAGAAGGAGCTTAACCCTAGCACATATCTCGTCTTATGTACCCTCAATTTGCAGCCTCAGTCTCAGATATCCGTATTTCATTGCCAAAATAGTACAACAATGTCCCACCGTTTCATGCAGTTTTTCGGCCAACAACCAAACCAAAACCCTTTTCACAATTCCTTATAACCCAATTCACATTTCAACAAGTTTATATAAACCATCACAACTTGTAACAACAATATTTCCTTCATTTTAACATGCAAGTAGTGACGATAATAACAACAATAACCAACGAATCCAATATCACCAAAACTGCCTCAAAATCGGCAACTATTCCAAGACTGTCACATGTATTTCTTATTCTCCTTTTCTCAACACAAGTTCATCTATCAACTATAACATCATGTAACTTCTAATTACTTCAAGAGGAAGAAGAAATTTTACCTCAATATTAGCCCAAAACAGTCCCTAAGTCTCGGCCCTCCTTCACCTTTGCACCACTTCTACACGTTACACTACACAGGTATATCCTCTACAAGCTTGTAACCATCTTGCTTTCTTGTTTTTCTTCCAAAAAGTTCATTTTCAAGCTTAGGGTTTCAAGAAGTTTCTTGGACAAATCGTGACCAATAGTTTTGGAAGGTAACTTGGCTTAGAACTTGGTTAAGGTGTTTAATCTTGGAAAATAACTTAATCTTGTTCTTCACCTTGGCTAAGGTTTTTGAGAATTTCAAGGAGAGGAAGAGATATGAGGGTTTGAAGATGAAGATATTTGTGAGCTAAGTCTTCAAGACTTTGTATTAAAATAGGTGTACAAGCACAAGTGGAGGGGACCCAAGTAGACCCACTTGTCCACTTGTCTTCCCTTCACATAAAATATCTCCCACACTTAGTCATTTTCTCCAAATTTTCGACCCCCCCCCCCATCATACAATACTAAGTCCATAACTCCATTTGGAAAGAATTCAACCACCAATATTAATTCTCGTCGTCACATTTGTTGTATCCAAAGTTATTCCATATAGAAAATGTAAATATATTTTTCTTCCAACATTCAAATCTTATTTCCTTACTTACGTTCTCACTTATATGCCCTGGACTTACGGGGTGTAACACTATCGTTAGCCAAATAGATAACATAGACTAGATAACCGGTAATTGATAATCAGTCTCTGTGAACGATATTCGGTCTTACAGACTATATTACTTGAAGCGATACGTACACTTGCGTGAGTATAAGTAAAATCGCTAACAATACACCATTACATTGTATCTAAATATTTGAGCGAGCTAACTTAGTGTATTTGACTTTATTCGAATGTATTGGTCTCCGCTGTATCTAAATATTTGAGTGAGCTAACTTGATGTATTTGATTATATTCACAAGCGTATAAATAAACGGTAAAACGGAGTAAGTTGGTGTATTTGACCGTATTCATAAGTGTATAGATAAATGGTCCTAATTGATGTATTTGAGTGTATTCATAAGTGTAGACTATAACTACGAAAAATAAATAAAATAAAGAATAGTTATTATTAATAAATACATCTTAGAGTTAGCTACATCATTTAAAATTTTCAATTATGTTTTCCCGTTTAACTTTGTATTACTGCTCCGACCATAATTAAAATAATATTCTCATCTAACTCAAGAATTTCATCAAAACGTTAGCCTCTGATTTGCTAACAACATTATTGATCTATAATAATATTTTCTTTTGTAGAATTATTTTTTACTCACCAATCTAATGCAAAAAGATTATATATGTTAGGAAATATTTATTAAAGTGAAATAAAGTAAATCCTATTAATTATGAATTGAACAATTAGGGGCCCCACACGTCGGAAACATGGTTTCCACACACGTGCATATAAAATACCAAGGATCATTATTTCCTTAAATGGAAGAGATATTGATATGTATACGAATTGTTTGAGACGTAAGATAATAGACGGTTATTGGCCAAATGACGTTGATTTCACGTTGGTAAATGAAAGGAAGAAATGTGTAAGAAATGAAAAAACGAATCAGAAAATTTTCCGGGAAAACTGAGAGGCACCGCGGTGCCACAAGGACAGGACTGCGGTGCCTCCACCATGGGACCGCGGTGCAAATTTATTTTTCGGTTCCAGTGACTTACTGGAATTTAAGCACTGCGGTGCCTCGACGTTTTTTTAGTAACGTAGTAGGCGAATTGAAACTGATTTTTGGACTGACTTTGGAGAAATTACTCTCCATTATTTGGCTATTGAATTCAGCCATTACTAGGCTGAATTAACCTCAATATCAATGGTCATTACTTGACATTGATGGTCATTCATTTGGTGAATTGAGAAGACCAAATCATCTACATATAAATTGATGTCTTGGGCACAATTGTAAAACACACTACACATTGGCACTAAAACAATTCTATGAAAATTGTCTTCCTCTTTAGCAATCGCAATACACTCAAAGATCTTTCTTATCAAGCGAACACTTGAGTTCATTTGCTCATTTGTTTGATTGTTGTTTTATCTTGGGAGATAAATTGTTAAAACAACCGTTGAAGGATATACGGGAGCAATATTATCTTAAGAAAAGATTGAAACTTCAATCGACTCAGCAAGACCATTTCCTTGTTTAATTTCTAGATTTATTTACTTGTTATTGTTGTTGCTTTCCCATTTTCTTGTACTTATATATTTATATTCAACAAGCTTAAAATAATATTCGTTGTTTCAACGACAACATGACTGGACAAGATCAAATCAACGCTGGAAATTCGGACACCACTCAAGGCAATTCCAATGCATTCAATTCCACTACTTTTGACACTACTAGTAAGGAGAGGAACTGAACTATCGTATAGTTGACTCGACTCGAATGCCCCAACCAAGCAAATGCGCTATCCATATCCCTTCCCGATGTCGCTTTCTGGGGCTGACGAGGGAAAAAAGGGGGAAATATGCCAATCCTACTACTCAAGGTAATACCATTGCCTCTAACACCACTGGTTTTGGCACCACAAGTGCTAACACTGCTGCTCAAGGCGTTCCAAACGTCTTTGCTCCTGCTCAAGGAAACACCACTGCTTCAACTCCGGCTGACTTTCACCATGAACGTCCTGAGAATTCATGGGTACACACTTCAAAAGATGGCAACAAAAGATGTTGTTTTTCCTGACGGTTATGGGAATGTCACGTTTCTTAACTGAAGACCCTCCACAAGTTAGGAAAGACAAGGACCATCAACCAAATGACTTGGCGGGAGGGGGACAAGGTATCCATGTCATTAATGGCATGAAGATGATTCAAGATGCATAGAATCATAGTGACTTCATGTGCAGGAACTATATTCTGAATAGTTTGTTCGATCCTTTGTACACGGTATATTGCACCGCTGGGACAACCAAGGAATTGTGGGACAAATTACAAAAGAAATACAACACCCAACATGCGGGTGCTAAAAAGTTTGTCATTGCGAAATTTTTGAAATTTCAAATGGTGGACAACAAAAGTGTGTCATCCCAAGTCCAGGAATTTCAAATGATAATACATCACCTAGACTTGGAAGGATTAAAGCCCAATGAGCAATTCTTGGTTGGGGCATTAATCGAGAAGCTACCTCCCTCGTGGACTGAGTTTATGAACTACTTGAAACTCAAGACGAAAGAGATGACACTAGATGAACTTATTGTCAAACTTCAAATTCAGGAAGACAATAAGAATACCATGTCAAAGGGGAAACAACCCGCCGAGGCTAAGGCAAATCTGACAAAAGTTAAAGGGAACCCAAGCAAAAAACGGAAGTTCCAGAAGGATGGCCAGTCCCACACAACTGAAAAGGTTAAGCGAGCATGCAACTATTGTGGTAAAGTTGGTCATATGGCCAAAGACTGCCGCAAGAAAAAATGTGATAATGCCAAATGAAAGGATAAGGTAAACGTCATCGAAGACACTCTTAGACGATATGATTGAAGAATTCTCAGCCGTTGTGCTAGAGGCCAACCTCGTTGAGAATCCAAACGCAATGGTTGCTAGACACGGGTGCTACCCGCCACATCTATTCCAACAAAAATGTCTTCTCCACATATACACCAGTCACGGATAAGAAGTTGTTCATGGGCAACAATTCCTCTTCCGAGGTACTGGGAGTAGGAAAGGTAGTCCTCAAGATGACGTCCGGAAAGGAACTGACTCTAAAGGAAGTGATGCATGTCCCTGAAATTCGAAGAAATTTAATCTCCGGACCTATGTTGGTCAATGTTGGTTTTAGGCTAGTATTCGAGGCTACCAAGTTTGTAATCACGAAAAATGGAACATTTGTAGGTAGGGGCTTCGTCTGTGAATGCCTCTTTAAAGTTAATGCTCAACTTGCAATGTCTTCTATTTAGAGAGAGGCTTGGCCTGTGAAGACCTCCTTAGGCAAATAATGCACTAGCAATACCTTTCTTTAACTATCAATAAAACTGAGTTTTTCTTACATGTTTGAATATTCTAATTTGTTGCACCATATATTAGATGTGTTAACTATCAATTTATACTGAAATTTGTAAAGTTTGAATCATTGTCGTCTATCAACATAAACCCTCAACGTAAGTGTGAGGTAGACATAGAGGCAAAGAATCTCAAAAAAAAAACTTCTCTTAGATCCGTCGAAAGGGAAACCGCTCCTCTAGGACTCACACATATATCAACATATGTGTCTTGAAGTTCGCTTAAGCTAGAGGGGGAACAAGTACTTTGTGACTTTCTTAGATGATGGCACAAGGTTGTGCTACATTTACTTACTTAAAAGTAGAGACAAAGCTTCTAAAGCATCTAAGCACCACAAATAAAAGGTTGAGAACCAACAATGACAATGGGTCTATAGACAAGTATAAATCTAAGACATTCATACGTATTTCATAACTATCGTCGTCTTGAGGTATCTTGAAATACATCAAATGAATGTCAAGATAGTCAAATGATAATTTGGAAGTAGAAATATACATAGACCAACCCAAGGGGTATGTGGTTCCAAAACAAGAGAAAAAAGTTATCGACTTGTCAAAACGTGGTACGAACTAAAACAAGCCCTAAACAATGTCACTAGAAATTAGATAGTACCATACTATTAGAAAATTTCGTCATTAACGGGTGTAACAAGTATGTTTACATGAAAGGAATCTCGTCATGATATGCCTCAATGAAAATGACTTGTTGATCACTGGAAAGCAATTTATCGCTTTAGACAAAGCGGGAGAAGAAGCTGAGTGGCTTCATGGTTTTCTAGAGGATGTCCCTTGTTGGGATAAACTCGTGTCTTCTGTAATGATCCACTGCGACAGTCAGTCGGCTCTAGGAAGAGCACAAAGTTCAATATACAACGGCAAGTCTCGTCATATACGACGAAGACATGAGTCTTTTAGGCAGTTGATCTCCTCGGGTGTGATTTCCATTGATTACTTAAAATCTAGAGAAAATATCGCAGATCCCTTGACGAAGAAAATACCCAGGGATCAGATGAACTGCATGTCTATGGGAATGAGCTTAAAACCCAATCAATAAGAATCAATATAGTGGATACCCAACATTACGGATTGGAGATCCCAGGGATAAAGTTCAATGGGAAAACTAAACTGTAAAGGTTCAGTTGAGCGCTTCGGTGGAAGCATGAGCATTTCGGATAATGATTTCTTCTTAAGAAACATAACCCAAAGTCATTCCCGTGATAGACATAAAGTGCTACCTGTAGAGGGGTAAATGATAAATTTCCAAAACCTTTAATGATCCTCCAAAGTAGATGTTAGGTTGAGGAAATTTTTAATGGTTCCTAACGCTCGTATAGCTGGGTATTGCAGGATACCTTGTAGGAGACCACCTATTTAAGTGCGAGGACAGACCGCCTCAAATGAACGCACTTAAGAAACCAAGTGTGTCCACGGCCCACGATGGACAAAAACACTAGAAAGATTGAGTAAGAAAGGTGTTGTGTTGGTATCATTGTCTTGGCATATACTAAACACTGACGGTTCAAGACATCACGTTCACCGCGCAGTAAATATGTCCAATGGTATTCTACTATGGAAGGTTCAAAGCTCCGGCTACCTCTCCAGATGCAACATCGTTCCGCCGAGTGATTGCTAGAAAGACACCATACGCGTGCACCAAAATCTCTTCCAAGAGGGGATTGTTGGAAATATTTATTAAACGTGAAATAAAGTAAATCGTATTAATTATGAATCGAACAATTAGGTTCCCACACGTCGGAAACATGGTTTCCACACACGTGCATATAAAGTGTCAAAGATCATTATTTCCTTAAATGGAAGAGATATTGGTATGTATATGAATTGTTTGAGACGTAAGATAATAGACGGTTATTGGCCAAATGACGTTGATTTCACGTTGGTAAATGAAAGGAAGAAATGTGTAAGAGATGAAAAAAACGAATCAGAAAATTTGCCGGGAAAACTGAGAGGCACCGCGGTGCCTCCACCATGGGACCGTGGTGCAAATTCATTTTTCGGTTCGAGTGACTTACTGGAATTTAAGCACCGCGGTGCCTCGACGTTTTTTAGTAACGTAGTAGGCAAATTGAAACTGATTTTTGGGCTGACTTTGGAGCAATTACTCTCAATTACTTGGCTATTGAATTCAACCATTATTAGGTTGAATTAACCTCAATATCAATGGTCATTACTTGACATTGATGGTCATTCATTTGGTGAATTGAGAAGACCAAATCATCTACCTATAAATTGATGCCTTGGGCACAATTGCAAAACACACTACACATTGACACTTAAACAATTCTCTGAAAATTGTCTTCCTCTTTAGCAATCACAATACACTCAAAGATCTTTCTTATCAAGCGAACACTTGAGTTCCTCTGCTCATTTGTTTGATTGTTGTTTTATCTTGAGAGATAAATTGCTAAAACAACCGTTGAAAAGATATACAGAAGCAATATTATCTTAAGGAAAGATTGAAACTTCAATCGACTCAACAAGACTATTTCCTTGTTTAATTTCCAGATTTATTTACTTGTTGTTGTTGTTGCTTTCCCATTTTCTTGTACTTTTATATTTATATTCAACAATATATATATATATATATATATATATATATATATATATATATATATATATATATATATATATATATATATATATGTATATTTAAAGAAAATGTTAGTTAATTCATTTTCCAAAAATACTTTTCGTTGCATAAAACACACCACACAATTGATACCCAGAATATCGTTGAATCATGGAATGCACATGAGAGCGGCTCTCAGATGGCCGTTGAAGTTGCATATTAATTGGCAGTATTTGTATTTTGAAAGGGAAATGAAAAGCCGTGAGGAATGCGTATATCACCGACTGGGTTGGCTGGCTCCTCGTCTCATTTGACGACTATCACACACACTACTTCAATCAATTTCTTGTTTGTGTGAATCTTCTTTTTTTATTTTTTAATGAAAGAGAGGTACATGTATCATGACGCCAGCTTGGAGAATTTTAGGTTCAAAGTTTGATTGCTCATAATAGTCAACTCCATCCTATGTTATTTGACCAAAGCAACCACATACAAATAAAATCTCACCCCGTGTACACAAATTTTATCTTCATTTTAGACTTAGATACGTAGAACGGTTATTTTCGGAGTTGACTATTACTTGGCCAACTTACCTCCACCTTACTAAAAATATTCGTCTCAAATTATTTGGCTACTTTCTAAAAATAAGATAAAATTATTAAGTTTTTTCTGCTTTACTTTTAACATTAATTATTTTTAAAAATAATCAATATTGATTAGACTGTAATTGATTAGAGAGATGAAAATAATAAAATATCCATCTGTTCCATATCACTTGGTTACATTACTAAAAATATATTTTTTAAATTACTTGACCACTTTCTAAAAATAAGATATAATTAATGAAGTCTTTCCTATCTTGCCCTTGATATTAATTGTGTTTTTAAAGAAATAAATATTGATTAGAGTGTAATTAATTGAAGAGATATAGTAAAAATATTTTATTTATTTATGATTTTTCAAGAGAGATCTAGAAAGTAAAAATATCTTTATGATTTTTTAAAGAATGTTTAAAAAGAAAAGTGATGAATTAATATAGGGTGGAAGGGGAAGGAAGGACCGAAGGAGTAGTAATTAAAACTTAAAAGCAAATCAGATTTGGGGATCCGAAGATCTAGGTGACGAACTGATTATAGCCCATGTTCTAGAAAGAAAGCGCAGTCAATTGTCACGTGTGTAACAGCAGCATAACTTGTAAGATTGACTTACGAAAATATCACACCTACTTAAGTGTTCAAACAAGCAAAAAATGACATAAATCATTGAGGGGTGGCCAAATGAGTCAAATTTATGGTTATTCTATCCGATCAGTCTAATATGAGTCAATTCATATTATCCATTAAAATATGAATAAATTCATGAATAAAATGGATAAAACCTACAATATGTAGGGTGCTCGGTATGAATGATAATATTTTTTTGAAAAATATATTCTTAAAAAATATTTTTTCATGTTCGGTTGGTTAGTGAAAAACATTCGAAAATCCCCACCATCCACGCTCCACCACCCACCGCTCAACCCACTCCCCCACCACAAAAACGCGCCACCCACTCCACCCACCAATCCCTGGGTGGGGGTAAAAAAATCTCATTTTTTAAATAATTATTTATAAAAATAAAATAAAATATATGATATAGAAATTTTGGGAGAAGGGGGCGTGCAGGTAGGGGTGCAAAACTAAATCCAACCCGTCTAGTGTGTATCCAGGTTGGGTCATGACCTGTTTGTTAAGTATTGACCGAATGGATTGAACTCAAAATGATCAAACAATCAATCGGGTCAAAGTAATGTAATTCGCCAAATCAAAATTGTAACGTAATTTTGGATAATAATTTGAGCATCGAAAATGAAGAAAATAGATCCGGGCTTTGGAAATTTATGTATATTTACGTATGCTAAGAAGAGATTAGTATACGAAGGGATAAAACTCCGAAATAATTTTAAATATAACAAGTGTGACTACAAGGATCGAAAATAACTTTAGCACATGTATGACGAGGTTATGGACTAATGTCATAGTACAAGAATTATGACATTGAGTATACGAAGATTTTATAAGCCATTAGATTTCAAATAAAGTGAGGTTAATAATTAATTGTGAGGTTGATTAATTAGTAACGGAGACAAGACTTGGTGGCATTGAAACGCGGACTATCGTGGGAATTAGTCTTAGTGACTAGGCAACACAATTGATGCTGGCAGCATACGAAGTTAACAGCGAAGTTGATTTGTCTACTTCTACATTATTACTGTATCCTATATGTTCCCATAACCAAAGTGAAAATTCTCATTCTTGATCATCTTACAATCACAATTCAACCTTCAAAGGCTTATTTAAATACTCCTATTTTACAAACAAATGGCCCCAGAACTTGTGAGTGGCACAAAAAAAATACTAGTACTCAAAAGGGCTCAGAATTAGGAGGTCGTGTGCTATGGAAAATTGTATTAATTAATTGTTGTTCTTTCGAGGTTTTGTGACTGGAAGAATAATTGGTCCACGAAAGTGCCTCTATAAGAACTACATCACTCAAATGGCTTTTGGAAAAACTTCTTCAAAAACTTAAGCCAATAACTTTATTCTAAATGGACTTTTTCAACTTTCTCGAGGAAAACATCATGTTCCAGTGCCTAAATGTGATCAGTTGTTGGCTTAGTTATTGCTAGTGGCATATAAGCAAATGATATATTCCGTCACTTGTGACGAATATGAGATTGGAGTATTATGTGGACACTTAGGTGCTTAATCCTCATGTTTGTGTCGCTTATCAAAAGATGAAGTATGTTAAAGACAAATCATTTTTTTGTTTTGGCATGTTCCATATAATTTATTCTACTCCTAGAAGTTAAGAATAATCATGTTATTGATTTCTATACTGAAATCATGTATATTGTTTCTAAGTTCTTAAAAAGGCATATGGAAAATATGATAATGAGATTTATAGTGTCGTCAAAGGTAATATGTCACCCGTTGAAATTGGGATATGGTATTACCATTCATGCATTTCATTTGCATTGCATTCCTATATTTCCCTGGACCAATGCAAATTCTTATATTTCCCTGGACCACTGGTGCTACGCACACTATTGTACATTATATATATGTAAGAGATATGGAAAAAGAGAGAAATGTGTTATATACGCACACCACCTGCAGCTAATACAGATTATCACAAAAGAACCCTAAGAGGCCACATATCGAGCATGTGTGGTCAAAATGAATGTCTGTGTGGCCAAGATGATATGATAATGTTGAAATCTGTATGGCTTATATGATATAACTGAATGTCTGTGTGGCTTATATGATATAATTGAATGTCTGTGTGGTGGTTATGGATAGGATTCCCGTGTGGACATTAGTACACCGCATTTACATAATGCATACATTCATATTGAAGCTTTGACCGATAAGGCTTATTTGTGTGACCGAAATAGCCTGATGCCAAGAGACCGATATTGAAACCCTGTGTGGAATGTCTGTGTGACCTCATGTTGTTTGTGTGAACGATATAACCTGACGCCCGCAGAGGCTGTCATGAAAAGAAAGATGCACGTGTGGCCAATATTATACCGTATTTGCATTGCATATCATTTAGACATATGTGTTGAGATCTCAGAAGTATTTATTGTTGGTCAGTTGTTCCTGTTTCAGATTATGATACATCTCTGTTATGATATTATTCATGTCTAACATACTCAGTACATTAGTCGTACTGACGTCCCTTTTGTCGGGGGACGCTATGTTTCATGCCCGCAGGTTCATTTAAAGAGAGTGATGGTTCACGCTGGTAGGTTGCTGGTTCAGCTGATGTCGGAGCACTCTATTTGTTCCAGAGTTACGGTCTAGTCTTGATATGATATTTTAATGTCGTATACTCTTTAGAGGCTTGTAGACATATGTCATGTGGATAGTGGTTTTGTAAGACATTATCGGTCTTGGCGTGGTCATGTATATATGTATAAGTCAATTTTCTGGTCAAGAGCTTTCATAATCTTTTTCGGCTTACTCTGTGCTTATTGTGATTATATAGTGATGATGTGATTTGAGGTAGCCGACGGGTGAGATCCGGACGCCCGTCGCGGCCCTCCGATTTGGATCGTGACAAAATTTACCGAGTCTAAATAAGGAAGAATGTTAAAAAAAATTATACGTTTGAAATTCAACAGAAAAATATTGATATTAATATTATTAAAATATTAAATTGGTCCAATTTATTTTGACCCAAGCAAATATTTTTAAAGGTTTAACGAGGAGAGAGGTTGAGTTATGTTGGGCGGGTTATGTTACGACCCGTTATTTGACCAATCGTGACCCAAGCAAATTTTGGATGGGTTGAATTTTGACCCAATAATTAATGTTACATATTTTAACCCGTCGAATTTGGCCCAACACGCTCGGATCGCCTCTACGTGCAGGGGCGGTGTGGTGGGTGGAGTAAGAAAAGATTTCTCATTTTATATAATTTTTTATAAAACTAAAACAAAAAATAAGAAATAGAAAATTGCGGAGGGGGAGGGGGTTACAATCACACAAATATCTGGGACTTATTTGGATCATACATTTTAAAAGTCTTCATTTATTTCTTAAACTTTGTAACAAGTCAAACTAAGACAATTTTTTTTAGATGAATAGAGTAAAAAAAATCGGAGGGGTGATGGTGGGAATATAGAAGACCAACAAAAACATTTAAAACTTTTATTTTTTTCTTTTTGGAGGGGGTTGGGGGTGATTGGGTTGTGGGTGGGGTGAGGTGATTGGGTTGTGGGTGGGGTGGATGGGGTGGTGGGAGTGGTTGGAGTTTGATGTGGTGGTTGGTTGGGATGGGTTGGGTGGTGGTGGGGTAGCTGGTTGAATGTCAATTGTGAGACTTGTTTTCTCTACTTTCATTAGGGAAGTCATTTTCCTTATTTTAAGGAACTTGTTTTTCTAAAGAAAATATTTTTTAATTTTTTTAACCAACCAAACATAAAAAAATTGGTACACACCTTTAATATGGAACACTATTTGTGGGACTTGTTTTTCCTATTCCATTAAAGAAGTTATTTTTCTCATTTTAAGTTATTATACTTGTTTTCTTAAAGAAAATATTTTTCTATTTATCAGATTTTGTTATTATTATTTTAATTACTAAATAATCATAAAATGTTATGTCTTAATTTGATTGTATATGAAGTTTAAGAAAAAATAACGCAGAAGAAAAGCCACATGATTTGATAACATAGATATTCATATTATCCGTTGAGTAATCTATTTTTTTATTCATGTTAAATATGAGTGGGTCGAGTAATTGATCCATTTTTGTTTAATTCAATATCAACCCGCTCATATCCGATTCGACCCGCCCGTTTTACACCCTTATAAATCACAAATAATTTTGTGAACGGCTACGAAAGTAATTGACCCCCAATTTTGAATATTTGACCATTGCAAAGCTTAGCCCTTTTATGTGCTTATTTTTCCATTGACAAAAGTCAAGATCTAAGTATTGAATTAGTTGTTTATAATTTCTAGATTATATGTTTTTTTAATTTCATCAAGAAAGACTAATTTCGTTGCATGCCTTAGTTTTGAAATTCTGATATGATTTTTATGGTAAACCGTTAATATAAGGTCTTAATTCAATATTAGATTGACAAATCATTTTAACATTTCCAAAGAGAAAGAACATAGAATGATAATTAACAAAAAGAACATTTCGGCAATTAAATAAAAACAAAAGAAAATAGTGGGTAAGGGCTCGTTTGGTACGTTGCATTGGATTGTATATTTTTATATTGGACTGTATTGTATTGTACTGGACTGAATTATATTAATATATAATGGACGGTATTAGAGTATTAATATATAATGAACTGTATTTTTTTTAGTACAGTTCAGGGGAGATCCATCTACTAGACGAGTCTCAAAAATGGCAGTTGGAGTGTACTATTTTTAGAAATAGTGCACCCAATCAATAAAACGCCCACCAAATGATGTATTATTTTTCATCGATCCAAACAGAATACAAATGCACTCAAACGTGCCCTAAGTGTCTACTTCAACATTTCTATTTTGCTTCTACAACTTTATTCCTTGAAAAAGAAAAAAAATGTTATTCCTTCGTTCGGTACCCATCATTCTATTTTATTAAATATAACATTATTTCTCTATGTTCGTTTCAAAAATATTGATACATTTTATATTTAAAAATTCTTTAAATTTAATATTCTTATTTTATCCTCAATGATACTATTTTACAAAATAATATCATGACATATTTAAAAATATAAGATTCAAGAAATATTAATATTTAGCTGTGTGTCCAAACTCCCAAGTGCTATCGTTTTTTCAGCTTTATATTTAATCAAATCAAATACCGCCTTATATAATAAATAGAGCAGAATTTTTCTTTTTCTAGGGGATGCGTCCAATGGGAGGAGGGAGAGTTGGGAGCAGAGTTGTCCATTTGATCTAAATTGGATATACTGTCCAAACAGGGTAACCCAATCCAGTTAGAGTACAACAACAACATACTCAAATAAATTCACACCGCAGGCCTGGTAAGAAAGAAAGTCAGACACACATCTTGCACTGGATATACTGTCCAAACTAAATTGGATATACTGTTCAAACAGGGTAACCCAATCCAGTTGAGTAAGGAAACTTATACTTGGGCTGGAGGCCAGCTTCCTTTTCTCCTTTGGGACTTGTAGCGCTAGTACTTTATTCCATCGTGACTTGTCAAATCATTTTATTTTATTTACATTATAAGTAAGCATATGAGAGTATTTTGATTTTCTAGGGAATAAATGCAACCATCGGAGGAATTATTGAGAGACGACGTCAGTTGTTGGTGATAACTGATAAGAGTGTTTAATATACACGGTTAGTATCAATCTAGATCTTCAATATATAACCACAATAGTATAATAAATTCAATAATAATTGAAATCAACTACACTGAAATTAAATAACATATTAAACACATACTAACTTGTTTGTAGATAGAAATGCAAACGATGACCTAAGACAAAAATTGCCTCCGCTGCCAGCTTCAACTATTGTCATGCTTGAGGATACAACTATCTAAGTGAAGTTCTAGCACAAGAAATTCACTTCTAGCGAATCTACTTTATGTGTTCTTCAGAAATTTGATTTTGGAGGAAGAAGAAGAAGCAACAAGAAAGATTCTTCAAAATGATTTTGATTCTCAAATCTGAAGATTAATCTTGTTAATTGTGTTGTTGTTTTTTTCTTAAAACAAGTGATCAACATGCTATTTATAGCACTAAGTTCGACCAGGTGCAGCCTTTCTTCAAAGGTTATGACCTTAGAAGAAGAGATGCAACTTTTCATTCAAATCGAAATTCGTTCTACGCAATACGCACCTTCGACGTCGGCCATGGCACAAATTCTGCGGGTTCTCGAAGTTTCACATGCACAGTGCCTTAAATTCACAACACAATTTTTCGCGGATTTTTTATCACTTAATCTTTTCTTCTTCTACAAGTTCCAACAATACCCCACATTTTCTATTCACACATCTAACAATACCCCACATGTGGATAGAAAATAAGATAAAAAGAACTTATCATCATTTATGTCAAACGGGACACGACATGCATCGGAAAAGGTGTCTTTTGGACTTGAACCTTTCGTATTGAATACCCATCGGATCTACTTGTGAAGTAGTGGACGTAGTGCCTTGAACTATTCACGTTTTGTAGTAAATCGAGACAACAAGCATCACACATATTATATCAACATATTTCAATTCTTACGGTTGTGTTCGTTTCGGTCATGAACAACTCCTATCTTCATGAGAATTTCTAGAGAACTTAGTCATCTTGGTTCTCCCAGATGCGACCCCACATCAATCTCACATAGGTAATATTAATCAAGGATAGTCCGTACTATCCCACCATAATGACTATTAATATTATTAAGAACCAAGGTTCAGCCCATATCATCAACGGATTAACACACTTGGTACATCATAGCAACGAGCATATGTGTGTTTTACGCTCCTTGAGTCTTCCCCAACTAGTTTGCCTTTTGAACCTAAATTATGGGATCTCCAATTATGATAGGTAAGGTTTCCACCAGTTCACAACTCATTGTATTGGCTTTATCGTTTTAGGAGATGACGTAGTCATCGCCGACGACAATGTCAAACACATCTATTCTGGCCTTCTGGCCCGTTTAGGTGTGGGCATCTCAGAGGCTAAGTCGCTCACATCCCGAACAGGTGGATGTGAGTTCGCCAAGAAATTTAGATCGACAGATGACGTTGATGTCTCCTCGCTTTCAAAAAGATCTTGACTTCCTTAAACCCGATCGGTTGGTACCAATTGGTTACAACCGCTGCCCGGCCGCTTCGTTCAAAACGAACTGGGAACGACATAGATCAAAGGTATGAAGCGAGCAAAGAAAGTCAAGGATAGGCGAAAGAAGTGAAACTTAAAAAGAAGGAAAGAAACGAAGTAGCTTGTAAAAGGAACGAAGTAGCTTGACCAAGGTATGGAATTACTTACCGTATAAGGAAGAAGCAGTTGGGGCAAGGAAAGGACCCCACCTCGATAGTTGGCTTTGAAAGACCGACGCGCGCAAGCCCATTCCCCTCGATGTAAATACGACTTGCTCTCTTGTAAGACCTTTTGTCAAAGGATCCGCTATATTGTCTTTTGACTTTATATAATCAATGGAAACTATTTCATTCTTCAGCAAACTTCGTATTGTATTATGACGTCGTCTTATATGTCTCGACTTGCCATTATATATTTGATTATTTGCCCTCGTCAGGGCAGTCATACTATCACAATGTATGCAAATGGCTGTCACAGGCTTTTTCCACAACGGAATACCTTCTAGGAGGTTTCTTAGCCATTCTGCCTCTTCGACAGCTTTATCCAAGGCTACAAATTCTGCTTTCATTGTTGATCTCGTATTTACCGTTTGCTTTGATGATTTCCAAGATACCGACGCTCCACCAAGTGTAAATACATACCCACTTGTGGACTTACTTTCTGAATGGTTGGAAATCCAATTAGCATCACAATATCCTTCTAATACAGGGAGATATTTCGTATAATGCAATCCATAGTTCATTGTATGCTTTAAATATGGCAGTGCCCTTATTAGCGTCACCCAATGATCATTTTCAAAATTATGTGAGTATAGACTAATCCGACTCACTGTATATGCTAAATCCGGTCTCGTACAATTTATTATGTACATCAAGCTTCCAAGAACTTGCGTATACTCCAATTGAGACACACTTTTACCTTCATTCTTCTTAAGGTGACAAGCGGGATCAAATGACGTAACCACCGGTCTATCATCATAGTGTCCTAATTTTCTAAGGACATTTTCAACATAATGGGATTGGGTTAGTACATAACCATCAGAATTCTTTTGAATTCTAATGATATCCGCTATTCTCATATCTTTCATATCGAAATCGGTATGTAACATCTTCTTAGTTTGGTTAATGACATCTTTATTTGTTCCCATAATTAGCATATCATCCACATATAAGCATATAATGACACATACATTCTTATATTCCTTAATATAGACACATTTGTCACATTCGTTTGTTTGAAAACTATTTGATAATAATGTATTATCAAACTTCTCATGTCATTGCTTTGACGCTTGTTTAAGTCCATATAATGACTTAACCAATTTACAGACTTTCTTCTCTTGACCTTTCACAACAAACCCTTCGGGTTGTTCCATATAGATATTTTCATCTAATTCACCATTCAAGAATGCAGTCTTCACATACATTTGGTGAATTTCCAAATTATGAATCGCTGCTATAGCAATTAACGTCCTTATAGACGTAATTCACATCACTGGTGAGTATGTATCAAAGAAATCCACACCTTCCTTTTGTCGGAATCCTTTGGCTACTATCCGAGCTTTGTATTTCTCTATAGTGCCACCAGGTCTTAACTTCCGTTTAAATATCCATTTGTGACCTATTGGTTTCTGTCCCGGAGGAAGATCAACCAAAACCCATGTATTATTTTGTACAATTGATTCTACTTCATTTTGGATAGCCTCCTTTCAATAAGGTGCTTCGGATGATTCTATTGCAGTCTTATATGTTTGAGGTTCTCCTTCAACGGAAAATGTCATAAAGTCTGGTCCAAAATTTTTGGCTATTTTACCACGTTTACTTCTCCTTGGTTCCGAATTTTCTTCTTACCTTTGTCACGATCCGAACCGACGGGTCCGACTGGTGCCCTACTTGTGCACCCTTATACCCATACGTTACATATAACCAGCGGAAGCTTAAGAAAAACTCATTTTATAAAAACAGGCAAGCAAACAAGGCCGCCACTGTACGTAGAGTATGTCCAAAACGAACTACAACATATACATGTCCAAATACACATTTGCCACCCACACCCGTCTACAAGACCTCTGAAAGTATAACAGTAACTATGACGGGACAAGGCCCCGCCGTACTCCTGAATGAACATAAGTCTCTACCACAATGACAAGCTCCGGAACAATGGAGCTATCCCAAAAGCTGAGCAAAGATCCTAAGCTCGAGGATCATCAAACCGAGTACCTATACCTGCGGCATGAACGCAGCCCCCCGAAGGGGGTTAGTATAATAAGGTACCAAGTATGTAAACATGAAACACAGTAAATAAGATCATAACTGTACAAAAGATGACAGGGACAAGTATGAAAATCAAATACCAGATCCAACCGTGCCATATAAAATAAGAGCCAATCAGACTCAGATCATCAGATTACGGCATCACCGCACTATTGTACCATCAGATCATCAGATCAATGTACCACCGCATTTTTATAAAAATGGGAGTCATCGTATCTGTTTTCATATAACGTATTCCGACCCTTTAGTGAGGGACTCGGTAGAATCATCAGTATAACGTGTCCTGACCCTTTAGTGAGAGACTCGATATAATTATTAGTATGCATATCCTACTCATGGGAATCCATACCCGCATCATGGATGTAAGTCCACGGAACAATCTACTCTCATGGTAATCTATACCCGCATCATGGATGTAAGTCCACGGAACAATCTACGCTCATGGGAATCTATACCCGCATCATGGATGTAAGTCCACGAAACAATCTACTCTCATGGGAATCTATACTCGCATCATGGATGTAAGTCCACGGAACAATCTACTCTCATGGGAATCTATACCCGAATCATGGATGTAAGTCCACGGAATAATCTACTCGCATGGAAATCTATACCCGCATCATGGATGTAAGTCCACGGAATAATCTACTCTCATGGAAATCTATACCCGCATCATGGATGTAAGTCCACGGAACAATCTACTCTCATGGAAATCTATATCCGCATCATGGATGTAAGTCCACGGAACAATCTACTCTCATGGGAATCTATAGCCGCATCATGGATGTAAGTCCACGGAACAATCTACTCTCATGAGAATCTATACCCGCATCATGGATGTAAGTCCACGGAACAATCTACTCTCATGGAAATCTATACCCGCATCATGGATGTAAGTCCACGGAACAATCTACTCTCATGTGAATCTATACCCGCATCATGAATGTAAGTCCACAGAACAATCTACTCTCATGGGAATCTATACCCGCATCATGGATGTAAGTCCACGGAACAATCTACTCTCATGGGAATCTATACTCGCATCATGGATGTAAGTCAACGGAACAATAATACATATATAATGAACTTTCATTTTAGAAATGTCAAGGTACCAACATATCATGTACCAAACACATATAAAATCAAGACACCTTCACTTTTAAAATCAAGTCACTTACACTTTTAGAATCAAGTCACTATTACCTCATGTACCACAAGAAATCTGGACTCCTTTAAAATATGTACGTCCATATAAAATCAAGACACCACCGTACACTCATTTTATAAAGATCATGCCAAAAGAAGAAATGATAGTTTCTGATCGGTGTATTTTATATACACTTTTCGAGTCATTTTTAGTTAGTCTTTTGTCCCTTTTTGTACAAATAAGTGTCGTATTAGGATAGTTTTCCTTTCTTTTGAGTCAAAGTGGTTAAAATGGCCAAATGGCGGAAAAGGAGCCAAAAGAGGGCAAAAGAGGAGGTTCCAGAGCTAAAAACAGAGAAATTGGCGAACGAGGCTGAAACTCATCAGCGCGGCCTCGCATGTACGCGCGCCCAATGCCCAGAGAGGTCGCAGAAGATCCAGTACGCGCGCCTCATGTCAACAGGTGCAGGGTCGCGACGCTAATCATCGTAGAGGCTAGAGTTGCAGCGCGCGCCTCGCACAACAGAGAATCGAGCCGCGCGCCAATTCACCCGGTATCACAGGTTCCGGGCCGGCGCTGACGCAGGCCGCGTTCGACGCGGAAAATCGAGGTTTTGACGATTTTCTCGGCGAGCTGCAGGAAAAGATAAGTATGGTTTCACTTATAAAAGGAGAACCCTAGGCAAATTTTGTGGGTTCCTTCGCACAACACAAGATTTTCTTGCTGAGATCGAGACCATAATTTAGTACTTTCTTTTCCTTTTTCTTTTCTTTATTTCGCCAGCATGATGAACTTTGAATTAATTCTTGTCATATTTATGGCTAGGAATTAATTCTCTTATAGGCTTTCCATGTTAATTCTCTAGAAACTTATGTTATGAATTAATGCGTTTATGGTTGTTATTCTTCTTTGAGAGATCTATCCAATAATCGTTGAATGCTTGGTAATTAATTGACAACTAATTATCCTTATATGATTTCTAATTTACTTGAAAGGAGAGATTGTGAATATGATGTAAGTTGGGTAGACATTCTTGGATCGAGATGAAAATACCTCAATTATTTATGTAGCGTTAATGAGAGACTTAAAACCCTAATTTTGCGCATAGTGCGTGATTTGCTAACTAGGTTTTGTTCTTAATCCTCCTATAGAGTTATCCTTATCACCAAAGGTAGGTAAGGTGCAATCTTTGGGTTGAGTGTTTATATATCCTTAACGGAATATAAAGCGATTTCAGAACCCGCTTTCTCCAGAGAAGAAGTCCATAATTCATTGCATTAATAAATAACATGCGGATAGTTGAAGAGACATGGAAGCCCTATTCCCATCACATCTGAAGTAAACTCATTAGTTAAAATAGTTCTATAATTCTTAGTTATAAACAACAAATCCAAATATCAATTGCCAAATAGATAATAAAAGATAGATAGTTGATACTTGAACCCTAATCCTTGTGGACGATATTCGGTCTTATCAAGACTATATTACTTGTTACGATAACGCACTTCAAGTAAAGTGTGTGCATCTTTTCGCGCATCAAGTTTTTGGCGCCGTTGCCGGGGATTAGGCATAGTTCAATATCAAATTTAGCTATTTTTAATTTCTAATTTGGTTTTTAATTTTTATTTTTAATTTTCACGTTTTTCTTTATTTTCAAAATCAGGGTGCCGTGATTTGTTGTCTGTTTTTTATCTATTTCAGGAATCACCATGCGAAGGAGAATAGGCGCACACTCTTGTTCCCTTCAATCCGTAAATTGAGAAAACTCAGAAATGTAAGCGTAAAGAATCGGATTGCAACCTCGATAGAGATGGACGGCGCATGCAACAACAACACGATGAGAGCGGTTAGTGAAAATCAACCCAATCAGCCTATACCGACAAGTACCATGGATGTCGAGGAAAGAGTTCAAGTCCGTGCAGTTAAGCAGGGAGACTATGTGCCTAGAGTGAATGGAGCACGACATGTATTAGGCTCCCCGCCATGAGCGAACAACTTTGAGATAAAACCGCGATTCCGAGCACGGTACAACATACAATGCAATTTGGAGGATCGCCATCGAGGATCCACATACGCACATAGCTAATTTCGAGCTATGTGCAACATTCGATATAACGGCCATCGATGATGTCGTCGATTGAGACTCTTTCCTTCTCACTCGTGGGATAGAGCAAAAGTATGGTTGAATTCCCGCGCCGATTCGATTTTCACATGGCACGAGCTGGCACAGAAATTCTTAGCCAAGTTCTTTCCCCCATGCAAAGCAGCAAAATTGAGAGGGGAGTTGAACAACTTCTACCAAACATATGGAGAGTCCTTATATGAAGCTTGGGAAAGGTTCAAAGACTTGCAGAGAAAATGCCCACACCATTGCATTGAGTTGTGGAACTTGGTCCACATCTTCTATAACGGGCTGAGCAAAGATAAACCGTAACCATCATAGATGCAAAGAAGAGTGGTCATTCATGAGGAAAACAGCCCACGATGCTCACGAGTTATTGGAAGATATGGCCACCAACAACCATGTCACAGAAGAGAGGTCGACAAGTGGGAGAAGAACAGTGGGAGTCCACGAAATAGATGCCATTGCTGCCTTGAATGCCCAAGTGGCCCTTTTGGCAAAACAGCAAAGAACACACAGTGTCGATGAATGCGGTGCAGATGCCTAAAGTCATGAGATATGTGGTGGCCCACATACATTCGATAGGTGTCCTTCAGCTGATCCCAATAATATACCAATGGAGCAGGCAGAGTGTCAGACCGTGGGTAATTATCAGAGGCCACAGAACAATCCATATGTTGACACCCAATTTTGACCCTCCCGTCCAGTCATTAACTATAAAATTGCACTAATTTTGTAAAATAATTTTTAGGGATTTTTATAATAAAATGCAGCGAATAAAACATAAATACAGGCATAAATAAATAATTTAATAATGGCATCGCATCTTACGTAGAGTTTCAAGCACTTAGAGTCCCGCGTCCGCGTTAATTGATTTCAAGCTCTGTCGTAATTCTTAAATAATTAATAAATACATAAAATAAATAATCTAGCAATGACGTCGTATCAAGTAGCATAGCCGCATTTATTAATACGCAAGATAATTTCATAATCATTTGTAATTTAAAATCATTTTTAATCTAATAGCGTCGCATTTATAAAAGCTTTAAACATCACACTTGCATTTAGCATTTAAATATTTTAATCTAAACTCAACTTTAATTTTAATTTAACATCGCAATAATGCGCAATAATAAGATTTTAATAGCGCCGCTTTTATAAATATTAAGCACTAATTAGATAGCACGCCCGCATTTATAATAATTAGACTAATTTAGCACCTAAATAATTATAATAAAGCACCTAAATAATTTAACTAAATTCATTAGCCTAAATTAACTAATTAAATACCTAAAACTAATACCTAGAATTAACACTTAATTAAACTCCTAATTCTACCCAGCCTTCATACTACCCTCTTAGCCCAATCTACCCGCAAATTTCACATACCCTACCCACTTTATCCTTACCCACTTCACATACCCACTCTTTATTTCCTTTTATCACCAAAGAACTCACGTAAAACTTCAGCCCTTTTCCCTATCCCCCTCGTCTCCCTCAAACGCCTCGCCTTCACAAATATCAGCAACCCTAAACCTAAAGTCGACCATCGATTTCACACCTGATTCTCGCCGAGAATCCGGACCTTCCTTACCCATGCAAGCGCACCAACGATTTCTTACCATAGATAACCAAATCCCTTCAAATCAGAACCCATTCGAATCAGTAGCAAATCAATACGAATCAGCACCAATCGCACTAAAAACTTACGAAATCTCAGTACCAATATTAGCCCAATCTCAAATTTCTAAAAGCCTACCATTATTGGAACTCAATGGGGGGCTATATAAGAACATGCAAAGGCATCGATAAAAAATAACGGGGGGGGGGGGGGGAGCAGCAGTTAGGAGATAGCAGTTTAGGTCAGAAATTGAGACGGAGAGTATAGCAGAAAGAGGGAGATAACAAACGTTTCACCCTTAGCAATAGTGAGGACCCACATAGCAATTTAGGGCAATCGTTTTACACCTGTGAGCACAGGAGAGCCTATTCGAAGACGCATGCATGAGACATCGATAGGGACACCGAAAGAATTAAGAACACACACGAGTCGAATAGAGCTTGAGAGCATCGATTCGTGGATCATCGAACCCTTCTCTCGATTCTAGCAAAAATCGCCAGCGCTTTACCCTTTCATTCGCATCGCAAACCCAAAACCCGCCGATTGACCGACGACTTGATACGCCGCCGGTCGTCCTGAGAAGTAAACCCATTCCTTCGATTTTCTTACGTGATTTACAATTTGTAACTGCTTGACCGATATGCTCTGTTGGTAGTATTTAACATTTTAGTCATTGCTGTATGGTCGAAATTATCGTTTAGTGTCGATACCATTTGCTTGACAAATGACTTGTCTATTTTATCATAATATTCATCCTCGTATGTTATAAGCCCGAACCTTGAAAAGTAGAATGGGGATTGTTCTTTGATATGTTTTAAGTGTTGGAATCATGAAGCATGCTAGTTGAATGTCACATATGAGCATTTTTGTCTGGGTTATGTCCCATTTAATTTCAAGTCTCGATATGTTGATGGAGTCTATTTAGGTTCGACTTTGTTTTACTTGGATCACGCCAAGAAATCTGTTTCGCTACCTGTTTGTTGCAGGTTTTGCTTGTTATGCATAGTTGATTAAATATTGTTTGCCTTGAATCATGTGGGATATCCATCCATCTTCCATTATATTAATTAATGTTTAACCTGCGTGGCCTGCCTCCCTCGGATTTACTAAACTTACAATGATATGTTTCAAAGATACATAAAATGTAGGAATTTAGATATATACAAGGTGTATATCAAGGTTGTATATCTTTGCATACATCTAAGTATATCACATATACTTTAAATATTGTGTGTATGTCATCTCGGGATGTTTGTTTATTTACTTTCTGATCCTCATGTTTGTTAACATGACTGCATATTTAGCTCTACTTTGTTGAATCTTAAAATAGGTCCATGACAAAGATATAATGTCTCCTATTGTGCTATGTTAATCTGTTAAATTGGTCTACATAATACCCATGTTAGTAAGGAGCCTGAAATTGATGTATTTGTGTTAATAAAATAGTTTAAACATGATCATATATGTCTAAATTGGCATTCAAAGCTTTATAAATTGATCTATTTCCCAATTGATTGCTTTCCTGTGCCTGTGCCGAATAAACCTATATTACAGTGGCCCTTCTCTGTTTTAAATGTAAGTTGGCATTGTCTAAGTATGTCTTCCTGATCTTGTATCCTAAATTGGGAGCCCGAGGTATGACTGTTGGTTTATCCCTGGCTAATGGTTGAAAATGAACATGCAAGAGGCTGTCTCAGGCCCATAAATCTCCATTTTTGCCTCTGTGTTGTCTGTCCAGCCCACGTGCATACATGGGCTAAGCCCATTGGGTCACTTCTCATTTGTTTTGTTATCTACTAACCCATACGGGCATATATGCTTAAACATAAAATTATATGTGTTACATCTCATGCTAAATGCTTATTTATTATTATGATAGAGATTTGGACATGTACTAATCCTTATATTTTTTTTACATGGCACGCACCGGAGCAACAAAGAGTCTCATAACGAGACTCGTCGTGGCAAACGTAAAGGCATGCATATACATCCATCGAGTCCCTCTTCGGCCATTTCTAGACAAACAAATAGGACGGGGTCATCCGCTTCAATCCCTTTCTCTCTTATCTCATCCTTATCTTACTTTATTTGTTATTGTAATTTATAACTTTGTAATTAATAGGAAACCAAGAGCAATTAGCATTTCGAACGCATAAGGGGAAGGTAATTTATAATTGGAAACACATTTCTACTTTACGCGTCTTTTACGATTATTATATCTAAATTTTACCAAAGCAATCTAAATGATTTAACTTGCATTATAAAATCAACAATTTGTTTCTTATTAAACCCATAATAAATGTCCTCCTAAACTCTCAACAAAAATCATCTTAAGCATTTTTTATATAATATTACGCGCAAGTTAAGCAAGATTAATTTAGCTAGCAGTATACCTAACTAGTCCGTAAATAACCTTTGCATGAACACATAATTAGTCCATAAAGCACCCTCTTAGCATTCTTTAACATTTCTAGCCCTTTTTAGCACTTTTAATCGCCCTTTGGCATTTAACACTTTTAGCACATTTTTGTCCTTAATATTTTAGCACCTCCTAGCATTCTTTTGTACTTTAGCATATTAGCACTACTTTCAGCACTTTAGCATTTAGCATTTCTTAAGCGCCCTTTAGCACCTTTAGCACCCTTCTAGCGTTTAATACCTTTCAGCAACCTTTAGTATTTTAAGCACTTTTAAACATTTAGCATTTGGCTCTTTTATTTATTTATAACACCTTTTGTCCTTTTTATACCACCTTTTAAACATTTTAACATTTTAGCATTTTATTAAGCAGGAAGAGCTTCTATTTTGCATTTCTTAAACATAATAATTACCCTAGGTTTGGCAGGACAACCGCAAGTTAGCGGATCTTGAGGTGCCTAACCCTTCCCTCTAGATTAATAAAGAACCCTTACCCAGAATCTCACTAAGTTTAGCAGACCATAAAGAATGGAGTTAATGTTTTACTTTAAACCAGTTAAACATTTAGGTGTCCTAATTCACCCAAACTAATTAGGTGGCGACTCCGCGAACCCTTAGCATTCTAGCAACCCTTCTAGCACTTTTTGCAATTCTAGCACCCTTCTTTTTACCTTTTTGCACTTTTAGCATCCTTTATTTTAAAATTAATATTTTAGCACTCTTTTCAACACTTTAAGCATTCTTTTACATTTTAGCATCCTTTTAACATTTAGCACTTTATTTTATTTTCTAACACTTATTTAAGCAGGAGTTTAGAAAAAAAATGTCGCGGCCGGAAAATGGCGTGACAGAAATGACGACTCCACTGGGGATTTTAGGTTCTTAACCACAACAGATCTAGGGTTATTATTTGGCATTACTTTTGCATTTTGCGTGCTGTATTTTGCTTTATTCATTTTGATTGCTATTTGCTTTACTGCTTTCCTTAAACTGGCATTCCGCTCATATTTCTTCCACTCTGGAAAATTCACACAATCACACACTGCATGCGAGGTGCGCTTGGTGCATCAGCAAAATTCTTTCTTCAAAACCCAAATTTAGGAGAGTTGGTAACATACGTGGGGTGCCCGGTCTAACCGGTGGCCGCGTAGCCTTCTCACTCGAGTTGTCCGCCTGAACTCAAGGCCTAGAAAAGCCAAATCTTAGAAACTTAAGATAGAGCTATACCACCCTTTATTTTAGGGCACGATGCATTTACCTTAGGTGCTGGTCAATCCTGGCATTGATGCCACAATTAGAAGACACCAAACTTGTCGACGGGTTTTTGAACCCAACGGCCAACCAAAGATATTATGTAGCGACAATGATGCATAAATCCAAACCCAATCATGACATGTGAAATTGGGAAAAGTGCACCGTCATTTGGTCGCCATTTCCAACAAAGGCATTATAGTTGGACGACTTGGACAAATCCGTCATAATCTCGCATGAGTGACGTTAGGCCTACCGCATAAAGAGGTCCCCATGCATGTTAGGAACGTTTGAATGTGCTATGTGCAATATATCCGCTACATACCGCAAATTATGTGCTTTATGCTAACACCGCTTGTTGCATTTTTAGAAAGATTTATCATCTCCCAAAGGTCGATTTGTATTTGACTAAGCAACGACAGAGCATCAATATTTCGCAAGATCAAAGGCACGCCCAAATGACATGACCGATTCGAGGGCATTTGAGCGAACGAGCCTAACTCGCTCGTTCCTATAGCAAAGCAGGGTCTCAAAAGAAAAGCAAAGATAGATCCGACGAGCACTCGCCTGCCATCGCAAAGAATGGCAACCCTACAGCCAAAATCGTATGCCCAAAACATAACATATAAGCAACTACATCGAGACCTACTTTAGGCCGCATACCCTTTTCAAAATCGGGACAATGAGAAAACTGCATGCGGTTGCAAGTCCAAACAGCTGTGCACGCTGATATCAAGAAACACGGCGGCGAAGTCAACTGCGAATCGACCCCCCCGCCAAAACTCACAACTTTTCTTCGAGCGCAGTTTTTCATATTAATGTAAAGTGCAATAATCAAGCATAAAATATGGCGAAAGGTTTCTTCAGATAGCGTATAAAGAAAAACAAAGAAAGGCAGAGGATGACAACAATCCAAAGTCCGCAAAGAAAAGCAGAGTAACAAAAGCGGCATCAACAATCAAGAATAAAGTTCGTAGTTCCGCAACAAAACCTAGCGATCAACTCTGCATAAAGTCAATTTAGCAACCCACGATCGCACACAAAGAAAAGATCATGGCAATTCGTCAATAGCTGCTCAAAGATGTCCGCATAAGGACAACATCTCAAAGATTCATCAGCGATCGTGATGACATCTCTACCCATAAAATTGCACTTCATACGTGTTTATCATTTCGCTTAAACAGTATACACTAACGCTTTCGCTTAGTCAGGAGCATTTATTCTACTGCGAGCAAAGAACATCGCCCCAAGAACGACGTTATCGCGACAAAGAAGTCTACGCAACGACGCCAAAGAAGAACATCGCCCAGTAACGACGCGATCAAGACAAAGAAGTCTACGCAACGACGCCAACAAAGAACACGTCCGGCAACGACGTTATCAAGACAAAGAAGTCTACGCAACGACGCCAACAAAGAATATCGCCCAGTAACGACGCACAAAGACAAAGAAGTTCACGCAATGACGCCAAAGAAGAATAACGCCCAGTAACGACGTTATCAAGACAAAGAAGTTCACGCAACGACGCCAAAGAAGAACACGCCCAGTAACGACGTTATCGCGACAAAGAAGTCTACGCAACGACGCCAAAGAAGAATATCGCCCGCAACGACGCGATCAAGACAAAGAAGTCTACGCAACGACGCCTAACAAAGAATATCGCCCAGTAACGACGCACAAAGACAAAGAAGTCTACGCAACGACGCCAAAGAAGAATAACGCCCAGTAACGACGCGATCAAGACAAAGAAGTCCATTAACGACGCCAAAGAAGAACATCGCCCCAAGAACGACAAGTATCAAGACAAAGAAGTCTACGCAACGACGCCAAAGAAGAACATCGCCCAGTAACGACGTTATCAAGACAAAGAAGTCTACGCAACGACGCCAAAGAAGAACATCGTCCGCAACGACGTTATCAAAGACAAAGAAGTCTACGCAACGACGCCAAAGAAGAACATCGCCCCAAGAACGACGTTATCAAGACAAAGAAGTTCACGCAACGACGCCAAAGAAGAACACGCCCGCATTAACGACGTTATCAAGACAAAGAAGTATACGCAATGACGCCAAAGAAGAACATCGCCCAGTGCAACGACGTTATCAGCACAACAAGTCCGAAAACGACGCCATCATCAGCATATCGCATCTACACAGGGACGACTTTCTCTGTTCTCAAAATTGCATTTTTCTCATTCATACTTTATTATTCTGTCTTAGCAGTTATGCACTAACTCTTTCTTGAGCTTTAGTCTACAGGGACAGTTGCAGCAAGGACAACGTATCCACATTCACAATCGCAACACGTCCGTGCAAAGGCGAAATCACAGCATTTGCAGCATCGCATCAACACAGCAGGCATCACATTTTTGCAGGATAACCTTTTCTACTCACAGTTACATTGTTTCTAAAATTATGCATCATCATTTTGCCTTAACAGTTATGCACTAACCGTTTTTTCAAGTCTTAGCATGCAGGAGCAGGAGCACAACGTGGATTTTCTCTACAAATAACCGGCAATTTGTCGGGCCAACCTTCCCAACGAACGGCGTAAGCGCTTGGCCCACTCGCTCCACATCACCATAGAACCCAGCACCATAAGCCATAGCGGTACACCCCAGGTTCAAGCCCGTTTACTTTATTTTATTCTTTACACATGTCACGCCCATTTTCGACCGCGACTTTATTTTCTAAACTCCTGCTCAAATAAAAGGTTAGAAAATAAAATTTAATGCTAAATATTTAAAAGAATGCTAAAATATAAAAGGGTGCTAAAAGTGCAAAAGGGTGCTTAAATGCTAAGGTTCATGAGTCGCCACCTAATTAATTGGGTGAATTAGGACACCTAAATGTCAACTAGGTTAAAGTCAACACTAACTCCATTTTTATGGTCTGCTAAACTTAATGAGATTTTGGGTAAGGGTTCTTTATTAATCTAGAGGGAAGGGGTTAGGCACCCTCTAAGATCCGCTAACTTGCGGTTGTCCTGCCAAACCTAGGGTAATTATTATGTTTTTAAAAATGCAAAGTAAAAGCTCTTCCTGCTTAATAAAATGTTAGGAAATAAAATAAATGCTAAAATGTTAAAATGTTTAAAGGTGCTTAAGTCTAAAAAGGGCAAAAGGTGCTATATGCGAAAGAGTGCTAAGAGGTGCTAAAATATTAAGGGTTTAAAGACGCTTAACAAAAGTGCTAGCAATTTAAAAGTGCTGAGTGTAAACAAAGTAGTGCTAGGGTGCTTAAATATTAAAAGGGTGCTAAGGGATTAATTTTAAAAGTAAAGGGTGCTAAAAGTGCAAAAATGCTAAAAGAGGTGCTAAAAATGCTAAAGGGTGCTAAATGCTAAAATGCTAAAGGTATTAAACGCCCAGAGGTGATTTAAAGTGCTAAAAGGGCTAGAAATGCTAAAGAATGCTAAAAGGGTGCTTTATGGACTGATTATGTGTTCATGCAAAGGTTATTTATGAACTAGTTAGTATATCGCTAGCTAAATTAATCTTGCTTAACTGCATAATATTGTATAAGAGATACTTTAAGATGATTTTTTAGGAAGAAATCTGTTATGGATTTTAGTAAGAAACAAATGTGATGCAAGTTAAATTATTTAGGACATGCATGACAAATCTTAAAAAAAGCAAGTGAGTTAAGCGATGAACTTTAAATTACCTTCCCCACTTATATATTCAAAGGCTAATTATTCTAGATATCCTATTAATTAGAATAGCGTTAGTCACATAATTTACAATAAACAAATGAATGGGCGGGTAGAAAATAATTTAAAGGACTCGAGAATGGCGATGTCTTCGCCGCGCTTAGAATTCCTGATGCGAGGATAAATGCACATGGATGCGGGTTTTCACGTTTGTTACGATGAGTCTCGCCATGAGACTCTTTGTTGCTCCGATGCGTTTCATACAAAAATAAGAGAAGATAAAGATTAGTACGAGCCCCAAATAATAATAAACAAACACTAGGTATAATAATTAGCACACATGATTTGAAACAGGTATGCATGATTGAATTGCGGGATAACGAAATAGGCAAGGAGCAATAAGGGGAGCCGAGCCAGATGTATATCCATATGGACAGGATGCCGAGCAAGATGCGAGGAAGCGGGGAATTGATTCCCGGATCGCAAGTAAGAAAAAAGAACCGGCGGCGGACGAACTTAACAATAACAATAACACAAGTAACGACAACATCACCAAAACAATGCAAATAGTAACATCGACGCTAACATAACAAAGAATGGCAAAGACTAATGTTAACCAACTATTACGATGGCTTATGAGACTTTCTAGGTATGCAATTTTTAGAAATCCAAGTAAGACAAACATATGCATCTTGGCAGCGATTCAAGTGCTTGTGGGCATGAATATCCTAAATGCAGCCTATATGAGATGATTAGTATGGATAGATGTATGCAAGCGCGAATCACAAGTAGCAATGATAGATAGAAAGGGATATATAAGACGAGCACTAGTAGTTTTATTCAGACCCGCGGACCCATAAATCAAATTAATGAACCTCTTGCATAAGATTTAATCCATTCGGGCGACATTGTGCAAACTTGTGGGTTACATAAACCAAGCTAAGTATTCTTCCTAACGCAACAGGAGCCAGGTAGCTTATATATTAACATGGCGACGTTTATTATGGCGCACAAATAAGTAAGTCGTGAAAGTAAGACAAACACGATGGCGTAGATAAGGCATTGTACCATTTTAACTTAGGCAAACTTGATCCATTTTACGATTCACTATCTAACTAGACGATTTCCTACAATAGACCTAGCATGATACCTAAGTGACTTGAATAGGTCAGTTTATGTCAAACAGGCCTGCCCTATACAGGTCAGCTACATATTAAATAAGCTTCCATAAAGCTTGACATAATGCCTCATAATACAACTTAGTAGGAGATTCAAACAGTCCCTCTTGTTATCTTTACACTTAGTAACCAACACATAAACACCCTAGACCATGTAATATGTAAAAGGACATAACCAGTTAACAGGATTCCATGATGTAGCCCAATGTTTGGTGATTGATAACAGAGGGGTATACAAATCTGGGCATAATGTAATCGAGAATAGGATTATGAACTCGGAGATCCATCACTCATTATCTTCACATATTGCATTAGATATGAGTTTTTATCGACAAATCGGGCAAGAATATGTGGGGTTAATTTAAAGCGCGACTCAAGATCTTATTCGTACATTTATGAACACATGACATGAATGAACACACATTAAACATAAGAGCACAGAGATACAAAAAAGGAACTGAACAGAATTCGATTTTACCTTCTCCGGGCAGCGACCCGGGGCAGCGTATCAAGTCGTCGGTCCGCCCGACGGGCTTTGGGTTTGCGATGCGAATGAGAAGGGTAAAACTACTTGCTGATTTTTGGCTGGAATTAAGAGAAGGGTTCGACTGATGCACCTGTTTCTGCCCTACTCTTGTTTTGCTGTGTGACTCTTTCTTTCTGCTCTACTCTCAGAATCGCTCTCTTTATGCATCTGAATTGATGCCCTAAATTGCTATGTGGTTGCCCCGACGACTCAACTCTGTTTCGATGCTATGGGTCTCCTAGCTTCCGCTAAAGTGTGTCGATGCTATGGGTATCCTAGCTTCCGCTAAAGTGTGTCGATCTATGGGTTTCTCCCCTTTCTGCTCTACTCTCTCCTTTTCTGACCTCTGTTCCACTCTCTTACTGTCTGTGTTGTTGCCCCCCCTTAAACCTTTTGCATGCGCCTTATATAACCATTCTTCGGGTTCCTCATTAGGTAAGTAGTAAGGGCTGATATTAACACGATTTGGTGCTGAGATTACGAAAAGATTTGGGTAGATTCGATTGATAATTGGGTGCTGGTTTATGGTAAGAAATCACTGAAGACGTGTGTGCAGGTAAAGGGAAAGGAAAGTCGGTTGATTACGCCGGATTCTCAGGCGAGAATCACGGCTGGGCGATGAAGGCGGCGATTGAGAACTAGGTTTCTGCTCGTGGTTTGCGTTTTTCTTTTAAGAAGATGAAGTAAAGGGCTGCTGAAGGGATTAAGAGTAAGGGGCTTCGCGGGTTTGGGCTTGCGGGTGAAGGGGAGTGGGCTGATCGGGTTTGGGCGTGGGTAATTGTTTTAATTAGGGGGTAGTGGGCTGCGAGTTTGTTGGGCTGGGTAGTTAAAGGGTAGTATTAGGTTAGTTTTAATTAGGCTTTTAATTAATTTAACTAGGTATTTAATTAGTGGTAAGTTATTATTAATTAATTAAACTAACAAATGTGATCAAATTGTTTAGGTGCTTCCTTAATCTAATTGTTATAATAAATGCGGACGTGTTATTTAATTAATGCTTAATACTTTAGAATGCGACGCTATTATTTAAAATCTTATTATTGTGCATTATTGCGAAGTTAAATTAAAATTGCATTGAGTTTAGATTAAATTATTTAAATGCTAAATGCGAGTATGATATTTAAGAATTATTTAAAGTTTTATAAATGCGACGCTATTAAATGCATGTATTAGATTAAAATTGATTTTAAATTACAAATGGTTATTAATAAATGCGGCTATGCTACCTGACACGACGTCATTGCTAAATTACTTATTTTATGTATTTATTAATTACTTAAGAATTGTTTGACAGAGCTTGAAATTAATTAATGCGGGCGCGGGACTCTAAGTGCTTAATACTCTACGTAAGACACGGTGCCATTATAAATTGTTTATTAGTGCTTGTATTAATGTTTTATTGCTGCATTTTATTATAAAAATCCTAAAAAATTATTTTACAAAATTAGTCTAATTTTATAGTTAACGGCTGGACGGGAGGGTCAAAATTGGATGTCAACAGCTGTCCCTCTTTGTATGGAGATGATGGAAGAATCTTCGGACAAAGACGTTGACTCATAGCCAATTTTGTCTCGATCTTGTAATTGCAAAATGTTGGGCGGTAGACAAAGTGCCGACGAAAAATCAAAATCTGTCCCGATGTCGAGTTATGGCGACCCGGGTTACCATGGTCTAAACACGGCGGGCTAACGGACTCAGCCGTCCCGGTGTCGAGTTATGGCGACCTTTGGCGGGCTAACGGGCTCAAATTTGTCGATGTCGAGTTACGACGACCTTTGGGCTGCCATGGTAAAAAACACCAAGGCGGGCTAACGCGGACTTAAAGCTGTCCCAGTGTCGAGTTATGATGACACTGGGCTATGGTGCAAAAAGTAAAAGAATATAAGCGCTTGAACACAGGGTGTCGCTATGGCTTGTGGTCTGGGTTCTATGGTGATGTGAGCGAGTGGACCGGCGCTGAGGCGCTACGCGTCGTTGGGAAGGTTGGCCCCCCAACAAATTGCCCCGGTTCGCTGTAAGAGAAAATCCACGTTGTGCTCCTGCTCCTGCATGCTAAGACTTGAACAAACGGTTAGTGCATAACTGTTAAGGCAAAAAATGATGATGTATAATTTTAAAAGTAATGCAACTGTGAGTAAAAAAGGTTATCCTGCAAAATGTGATGCCTGCTGTGTTGATGTGATCTGCGAAATCGTGATTTCGCCACTTGCGGACGTGTTGCGATTGTGAATGCGGATCGTTGTCCTTGCCGCAATCGCCACGTGAAGCTGCGTGGATGTGATATGCTGATGATGGCGTCGTTTTTGGACTTCTTTGTCTTTGATAGCGTCGTTGCTTGGACGTGTTCTTCTTGGCGTCGTTGCGTGAACTGTTGTCTTGTCGAACGTCATTACTGGGCGTATTCTTCTTGGCGTCGTTGCATGGACTTCTTTGTCGATAACGTCGTTATGCGGGCGTATTCTTCTTTGGCGTCGTTGCGTGGACTTCTTGATTACGTCGTTATGCGGGCGTGTTCTTCTTGGCGTCATTGCGTGGACTCGCCGATTACGTCGTTGTTTGGGCGTCTTCTTTGTTGGTGTCGTTGCGTGGACTTGCGATCACGTCGTTGTGCGGGCGTGTTCTTCTTTGGCGTCGTTGCGTGGACTTCGATTACGTCGTTATGCGGGCGTGTTCTGCGGCGTCGTTGCGTGGACTTCTTTGATTACGTCATTATGCGGGCGTGTTCTTCTTTGGCGTCGTTGCGTGGACTTCTTTGTCCGATAACGTCGTTGTCCGGGCGTATTCTTCTTTGGCGTCGTTGCGTAGACATAATGTTGATCACGTCGTTTATGCGGGCGTGTCATTGCTTTGCTCGTAGAATAAATGCTCGCCGCTAAGCGAGAAAAGGCGTTAGTGTATACTGTTTAAGCGAAATGATAAATACATATGAGAAGTGCAATTTTATGGGTAGAGATGTCATCCACGAGATGTTGTCCTTGCGGACATCTTTGAGCGTTGCGGTGACCAATTGCCATGATGCCTTTCTTTGTGTGCGATCGTGGGTTGCCAATTTGACTTTATGCAGGAGTTGATCGTTAGGTTTTGTTGCGGAACTCGAACTTTGGTATTGATTGTTGATGCCCGCTACTGCTGCTGCTTCTTTGCTTTCGCGGACTTTGGATTGTTGTCATCCTCCGCCTTTCTTTGCTTTCTGCTTCATACGCTATCTGAAGAAACTTTGTCGTATTTTACGCCCGGCTATTGCACTCTGCTTACATTAATATGAAAAGACCTGCGCTCAAAGAAAATTTGTGAGTTTTGGGGGGGTCGATTCGTATTTGACTTCGCCGCCTTGTCCCTTGATATCCGTGTGCCTGGCCTGTTTGGACTTGCAACCCCTGTCTGGTTTCCTACATGGTCCCAGTTTTGAAAAGGGTGTCTGGCCTAAAATGGGTCTCGATGTAGTTGCTTGTAGGCTATGTGTATTCTTGTCATTTTCAGAACGAAGGGAAAGTTTCCTAATGGTGTGACCGAAGCCGATTTAGGCCGCCTACGTATCCCCATTAGGGAATCAGGTCATGACGTAGTTCATTACAAGCGAATATTGGGTAAAAATGAAATTTCTAGATGTGGGACCGGCGAGACGGCGCTACGTATCCACGAGGAATCAGGTCAAGCGTAGTTCGTTACAAGCAAGCGAAAACATTATTAAAGCTTAAATATGAGTTTATAAATTATTACGCTAAAATAAATCGCTTTTCTATCCGGGCTCTGGCGGACGAGCGGGTGCAAATCAATCAATCGCGCCTTTACGCCTGCGTGGATGGTGGGTCTTCATGCTCTGCTATTTCCCTCTTCTGGCCTCTGCGTGGTGCATGCTCGGATAAATGACTGATTCGAGGGCGGAATGGGCATAGGCAGGGGAGTGTATTCCTCATCTAAGGTTATCAGGTGCACATTGACGTGGTCGGGGGTTGGCAAGGGTTATCATGCATTTGGGGCGGGATCCTTTGTTGAATTACCGCCTGCGATTAACGCCGATTACGTCACGAGGGTGGCAACCTTGATGTCGTGTCTGGGCTATTGGGTGATACGCGCGGCCTTGTTCTCATCATACCATCTTGGGATAGGTCGGGATCCTTCCCGAATCGGTTGGATTGGGCTGCGACTCATGACCTTCATATATTTGAGGTATGGGTTCGGTAGTGGGGAGCGAACTTTGGGTGGTTTTCCTTCAAAATTCTTATTTGCTCTGGGTGCATTGGGTGCTCTATTTTGTTGGCGGGCTTGATGGGTGGATCTATGCGGGGCAGGATAAACGGGTGCTTGTGAAGTGTTATATATAGGCTGTGTGTGGTAGTTGTGGTAGTATGATGGGTTTTGGTATGTTATAAATGCTTCGGGTTTGCGTTCTTGTACAAACATGGAAGGGGAAACTGTCTCTTTCTTCCTCTGTGAAGTACTCCCGAGTGTCCCTGACTGAATCGCCTTATTAGTTGCCTGTAATGCTGCCAGATTTGTAATCCTGCCAGTTTTAATACCTTCTTCTACGAAGTCACCCATTCTAACAACTTCCGCAAAACTCCGTCCGATGACGCTTATCATTCTCTCATAATAGGTTGCATCCTTCAAAGATTGTATGAATAGTGTGGTCATCTCACTCTCCACCATGGGTGGTTGTACTTTCGCTGCCTCTGAACGCCACCTCATGGCGGATTCTCTGAACGTTTATGTAGGCTTTTTCTCCAACTTCATTAAATAGAATCTGTCCACGACGGTTTCTGTGTTGAACTTGAATCGCTCCACAAAATCTTGGGCCAATGCATTCCAGCCATGCCATTTCCGCGGATCTTGGCTGGTATACCAATCTAGTGCCTCGCCGGTCAAGCTCCGAATGAACAACTTCATAATGGCGGGTTCTTCCTACCGATTAACTTGTCGCATATGACCTCAAATGTGCGGGGTTCCTTTCCCATCAAATAGTTCAAACTTGGCACCTTGTACCCATGGCGGTTCGCGTGCGGATGCGTGCAAAGGTCCTCGTAGTCTAGTCGCCGTGACCTTTATCCGATCGCGTGCCGGCGCTTCTTTCAAACTATGAATTTCTTTGGCACGTCCTCGTCCATTTTGGCGGACTTCCTCTCCATTTCTTCATAATGATCCCTTGGTGAAGCAGGGACGGTAAAAGGCTGGATTTACATTGCGTAATTCAGTATGCAGGTTGTTTGTTGGTGGTAATGGGTGTGGTGCGTGGGTATTGGTTGGCTGCGATTAGGGCTGATTATGGTGAAATGCGGTGGGTGAGGTATATGGGTAGTAGGAGGGTCATTTGAAGGTGGGGTTGAGGGTTGGGCGGGGCGGTTTGATCGGTGGTGGTGGCCTTTGTGGAGTTACGGGAGATATGTGGTGGTGGAGGTCGATGCGGGATGGTTTGTGAAGTAGTGGCCCTTTGATCCGGCATAGGGGTATTCAAACTAATGGATAGGTTGGTCGATTCGTAGCCTCTCCATCTCAACTCGTATATGAACAATTTGTTCGCAGCGGTGTGCATACATTCTTCCCGATTGGTGATATTCCTCCACGAAGGTTCTGTTGTTTGTGGGAATAATTCCCAAACCATTTGGCTCGGGCGCCGAGCGATCATATCATCATTTCTTGCCTTGGACCTGGTGAAGTGTGGATGCTCCGACATTGTTGAGTCAAAATACGAACCGACCTTTTGGGGAAGATGATAAACCTTTCTAAAAAAATGCAACAGACGGTGTTAGCATAAAGCACATAATTTGCAAGTATGTAGCAGATATATTGCACATAGCGCATTTAAACGTTTCCTAACATGCAGGGGGACCTCTTTATGCCAGAGGTAGGCCTAAACGTCACATATGCGAGGTCATGATAGATTTGTCCAAGTCGTCCAACTATAATGCTTTTGTTGGAAATGACGACCAAATGACGGTGCACTTTTCCCAATTTCAGCATGTCATGATTAGGCCTTGGATTTGTCTATCATTGTCACGCTACACATAATATGCTGGTTGGTCGTTGGGTTGAGAAACCCGTTGACAAGGTTGGTGTCTTCCTAATTGTGGTGTCGATGCGAGGACCAGCACCTAAGGTAAATGCGTCATGCCCTAAAATAAGGGTGGTATAGCTCATCCCGAGTTGCTAAGATTTGGCTTTACTAGGCCTTGAGTTCCCGAGCGGACAACTCGGCGAGAAGGCTACGGTGATCGAGACGAACCGATCTAACTCGCGCAGCGCCAACTCTCCTAAAATTTGGATATTTTTGAAAGAAATTTGCGGTCGCGAGCACACCACGCGGTAGCGTGAGTGTGTGATTTGTGTGAATTTTCCAGAATGGAAGAAATATGAGCGGAGTGCCAGTTTAAGGAAAGCAGTAAAACAAGTAGCAAAAATAAACAAAATACAACACACAAAAATTAAATGTAAAATAATTGCCAAATAATAACCCTAGGTCTGTTGTGGTTAAGAACCTAAAATCCCAGTGAGTCGCCATTTACATCACGCCCATTTTTAGCGACTTTATTTTCTAAACTCCTGCTCAAATAAAAGGTTAGAAAATAAAATAAAATGCTAAATATTTAAAAGAATGCTAAAATATAAAAGGGTGCTAAAAGTGCAAAAGGGTGCTTAAATGCTAAGGGTTCGCGGAGTCGCCACCTA
This sequence comes from Przewalskia tangutica, assembly GCA_029844215.1. Taxonomy (NCBI): domain Eukaryota; kingdom Viridiplantae; phylum Streptophyta; class Magnoliopsida; order Solanales; family Solanaceae; genus Przewalskia; species Przewalskia tangutica. Next base: position 31,617,509 of record CM056727.1, on the reverse strand, counting down.
ATTAATTGGGTGAATTAGGACACCTAAATGTCAACTAGGTTAAAGTCAACACTAACTCCATTTTTATGGTCTGCTAAACTTAATGAGATTTTGGGTAAGGGTTCTTTATTAATCTAGAGGGAAGGGGTTAGGCACCCTCTAAGATCCGCTAACTTGCGGTTGTCCTGCCAAACCTAGGGTAATTATTATATTTAAGAAAAATGCAAAATAAAAGCTCCTCTTGCTTAATAAAATGTTAGGAAATAAAATAAATGCTAAAATGTTAAAATGTTTAAAGGTGCTTAAGTCTAAAAGGGGCAAAAGGTGCTATATGCGAAAGAATGCTAAGAGGTGCTAAAATATTAAGGGTTAAAGACGCTTAAAAAGTGCTAGCAATTTAAAAGTGCTAAGTGTAAACAAAGTAGTGCTAGGGTGCTTACATATTAAAAGGGTGCTAAGGGATTAATTTTAAAAGTAAAGGGTGCTAAAAGCAAGTGAGTTAAGCGATAAACTTTAAATTACCTTCCCCACTTATATATTCAAAGGCTAATTATTCTAGATATCCTATTAATTAGAATAGCGTTAGTCACATAATTTACAATAAACAAATGAATAGGGCGGGGTAGAAAATAATTTAAAGGACTCGAGGAATGGCGATGTCTTTCGCCTGCGGCTTAGAATTCCTGATGCGAGGATAAATGCACATGGATGCGGGTTTTCACGTTTGTTACGATGAGTCTCGCCATGAGACTCTTTGTTGCTCCGATGCGTTTCATGCAAAAATAAGAGGAGATAAAGATTAGTACGAGCCCCAAATAATAATAAACAAACACTAGGTATAAGAATTAGCACACATCATTTGAAACAGGTATGCATGATTGAATTGCGGGATAACGAAATAGGCGGAAGCGATAAGGAGGCCGAGCGGATGTATATCCATATGGACAGGATCCGAGAAGCGTTATGCGAGGAAGGGGAATTGATTCCCGGGTCAGCAAGTAAGAAAAAAAAAAGAAATCTGAGGGCGGGACGAACTTAACAGTAACAATAACACAAGTAACGACAACATCACCAAAACAATGCAATAGTAACATCGACGCTTGAGCGATAATGGCGACTAATGTTAACCAACTATTCTGATGGCTTATGAGACTTTCTAGGTATGCAATTTTTAGAAATCCAAGTAAGACAAACATATACATCTTGGCAGGCGATTCAAGTAACGCAGCTGGGCATGAATATCCTAAATCAGCCTATATGAGATGATTAGTATGGATAGATGTATGCAAGGCAGAATCACAAGGTAGCAATGATAGATAGAAAGGGATATATAAGACAGAGCACTAGTAGTTTTATTCAGGACCCGCGCAGACCCATAAATCAAATTAATGAACCTCTTTGCATAAGATTTAATCCATTTGGAAGCGACATTGTGCAAACTTGTGGGTTACATAAACCAAGCTAAGTATTCTTCCTGACGCAACAGGAGCCAGGTAGCTTATATATTAACATGGCGACGTTCTTATTATGGGCAGACAAATAAGTAAGTCAGCGAAAGTAAGACAAACACGATGGGCATAGATAAGGCATTGTACCATTTTAACTTAGGCAAACTTGATCCAGTTTTCTGATTCACTATCTAACTAGACTGATTTCCTACAATAGACCTAGCATGATACCTAAGTGACTTGAATAGGTCAGTTTATGCCAAACAGGCCTGCCCTATACAGGTCAGCTACATATTAAATAAGCTTCCATAAAGCTTGACATAATGCCTCATAATACAACTTAGCAGGAGATTCAAACAGTCCCTCTTGTTATCTTTACACTTAGTAACCAACACATAAACACCCTAGACCATGTAATATGTAAAAGGACATAACCAGTTAACAGGATTCCATGATGTAGCCCAATGTTTGGTGATTGATAACAGAGGGGTATACAAATCCTGGGCCTGCTTAACAGAATCAGAATAGGATTATGAACTCAGCAGATCCATCACTCATTATCTTCAACATATTGCATTAGATATGAGTTTTTATCGACAAATCAGGGCAAGAATATGTCGGGGTTAATTTAAAGCGCGACTCAGTATCTTATTCGTACATTTATGAACACAGCAACATGAATGAACACACATTAAACATAAGAGAACAGAGATACAAAAAGGAACAGAACAGAATTCGATTTTACCTTCTCCGGGCAGCGACCCGGGGCAGCGTATCAAGTCGTCGGTCCGCCCGACGGGCTTTGGGTTTGCGATGCGAATGAGAAGGGGTAAAACTACTTGCTGATTTTTGGCTGGAATTAAGAGAAGGGTTCGACTGATGCCCCTGTTTCTGCCCTACTCTTGTTTTGCTGTATGACTCTTTCTTTCTGCTCTACTCTCTCTGTAACTGCCCTACTGTCTGTCCTGAATTGATGCCCTAAATTGCTATGTGGTTGCCCCGACGACTCAACTCTGTTTCGATGCTATGGGTCTCCTAACTGCTGCTAAAGTGTGTCGATGCTATGGGTATCCTAATCTTTGCTAAAGTGTGTCGATCATGGGTTTCTCCCCTTCTCGCTCTACTCTCTCCTTTTCTGACCTCTGTTCCACTCTCTTACTGTCTGTGTTGTTGCCCCCCCTTAAACCTTTTGCATGCGCCTTATATAGCCATTCTTCGGGTTCCTCATTAGGTAAGTAGTAAGGGCTGATATTAACGCGATTTGGTGCTGAGATTTCGAAAAGATTTGGGTAGGTCGATTGATAATTGGGTCTTTGGTTTATGGTAAGAAATCACCAAGACGTGTGTGCGAGTAAAGGAAAGGAAAGTCGACGCTTGATTACGCCGGATTCTCAGGCGAGAATCACGGCTGGGCGATGAAGGCGGCGATTGAGAACTAGGTTTCTGCTCGTGGTTTGCGTTTTTCTTTTAAGAAGATGAAGTAAAGGGCTGCTGAAGGGATTAAGAGTAAGGGGCTTCGCGGGTTTGGGCTTGCGGGTGAAGGGGAGTGGGCTGATCGGGTTTGGGCGTGGGTAATTGTTTTAATTAGGGGGTAGTGGGCTGCGAGTTTGTTGGGCTGGGTAGTTAAAGGGTAGTATTAGGTTAGTTTTAATTAGGCTTTTAATTAATTTAACTAGGTATTTAATTAGTGGTAAGTTATTATTAATTAATTAAACTAACAAATGTGATCAAATTGTTTAGGTGCTTCCTTAATCTAATTGTTATAATAAATGCGGGCGTGTTATTTAATTAATGCTTAATACTTTAGAATGCGACGCTATTATTTAAAATCTTATTATTGTGCATTATTGCGAAGTTAAATTAAAATTGCATTGAGTTTAGATTAAATTATTTAAATGCTAAATGCGAGTATGATATTTAAGAATTATTTAAAGTTTTATAAATGCGACGCTATTAAATGCATGTATTAGATTAAAATTGAGTTTAAATTACAATTGGTTATTAATAAATGCGGCTATGCTACCTGACACGACGTCATTGCTAAATTACTTATTTTATGTATTTATTAATTACTTAAGAATTGTTTGACAGAGCTTGAAATTAATTAATGCGGGCGCGGGACTCTAAGTGCTTAATACTCTACGTAAGACACGGTGCCATTATAAATTGTTTATTCGTGCTTGTATTAATGTTTTATTGCTGCATTTTATTATAAAAATCCTAAAAAATTATTTTTACAAAATTAGTCTAATTTTATAGTTAACGGCTGGACGGGAGGGTCAAAATTGGATGTCAACAACACCACAGCCCAGTGTCGTCATAACTCGACACTGGGACAACTTTGAGTCCGCGTTAGCCCGCCTTGGTGTTTTGACCATGGTAGCCCAGTGTCATCATAACTCGACACTGGGACAGCTTTGAGTCCGCGTTAGCCCGCCCTGGTGTTTTGACCATGGTAGCCCAGTGTCGTCATAACTCGACCTTTGGGATGATTTTGATTTTTGTGTCGACGCGTCTGCACGCGGCATTTTTGCAATTCTGAAGATCGAGACAAAATTGACTATGAGTCAACGTCTTTGTCCGAAGATTCTTCCATCATCTCCATACTGAAGGGACATTGCTGACACGATTTTGACCCTCGTCGATCATTAACTATAAAATTGCACTAATTTTGTAAAATAATTTTAGGGATTTTTATAATAAAATGCAATGAATAAAACATAAATCTGGACATAAATAAATAATTTAATAATGGCATCGCATCTTACGTAGAGTTTCAAGCACTTAGAGTCCGCGTCGCGTTAATTGATTTCAAGCTCACGTAATTCTTAAATAATTAATAAATACATAAAATAAATAATCTAGCAATGACGTCGTATCAAGTAGCATAGCCGCATTTATTAATACGCAAGATAATTTCATAATCATTTGTAATTTAAAATCATTTTTAATCTAATAGCGTCGCATTTATAAAAGCTTTAAACATCACACTTGCATTTAGCATTTAAATATTTTAATCTAAACTCAACTTTAATTTTAATTTAACATCGCAATAATGCGCAATAATAAAATTTTAATAGCGCCGCTTTTATAAATATTAAGCACTAATTAGATAGCACGCCCGCATTTATAATAATTAGACTAATTTAGCACCTAAATAATTATAATAAAGCACCTAAATAATTTAACTAAATTCATTAGCCTAAATTAACCAATTAAATACCTAAAACTAATACCTAGAATTAACACTTAATTAAACTCCTAAATCTACCCGCTTCATACTACCCTCTTAGTGATCTACGCGACCACATACCCGGCCCACTTTATCCTTAAACTCAACCCACATACCCAGCCCTTTATTTCCTTTTATCACCAGCATCCCACAGAAAACTTCAGCCCTTTTCCCTATCCCCCTCGTCTCCCTCAAATGCCTCGCCTTCACAAATACCAAAGAACACAAACCTAAAGTCGACCACGGCGCCTCGGCCGGATTCTCGCTGAGAATCGGGACCTCTTACCCATGCAAGCGCGACCGGCGATTTCTTACCATAGATAACCAAATCCCTTCAAATCAGAACCCATTCGAATCAGTAGCAAATCAATACGAATCAGCACCAATCGCACTAAAATCTTACGAAATCTCAGTACCAATATTAGCCCAATCTCAGCCCTAAAAGCCTACCATTATTGGAACTCAATGGGGGGCTATATAAGAACATGCAAAGGCATCGATAAAAAATAACGGGAAGCGTGATTAGGAGATAGCAGTTTAGGTCAGAAATTGAGACGGAGAGTAGAGCAGAAAGAGGGAGATAACAATCGTTTCACCCTTAGCAATAGTGAGGAACCACATAGCAATTTAGAGCGTCGTTTTACACTGAGCAGAGGAGAGCCTATTCGAAGGCGGCAGACGATGAGACATCGATAGGGCGCACGGCGGCGATTAAGAACACACACAGAGTCGAATAGAGCTTGGAGAGCATCGATTCAGGGATCAGTCGAACCCTTCTCTCAGTTCTAGCCAAAAATCAGCAAGCAGTTTTACCCCTTTCATTCGCATCGCAAACCCAAAACCCGTCGATTGGACGAAGCGACGTCTGTTGCCCGGGTCATTTGTCGGAGAAGGTAAACCCATCCCCTTTCAGATTTTCTTATGTGATTTACAATTTGTAACCTGTTTGACCGATATGCTCTGTTGGTAGTATTTAACATTTTAGTCGCTGTTGTGTATGGTCGAAATTACTGGTTTAGTGTCGATACCATTTGCTTGACAGTCGACTTGTCTATTTTACTGTTAATATTCATCCCTGTATGTTATGAAGCCTGAACCTTGAAAAGTAGAATGGGGATTGTTCTTTGATATGTTTTAAGTGTTGGAATCATGAAGCATGCTAGTTGAATGTCACATATGAGCATTTTTGTCTGGGTTATGTCCCATTTAATTTCAAGTCTCGATATGTTGATGGAGTCTATTTAGGTTCGACTTTGTTTTACTTGGATCACGCCAAGAGATCTGTTTCGCTACCTGTTTGTTGCAGGTTTTGCTTGTTATGCATAGTTGATTAAATATTGTTTGCCTTGAATCATGTGGGATATCCATCCATCTTCCATTATATTAATTAATGTTTAACTCGCTTGTCTTGCTTTGTTTCTGATTTACTAAACTTACAATGATATGTTTCAAAGATACATAAAATGTAGGAATTTAGATATATCTGAGGTGTATATCAAGGTTGTATATCTTTGCATACATCTAAGTATATCACATATACTTTAAATATTGTGTGTATGTCATCTCGGGATGTTTGTTTATTTACTTTCTGATCCTCATGTTTGTTAACATGACTGCATATTTAACTCTACTTTGTTGAATCTTAAAATAGGTCCATGACAGCATATAATGTCTCCTATTGTGCTATGTTAATCTGTTAAATTGGTCTACATAATACCCATGTTAGTAAGGAGCCTGAAATTGATGTATTTGTGTTAATAAAATAGTTTAAACATGATCATATATGTCTAAATTGGCATTCAAAGCTTTATAAATTGATCTATTTCCCAATTGATTGCTTCCGCGTTACTGTCTTAGAATAAACCTATATTACAGTGGCCCTTCTCTGTTTTAAATGTAAGTTGGCATTGTCTAAGTATGTCTTCCTGATCTTGTATCCTAAATTGGGAGCCTGGAGGTATGACTGTTGGTTTATCCCTGGCTAATGGTTGAAAATGAACATGCAAGAGGCTGTCTCAGGCCCATAAATCTCCATTTTTGCCTCTGTGTTATGTCATCCATTACGTGCATACATGGGCTAAGCCCATTGGGTCACTTCTCATTTGTTTTGTTATCTACTAACCCATACGGGCATATATGCTTAAACATAAAATTATATGTGTTACATCTCATGCTAAATGCTTATTTATTATTATGATAGAGATTTGGACATGTACTAATCCTTATATTTTTTTTACATGGCACGCACCGGAGCAACAAAGAGTCTCATGCGAGACTCGTCGTGGCAAACGTAAAGGCGTGCATATACATCCATCGAGTCCTCTTGGCCATTCCTAGACAAACAAATAGACTGGTCATCCGCTTCGATCCTTGCTCTCTTATCTCATCCTTATCTTACTTTATTTGTTATTGTAATTTATAACTTTGTAATTAATAGGAAACCAAGAGCAATTAGCATTTCGAACGCATAAGGGGAAGGTAATTTATAATTGGAAACACATTTCTACTTTACGCGTCTTTTACAATTATTATATCTAAAATTTACCAAAGCAATCTAAATGATTTAACTTGCATTATAAAATCAACAATTTGTTTCTTATTAAACCCATAATAAATGTCCTCCTAAACTCTCAACAAAAATCATCTTAAGCATTTTTTATATAATATTACGCGCAAGTTAAGCAAGATTAATTTAGCTGGCAGTATACCTAACTAGTCCGTAAATAACCTTTGCATGAACACATAATTAGTCCATAAAGCACCCTCTTAGCATTCTTTAACATTTTTAGCCCTTTTTAGCACTTTTAATCGCCCTTTGGCATTTAACACCTTTAGCACATTTTTGTCCTTAATATTTTAGCACCTCCTAACATTCTTTTGTACTTTAGCATATTAGCACTACTTTCAGCACTTTAGCATTTAGCATTTCTTAAGCGCCCTTTAGCACCTTTAGCACCCTTCTAGCGTTTAATACCTTTCAGCTACCTTTAGTATTTTAAGCACTTTTAAACATTTAGCATTTGGCTCTTTTATTTATTTATAACACCTTTTGTCCTTTTTATACCACCTTTTAAACATTTTAACATTTTATTAAGCAGGAAGAGCTTCTATTTTGCATTTCTTAAACATAATAATTACCCTAGGTTTGGCAGGACAACCGCAAGTTAGCGGATCTTAGAGGGTGCCTAACCCCTTCCCTCTAGATTAATAAAGAACCCTTACCCAGAATCTCACTAAGTTTAGCAGACCATAAAGAATGGAGTTAATGTTTTACTTTAAACCAGTTAAACATTCAGGTGTCCTAATTCACCCAAACTAATTAGGTGGCGACTCCGCGAACCCTTAGCATTCTAGCAACCCTTCTAGCACTTTTTGCAATTCTAGCACCTTTTTTTACCTTTTTGCACTTTTAGCATCCTTTATTTTAAAATTAATATTTTAGCACTCTTTTCAACACTTTAAGCATTCTTTTACATTTTAGCATCCTTTTAACATTTAGCACTTTATTTTATTTTCTAACACTTATTTAAGCAGGAGTTTAGAAAAAAAATGTCGCGGCCGGAAAAGGGCGTGACACCATACTCCAACACTTATAATCCAGGGTGGAGGAATCACCCAAACTTCTCATGGAGAGGAGACCAGGGGCAGCAGAATCAATACAGGGCGATGCAGAACCAGCGAAGCAGAATCGGTAGCCGCTTCATTCAGCCCGCGGCCTCAGCGATTGTCTGCCGGTTCAAGTGAAAAGCCGAGCGAGTGGCGGTATGTGAAGACGCCAACGCCGGACTCGATTCATGATGAAGCTAGATCCTCGTTCAGAACTTGGAACAAGTGGGTCGGTAGCAAAGCGAGCAAACAGCGGCCACGGTACATTGCCAAGCAACAGAGGTAAATCGAGGAAGCGATGTCGAGCGATGCGGTTGAGAAGTGGAAAGCGATTGGAAGCAAGATCACCTCAGCCAGTAGTTGAGAAGAAGGCAGAAATAGAAAAAGAGAATGTGATTGAGCCTAGCCCAGTAGTAGAGAAAACTCCAGAGAAAGAGTATACATAAAAGATCCCATTCCCCCAGAGACTACAGCGGAAGGCGGTTGATAAACAATTCTCCAAATTCTTGGAGGTATTCAGGAAGCTGCATATCAACATCCCTTTTATAGAAGCATTAGAGCAGATGCCCTCCTATTTCAAGTTCATGAAGGAAATATTGGGGAAGAAGAAGAAGCTGGCGGAATATGAGATAGTAGCACTAACAGAAGAATGTAGTGCTATCTTGCAGAAGAAGCTGCCACCAAAATTAAAAGATCCAGGGAGCTTTACACTACCTTGCACAGTGGGCAGGGTGACTTGCAACAGAGCTCTATGTGATTTAGGGGCAAATATAAATCTGATGCCCTTATCAGTATTTAAACGATTGGAGTTGGTGATGCGCGTAATATGCACACACTTTTAAACGCAAGTGCACGTTATCGTATCAAGTAGTATAGTCTTAGATAAGACCGAATATCGTCCTCTAGGATTAGGGTTCAAGTACCAACTATCTATTTTCTAGTATCTATTTGGTGAATTAATGATTGATTGTTTTGTTTATAACTAAGAATTATTAAAGACAAGTAAATATAAAGAATTACTTCAGATGTGATGAGAATAGGGCTTCTATGTATCCTCACTATCCGCTTATGCTACTTACTAATGCATTACTTATGGTGTTCTTCTTTTGGAGAAAGCAGGTTTACGAAATCGTTTTATACTCCCGTTAGGGTTATATAAACACTCAACCCCAGTATTGTTCCTTACCTAACTTTCACGATAAGGGTAACTCTATGGGAGGATTAAGAACAAAACCTAGTTGGCCGTCACGCACAATCGCCAAAATTAGGGTTGTTAAGCCTCATCAACGCTTCAAAACTAATTGAGGTATTTTCATCCCCAATTCAAGCACATCTACCCAACTTACAACATATTCACAATCCCCCCTTTTCAGAATCTGATTAAAAATCATATAGTGATAACTAGTTGTCAATTAGCTACCAAGAATTCAACTCAATTATTGGATAGATCTCTCAATAAGAAAAATAACCATAAGCATGCATTAATTTATAACATAAGTTTCAAGAAGTTCAACATAGAAAGCCCTATAGGAGAATTAGTTCCTATCCATAAAGATGACAAGAACTAATTCCAAGTTCATCATGCAAAAACTGAATTAAAGAAAAGAAAAAGGAAAGAAATTACTAAGTTTAGGTCTCCAATCTCCTAGCAAGAAAATCTTGTGTTGTCAAGAAAGGAACCTCAAAGCGCCTAGGGTTCTCCTTATATAGGTTTAAAACGCCTCCTTCTTTTCCTGCAGCTTGACCCAAAAATCCGTCAAAGACCTAATTTTTCCGTCGTGCGCGGCCTGTGAGATAAGCGCGCGGCCGGAAGTTCGCGATCCGTCGGGTGTTTTGGCGCGCGGCCGATATCTGCTGTTCGAGCGCGCGCGCTGGATCTTCTGTAGCTCTCCGGATGTTTAGGCGCCACGGCCTGCTCGGTCTCGAGGCGCGCGGCTCGGGTTCGTCCTCTCGATAGTGGGCGCCACGGCCTGTTTTAGCGCCGCGGCTGGATCTTCGCGCTTTCTACGAATGATGGCGCGCGGCCCGATATCTGGCTGCGGTAGCGCATGTGCTGGTGTATTTACGCCTTGTTCGCCACTTTCTGCTTTCATCTGGCATCTCTCTTTTGCCCTCATTTTGCTCCTTTTCCGCCATTTGGCCATTTTAACCACTTTGACTCAAAAGAAAGAAAAACTATCCTAATACGACACTTATATGTGCAAAATGGGACAAAAGACTAACTAAATCGACTCAAAGGTGTATATAAAATACAGATCAAATACCCTAAACTTAACCTTTGCTCGCCTCGAGCAAAGATTGAAAGAAATAAAATAAAAGACTCAAAGAATGAAAAATACAAGACTCACGTCATTAATCACTTTTCTTTGCATAAATGTTAACTAGAAAAACATGAAGGTTAGCGAGAATAATACGCAGGAACATATAGCATGAAATTTTCAGACACTAAACACGTGAAGCTAAATATTTCGCAAACTCATATTCATCATGCTTAATGGAAGTCAATATACTAAATCGTGCATATAAATTCAAGAATTCCTATGGCATGCTTACTTGCTATTCTCCACTAATTCGGATATGCATAAAAGAGATCTTCGACTTTGAGGGTTGTAATGTAGGCTTAGGTAGGGGTTGGTAAAGATAGGCATTTAGGCTCATTTTTGTACCATAAGCTCTTTGGCTTTTCAATTTTCCCTTTTTCTTTTGATTCTTTCCTTCACTGATTCTATCCTTCCTCTTTTGTTTTGGGAGAGTGAAGTGTATTATACAAATAGGCACCCCAAACTTAGGCTTTTGCCTCTTTCTTATTACTTTTCCATTAGGGTGCATCAAACTTGTTCACTCTTTTTGTTTCTTCTTTTAACACAATGTACTCCACTATTTCATATTTTCACTTATGGCACAATTTTGTGGGAATATGGGGTGTCGAAGAAGTTTCAAATTTATGCTCAATAGGGTGACTAGGGATATTTTTAAAGTACGGGATAGAAAAGAATGGTAAGAATTGGCTATCAAAGAAATGTCGAGTCATCAACCTAACGTCATATCCTAACTATTTCGCCTCAAATAGCAAGCACTCATAACACATAAGCATTTATCATTTAGCATGCATAACTTAAGCAAGAAACTCCAATGAGACAGTTACGTGAGCTTTTGGCATATCTAACCTAAGTGTTTAGATAGTTGCTTCAATTCCTTTACATTATTCCACCTTACTTCACTAGGTGTTTCTAGCAACTACAAAGATACATGATCTTTGACAGCAATTATGACTCAAGAAAGAAAAATTTTGGTGACTCAAAATAAACATAAAACAAATAGAAAAATTTAAATAAAACATAACATGACACACAAATAAAAACTAAAACACAAAAACACACCCCCAACTTAAATCACACATTGTCCCCGATGTGTGTAGACTCAAAGACAAAAAGAAAATAACACTTACAAACTTTGGTTAAAATGGTGGTGGTGGCGGTGGATAATCATCGACCGTTGGTTGAACAAGGCACTCGGCTCGTCGATTTGTTGCCTTGTTTTTCTTGTCCCTTGTACTCTGCTTGCAAGTCTGCATCATCTCCTTCCGGTGTTGGTACAATTGCCCCATTGTGGGCTCTGAAGGTTCTGCTCTTGTGGTTGGCGGTGGTGGGTCTGCCTCATTGAGCCCCTATTTCGTGCTCATCTTCATCCATGGTTGCCTCTGCTGCTTTGGTGGTGCTCTCGTCAGGCTCTTTGAGTGAGGTGCAGGAAAGAGTGCACTATCTCATAGGACCTGCGGTTGGTTTCTTTCATGAGTATCCGTGGGTAGTTGTGGGACCGCACTCATGTGGCCTAGGCGGTAATAAGTGAACCATGTCCCAATCCAATGCCGTTACCAACTGCTGATTTCTTCCATGCTCTGACTATCTCTTTCCCACATCAATCGTCGGCCCGCCATAATTCCATAAATCAACTTAATCCTATCCTCCGCACTTTGGTGAAGTGCGTGGATGGAATCACGCGAACGGCGAAGTATAGCCAAGCCTTGGCGCTTGTTGAATTGGCACCGCCGTGCTCTAGATCCATTTCTTCCAATATCAAAAGCGGCTCGGGGTAGCTTGCGTATGCGACGACATTCGATTGATGTTGTTGGTACTCTAGCCCATGTTCTAAAATGGTTCCAATCACTACTTTCTTCAACATCAATTGTTTTAGAGTCGTATTTATTGCTTCCGCCACAGCATATAATTTCCTTACAAAGCACCCCTTTCTGTCTCTCGGAAAGTTTGCATAAAATTCCCGCACTATCATTGTTGTATTCATCGGTTTTATCTTCTCGGATTGACAAATCTCTTCCACCCCCTTAGCTCTATCATAGCCCGGATGGGCTCATAAATGTCTTCCTCCCCATATGATCCCCTTTGGTAATCCATTCCCCTTTCTGGAATTACGGGCCTGGTATCAAGCCTTTTGTATCTTTGGAAGACCTGGTAACTCACAAATCTATTTTCATCGTATTGTGGGGTTGGGGTGGATGTGGATCCTCTTCTCTTTCTGGTGGCCATTTATAAACAAGATCTACAGCTTCTAATTTTTGTGGCACAATGTCTCCTACACACTCAACAACTAGCAGCGACAACACCCCCAAACTTCAACAATGCCCACAACCTCTTTTTCTACTCTTTTCTCCAACTTCACAACCAACTTTTCAGTACCCAAACTACTCCAACTACAATACTCTTCCCAACTACTACCTCCTATGACTTCAATGAAAGGCTTCAAGAACAAAGATAGGGATTACCTTTTGATGAGAAGACTCAAGCTTGTTCTTGTTTGAATTGGTGGGTTGAGGCTATGGAATTGAGCTTTGTTGTTTGAGATAGTTGAGGGTTTTTGGGAATTTAAGAGTTTAGGTTGTGGTTGGGTTGGATTTGTGGAGGTTTTGTGGGCAAATTTCTGGAATTTCGTGGGTTTTTGGAGAGGGAAGGTTAGGTTTTGGAAGTTGGAATTGGGGAAAATCTGATTTTTTTGGGCGTTTTAAGTTTCTGGATTCCCGACTTGTGTGGCCACAGCTTTTAGCGCGCGGCCAAACATCTGCGCCGGGACTTTTCTGCGCGCCCTGCTCTGGCGCGCGCGCTTCAAAGACTCTTGGATATTTTAGCCGCGCGCTACCCGCTTTTCTGGAAATCCTGGCTTTCGTTCGACTTCGTCCTCGGTTTATTTGCACTGCACTGTCGATCACATTCTACACGACCCCAAGACCGTGAGACTGTTCTTAGGCAAAATAAAATAAACTAATGACAGAAATTAAAATAACATAATTGAAAACGTTGGGTTGCCTCCCAAGTAGCGCTGTCTTTAACGTCTTTTAGCCGGACGCAAGTTCCTTAGTCTTAATAACCTTGGGGTGGATTAAGCCCCCAACCTATCCACTTCCTCCACATTTGGCGTTTCCTTTTTCTCCTTTTCTTTTTAGCATTATCGGTAATAGGGAGTTCAGGAACACTTACCTCCTTTAGTGGCATTTTGGCAAACCATGCCTGCTTTCTTGGGCTCATCACTCTTTGGTTGACTTGTAATGGCTCGCATGGGGGTTTGATGGTGCTGATTGCAAAGCACCTATTCATTGGTGGTGGTTCGATGACATGTTTAAACACTTTAAACACCATTTCTTCACTCTCACCCTTAATGTCAACTCCTTTTCAACATCAATCAAAGCTCTTCCGTTGCTAGGAGCGGCCTCCTAATATGATAGGGATTTCGCGTCTTCTTCCATATCAAGAATGAAATCTGTAGGAAAGAAAAATTTCCTACCTTCACAATCACGCCCTCAATCTTGCCTCGTGGATGAACTCATCGCGTCGGCTAGTTGCGGACTCGCGATGATTGGTTTAGCCTCTCCCAACTCCATCTTTTGAAAGCGATAAGGCATCGATTTATACTTGCCCCTAAATCGCATAGAGCTCTGTTGCACGCGTCACCACTTGCTGTGCATGGTAGTGTAAAGCTTCCAGTCCTTTAGCTTTGGTGGCAATTTCTTTTGTAAGATAGCACTACACTCTTCTGTTAGTGCTACTATCTCATATTCGGCTAGTTTCCTCTTTTTCCCCAAGATTTCTTTCATGAACTTGAAATAAAATGGCATCTGCTCCAAAGCCTCTATAAACGGTATGTTGATGTGCAACTTCCTGAATACCTCCAAGAATTTGGAAAATTGTTTATCGACCGCCTTCCTTTGTAATCTCTGGGGAAAGGAATCTTTTCTGTATACTCCTTCTCCGGAGTTTTCTCTATCACTGGGCTAGGTTCAGCCACCTTCTCTTTATCTAACTCTGCTTCCTTCTCAACTATTGGCTGAGGTGGCTGTTGCTCCAATTGCCTTCCACTTCTCAATCGCTGCGCTACATTGCTCCGCCGGATTTACCTCGATTGCTTGGCAATGTCGCAATGGCGATGTTTGCTGCTTTGCTATTTATCTACTGTGTTTCCAAGTTTACGACGAGGATCTAGCTTACGTCATAAAGCGCGTGCAGGCGTTGGCAAGTCTTGTCATGCGCTTTAAGCTCATCCGGTTTCTTGCGACTGGTGCATTGAAGCTGTTGGTGTGGGGCTTGAATAAAAGGCTGGCGATTAGTTCTGCTGGTTACGATGCGACCCTGTATTGGTTCTGTTGCCGCGTCGGTTCTGCGCCCGCAGTGCTGGTTCTGCTGGCCCTGATATTGATTCTGCTGGCCCTGATCTCCTTTCCATGAGAAATTTGGGTGATTCCTCCACCCTGGATTATAAGTGTTTGAGTAGGGGTTGTTCTGTTGCCTCTGGTAATTGCCTCTTGCTGACACTCTGCTGCTCCATTGGTATATTGTTGGGATCATTGAAGGGCATCTATCAAATGTATGTGGCGCGCATATCTCGCGCCTTTTAGGCATCTGCACGCGTTCACCGAATTTGTATGTTCTGCAATTGTTTCGCTAGAAGGGCGGCCACTGGGCATTGGCGGCAATAGCATCTATCTCGTGGACTCGCGATTCTTCTCCCACTTGTCGCCTCTCTTGATGTGACATGGTTGTTAGTGGCCATATCTTCTAATAACTCATGAGCATCGTGGGTCGCTTTCCTCATGAATGCTCCCCCGCTGCATCTATGATGGTCTGTTTGTCGGTTGCTCGGTACCCCAGTTGTAGAAGATGTGGACCAAGTTCCACAACTCAATGCAATGGTGTGGGCACTTTCTTTGTAGATCCATGAACCTTTCTCACGCTTCATATAAAGACTCTCCGTCAGCTTGGTAGAAGTTGTTCAACTCCCCTCTCAGTTTTGCTGCTTTACAAGGCGGAAAGAACTTGGCTAGGAATTTCTGTGCCAGCTCGTGCCATGTGAATCTCGAATCGGCTGGCAGGGACTTCAACCATACTTTTGCTCTATCCCGGTGAGAAGGAAAAAGCCTCAACTGGCGGATCATCGATGCGCCGTTATATCGAAAGTGCACATAGCTCCAAGAAATTAGCTATGTGCATGTGTGGATCCTCCGATGGCAGTCCTCCGAATTGCACGGTGTGCTGTACCATGCTCAGAATTGCTGGTTTTATCTCGAAATTGTTGGCTCTGTGCGGGGAGCCTAATGCATGTCTGTGCTTCATTCACTCTTGGCAGCACATAATCTCCCAAACTTCTTTCTGGCTGGATTCGGACTCTATCCTCCACATCTATTGGCACTTGATGAGGATCTTCTGGGTTAGGTTGATTTTCACCTAACCCTTCTCTCATCCTGTTATTGTTTAGATTACCGTCCATCTCTATCAAAGTTGCAACCCGTTGATTCTTTCTCGCTCGTTTGCGAGTTTTCTCGATCTCTGGATTGAAGGGAACAAGAGTGTCTGCTCCTGTTCTCCTTCGCATAAACTGATTGCCTGAAATAGATCAAAAACAGAAAACAAATCACGGCAACCTGATTTTCCGAAAAATAGCGAAAAGCTAAAAAAAATTGAAAATAAAAATTAAAGACCAAATCAGAAATTAAAAATAGATAATTTTGATATTGAACTATGCCTAATCCCCGGCAACGGCGCCAAAAACTTGATGCGCGTAATATGCACACACTTTTAAACGCAAGTGCACGTTATCGTATCAAGTAGTATAGTCTTAGATAAGACCGAATATCGTCCTCTAGGATTAGGGTTCAAGTACCAACTATCTATTTTCTAGTATCTATTTGGTGAATTAATGATTGATTGTTTTGTTTATAACTAAGAATTATTAAAGACAAGTAAATATAAAGAATTACTTCAGATGTGATGAGAATAGGGCTTCTATGTATCCTCACTATCCGCTTATGCTACTTACTAATGCATTACTTATGGTGTTCTTCTTTTGGAGAAAGCAGGTTTACGAAATCGTTTTATACTCCCGTTAGAGTTATATAAACACTCAACCCCAGTATTGTTCCTTACCTAACTTTTCCGATAAGGGCAACTCTATAGGAGGATTAAGAACAAAAACCTAGTTGATCGTCACGCACAATGCGCAAAATTAGGGTTGTTAAGCCTCTCATCAACGCTACAAAACTAATTGAGGTATTTTCATCCCCAATTCAAGCCTGTCTACCCAACTTACAAAGATATTCACAATCCCCTTTTCGTAACTCGATTAGAAATCATAGAGCGATAACTAGTTGTCAATTAGCTACCAAGAATTCAACTCAATTATTGGATAGATCTCTCAATAAGAAAAATAACCATAAGCATGCATTAATTTATAACATAAGTTTCAAGAAGTTCAACATAGAAAGCCTATAGGAGAATTAGTCCTAGCCATAAAGATGACAAGAACTAATTCCAAGTTCATCATGCAAAACTGAATTAAAGAAAAGAAAAAGGAAAGAAATTACTAAGTTTAGGTCTCGATCTCCCAAAGAAGAAAATCTTGTGTTGTCGAAAGGAACCTCAAAAGCGCCTAGTGGTTCTCCTTATATAGGTTTAAAACGCCTCCTTCTTTTCCCTCGCAGTTCGCCCAAAAATCCGTCAAAGACCTAATTTTTTCAGCGTCGGCGCGCGCAGATAGCGCGCGCGCCGGAAGTTCTGCGATCCGTCCGGGTGTTTTGGCGCCGCGGCCCGATATCTGGCATGCGAGGCGCGCATGCTGAATCTTCTGTAGCTCTCGGATGTTTAGCGCCGCGTACCGCTCTGCGAGGCGCGCGCTCTGTGCAGGTTTTAGCCTTGTTCGCCACTTGCTCATTTCGGCTCTGGCATCTCTTTCGCCCTCTTTTTGCTCCTTTTCCGCCATTTGGCCACTTTAACCACTTTGACTCGAAAGAAAGAAAAAACTATCCTAATACGACATTTATATGTGCAAAATGGGACAAAAGACTAACTAAAACAGACTCAAAAGGTGTATATAAAATACACCGATCAAATACCCCCAAACTTGACCTTTGCTCGCCCTCGAGCAAAGATAAAAAGAAAGAAATAAAATGAAAGACTCAATAAATAAGAAAATAAACAGACTCCCTGCCATTGATCACTTTTGCTGCATGAATGTTAACTAGAAAAACATGAAGGTTAGCAGAATAATATGCAGGAACATATAGCATGAAATTTCAACACATTGAGCTAGATATTTCGCAAACTCATACTTATCATGCTTAAATGGAAGTCCATATACTAAATCATGCATATAAATTCAAGAATTCCTATGGCATGCTTACTTGCTATTTTCCACTAATTCTGGATATGCATAAAAGAGATCTTCAGGACTTTGAGGGTTGTAATGTTGGCTTAGGTAGGGGTTGGTAAAGATAGGCATTTAGGCTCATTTTTCTGTACCATAAGCTCTTTGGCTTTTCAATTTTTCCCTTTTTCTTTTGATTCTTTCCTTCACTTCAATTCTATCCTTCCCCTCTTTTGTTTTGGGAGAGTGAAGTGTATCATACTAATAGGCACCCCCAAACTTAGGCTTTTGCCTCTTTCTTATTACTTTTTTATTGGGGTGCAACAAACTCATTCACTCTTTTTGTCTCTTTTTTTTTTAACACAATTGATTCCACTATTTCATATTTGCACTTATGGTACAATTTGTGGGAACATAGGGTGTCAAAGAAGAAGTTTCAAATTTAGGCTCAATGGGGCTAACTAGTGATATTTTTAAAGTACGGGATAGAAAAGAATGGTAAGAATTGGCTATCAAAGAAATGCCTGAGTCATTTCCCTATCATGCATATCCTAACTATTTCGCCTCAAATAGCAAGCAGTCATAACACATAAGCATTTATCATTTAACATACATAACTCAAGCAAGAGACTCAAAATAGACAGATTCTGTGAGTTTTTGGCATATCTAACCTAAGTGTTTAGATAGTTGCTTCAATTCTTTTACATTATTCCACCTTACTTCACTAGGTGTTTCTAGCAACTATAGCATATATGATCTTTGACAGGCAATTATGACTCAAAAAGAAAAAAAAATTGGTGACTCAAAATAAACATAAAACAAAGAAAAAGACTTAATTAGAACATAACATGACACACAAATAAAACACCCCCAAACTTAAATCACCCATTGTCCCCAATGTGTGTAAGACTCAAAGACAGTAAAAGAAAAAAAACACTTACAAACTTTGGCTAAAATGGTGGTGGTGGCGGCGGATAATGCATTGACCATTGGTTGAACAAGGCACTCAGCTCGTCGATTTGTTGCCTTGTTTCTTGCTGTCCTTGTACTACTGCTTGCAAGGTCTGCATCATCTCCTTCTGGTGTTGGTATAATTGCCCCATTGTGGGCTCTGAAGGTTCTGCTCTTGTGGTTGGTCGGTGGCTGGGTCCTGCTTCATATTGAGCCCCTATTTCAGGCTCATCTTCATCCATGGTTGCCTCTGCTGCTGCTGAAGCTGGTGGTGCTCTCCGTCTAGCTTTGGCCGGGTCTGGAAAAGAGTGCACTATCCCATAGGACACCGGCAATTGGTTTCTTTCATGAGTATCTGTGGGTAGTTGTGGGACTGCACTCATGTGGCATAGACTGGTAATAAGTGAACCGTGTCCCAATCCACCTGTTGTCACCAACCTGCTGATTTCTTCGATGCTCTGCACTATCTCTTTTCCCACATCAATTGTCAGCCCCCTCATGATTCCATATACTAGCTTAATTCTGTCTTCTGGCACTCTGGTGAAGTGCGTGGATGGGATCATGCGGGCGCTGATGAAGTATAGCCACGCCTTGGCTGCCTTGTTGAATTGGCACCTGCTCAGTGCTCTAGATCCATTTCTTCCAATCTCAAAAGCAGCTCCCGGGTAGCTCACTGTGTCTGCAATATTATTCCAGTCAATGTTCATGCTGCTCCTAGACCATGTTCTAAAATGATTCCAATCACTACTTTCTTCAACATCCACTGTTTTTAGCGTTGTATTTATTGCTTCTGCAGTCACAGGCATATAATTTCCCCTTACAAAGCACCCCCTTTCTGTCTTCTCCGGAAAGTTTGCATAAAATTCTCGCACCATTGTTGTATTAACTGGTGTTATCTTCTCCGGATTGACAAATCTCTTCCACCCCCTTAGCTCAATCATCGCCCGGATGGGCTCATAAGCGTCTTCCTCCCCATAGGATCCCCTTTGGTAATCCATTCCCCTTTCTGGAATTACGGGTCTAGTATCAAGTCTTTTGTATCTTTGGTAGGCCTGGTAACTTACAAACCTACTTTCGTCATATTGTGGGGTTGGGGCGGATGTGGAGCTTCTTCTTTTTCTAGTGGCCATGGTTAGAACAGTTTCTGGAGCTTTCAACTTAGTTGCACAACGTCTTCTACACACTCAACAACTAGCAGCGAAAAACAACACCCCCAAACTTCAATCTTTCTACTCAATACCCACAATCTTCTTTTCTACTCCTTTCTCCAACTTCACAATCACTTTTCAGCCTCCGAACTATTCCAACTACAATACTTCTCCAAACTACTACCTCCTATGACTTTAGTAAAAGGATTCAAGAACAAGGATAGAGATTACTTTTTTATGAGAAGATTCAAGCTTGTTCTTGTCTCAATTGGTGGGTTGGGGCTATGGAATGGAGCTTTGTTGTTTGAGATAGTTGGGGGTTTTTGGGAATTTAAGAGTTTAGGTTGTGGTTGGGTTGGATTTGTGGAGGATTTGTGGGAGAGTTTCTGAAATTTCGTGGGGTTTTTTTTTTGAGAGGGAAGGTTAGGTTTTTGAAGTTGGAATTGGGAAAGATCTGATTTTTGGGCGTTTTAAGTTACGGATGTCAGCGTCGTCGCCAGCGCTTTGGCGCGCTAATCATCTGCGCTCGCCCGGGATTTTCTCGCGCCAGTCCTGGTGCCGCGCTAAACTCGGCAACTTTCTGGAATTATACCGCCGCCTGCTTGCAGCCATGGCCGCTTCAGCGCTGCTCGATTCTTTTAGCGCCCCGCTCTCTGGCGCGCGCTACCCGCTTCTCTGGAAATCCTTGCTTTTCTTCAGTTTATTTCGTCCCCCGATTTAATTTCTTGTACCACAATCACACAACAACAAGATCCAATACCGTGAGACTGTTCTTAGACAAACTAAAATAAAATAACGACAGAAATTAAAATAACATAATTGAAAACATTGGGTTGCCTCCCAACAAGCGCTGTCTTTTACGTCTTTTAGCCGGACGCAATTAACCTTTCTGAGTGCCCATTGGATCCATCTGCGAACTGCTTGCAATCCACAGATTTATTGTTGTAGGTCTCACTTTCCCTACGACTATTTGTTCAAGCAAGAGCCTTAAACATATGAGTATCCCCCAAGTACATAAGCTAGGTTTGTCTTTTAGGCTTTTTATAGTGTAGGAATCCGTGAAATTCTCTACATCTCTTAACTCTGGGGGTTGCCCTTGATGGTATGTAATTCCTAATTGGGAGTCATTAGTGGTAGCTAGTGGTGTTTCTTTTGTGATGGGTGCAGGAAAAAGAATTTCCACAGAATCCAAGGCGATAATTGGATCCCTGAAATCTTTTCCTTCTCTACACTAACTACCTTGCCAGATTCCTCAGTAGTTGGGTGTGGTTCGGGCTCCTCAATTTGTTGTTCGTTGTTGAATATGATTGCGAGTTCTGCTATTTGCGTTTCCAACTTCTTTATGCCCGACCTTATTTCGTCCATGAACTGAGCTTGGAACCTCGTGAGACTGAGTATAGTTTCTCGTAATTCCTCCCTCTGTTCCTCTATGGTTGGCTCTCTATCATATGGACAGTAAAAATCCATATCGTTAGGATCCCTGAGATGCATCAAAACCAACAAAGAATCACGGCACCCTTGTTTCCACACAATAAATACATAAAACAAACAAAATTAGAAGAACTATACATAAAACCAAATTAGAAATTAAAAATAGATAAATTTGATATTGAACTATGCCTAATCCCCGGCAACGGCGCCAAAAACTTGATGCGCGATTAGATGCACACACTTTTAAACGCAAGTGCACGTTATCGTATCAAGTAGTATAGTCTTAGATAAGACCGAATATCGTCCTCTAGGATTAGGGTTCAAGTACCAGTTATCTATTTTCTAGTATCTATTTGGTGAATTAATGATTGATTGTTTGGTTTGTAACTAAGAGTTATGAAAGCTAATTAAATATAAAGATTTAATTCAGATGTGATGAGAATAGGGCTTCTATGTATCCTTACTATCCGCTTATGTTACTTACTAATGCATTACTTATGGTATTCTTCTTTTGGAGAAAGCGGGTTTCTGAAATCGTTTTATACTCCCGTTAGGGTTATATAAACACTCAACCCAGATTGTTCCTTACCTAACTTTTGATAAGGTAACGCTATAGGAGGATTAAGCACAAAAACCTAGTTGACCGTCACGCACAATGCGCAAAATTAGGGTTGTTAAGCCTCTCATCAACGCTTACAAATCTAATTGAGGTATTTTCATCCCCAATTCAAGATCTGTCACCCAACTTACAAAGATATTCACAATCCCCTTTTGAATCG
This sequence comes from Przewalskia tangutica, assembly GCA_029844215.1. Lineage (NCBI taxonomy): Eukaryota > Viridiplantae > Streptophyta > Magnoliopsida > Solanales > Solanaceae > Przewalskia > Przewalskia tangutica. The sequence goes on along the minus strand of CM056727.1, from coordinate 31,595,293 downwards.
ATTAGAAATCATATAGTGATAACTAGTTGTCAATTAGCTACCAAGAATTCAACTCAAATATTGGATAGATCTCTCAATAAGAATAATAACCATAAGCATGCATTAATTTATAACATAAGGTTCAAGAAATTCAACATAGAAAGCCCTATAAGAGAATTAGTTCCTAGCCATGAATATGACAAGAACTAATTCAAAGTTCATCATGCAAAAACTGAATTAAAGAAAAGAAAAAGGAAGGAAATTACTAATGTTTAGGTCTCCAATCTCCTAGGCAAGAAAACCTTGTGTTTTGCAAGAAAGGGAACCCTTTAAAACTGCCTAGGGTTCTCCTTTTATAGGTTTAAAACGTCTCCATTCTTTTCCCTGCAGGCCTGGCCCAAAAATCCGTCAAAAGACCTAATTTTTCCGCGTCGGCGCCGCGGCCCTGCAGATGGGCTCCGCGGCTCCGGAAGTTCTGCAATCCTTCGGGTGTTTTGGCGCCGCGGCCCTGATATCTGCTGTTCGGTAGCGCGGCCAGAATCTCTGTAGTTCCTCGGATGTTTAGGCGCCGCGGCCCTGTATCTGCTGCAGGAGGCGCCGCGGCTCTGGTCTGGGTTTTAGCCTTGTTCGCCACTTGCTCTGTTTTCAGCTCTGGCATCTCCTCTTTCGCCCTCTTTTTGCTCCTTTTCCGCCATTTGGCCACTTTAACCACTTTGACTCGAAAGAAAGAAAAAACTATCCTAATACGACATTTATATGTGCAAAATGGGACAAAAGACTAACTAAAACAGACTCAAAAGGTGTATATAAAATACACCGATCAAAACCTGCTTTCTCCGAGAGAAGAAGTCCATAATTAATTGCATTAATAAATAACATAAGCGGATAGTTGAAGAGACATGGAAGCCCTATTCTCATCACATCTGAAGTAAACTCATTAGTTAAAATAGTTCTATAATTCTTAGTTATAAACAACAAATCCAAATATCAATTGTCAAATAGATACTAAAAGATAGATAGTTGATACTTGAACCCTAATCCTTGTGGACGATATTCGATCTTATCAAGACTATATTACTTGTTACGATAACGTGCACTTGCGTTAAAGTGTGTGCATCTTTTCGCGCATCAGTTTCACATACCGCTTGTCGTCTGTACCAACTCGATAATCTAAATTCGTCTCGCTCTTCTGGCTAACATTATGGAAACATTTGCATGGTGATAACAGATCCGAATTGCCAAATTAATTCATTTTATGAATCGTTAGTAGGTTATATTTTTATAATGATCTTATCTAATCGGCTGTGAACTAGAAAATATAAAACGAAATGGTTATATCCTAGTTTATATGCAGATGGAATTCTAATCATTTCAATATAATTGATTGTCGATACCTTTTTCATTTAACGCTGCAATGACTTGTTTTAACATATTTACCAAAATCAGTCTCAACACTTAATACTTATTAGTGCTGTAACTTAGCAAGATCAACTCGACTCCAATGTTTACTAAAAACCTTTACCAACATCTCTCATAAGACTTGGTAAGGACTTAGAAATAATTTAGACATGTCTTTAGCATAAAATCAATAACATGAATACTCCTTGACTTCTAAGAGTAGAATAACTTTTGAAACAATACCACTGTTATGGTTCATACGTAGAACATGCCAAAGAAAGAAGGAAGAGGTTCACATACCTTATTGACGACTAACCAACATGATAAGTAGAATACATCCCAATTAGTACTTCAACATATAACAACAATAACACGTCTATCAACTTCATGAATACTAGTATACGACATATACCAAGTAAGGGTTCTCCTTTCATGTAAAAATTTGGGCAGCACTTTCCCTATAAATGCTCCCATCCAGAACTTACAAACAAGGTCAAATACACTAATAACCGAGCACCAATTAAGGGCACAACTAAACAGTTAACCAAAGTGATTCACACGCCTATTTCTCACGTAAAATAGCCCCTTAATCCTTACTAAAACAGTCCACGAAAATAGTCCATATTCCAACAACAATGAGGGTAAGATATGAAGTTTTTCTACACCTTTCTACACCCTCGTTCCTTTAGGACATACGTTAGCAATTACCACATCTACACATGCATAAACAATGACTAAATTTCCAGAATATACGCGCATAAAACAACCCTTAAAACAACACGACAATATCCAACAATTTTATACAAGTCTCGGCCAAACCATAATTTCATAACTATTTTCATAATTCTTTATAATCCAATTCAAGTCTCAACACTTTAATATAAACTATTTCAACTTTCAATAACAAGATTTCCTTCCATCTAACATGTACTTAGTGACGATAATAACAATAACAACCAACGAATCCAATACCAACAAAACAGTCCATTAAATCGGCTAACATGCCAAATGTCACATGCACTTCTTATTCTCCATTTTTCTTAACACAAGTTCACCTCTTAACTATAACAACATGTAATTCCAATTAATTTAAGAGGAATAAGAAATCTTACCTTAATCTTAGCCCAAAACAGTCCACAAGTTCGGCCACACTGCTCTTTTTTGGCACCACTTCTTCAAGTTACAACAACACACATGTATCCTCTACAAGCTTGTATCCATCTTACCTTTATGTCTTTCTTCCAAAAAGTTCATATCCAAGCCAAGGGTTTCAAGACAATTTCGGCCAACACCATGACCACTTGTTATAGAGAGTTAACTTGGCTTAGAACTTGGTTAAGGTGCTTAATCTTGGAAGAGAAACTAATCATGTTCTTCACTTTTGCTATGGAAATTTTGAAACTTGGAGGAGAAGGGAGGGATAAGGAGAGTTTGGATGATGAAGATATTATGAGCTTAAGGCAACTAAGTCTTCAAGACTTGTATCTATAACATGTGCACAAACACAAGTGGATGGGGGCCTATGTGGACCACTTGTCCACTTGTCTTCCCTTTATGAAAATATCTTCCACACTAATCTCTTCACAAAAATACTAACCCAACACTTAGCCAAATCTCACTATTTTCGATGGAACCCCCCCCCCCCCACCCTCTCCCAAAATTGTGAAATTTTCGATTGGCTCATAATCTTAATGCCAAGATTATATAATACAATCCTAAGTCCATAACTCCATTTGAAAAGAATTCAACCACTAATATTAATTTTCGTCGTCACATTTTTTTGTATCCAAAATTTTTCCATATAGAAAATGTGAATATACTTTTCTTCCAACATTCAAATCTTATTTCCTTACTTACGTTCTCACTTATGTGCCCTGAAACTACGGGGTGTAACAGAACCGATGAAGTAAGATTATCATCATTTTGAGGCAGTGTCCTCTTCTTAGAATTATGAACACTTTTATCCTTGTCTTTATAAGGAAAAATATCCTCAAAAAATTCGGCTTCAGCAGTTTCTATAAGTATATTTTTGTGAATACCTTCAACATCGGAATGATATACCAAAAACTTATATGTCGCACTATTATTGGCAAGACCAACATAAATGAAATCTACTATTTTTGGTCTAAGTTTAGTTCTCTTTGGTAAGGGAAATTGAACTTTTGCTAGGCAACCCCACACTTTCATCCTTTTGAAGGTAGACTATCTTCCGTTCCATAATTCGTATGGAGATTGATCACTTTTCTTTTGAGGAATTCTATTCAATATCATATTCACAGTAATTAATGCTTCACCCCATAGACTTAGAGGTGCACCCTAACTCACCAATATTGAATTTATCATATTCTTCAATGTTCTATTCTTTCGTTCGGCAACTCCATTTTGTTGTGGAGTATATAGCGCAGTAGTTTGATGAGTTATACCATGAGTGGAACAGAATTCCTTGAACTCGTTAGATTTATATTCACCACATCTATCCGACCTTAGAATTTTAATTTTTTTGTCAAGTTGATTTTCCACTTCTGCTTTGTATGTTTTAAACATGTTCAAAGCCTCATCTTTGGTATGTATTAAGTATACATAGAAAAATTTACTGTAATCATCGATAAACGATATATAATAGTTCTTTCCTCCACGAGAAGAGATTTCTTGGTAATCACATAAATCACTATGAATCAAACCAAACACTCTATGCATACCCCACATTTGTTTATTTTGTTCATGGAACATTTTGGCAACGTGTCTATCTTTACCATTCTTTGTAAGGAACGATAATTTACATGACCTAATCTAGAATGCCATAAAGAAGAAAGGAAATCAATCACATACTCAGAAGTAAAGCTTTTGTCTGCGTTTTCATTGATAACAGAAAATGCCTTAGTACATACAACACTTAGTTTGAAGAGCCACTCGCTGAGGTAGCCCTTGCCTACATATACCCCACCTTTGGTAAGTACAAATTTGTCAGATTCAAAAACTAACTTAAAGCACTTGTTGCTAAGAACAGGGCCAGAAATTAAATTTTTTAAAATTTCAGGCACAAATATTACATTGGTGAGCACAAGATCATTCCCGGAAGTGAGTCTCAACGTCACCTTCTCTTTGCCTTCCACCTTCACAGAAGCAGCATTCCCAACAAACAATGGTTCTCCATCCTTGATGGCTTGGTAAGATGAAAACATGTCATTCTCTGAACATACATGCATTGTAGCACATGTGTCCATCCACCAATCTGTTGAATTTGTAACCAAATTTGCTTGATCATCCACAACCCCAACGAGTTGGTTCTTTGTTTCAGTCCGGTTGGATTGGTTGACATTGCTCGAACCTCCAACACCACCACCTTGACTCTTGCGAAGGCGATAATCTTTTGCCATGTGCCCAGGTTTTCCACATACCCAACATAAGCATGGTTGTGATTTCTTGAATGCATTGGTCTTTTATGGGGCTGGTGCATTCCTCCCGGTTGCAAAAGATGGATTGACACCAATAAATTTTCCCTTTCCTTTCTGAAACGTGGCCTTTGAATCATTGCCTTCTACCATGTTGGCATTAGGCTCCAATGAAACAACATCAGCCCTTTCATTCTTCCGGTTGTCCTCTTCAAAACGAATTTTTAGAACTAATTATTCAAAACTCATTTCCTCCGTTAGATGCTTCAAATAAACCTTAAAATCCTTTCAAGAATGAGGTAATTTCTCAATAATAGCACCGACAAGAAAATATTGGTTAAAGCCCATACCTTCAACATCTAGTTCATGAACAATGACTTGGAGTTCCTCCACTTGCTTGACAACGACTTTGGCATCGCTCATCTTGAAGTTTAGAAACTTGTCGATGAAGAACTTCTTTGAACAAGCAACCTCTGTCTTGTACTTGTTCTCAAGTGACTGCAATAACTCCCGTGTTGTCCCGAACGTGGAGTATATGTCATAAAGAGTATCATTCAAGGCATTGAGAATGTAGTTCTTACACAAAAATTCTTGTGTCCACCAAGTCTCAATCGCCTTCAGCTTTCGGCCTTTGCCTCCTCAGTTGGAGCATTCTCTCCTTCTCCCTACGTCAGTGCCGTTGGAGCCTCATCAGTCAATACGTTTGCCACGTGAAGTGTTGTCAAATAGAACAACATCTTCTGTTGCCAGCGCTTGAAATCAGAACCCTTGAATTTCTCGGGTTTCTCCACATGGTTTTTCACCATTGATGATCCAGATTGATCCATTTGTTTGCAAATCAGGAAGAGTATTCTCTGAAAATAATTTTGCAAACTCAACAATGTCAGAAAAATATATTTTCTGAGAAATTTTTGTCTTAGATTATTAGTACCAATCTAGACCTTCAATGTATAAATCACAATAGTATAATAAATTCAACAATAATTGAAATTAACTACACTGAAATTAAATAACATACTAAACACATACTAACTTATTTGTAGATAGAGGCCTGCAAATGCAGTGACCTAAGACAAAAATTCGTCCCCGCTTGTGTTGCAGTTCAACGGACGTCTGCCTTGATGATACAACTATCTAAGTGAAGTTTTAGCACAAGAAATTCACTTCTGACGAATCTACTTTATGTGTTCTTCAGAAATTTAGTTTTGGAGGAAGAAGAAGAAGAAGCAATAAGAAAGATTCTTCAAAATGATTTTGATTCTTAAATCTGAAGATTAATCTTGTTAATTGTGTTGTTTTTTTTCTTCTTGAAATAAGTGATCAACATGCTATTTATAGCACTAAGTTCGACCAGGTGCAACCTTCAAAGGTTGTGACCTTAGAAGAAGAGATGCAACTTTTCATTCAAAACTGGAAATTTCCGCTACGCAGCGCCGCGGCGCCGGAATTCCTACGGCTTCTCTGAAGTTTCAGCGTCGCGGCCCTGTCATTTGGCGGCGCTGCGCTGTGCCTTAAATTCACAGCGCAATTTTTCGCGTATTTTTTATCACATAATCTTTTCTTCTTCTACAAGTTCCAACAAACACACGGTTGAATATGATAATAATAGAAATACCCACATGATGATTTGAATTTGAGATACGATGATTGACGCACAAAAAAACACACCATATATGATATTTATTTTCTACATAAGAAACTATCTAAAACTTAGAATGTCTCTCTCATTCGCATTAAATATATGACTATCAATGTGATATATTTTGTATATTTTGTTGGCAAATTTCCTCGTAGATTACTTTATCCTTTTCTTCAGTATTCCGAAAAACTATATTTAGAATCATATATTACAACACCATAATTATGTATAAGAAATTGTTTTCTCGATAGAATTATGAACCTTTTACTACTATGAAGTATGAAGTAAGGAATGAAAGGATTATAAACGATAAGGTCAATAATTCAAATATGATTACTTTCTTTTGAAGTAAAGATTTAATAGGAATTCACAAAAAGACATGTTCTTAATTGTAATCATGATTGAAGATATTAATCGTCTTAAGAATTCCAATAAACTAATGCCAAATGTGAGCTGGATTTCAAGTTTCCAACTTTAGAAATTGTTCAATTTGATTTCAATTATCACGTGTTGCTTTATGCAAGAGTTAGGTGAAAGTGAATTTATACTTATTTTTCCACGAAAGTGAAAGTGAAACTGAAACTTATATGTTCGGTAGGGAGGAAAATGTTTTTCTCGAAAATAAGTTTTTTTAAAAAAAGTGAATTTATACTTATTTTTCCGTGTTCGTTTGGCTAGTGGAAAATAATAAATTTCTTATTTATTTTCTTATGTTTGATTGATTGGTAAAAAATATTTTTTTAAAAAAATACTCACCCAAGCCCCATCCAACCCACCACCCACCCCAAGCATCCACCCTCCACCACCCACCCCACCAAATCTCACACTCGAACACACTTCTTCTTCACTTACCCTACCCCTCACCACCACACCCAACCCTACCTCACACCACTGTTCCACCTAACCGCCACCACCCACCACTACAACAAATCGGTTCAAAGAGGGCGACTGTACTTTGATTGGAATATCGTCTCCTTAGATCAAAGGGGACGATTTTTAGTCGTCGTTCAAGTCGTCTTATTACGTTTGTTGTCATAGATAAAAAAGGGTGAGTTTTCAAGTCGCCCCCTTTGGAACCTTCATAAAAAAGGGCGATTGTTGTCGCCCTATTTGGTAAGGACCAAATAGGGCAAATACAATCGCCCTTTTTGATGAATCTCAAAAAGGGCGACTCTAGTTGCCCTATTTGGGATGGTTCAAAAAAGAGAAAAAATTAAATGCACCAACTGGGATTCGAACCCTGGTCTAAACTGTGACACTGTACTATTCTACCACTAGACCACTAGTTATGCAACATTAATCACCACAAATACAACCCCCTGCCAAGAATCGAACCCGAAAATCTTCTGTGAAATTGTGTCATTCTACCACTAAATCAGTCATCAATACTTGTTATATTTATACTCCTCATAATCATAAATTCCTTGGATTCGGATCCGAATATTTCGGATATCCAAAAAATTGGATATTCGTAATTTTCGGATCGAATTCGGATCCGAATATTTCGGATATTCATAATTTTCAGATAATTTTAGATCGGATTCGGATTCGAATAATTCGGATATCCAAAAAATTGAATATTCGTAATTTTCGGATCGGATTCGAATATCCAAAAAATTGAATATCCGTAATTTTTAGATAATTTCGGATCGGGTTCGGATTCGAATATTTCGGATATTTGTAAATTTCGGATCCGAATAGTTCGGAAATCCAAAAAAATGGATATTCGTAATTTTTGGATAATTTCGGATCGGATTCGAATATCCAAAAAATCGGATATTCGTAATTTTCGGATAATTTCGGATCGGGTTCGGATTCGAATATTTCAGATATCCAAAAAATCAAATATTTATAATTTTCGGATCGGATTCGGATTCGAATATTTCGGATATCCAAAAAATCGGATATTCATAATTTTCGGATAATTTCAGATCGGATCGGATATCCAAAAAATCGGATATCCATAATTTTTGGATCGGATTCGAATATTTCAGATATCCAAAAAAATCGGATATTCGTAATTTTCGGATCATTTAGGATCGGATTCAGATCCGAATAGTTCGGATATCCAAAAAATCGGATATTCGTAATTTTCGACTAATTTCGAATCGGATTCGAATTTGAATATTTCGGATATCCAAAAAATCGAATATTTGTAATTTTCAGATATTTCGGATCGGATTCGGATTCGAATATTTCGAATATCCAAAAAATCAGATATTTATAATTTTCGGATCGAATTCGGATATCCGTAATAACGATATATACTATTATTTTTACAATATTATTTACAAATATGTTATTATTATTTAATATATTTTCAAGAAATAATATATATCTTAAATATTTGTCAAGTAATAGAAATAATATATCAAATTCGCCTATACTACTCTAAGAAGACATGTAATTATTAATCACTAATTGAAGTAACAAATAAAAGTTATTTAATCCCATTTTTTGTTGTACTCAAAGAGGGCGACTTTTTTACCGATATCCAACGAGGGCGACTGTAGTCACCCTTTTTTATCGATATCCAACAAGGGCGAATGTAGTCACCCTTTTTGATGTGGTTAAAAATAGAGATATATCGTTTTTGTTACACCTCGTAAGTTTAAGGCGATAATTAAGAACGTCATTAAAAAATAAGATTCAAATATTTGATATAAAGTATATATATATATATATATATATATATATATATATATATACATGCTAATAAGAGAATTAGTATATAAAAGGATATGAGTCTGGAAATTTTTTGGTTACTACGAGTGTGACATTGGGAACTTGTAATGATAATTGTATATTCTCGTTATGGTAAGGCACAGTTGACTCTCCATTTTCTATAGTACAGTGGGAATTGGTATTTGACAATTTTACATGTCTCCTGTTACCTGTTGGCCAGTTATATCTTCTTTACAGTACTATATGTTTTTCATACTCAGTATATTATTTCAATCGACTTCTTTCCTGGAAGTGCGTTTCATGTCATGATGCAATTACTCAGTTTGGTAAAATCTGTCAGTCTAGGGTTCCACTCAGCTGTTTTGGAGAGCTCCTTTGATTCAGAGCTTGGTCTTTTTGGTACAAAATCTCTTTTTAGACTTATGTATGTATTAGGGGCACGATGGGACCCTGTCCCGTCATATGTCGTTATCCTTCTCATAGAGGTCTGTAGACAGTCGTGGGTTGTACGTATGTAGAGTTGTGAACCTGTTTTTGTGTATGTATTGTTGTACTCTATTTTGGGAGATTCCCGTATATAGTGGCAGCCTTGTCGGCTCATCTATTCGTATATCTGATTTAAATGTGACTCCTCAGGAGACAGGATTGTTCATGTGTAAATGCGACCTTGTCGGCTTGCCTATTCGGGCATATGTTATGATTACAGCGTTATACAGCCGGATTTTCTATTGTCTTTAGTGTCAATCTGATTACGTGACAGGTTAGTGTAATGGCGTCCTTAGGGCGTTTAGTTGTGGCCCGTCTGGTCGGGTCTTGACAAAAGTGGTATCAGAGCAGTTAGTCCTCGGAATGTCTACAGACCGTGTCCAGTAGAGTCTTGTGTATGGGTATGTTGTGCACCATACTTATACGCAGGAGGCAACCAGGCATGTAGGATTGGTTTCTATTCTTTCATCTCATAGATCGTGCAATAGAGCAATGTCATTAGGATAATTCCCCCCCTTCCCCTCTGACAAATTATTGTGGTTGTAATTATGTCTCCAAAGACAGCGACAGTGGCCCGGAAGGAAAAATCAGAGTTATTCGTACTTGACTTAGTGCGTCAAGCCATAGGGGAAGTGGAAGAATTTGAATAGAAGTATGATGACCAAGTTTGGAGGTACTAGGTCAACGTCAGGTAAGGTAACTCTTCAGAATCTTTTACGTACGAAATAAGAGAATAAGTTAACAATTCATCACTTAAGGTATGGTATCATTAGGGATTGGAACCAGGAGCAATGTCCAAGATTACGTATGTATACTAGAATATGTTAGAATTGAAAAGTACGACAAGTAAGAAATGGGTGAACAAGTGTTAAAAGAAAATAAAGTTATTTATAATTACGAGAAGTGAAAAGATCCCTCTCAGACCATGACTGAGGTGTCAACTGGTGAAATGTATTGCAATATTCACTATCTTACGAACTGGTACTCCATTATGCCACGTTATCTGCTCTATAGTTATAGAGATTGAACTTTTCCTTCCAAAGATAGAAAATGAAGTTTATCTACTCTTTTCTCCTTCATACCTCTAATTAAATTTTGAGTTTTAATTGTTAGAATCTGTGACCGTTTTATGGTATACCATGTTGCTGAACTAGTTGAAGGTAGGAGACTACAAAAGAATATTGTTCCCAGGTAAGGATAAGAAAGATCTATTACTTCTAGAATAATAAGATTGATATAAAAGAATGTAAGTAATTTTCTTACTTTGGACCGAGTACGGGGAAGTATTAAACATAGGGATTAATTGAGTTTTTTTCGCAAATGACTTAGAACTTGGGAATGGTGAGCATCCTATTAGTGTATAGTTGTGTCAAACATTTAAAATATCGTAAAGAGTAGTGTTTAACGCAAAAAAAAAAACAAGGACATGCAGTGAACCTCTGGAGTTCATATTTTCAGTTAAGAAGTTATTTGAAGGATTGGTAACCGAGGTATGTATTTGTGCACAGTTTCAATGCATTGGTTCATGCAGAATGCTAAGATGAGGTTATTTGGTCTCTTGGAACCAAAGGTTATAAGGGAAGAAGCTCATAATATCTCTCTTAACTTGTGTAATGGGTGATCTTTTAGTACTAATCTTACTGATCATCCAAATGGAGGGATAGGGTTATGGTGGAAGCCTCATCCCTACGAGGTAGATATTAAAAACGGTACAGAATAATCGATACACTACGGGGTAACCCATAGGGGTACAAAGAAAAGTTTACATATGACCTTGGAGTGTGCATTCAATGAAGTGGCTCTTAAAAAGGAACTGTTGGATATATATTAGAAGGTTACATGGCCAAGTACAAGGTCCATAGGCAATAATGAGTGATTTTAACTGAATATTAAAAAGAAATGAAAGAGTGAAGTATCATGTCGCTATAACGGAGATAAGGGAGTTTAAGCAGTATATAGCAGCACTTACTGATCAAGTATGGGTTGATAATCTACGTGCTTCTAAAGTGCATTTCATGAAACCGGGTCGATATGATCACTCTCTTGGAATAATTAGGTAGGAAAGAGGTATAGAGATTCAATACAGGTTCAGAAATTTTAATATGTGAATGATAGTTCCTGAATTTCTACAGACAGTAATAGAATGGTGGAAAACAGATAAGAGAGGTACAGAGGTATTTTAACTAATGGGCAAACTGAACAAGCTCAAAGAGGTTGCTACACCGGTAAGAGATTCTGTTATAGCTAAGCGAGTATATAGTAAGTGATGAATTGTATGTGTGTTATATTGTGGCCCTGTGTGGCAACTGTTGGGTTGCTGAATATTGGTGGATAGGTATAGTTATAGAGGAGACTCTGCCGAATTTTTTCTAGCATGAGACATATGATGAACATTCGAGGACGAATGTTTCTAAGGGGGGAAGGATGTTACACCTCATAAGTTTAAGGCGATAATTAAAAACGTCATTAAGAAATAAGATTCGAATATTGAATATAAAGTATATATATATATTGAATATAAAGTATATATATATATATATATATGCTAATACGAGAATTAGTATATAAAAGGATATGAGTCTGGAAATTTTTTGGTTACTACGAGTGTGACGTTGGGAACTTGTAATGATAATTGTATATTCCCGTTATGGATTAGTAACATATTATAAGAATTACGACATTGAGAATACTAAATCTTATGAAATTTTCAGAATTTAAAAGGAGTGGGACCTAAGGTTAATAAATTATGGGAATTGGACCAAAATGAACTTATAATTTTCAGATTTTATGAAAGAGAAGTTATGTGGGATTTATTTTAGAAGAAGCGTAGAGTTTTGGGGTGTAACGTTGTGGTTGTTCCCTCTCCTTTCAGTCGGGATTAATTTAAATAGACAAGTATGAGAATTGGACCTAATTGCAATTAGAATTTTCAGAATTTTGTTCTTAACTTTAGAAAACAACCCTTCAACTTCTCACTTCCTCATTTCCATTTCAAAACTCCATCTCCCTCTCATCTCTTCCTCCTAACCCAGCCGAGACACCCCATTTCAATAGCAAAAATTGAAGTTTATTTTTTCTCCCTAGATCACATTGTTCATCTACAAATTAGAAGCCCATAATTACACCAAAATTTTGGCCAGAAAAACGCTGCAGCTGCCATGAGTTTTTGCCCAGAATCTTCAGATTTTTGATGAAGTTTTTTAGAAGAAAAACGTGTAAGGATGATGGGTTAACATTGTAGAACACATGCATGTCACTTTGGAGTTGAAGAAGTGGGAAAATTGGTGGAAAAAAAACAATGAAACAGTGAGTTTCGAATAAGGGACTGTTTGGACAAATTAAGGTAATATATTCTTCTTCTTATAGTTTAAATTAAGTTGCATGATGTTGTAAGGTTAAGAAATGAATTTGTGTTAAGAAAATTTGGAATTAAGACATTGCATATGAATATTTTGGACATTAATACTGAATTGGGGACTGTTTTTGAATTCGATTGTGTTATTGCTACTATCGTCGCTAATTGCATGATGAAAGTTGAAAGAAAATCTTGTTATTTAAGGTTGTAGTTGTTTTTATGGAATTGTTGGAATATGAATTGGATTTTAAGCCTTCAATTGGATTTTAAGGAATTATGAAAAAGAATTATGGAATTATGTTGTTGTTGGCCGAGACTTCCATGGAATTATTGGACATGGTTGTCTCGTTTTAAAGGTTGTTTTATTAAGTTATAAGGATGGAAATATAAGTTATGAACCTATAAATGCGTTGTGGTAATTGCCAACACATATCTTAAAGAATTCAAAAGAATAGTAGGGTGATAGGTTGCAAACTAAAAGACTTGCGCTCTTGGTTGTTGTATTCCATAAATGTAAGAAGAAAGAATGCATAGCTATGGTGTAGTGGAGTATATGGACTGATTTTGTAATATCTGGAAATGTGACTTGTTAATTGGTATTGTTGGCATTAGTTGTAAGTTGTGGATGTACATATAAACAGAGGAAGTGCTGCCCGGATTTTCCTAGAATAGGGATTCGTCGTTCGTTGTAACGTATGCTAGTAATCATAAGGTTAATGTACATTTTACTATGATTATAGGTTAAAGTACTAGACGAGACGTATTCTGATATTGAGTTGGCTAGTTCGACTAAAAGGTATGTTAAGACAAATCCTCTTTTCTCTTGGCATGTTCTACGTAAGAACTATAATTGTGGTATTGTTTCATAAATTATTCTACTCTTAGAAGTTAATAAATATTCGTGTTATTGATTCTATGCTAAAAGCATGTCTAAGTTGTTCCCAAGTCCTTATTAAGGCATATAGGAAAGATGTTGGTATTCATGAGAGTTTTTAGTAAGCAGTGAAGCCAATTTGACTCTGCTAATCTAAAGTAACTAATAAGTATTAAGTGCTGGAACTGGTTTAACAAATAAGAAGATATATTTTTAGTAGATATGTTAAAATAAGTCATTGCAGCGTTAAGTGAATAAGGTATCGATAAACAATTATATTAAAATGATTAGAATTTCATCTGCATAGAAACTAAGATATAACCAATTTGTTTTACATTTTCTAGTCCACATCTGATTAAATAAGATCATTATAAAAATATAACCTACTAACGACTCATATAATGAATTAATTAGGCAATTAGGATCTGTTATCACAAAGCAGATATTTCCATAATGTTAACCAGAAAAGTAAGGATATTATTGTCAGCCAATAAATTCAGGGAATGTTTATGGTCATTTATGCATTTATATTTGCATTTACATTGCAATTCATATTTTACCCAAGACGATATGATATGAGTTGATACAGACGACAAACGGTATGTGAAACTCTTCCTCCTTTCTTTGACATGATTTATATGAAAGGAACGTACGACGGACGTACATGATTCCTATACAGTCTAAATCATAGGAATATGAGTTACGAGAAATACCTTTGATTTCTAGTAAAATTTCATTTTAATAGGTTGATTGAGAGTCAAATGATGATTTAAATAGCATATGGTTGCTCATGATATCTACTCGTGCAAGGTGTTACTAATCCATTCCACCGAGTCCCTCACTAAAAGGCCGGCAATATATATAGATATGATGATTCCACCAAGTCCCTCACTAAAGGGTCGACAATGTTATATATGATGATTCCATGGACATGTATCTATGATGCGGGTATAGATACTCGTGACAGTAGTTCTGATTCCATGGACATGCATCCATGATGCGGGTATAGATACCCATGATAGTATATATATGACTATTCCATGGACATGTATCCATGATACGGGTATAGACACCCATGATAGTATACGTATGATGATTCCATGGACAGACATCCATGATGCGGATATAGATACTCAGGATAGTATATGTATATATAGGATGATTATATGGATAAATATTCATGATTTTTTATATGACTCTCATTTTGGTAAGGCACAGTTGACTCTCCATTTTCTATGGTACAGTGGGAATTGGTATTTGACAATTTTACATGTCTCCTGTTACCTGTTGGCCAATTATATCTTCTTTACAGTACTATATGTTTTTCATACTCAGTATATTATTTAAATCGACTTCTTTCATCGAGTCTGCGTTTCATGTCTGCAGTGATGCAGTACTCGATTTGGTAAAATCTGTCGGTCTAGGGTTCCACTCAGCTGTTTTGGAGAGCTCATTTGATTCAGAGCTTGGTCTTTTTGGTACAAAACCTCTTTTTAGACTTATGTATGTATTAGGGGAACGACGGGACCCTGTCCCGTCATATGTCGTTATCCTTCTCATAGAGGTCTGTAGACAGTCGTGGGTTGTACGTATGTAGAGTTGTGAACCTGTTTTTGTGTATGTGTTGTTGTACTCTGTTTTGAGAGATTCTCGTATATAGTGGCAGCCTTGTTGGCTCGCCTATTCGTATATCTGATTTAAATGTGACTCCTCAAGAGACAGCATTGTTCATATGTAAAGGCGGCCTTGCCGGCTTGCCTATTCGGACATATGTTATGATTGCAGCGTTATGCTGCCGAATTTTCTATTGTATTTAGTGTCAATCTGATTACGTGACAGGTTAGTGTAATGGCGTCATTAGGGCGTTTAGTCGCGGCCCGTCGGGTCGGGTCGTGACAGTTTTACTAAATTGGATAGGTTCATTTATTTAGATGTTGAGAGTGAAATTTGATTATGAAAATGACAAAAATCATTTAGATTGAGAGAAAATGAAGATTCATACATACAAAAAAGTATAGACGATATATACTATTATTTTTACAATATTATTTACAAATATGTTATTATTAATTAATATATTTTCAAGAAATAATATGTATCTTAAATATTTGTCAAGTAATAGAAATAATAGATCAAAATCGCCTTTACTACTCTAAGAAGACATGTAATTATTAAGCACTAATTGAAGTAACAAATAAAAACTATTTAATCCCATTTTTTGTTGTACTCAAAGAGGGCGAATGTAGTCGCCCTTTTTGATCGATATCCAACGAGGGCGACTGTAGTCGCCCTTTTTTATCAATATCCAACAAGGGCGACTGTAGTCGCCCTTTTTGATGTGGTTAAAAATAGAGATATATCGTTTTACTAAATTGGATAGATTCATTTATTTAGATGTTGAGAGTGAAATTTGACTATGAAAATGACTAAAATCATTTAGATTGAGAGAAAATGACTATGCATACATACGAAAAAGTATAGACGATATATCGTTTGCCTCATAAATTCATTTCGACAAGTTGGTTATCAACCTCTTTGTTAGCTATCGAAAAATCATTGAAAATTTATTATTTCCCCATATTTTTCAATGTTGTTAATGTTCTGTTTCAGAACTAATGTATATATATGTGTGTGTTGAGAATTATACCAATGATAAATGTCCTTTATTTTGTGTTATTTAAGCTTTAACTGAGTGGAAAATAAATCATCAATATTCAACTTCGTACCAATTATCATCTTCCACATATCTACTTATCAAATAAAGAACGCAAATTATTGGTTAGATCAATAAACTATACGGTGAACTAAATTTTTTATAAAAAGTGTCAAAATATTAAAAACAAACCAAAAAGGGAGACTTTTTAAAGTCGTCCCGTTTGATTCGGACCAAAAGGGGCGACTTCTAGTCGCCTCATTTGGTTTAACCAAAAAGGGCTACTTGAAAAAATCGCCCCTTTTGGCTAAATTAAAAAGGGCGACTTCTAGTCGCCCTTTTTGGTAATAACTAATAGGGCATTAAAAGTCGTCCTTTTTTGTTTAAAAAAATCGCCCTCTTTGAGGCGATTGGTTGTAGACTTGTAGTGCACTCTCATCACCTTCAAACACAATTTTTCTTCACCCACCCTACCCCTCACCATCACACCCAACCCTACCCCATACCACCGTTCCACCTAAACCCCGCCCACTCCCATCCCAATTTTTTATTTTATATATTTTATTTTATAAAAATAAATTTTTTTTCTTATCCCCACCCCTTCCTCCCTCCCTCCCTCAACCACAACTCACACACATCAAATTTAATCACGCGATTTTTTTATTCTTTATAAAAAATTATAAAGTAAAATAAAACATATGAATTAAAAAATTCGGGAGGGGTAGTGGGGGAAGGGGGGAGGAGGGGGAAGTCGATTGGTGGGTGGTGTAGAATAAAAAAAATTAAAACTCTTTCTTAAAAACATTAATTGGGGTTGAGGGTGGGGTAGGGTTGGGGGTGGGTGGTGTAAAAAACCAAAAAACAAAATCGGAGAGTTATAGGGGTGTGTCGGGTGGGTGGAGGAGTTGGTGTAGAAAACCAAAAAATGAATTTAAAACTTTAATTTTTTTTGGGGGGGGGGGAGGGGGGGTGGTGTAGAAAATTAAAAAAAAAAGTAAAACTTTTAATTTTTTTGGGGGGGGGGGTGGCGTGGGGGGTAGGGAGTTCGCAGCACGGGTGAAGAAAATAAAATAAAAATTAAACTTTTTTTGGGCGGGGGAGGGCGTGTGGGCGCATAGAGTGATCGGGTGGTTGGGGGTGAGTTGGTTGAATGTCACGTGGAGACTTGTTTTCTCTACTTTCATTAGTAAAGTCATTTTTCACATTTTTAAGAAATTTATTTTTATAAAGAATATATTTTTAGAATACGAAAAAACGTTTTCGAATTTTTTTTCCACCGTACCTAACACACCCAAAGCCAATCAACTTACAACCCTTTAAAAACGTCTTTACTCAAACTCCTACCCACAAAATGGAAAAACAAAAACGAAAAATGAATTAAAGTGGCTTTTTTCTAGTAGAATCCCTTTCATTCTAAAATCTCATGAACTTTATTTAAAGTTGGAACTTTTGAAAAATCACATGCCTTCTTACTTTCTGCAAAGTCCAACTAACTGTATGAGAGGGAAAAGATAAGAAAAAGAGAAACCCAAAAAGTAAGGAAAACCTTTACGATCTTCCAGAATAAAGGTCATGAAGTGGTTTTAATTGGAGATTGGATTACATATGTTGATCAATTGAACTACAGAAACAAAACTCTAAGGGCTCGTTTGATAAGGGAATAAGTTATCTCGAAATTAATTATTTTGAAATTCACTCGGGCCTAAAAAAAGCAGAAAAATGTTGAAGTGACGTCCAAACCCGTGGTCGCAATGCTGCCTCCACGCAAGCCCTTGGTCAGCCTTCCGAGTTCTACCCCCGCTATCACAAATATCACAGCCCATACACCGCTCGAGGGTACCTCCGCTCCCCAACTGAGCAAAATGAAGCAAATTCGGTTGAGGCCCGAGAGATGAGGGAAAGAAGAGAGAAGAAAAGGGAAGGTTCTGCTGAAGACACCGATCAGAGGCGAAAGTTACACTGGAGTTCAGGCTTTTTTTGTTAAGGAGCTTTAGTCACTCGACTATAAGGAGAGGCATGAAAAGTCATTTTCACTTGCTTGATTATAAAGTTGGAGAGGAGCTCACAGACAAGAGATTAAAAGACGGAACATATAAAAGATAATTCAAGGGTAAGGACGAGATAATTTTCTTTCACAGTACCACTCCGAAATCATTAGGGCTTTCGGGGCTGTTAATTATTTCGTGATTGTTATTCACCCTTAATGTTGGATAGAATAACACTACAATTTTGTGATAACTGATCACATGATTAGTTATGTCGGAATTTTAGCCCTACGAAATATAGGATAAACTCATCTCCAATTTAATTCGGGTATTAATTAAGAAAAACTACACTAATGAAAACTAAATTATTTTACCTTGCATGCCCCCTTTACTTTTCATACCATCAAACTACCCCTATAGTTTTTGTAAGTAATTATATCTTTTTTCTTCCTTTCTTTTTTATTTCTTTTCTTCTTTTCTCCTATTTTCTTTTTTTTCTTTTTCATCTTTTTTTCAAATCGTAGTATTTTTATTTTCTTTTTTCACCATAATCTAATTAAATATTTAATTCTAGCGTCTTTATTTTTTTATTTTTTATTTCTTCTTTTCTATTTAATTATCTTTTTTTTAGTTCTTTACTCTTTCTTTCTTTTATTCTTTTCTTTTTCTCATTTTTTTCTCATTTTTTGTTCATTTATTTTTTAATACTATATTTTATTTTATTTTTCACCATAATTTGATTCTATATTTAATTCTAATTTTTTTCTTTTTCATTTTCTTATTTTTTATATTTCTTTATTACTTGTTCCTTTTTCAATAGCAGTTTAAGTATACTATGATACCCACCCACACACAAGACTGACGATTCATTCTTTTCAAGGAAAACACATATTCCTCTATGATATGAACTGGGTATATGTCATATACTGACAGAGTATCATAGATGACTGATTCATTCCTTCAAAAAAAACACAACTCAATTCTTTCTAATACCCATATGATATATATCATATACTGACAAGGTATCATAGAAAGTTGATTCATTCGTTACAAAAATACTACCCAATCCTTTATGATACCTACATGATATATCATATACTTATATGGTATCATGAAGAATTGTTGAATCCATTGAATGCAATAGTCCAGAATCTTTCATGATACCATCATAGTATAAAAAATATATTGAGATTGTATCTGGAGGACTTCTTAAGTCCTTCATATATCTCAACAGTCTTGCATGATATCTTCATGATATTTACCATATATTGATATGGTATCATTAAGGACTGCATATATCATGATGGTATCATGAATGATTGCTTCTGTTATTCAAAGAGTGTTCTTCATGATACCATTATGGTAAATAAATCTATGCAGATGATCTCATGGAGAACTTCTTAAGTCATTAAGATGTGTCAATAGTCTTGCATGATACCATCATGATATATATCATATACTGAGATGGTATCATGAAGGACTGCATATATCATGATGGTATCATGATGGTATTATGGTATATAAATCTATGCATATGGTATCTTGGAGGACTGTTTCATTCCTTCTATGGCATTTCTCAATCCTCCATGATATAATTTGCGTATATTTATATATCATGATATTATTATAAAGGACTCTCTTTGAATAGAGCGTTAGTTTATTCCTTTAAGAAAAAACACACCTCATTTTTTTATGATACCTACGTTGTATATATCATATACCAATAGGGTATCATGACTGACTGACTCACACATGACAATATGCTGATAAGATAACATAAAAGATTGATTCGTTCCTTCAAAAAAGAGCTCAGTCATCTATGATACCCACATGTTATATATTATATACTGATAAGGTATCATAGAAATTGGTTCATTACCTAAATAGTCTTCTATGATACCCACATAATATCACATACTGACGGGATATCACAAAGGATTGATACCAGATTCATTCCAACACTACTCAGTCCGTATGATGTCAACATGGTATATATCATATACTCACAGGATATATGTATGTCCTAATTTTACTTGTGAAAAAAATTATAAAAAATAAACTCATATTTTAGATATAAAAGTTGTTTGAATATGCAAAAAAAGAAAAAGAAATTTTGTTTGTATTAAATTAGATTTTAATAAGAAAGCTTGTGATTTAATATTTTTAATTGCTTCTTATTGTAGTTAAATTACTCTATTTATTATAATTTTAGTAATCTAAAAATAATTAACTAGTATTTTTATCTTAAAAAACAAAAAGAGAAAAGGATAAAAATAAATAAGAAAAACACAAAGTAAACAAAAAAAAGGAAATAGAAATAAAAAAAAAGAAACAAAAAAAAAAACAATGAAAGGGGAGGTAAGAAAGGACAAAAACAATTAGTTGGGTCAAGGGGGCACACGGGGTGAATATTTTGGAATGGGCTGGGCATAAGAAGTAAGGGTGGGCGGGTCTGGGTACCCTAATTTTCTTGAACTATTCAGAACCTACCCAATAAAAGATCGGTTCCTAAATTTGTTATTCGAAATCTATCTGTAGCAATCATTATCTGGAACTTACCCGGATCCTGCGATTCCGGATAGGTTCTTACTGTGTTGCTTAAAAATCAATAGAACTTGAAGACAAATGGAACCGACACACCCGCAAGGGTAGCCATGTTGGTGTAGCAGTAGAGCGCGGGACCGCAAGGTCACGAGTTCGATCCCCTGCATAAACCTTCTTGGTTGAGCCTGTCACACATGGCTTGCCAAGTGTGGTTTACATGGCTGACGTGGTTTGCGGTTCTGCGTCGATCGGAGTTTACCTGCTTGCACTCGAAGAGTAGCGGTGCGGATTCGCCGTCGACAAAAAAAAAAAAATGGAACCGACACTAACGACACTCAGTTCAGTTCTAGTTCTATATATATAGTTTAATGTGAACTTGCACTCATTGTTACAAATTACTAGTGGGTGTAGTGGTACTCTTCGCCCGCTGACTACAAATTGTAGGTCCACTTAAGATTGGTTGCACAAATTTAGATTGGGTTGTAATTGTACTGTGGAACTATCTTAAAGATGTAATATTTGGTTGTTGATCCAGATGTTGAAGTGTCTGCTGAAGTAGATAGCGTTAGATGAAGCAAATATTCTCCATGACAATATTCCACCAGGCTTATATCTGCATTTGTTAAATCAAATCTACCATGTGGCTTTCAAGAGTCTTTGTGTATCAAGATATTACCGCCTAAGACTTCGGAAGTCCCTTAGGTTCATCTTATTTATGAAGTGCTAACCCACTTGACATTTCAGTTGACTTATCAGATCCCTGGAAAGGAATCTGCAATTATGTTTGATCAAAACAAAAGGAAGCTGCAATTGTAACAGCAACGTTGTTATAGGCTGATATAGGTTTAGCCCAAAATAGATGTTGCATACACTTAAGGCTTTTGGGTATCGGTTTCGGGTCCGGGTACCCTGTCTCTATTTGTCGGAATTGAAATCGAACCCGATATTGATCGGTTTCTACTTTTACTATCCGAACCCTACCCGTTATTATAATATATCTACCAGAAACCTAAAACCTACCCGCTAGTGTCGGTTTCGATCGAATATCTGGGTACCCTGTACCTGTGCTCATCCCTAATAAAAAGTAATTAGTTTGGGAGAGGGTATGAACTCGTAATTAGTTTGGATTGAGGGGGTAATTGGTGATGTTTTTCCTATTAATTATTCCTTATTCTTAGTACCAAATGTGTCCTAAGGGTTAATTTGATCATTTAACACATCAACAAATCATTGGATTAAGGCCTTAATACAATCTTAATGACGCAAAATCACACACTAACCTCTTTTTAGTATTTTTCCCAAAAACGGAAACCCCTTTGAACAAGAAAAAAAAAACTATTATATCGTTAAAATTGTAGTTAATTACAGTTATAACCCCCATCATGAAAACCCACCAACATTTTCTCGTGGACAAATCATCTCGCCGGGAAACTCAGATCAATCTCGATCAAATTATCTTCATCAACTTCGTTATTTCTCTTGCAATCCAATTCAATCTCTATCATCAACTCTTCTTCTCTATCTTCCACGTCCCACCGGAAACACCCATTATCCGGCGAATCCCAGTTTCCGATAACCGGTGAATCCCCACCCGACGAACTATCCGTATCTGTTTCCGGGTAGTACATCGACAACGACGCGTATCTCTCAATAGCTGTTAACTCTTCGTTTCTTCTCTTCTCCTCTGTATATTCCTCTTCTTCTTCTCCTTCGTATGCTTCGTATATCACTTCCAATGGCGCCCTCACATTCCACTCCACAAAACTGTCGTTATAAAACGGTCTCGCTTCGGTTTCAGGTTTCGGTTCCGTATTTAACACTGTTGAGTTTCCACATCGGCTGATGGTAACGTCTTTGGTCTCCTTATATAGTCTTGAACCGTTTTCATCTTTTGAACTAATTTTTGAGGTTGAGGCAGACTCAAAATTCATTTCATTATCAAACGCCGAATCCAACTTTTCACAATTAGAGTCCACGTTGGATTCAACGAAGCAGTCGTCATGAAACCCTATAGGAACTGGATCCAGTATGGGTTCCGACTCCGGGTCATCATGGTAAGCAAAATCACGTGGAACTTGTAATGATGAGTTCTCGGGTTCGGGTTTTTTCTTCTTGATTTGCTCTTGTGAAATTCTTTGAGTTGCACCGAGTCGGAGAAGGGAAAGTAATAGAAGAAAAGTGGAGATGATTAGTGGAGAAGCAGCGATAGTTGGGAAGTAGAGGAAAATGAGAGTGTAGAGAGTGATAATGGTGGAGATTAGAGGATGGGATTCCATAGTGTTGTGACTGTGAAGTGGTTTAGTGAGAATCTCATTTATTTTGGTTGAATTTTCAGTCATGGAAAGTGAGAAAAATGAAGCTGTACTGTTGAATATGGAGGAACAATAAATTTAATTTTCTTGACTTTTTAGTTTCCTCCCATTTAATAGGAAATCAATATGGGAAGAAGACAAGAGAGAATGGGATTTGCATATGCATGAATGCACTACTCGACTAGTCACTATGTATAGTGCTTCTCGCATATTTAACTTTTATGTAAAGGATTCACCCATTCTCATAACTCAACTTCTATATGCATTTGTCTTTAGGCTAGGACATATTAAATGGGCGCTCGGATATAAGAAATACTTCATCCGTTGGTGTTTTAGACTTTTTATTTTATTTTAAAATAAAAGATAATTTTGAATTTTTTTAAAAAATTGATATTATTCTTCTAAAATTATCCTTATTTACTTAATAAGGAACCATTAAGTAATTTTTCTTTTCTAGGCATTAATTAGAGGTAAGTTAGTTAAAGCACTCATAATTTTTCTAGAAATGAACAATTTCTTAAGGGATGTTCATAAGCTAAAAACAACACTTATTATGAAACGGATGGAATATAAAATTTTAAAATAAGTACAATAGTAGTATTTTGAAAAATGTTAGAAAAGTTGTATTTGAAAATTGTAGTTGCGTTTGAATATATAAATACAATTCGGAAAAATGTTATATTTTTGTAAGTGATTTGGAGTGAAAAATGTGAAAACACGTGTTTGAAGTTTTTTTAATTCTGAAATATTCCGAACAATTATAATAATTTTATGTCCAAATATGATTCTGAAATACAATTCCCAAAAACAAAGTGAAAATTATCAATGGTCAAACGGGTCATTTACTTCATATTCAAATAACGCGTATTTATATTATTTTAGTTTTTGAAATTAATAATATATATATATTATATACTTACACCACTTTAAAATTAATACAAAATACACATTACTATTATTTATACAAATTCAATGAATAATAATATTAAAAAATTATCAGCGAAGACATGACCACTTGAAGTAATACGTCCTACTCTCCCCCTACACTTCCCCTTTTTTGTTTTTTGGTAAACATCACCTCTTCTATATTTGAGTCAGGCCTGTGTTTGGACTCGTGCGAGGTGTGCTACCGCACAGGATCCCCCGAAAAATGAAAAAAATTTAGACCCATTTTTTCATTTTTATTTAGTAGAATTAGCCAAAATTTACTGTAAAGACTCATAATTCGCTTGTCTTAGCCCGATTAAGTGACAACTTTCACTTCTACATTTCTGGCCTAACGCGACGCCTCAAAATCATCGCAATAGGGCCCTTTTGCCGTCGCATTAGGTCTAATGCAACGACAAGGAGCCGTTGCATCCTCTGGCGTTGCATTAGATCTAATGCAACAACTAAAGGGACCTAATGTGACAGCCTTACACAACCGTTGCATTAGGTGCATATCTAATGCAACGACTGATAGACCTAATGCGGCGGCCCTGTACAGTCGTCGCATTATATATGCATCTGATTTGAAGAGGTCTAGAAACACCTAATGCAACAGCTAAAGGGCTAATGCGACGGTTTGAAGAAAAAAACAAAAAAACAAATAATGCGACGATTGTATGAGATAATGCTATAGGAAAAAAATGACAAAATAAATAATAAAAAGAGAAAGATAATAAAAAAAGGATTGTCGTTGACATAAAAAGTACGATATTACAATATTAGACTATCATGTATCTATAGTATTCTTTATATGGGCCAAATACAACACTGAGATACAATATTCCAGCTAGGAACGTCCTCAGCCTCAAATATCCAGCCACAGTAATAGTAAGAGCAATCATTGTTGCCAGTAACCAAACTCCTGTTACTATTATTATAGCCTGCTTCTGCATCAACGAAAAACAACCCATCATCTGTTCCTGCATTGCATATTTAGGCTTAGGCTTCATGTCCTCTTTAGATCTGACAATTAGTGCTTCGAGCAGCAACATTAGCGATGTCATTCTTTAATTTGCTAACCAAATATTGTTGCTGAATCAAAAGATAGAAACAGAGAAAAATATGGCACAGTACAAAGTAAAATGAATCTACAATTAGATAATAAAATGTAAATTTAGCCTGTCTTGTAAGGAAATTGAAATATGAAATTCCAACACTATTACAATGGGTTAACCACCATAGAAAGGAAATTGAAATATGAAATACCAACTTCATCCATTCATAGGAATTCCATATCCATGCTTGCACATCATATCAAATAATGTCGGACCAAACACATTGCTTAAGTTGATATAAATTTCAGATAGTATAAACACGCTTTTTCCCAATCCTAAAGGTGCTCCTGAAATGTACATAATTTTGTAAAGCTCCAAAGTGAGT
Source organism: Przewalskia tangutica (assembly GCA_029844215.1). Taxonomy (NCBI): domain Eukaryota; kingdom Viridiplantae; phylum Streptophyta; class Magnoliopsida; order Solanales; family Solanaceae; genus Przewalskia; species Przewalskia tangutica. Next base: position 31,569,624 of record CM056727.1, on the reverse strand, counting down.
ATTGTTTACCAAAACCGTGCCAGCAAGAAAGACCAAGAAGGGCTCGAGCTTTGGCCAATCAACGAAGAAAATTAGCAAATAATCTGCAATTTATTGGTGCAAAATCATGTCATACCTCCAGTAGCTTGCTAAGTGCAACATTTATCAAGCACATGAATTGTGCTAAAGTGAATTTAGGTGCCAAGACATGGTTCTATTATCCGTAAGAGTAAAACCCTTCTCTTAAATTTGCATACATTTATCGTTTAGTAACAGGAGTATAAATATAAGATAGCAAAACACGATGAATCTGAAATTTCCAATTTTTGAAGCCAACCATGCAGAACTGAAAAGGAGTTGTATACTAAGAATCCCGTGGACTATTTGAAAGGTTCAAACGAACATACAGTACAACAGGATATGAACACCTTCTACCCAGTCTAGACTCTAGAGTACCTATTCATTGTCTTATATATAGCAAACACATAAGTAGAATGAACTATAAAATCTCTACTTCTAATATAAAATGATCGAATGCATTACTACAATATTTTACACAGATTTAAACATGTTTAACAACAAATCAATTAGGATTGCAACCTCCGACCAAGAAAACAAAAAAGATAAAACAAAGAATCCTAAGCAGCAAACTGGCAACGACGAGCAGTGGGGGAAACGTAAGGCAACAGCGAGGTATGGTAGGAGATGCGACGACGAGCAGGAGGGGATACTGGGGCAGTCACAGAGGTAGGGCATTCATGTTGTGACTACAAGTTAATAATCCTAAATGAGCAGTCACAGACTCATACAAGATTTATAGATGTTTTATGTTCATCCATTTAGGCTAACATATGGTAATGTACTTAATAAATTTTCAAACATACATGAATAGAGGCAGGGCATAGTGGCATATGAAATTAAACTAGCACACATGGCATCAAATGCTTATAGACATGGCCTTGTACAACATATAAGATAGTTACAGCCAAATCATAAGGCTAAATTACATTTAATTAAACTAAACATGATCATACATAGTTTTAAAATTAACTAAAACATGCTAATAAATTACTTAATGCAGATAAGAGCAGATTATGGAGCAGATTTAAATAAGAGAACACTTAATAGAAATGGATTTACCTTGTTTTGAGGCAGCCTAGGATCGAAGGGGAGCTCGATTCTTTAATCTGTACCTCTAACACTCGCAATGACACGGAAATGATTTTTTTAGTTGTAACGATCGATTAAAGCTAGTTAGGGTTCCACTAAAGAACTTGGATCCATATTATGCAAAAATCAACCAAATTGTAAAACTCCATCTCAATCAAACCAAATTGTCAAATAACACTATAACTGAAAAGCTTACAAAAATATTCTGCAATCAGATTCATTTAATCAAATACCCAATGAGCACTCTAAATTGAAAAAAAATGAAAGAGTTCTTGATTTTGGATTCTTAAAACTCCAATGAGAATGGACTATAGACTAACTTTTTAGAAAAAGCTGATTTTAAGACCTATAAACATACTAATGTAAAGGGAAAGGAAAAACGTAATCTAACCTTGGAGAAGACGATGAAGCGGATGCGACGACGAGTGGAAAATGACGATGACGAGCAGTGGGAGAAGGGGATGGCGACGACGTTGAGCAGTGGGGGAAGGGGGTAGTGCGACTGTGATAGTGGGGGATGGGGGGTGCGATGGCTAGCAGTGGGGGAAGGGGAGGTGCGACGGCTATAGCAGTGGTGGGAGAAAAAAATTCGCAGGGTTTTTTAAAACTGATGAAGAGTCGGCTAAATGAAATAAAAAACAGGGATATTTAATTTGATATTCAGCCCGTCGCATTAGCCTCTTAGGACCGTTGCTTTAGAAAGGCTAATGCAACTGCCTATCCCAGCCGTTGCATTAGACTCCTTCACCTGTCGCATTATACCAGCTAATGCAACGGTCCTTCTATACCGTTGCATTAGCCTAACTTTTGGTTTTGGTATACACTAAGCCGTCGCATTAGCCTCATCTAATGCAACGGTAATACATTAGGCGTTGCATTAGACTTTTTAGAGCCGTCGCATTAGGTCAAAAATGTAGTAGTGTTTTACGAATTAGAACAGGACCCCCAAAATATTTGAGACGGCCCTGACGTGAGTTTGTCAGGTTTAGACGTGAATTCAAAATTTTGAGTTTTGCAATATCCATTCTAACAGATAATTTATTAGCTTGTGAATAAATTATTTATATTTTTAATAAATTTCTTAACATAAATATACGCTTATCTTGAACAAAAATGCTGAATTCCATCAAATCCTCAATTAGAATTGTAGCTCTGCTCCAGTGAACTAAAATTTAGTGGATGTAAGTACAATGATAATCATTACATATTGTTGTAACACCAAATGCAAGCTTAGTATTAGTAATACTCCTATATAGTATTTGTTATTCCCTCCGTTTTATTTTAAGTATCTTAATTTGACTTGACACGAAGTTTAAAAAATAAAAAAAGACTTTCAGATTTTATCGTTTTAAATTAAAAATGTGTGGAAACCTTTAAATTTTGTGGTCTCAAACTTTCATTGAGATTAAAAATTTACTAAATATAGAAATAGACATTCTTTTTTAGATAATAAAAAAATATAATAAAATACTTAAATTAGGACATAGGGATTAATATTTTTCTTAGTTTAAACTTTAAAGGTACACATCTAAGTGACATAGATAAAGGGAAAAAAAAACGTCCAACGTACCATAGTCCAATGGCAAAGTATGGACGCTATAAGACGCTCTGGCATGAACAACGTGTGTTCTATTCCCCGCAAGCACGAAGTAACTCTGCATGTTGGGGGAATTGGACTTTGTCTCATTGATCAGTTATACGCTTTACTGATAATAGTGTTGAAGGACCGATGTTATTACCTCTAGGACATCTGGATAATATCAATGAAGTAGTCAGGCACAAGCCTTAAACTTTTACTATCCAAAAAAAAAAAGATAAAGGGCAAAAAAAGAAAAGTAGCTCTTTGTGGGGGATGGGGTTAGTGGGAAGTGTGGGTTTGATTTTCAAGAAAAGGAGTGAAAAATATGGGACTTTGTAAAGTGAGGGGCTGTCCCTGTCCCTGTCTGTGGGGAAGAGAGTTAGGCATGGAATATATATACTAGCACTAGTATCTAATATAGTAAGAGTTAGGTGCCTTTCATCTTCATGCAGATCAATTAAATTTGATTGAGAGGGCAAATCCTTGTTGTTGGGATATATAGATTGATTACTTATTCAATGTTTCATCATAGTTTTGGAAAGCTAAGTTCTTTGTTGCTATTTTCATGGTTAATTTGTTTGGGTTCGACTAAATTATAATTGGTGGAAATTCCTAATGTGCAATCTAACAAAAACGATTTTGTATTTAGTGTTAAAATGCACAATCTATGCTTGCATGATCACCCTAGACTGGATCAAGGTATGATTGAATGAAGAATTGAATCGTTGCAGTTCAGACGTTTGTGGGAGCTTTTGGTTTTTATTGATATGAACCCTAAACGATTACAACTTTCTATTTATACTGAAGTAAGAAAACAAGGAAAAGACGAAAATACCCTTGCCTGCTAAAAGACGAATCTACCCTTACTACATAAAGTCTTATACTATATCCAGTATATCATATGTATGCCCCTGTATATCCTGTATATTCCAACATCCCCCCGCAAGCTAGGTGCTAAAACAAGTTCTTGACACCTAGCTTGGATAACAAATAAAAGTGTTGATTCTGGACCAAGCTTTTCGTCAAAATGTCCGCTGGCTGCTCTGTAGTGTTTACATAAAAGGGAGACACTAAACCATGTCGAACTCTCTCCCTTATAAAGTGACAATCAATGTCGATGTGCTTTGTGCGCTCGTGAAACACCAGATTTGCAGCAATTTGAATTGCCTTCTTTATCGCGACCCAGCGATCTGAGTAATGACAAGCTCACATTTAATTCCTCAAATAATCCTGAAATCCAAACTACTTCGGCTACCACAGATGCCAGACTCCGATACTCTGCCTCTGCCGAGCTCCGGGAGATTGTCTGCTGCTTCTTGGCCTTCCATGAGATGAGGGAAGAGCCAAAGAACACAAAATAACATGTAACTGATAATCTTGTATTGGGGCAGGATGCCCAATCAACATCACAGTAAGCAGACAGTTTTTCTGTTCTTCCAGCAGCCATGAAAATACCTAGACCAGGAGCCTTTTTGATGTATCGAACGACCCTCTCTGCTGCAAACATGTGTGATTTCTTTGGCTGCTGCATAAATCGACTCGTAACACGCCGCGACAAATGCTATGCAGTGCGGTGTTGGTAAGATCTGATGGTGCGCCTATGAGCCTTTGATAGCCAACAACATCCGGGAAGCAACGGATCATCAAGAAGCGGCGCCTCGATCACTTCCAAATGTTTGTCATACACATGAGAAGTAAGCTTCATGTTCACCTCCATTGGAGGGTTAGCAGGTTTAGCTCCTGTTAATCCCATGGCTGCAACTAATTCCAGGGCATATTTCCTTTGGTGCATCACTATCCCATCCTTGTTTCTAGCAAATTCGAACCCCAAGAAGTATCTCAATTCTCATAGGTCCTTGATTTTGAAGTGTTTCTGCAATGTGCTCTTTGTTTCTTCTATTAACCTCATATCATTTCCAGTCACAAGCAAATCATCTACATAAATCAACATTACTACAATGCATGTGTTGACCTTTTTTGTGAACAAAGAGTAGTCTAAGTGACTCTGAATGAAGCCTGAAGACACTAGAGCAGTAGTCAACTTGATATTCCACTGCCTCGAAGCCTGTTTCAGCCCATATAACGACTTGAGCAGCCTACTAACCTTCCCTTCCTTGTGTGTAAATCCCTGTGGGAGTGTCATATACACCTCCTCATCAAGATCTCCTTGTAGAAAAGCATTAAACACATCCATCTGATATACAGTTCATCCCTGTGAAGCAGCAATTGAGATAACATACCTCACTGTCACCATTTTTACCACAGGTGCAAATGTATCTTGATAATCTATCCCTTCTTTCTGATTATACCCTTTTGCCACCAGTCGTGCCTTGTATCTCTCCACCTCTCCTGTAGCCTTGTACTTGATCTTATAGACCCATTTGCAGCCAATAGCTGTCTTGTTCTTTGGCAGGTCTACCAATTTCCATGTGTTGTTATCTTCTAAGGCACTGATCTCTGCCTTCATAGCCTCAACCCATCTGGGATCCTTGGCTGCCTCTGCACATGATTGTGGTTCACTTTCTTCTGAGATATTTGCTATGTAACTCTGATATGATGCAGATAATCTAGCAAAGCTGACATTGTCTGATAGTGGATATTTGACACCCCTTGTCTCTGCAACATGTTGGACAAAATCAGTCATCCAGGAGGGTGGTTTTCTGTTTCTGCTTGACGCCCGACCTCTCTTTGGTGAATGAGGATTCATCTCTTGTGTCCTGGCCCGCTTCACAATATCAGTTGCAGTATTGTCCAGAATCTCACCATCAACAGCTGAAGCATTCTCAGTGTCATTAACAGCATTTGGAAGCTCATGAGTCCCACCTTCTGTATCAGTGACATCAACAGCTTCCTTGCTGATCCTCTCTGATGGAGTAGCAATGGATGCTCCACCAGGATCAATATCTGCAGCTCCTCCAGGATCTGTATCTGCAGCTCCTCCACGATCAGAATTATTAGACATAGAATCACTGTTTGTAAAATCAGGAGATATGGATACTGGAGAATCAATATGTGATTCCCCAATATTAGCTCCAGTGGTTTTTTCCTCAATATGCAGAAAAGGGAATTGATCTTCATGAAATACCACATCTCTACTTACAAAGATAGTTTTGTTAGTTAAGTCAAGTAATCTATATCTTTTTTGTTTACTTGCATAACCCAATAATATAGCTTTAGTAGCCCTAACATCAAACTTATCCCTCTTAATCAGATTAGTGGCATAACAAAGACAACCAACAATTCTCATGTGAGATAAGGAAGGGGTTTTCCTAAAGAGTTTCTCATAGGGAGAGATGTTGCCTAGAACAACAGAAGGGATTCTATTGATCACATACACTGCTGCTTCTACACACTCCCCCCAGAATTCTGATGGCAGGTGTCCCTGAAATTTGATGGCCCTAGCAATCTCCAAAATGTGCCTATGCCTCCTTTCCACTACTCCATTTTGTTGTGGAGTATATGGACAGGAGCTCTGATATATAATCCCATACTGCCTAAATAGATCATGACACACATTATTAAAGAACTTCGATCCATATGCATTCTAATCTTAACCTTTATATCAAATTGGTTTCTTATTTCAATGAGGAAGGTTTTAAGGATAGTGGACACATCAGACTTCATATGTAACAGGAAAACCCAGGTATATCTACTATAAACATCCACAACAGTGAGGAAATACCTCATCCCATTATAAGTAGGTACCCTATAAGGTCCCCAAACATCAATGTGCAACAATTGAAAGGCAAATAATGTTCAACTAGTACTAATAGGAAATGGTTTCCTGGTTTGTCTAGCTATAGGGCAGATCTCACAATGCTTTATTGTGAACTTGGATTTGTCTTCAAAACTGGTTATCTTCCTCAACATGCTCATAGGAACATGCCCCAGCCTTTTATGCCATAACTCTCCTTCTCTCTGCCTATCATCCTTTGCAATATCAGCTGCCAAGAAAGTCTCCTTCAGCTGCCTCCTGTCATGTGTGTATACCCCATCAACTATCTGACCAGAGTTGCCTCTTATTCTTGTTCTCAGCATGTAGAGTCCATAAACCATTTTACCAATCTCCTTCACCCTCCCAGTGAAGAGATCCTGCAGAACAAAGAAGTCAGGGAAAAATGATGCACTACAATTCAGTTCCTTAGTCAATTTTGAGACTGAGAGGAGATTAAACTGGAAGCTTGGCACGCATAACACATTCTTAATAAGGTCACCTCCTCCTAGTCTACAACTCCCAGCCTGTGTGATTGTTGCTGTTTCTCCAGTTGGTAATTGCACACGACCTGCACTTTCTGTGAAACCATGTTCTTCAATCAAACTCTTGTCATTCACCATATGGTTGGTTGCTCCTGAATCAACTATCCAATTTGGATCAGTTTCCATATTAAGTACAGGTTTACCTGCCATATGTACTTGAGGCATCTGTGTATTGTTTGTGTCATTCATTTGTTGCTGGATTGCTGCAATCAGCTTCCCATATTTATCAGGTGGACAGGTTCTCATCAGCTGCTGAAATTGGTCACTCATTATCTGTTGAAATTGTCCCTGTTATTCCTGATTCAGGTTCCTCATTCCTCCTTTATATTGTCCACAGTCATATCCATTACCTTCTCCTGTCATAGCATCATTCACTTGTTTCTTCCCTTTCGAATCAGCGACCTTTTATTATCAACAAAGAAGTCTCAGAACATTTATCCTCACATGGCCTTGTTTGTTACGATGAGTCACAATACATCAATTTGTAACATATTTCCCTAGAGTGTCCTTTCATTCTGCAGTGATCACGACATGTTCTTTCTTACATTGTCTGCTCGTTATCGCAGCCTTCCAAATAAGGCTATAGGCTCAGTCGACTCAGATGCTGCATACTCAGTTGATGTTACATGTCTTCCAGTCATCAATTTCTGGCTCTCATCCTGCGCGATCATGGCATAAGCTTGGTTTACACTAGGCGAAAGTGTCATAAGAAGAATGTGACTCCTAGCTTGATTGTAGCCATCATTCAGTCCCATCAGGAACTCCAGCAGATGTTGGTTTGCTAAGTGCTCTATATATTCTCTTGGACTTGCGCATTCACAAGTCGGAGGTGGAATGATTGAGTCGATTTCATCTCATAGATCCTTTATCCTTGAATAATAGCTAGCTACTGGTGCTATACCTTGATGTAGCATTGTGTCACGACCCGACCTCGGATCCGTGACTGGTGCCTTACCCCGGGCACCCCTTGTGATACAACATCAGAGAAAACCAGCGGAAATAAACTCACAAACAAGAACCATATAAGAATATAAAACAGGCTAACCCAAAGTGGCTACCTCTAAATATAATAAAACGAACAGTTACATCCTTACACCCCAATTCATGACAGGACTACAAGCCTTTAAGAAGGTATAACACTATGACGGGACAGGGCCCCGCCATACCCCCTGAATGTACAAAAGTCTACAACCTCAGGGAATCGTACCAAAAGACGAGGCCTCCGGAGAAATGGAGCCTTCCGAGAACCGAACCGTGATCCTAAGAGTGCGGATCAGCAAGCTATGAACCTCGACTGCGCATGAACGCGGCCTCGGCGAGGTCGATAACATGTACCAAATATGTAAAATCAAAAATATCGTAGTAATATCACAAGTCAAAGATGTGGAGTCATAGATAAAAATCAATTTCTCAGACCGTGCCTACTAACAATGAGAGTAACGAGTATAAAACTTATAGCATAAAAATAGGAGGCTCACGATCAAAACAGGTACTCGCCTGCAGTAGTATCGTTAGCCCTACTCGGGACTATTTCACCCGCGTGGGTCCCGTGGACCGCGTGAGGTCATCCGCCTCGTCGTGGGACTATTTCACCCGCACGGGACTATTTCACCCGCATGGATCCTGTGGATCCGCATGAGTACCATCGCCGTACTCGCGTGGGACTATTTCACCCGCGTGGATCACGTGGTGGGATCCGCGTGAGTGCAAGCGCCGCACTCGCATCATGGGTAGCAAATCCATGGCATAGATAATAACCCGGGGTTTACAGTAATAATATAAATATAACATAGCTCATCCGCTATCATACATAACATAAGCACTACCGGCCTATCATATCATAACATAAGCACTATCGGCCTATCATATCATAACATAAGCACTACCGGCCTATCATATCATAACATAAGCACTACCGGCTTATCATATCATAACATAAGCGCTACCGGCCTATCATATCATAACATAAGCACTACCGGCCTATCATATCATAACATAAGCAAGTTAAGAAATCCCCTAACTTCTTATTAACATTATTAATATATCCTCTCATTTTAGTATACCTAAGGCACCAACATGTCTTTTAATGGAAAATCCGAGAATTTAACCCAAGTACCATGTACTTCTAACCTTTTAAGAAATAACTCCTTTTTATACAAAAATTCCAAGATACTAATCACCATAGTATCAAGTTACAATTTCTTTTCAAAACAAGTCACATTTCCTTTGTAGAAATATAGTAGGTTTCTAAATCAAGTGACTCCATTTCCTTTAAAACCTTAGGCAACCAATGCCTAAAAATCAATTCACCTTTCTTAGTTTCAAATCCTTTACCCGTACTTGTTTTAATTAGAGTAAACCTTTCTTTGTGAACCTTTCAAGTAAACTAATATAACCAACTCCCCATAAAGTCATTATATTAGTGTTATCCCTTTTGTCAAAACATTTTCCCTCAAACCAAAGGACTTATACTTTTGAAATGAAACAAGTATCATATACTTTAGAACAAGTGTAGATTATCAAATCTTGTACGTATACCGTACTACATAGATACAACTATTCATGCTCAAGAGATAAGAAAGCTCTACATACCTCCTCACAATCCACTTGCTAAGTCCAACTACCGCAAGTAATATGTCAACCTATAATAACCATAGTGTGTTTATTAACCTCTAATTTCAATGTAGAAATTCCAAATTCAAGTTATCAATTCCTTAAGGAAAATTGGGCAGCATTTCCTTTGTTTCTACTCACTTTGTCACCTTTTTCAAAGGCCGATTTTTCAACATCCAAACGCCTTATTAAGGCCCAACAACCAAACCAACACAAAGGGGATTACACACCTAATCTTGGGTGTGTAAACTTCTGCCCCATAAGTTATAATAGTACACTTTAACAATTCTAAGGTGGTTTTTAGGCTACAACATGCTCATAATATTTCTTTAGCCAAATCCTTCATATTCAACCCACATTTCTAGCAAGCAATGACTCTAAGAGCATTATTTACCACCATAAGTATTTTCTTCTTAACATGCAACTCTATAAACTAATAATAGAGGAAGAATCATTACCTTAGAGCTTTAGCCAAATTTTATCCAACAATTTGCTAGCCTTTCTACCAAGAATACCACCACCACCACCACCACAAGCTTCCTTCTTATCTTTTAATTTTTCAGATTTTTCTTAAGGCTAGAATCCTCTTGGATTTTTAGAGAGAAGGAGGAGCTTGAAATATTTAGAGAGAAGGAAGAGGTTTTTCAAAGAGAGAGATGACAAATGACCAAGTCTTTAAGACTTGGTCAATATATTGCATGTAAAAATCAGATGGGGGGACACTTGTCCCCCACTCAGGCCCTTTCAAAATAAAAATCTGACTTTTCCTAAGTTTTTCCGCTGATTTCACGCAACTCCCGCGAACCCTGGATCTTCCGGCCATGCGCCGCTTCCGGCGCATGGCTGAAACTTCAGCGACTTCAAGATTTTCGCGCCATGGCCGACTTCCGCGCGGCGCATGAATTTCCCGCGGCGCATGCCTCGCCTCGGCGCGCTGAGGCCCCTGACCGAAGTTTTCTGACTTCGAGTCCTAACTCCTTCCGCATGGCCCCATACGCACGGCCTGAACCACGGGGTATAACACATTGCCAGCTCCTTCTTCAACTGATACACACGAGACAAGTTTATCTTGTCGAACCTCTCTTTCAGATCCTTCCAAACTGCATATGCAGTCGTCTTATACAGAATACCACTAAGCAAATGCTTACTAACATTCTTCATAATCCAAGAGATTATCATCGCGTTACATCGATCCCATTGTTGTACGTGTTCAACCCCGTAAGTGTCTCATTTTACAGATCCGTCGATAAATCCAATCTTATTTTTCGTAAGCAGATTCAATCGCATAACTCGACTCCACAGCGTGTAGTTCTCCATCCCTACCAGTTGAATCTCCATCAGATAGAGTTAGGAGCATCGGAACTGCTTAAAAATAGCGGATGATTGTGATCAGCGATGTTCAGCCTGGAAATCAAACCTTCATTCTCCATGGCTCTCGCAGTTTATATCAAATTTAAACTAAAAATGAATCGAACTCCCAGAAAATATATCGAAGCAACACAGTTCAGTGTCGGATCTGAATCAGTTGTGACTGAAAACTAAAATCATGCGAAATCAACACAGTTCAGTGTTGCCACACGGTTCAGTGTTGAATCTAAACAAAGCAGAATGGTTATTAACCCAGTTAGTGAAGCAAGATCTACATAACCTTGCAAAGCTTCGTCGATCTTCCAAACAGTGAGGATAGCATCGATCCGCACTCCTAGGGCTCTGATACCATGTTAAAATGCACAATCTATGCTTGCATGATCACCCTGGACTGGATCCAGGTATGATTGAATGAAGAATTGAATCGTTGCAGTTCAGACGTTTGTGGGAGCTTTTGGTTTTTATTGATATGAACCCTAAACGATTACAACTTTCTATTTATACTGAAGTAAGAAAACAAGGAAAAAACGAAAATACCCTTGCCTGCTAAAAGACGAATCTACCCTTACTACATAAAGTCTTATACTATATCCAGTATATCATATGTATGCCCCTGTATATCCTGTATATTCCAACATTTAGTGCATCTTGAACGTGAGACCTTTGATAATGATGAAGGTGTACTAGTCACACCACCACAACCCTTATATTGGTGTTCTTGTTACTATTATTAGTTTATTTCGAGATACTACTATTACTTAATTACTTTCCAAACATGCAAATTCAATGGTTGATACAGTACATCCCCATGTTCAATTTGTTCTCTTCAAAATTATGGAAATTAGAGTTGTTTCTAATTTCTTGATTTCTACATTACCAAATGCCAATGATGGATAACTTTGCAAAAGATATTCACTATACAGTGTATAATAATTATTACATTTTATTATGATTAGGCAAGATGTCATCTAACAGTTAATGAAGTGAAAATCATTGACATTATTAGGTTCAACTTTCAGTAGGAAAAAAAGGTATGTGATTTTTTAATGTCTGTCTATATTTTGGTGAGCATAGTTATCCATGCATATACCTATGTTGGTGGAAGATTAGGAGATTAGTAAATATATAATTAAGGTGCACCTAACTTAATGGTAACGGTAAGAAATCAAAATATTTCTTCGTGATCTTCACTCTTAATCCTAAAAAGATTTAAGCTCGTCAAGATTTGGATTTGGAATAAGTTAATTACCTTCCTAAAATGTCAATGACTATATATATATATATGTATATATATATATGGAAAGACCATGGAAGGAATGGCTTTGACTGTGATAAATTCAATTATTAAAATTTCCTCGTCACATATTCAAATAAGATAGACGTTTTTATTGTTAGGAAAACGATGGATGTACGAGAATAGTAAATAACTATTACATGTGTTTCGAAAGGGTAAACTATAAGGATTACAATAGCATCAAATTTGTAGCTAACAAGAACTGTGGCAACAACAAGCTTTTGCGATCTTGATCTTCGTTTTTGAATGCGTTTTGAGTCTTTGTCTTCAACTATCGAACGCTCCTTGTATCTTGATCACGTGAGGTAAGGCTATAAAAAGATGAATAAAATGATTAAACATCAACTAACAAATGAGCAAAGTCAACTCAAGTGTTTCTCAAGAAGAATATTGAGTGTATGAAAGTATGTTAGAGAGGAAGAAGTTCAGAAAATATGAACTTAGTGTCAAGTGTTGAGTGTGGTGTGTCTCTCCAATTGAGCCAAAGCTTCAATTTATAGTGTAAGGTAAATGACCTCTCAACTAGCCAACTAATGATATTCAATAGCCATGGAATGACACTTATTTAGAGGTTACAATAGCCAAATAATGGCTGAATTCGCGTGCCAAGTAATGGAGATTCAATGCTCCAAACCAGCCCAAGAGTCAGAAATTTTCCAGCTTTCCGTCGACCTTTCTGCCTCCGAAGCGCCGCGACTCCAGTAGCCTACTGTCCAACTTGTGCCACAACTCCGACGGGTTGGCGCCGCGGCCCTGTCCGACTCGTTTCATCTTACACGTCGCACACTTCTTCCTTCATTTACCAACGTGGAACACACATCATTTAACCAACGATCGTCCATCATTTTATGTTTCAAACGTTTACTCACTTACCAATATCTCTTTCACTAATAAAATTTACGATACTTGACATTACGAGTGCACGTGTGTGGAAACAATGTTTCTGATTGACGTGCGAGACCTCAATTGTTCGAGTCATAAATAATGGGTTAAACTTAATTCCACATTAGTAAATTTCCAACATTTATATGTTGTAAACCCTTTTCTTAATTAGTTATGCATTTTCTATATTCGATCGTTTATGTTGGGTCCCGTGGGTTAATACTATGGATTAAATAAAACCAAACAACAAAGTAGAACTGAACGTATGCAGAAACAGTGTCAAATGTCAGCTAAAATGTCGTCTGACATAAGTTATGACATTTGGATAAAAATAGAAAAACCTTTGAAATAGTTAAAGTGCAGCGGAAATAGATAAAGAACACAAAGGTTTAATTTTCATAGGTTATATATTAATATAACTCATGATGGTCAATGACCAAAGGTATTGTATATATGTATATATATACAATTGTATATATTCATTCTCTTACAAAATTTACAAGATGATACAAAAGGAATAAAAAAAGTTAAGTTGCAGATGACTTATGCCTGAAAAATCTATCTAAATAGAAGTGATCAACACCTCATTACAATTGCTTCAATGAAAGAACAAATCTAGAATCTAAAGAGCAATTATAATGTCGGACAGAATGTCGTCACAAATACAGGCAACACATCGATCCAGTCTACTTGATCAATATTTGTGCAGATCTCTCTATATCGTTTTCACTCTGAAATTCTGGATGTTGAATCCGTGAAGTGACCTCTCTATTTATAGTAGAGAGTTCCCTTAAAAGACTCCTTAACAGGTTGTGGAAGTTGAGCTGAAAAAGGGCACGTGAGGCAGTAGCTTAAGGCACGAAAATCTCCAACTGCTTGGACTATTTCTTCTTTGTATTGCTCCTTCAGTTATGCTCCTCTTGGACTTGGTCTTCCTCATTTGTAATCAGCTCAAAATACTCTTTGCCAAGTCTATTTGTCATGTGATAAAAAAGTCACAGTTTTCTGAAAAATTATCCGTGAAGATAGGCAAAACTGTTACCAGAATGTCAGCCCAAATGTCAAGACAGTTGTACCGACATTTTCTGAAAAACGATATGTTAGGAAAAATATCATAACACACATCCTAGCATTAACATTCTCCCCCTTTTTGTCTTTCTTCACAAAACTTAATCAACTCAGTGTTAGTGACCTAACAATGGCAAATTCACACAAATGCTCCCCCTCAATCTGAAATCGACATACACACACAATATATATAATATACACATATATGCCATTTTATGAAGCTTTAACAGAAGCATCATCCAAAGTAGAACCAATTAGTGTCATTACAAACCAAACAGAATACTATAATTAAAAACAAAATATCTCAACAAATTTCTATTGGATTAGATATCCAATCCACACAAATCATCAGCAAAACATCATAATAACATAGCAAAGAATAAAGAACTCATCAACAACAATATCTTCTGCGAAATCGCATGTAAGAGTAGATTCCAGCCTCTTTCTACATCAGTCGACTTCACTTTCTTCCTCCCCCTGCAACAGTACCAGGTGATCGACGAGTTCTACTTCGAGTAGCTGCAGCCCTACTGCTTTCAGTTTGTTCTTTTTCCTGCACATCAACTTCCTCTCCTCCTTCTTTCTCAGTTTCCTCTCCTTTTTTCTCCCCCTGCACAGTGCCATCATCATCTCCCCATTTTGGGAAGAAAGCAAAAACATAAAGTGATCTATGGCTTGAACTAATGCTGCCCTGACATGATCAACTCCATCTATCTGCGAGTTGATTTTTGCAATTTCTCCTACCAACCAGGCAGTAGACAGTACTGACTGCGGCATGTTTCCTAGAATTTCAGGAACATTTCTGGCAACATCCTCACTTCCAACTTCTTTTCTCCAAGGCAGATCAATGATTCTGTTCTGGCTCCTCAGTATTGTTTTATTAACAATATACACCTCAGGTTCTTTTTTTATCATATCTTTCTTTGGTGGTTTGAACCCTTGAGATGTCAGAACTTTAAAGATCAAGGAGGGAAATAGTAGGATTATGTTGGAGTCCTTTTCAACCAAATTTACAATCTGTTGAAAAATTGTCTTTCCCATATCGACTCGTAAACTTTTTCCTATCTTGTAAAGGAGTATTGTTTGCTCTATATTTACAATTGACTCGTTCATTGAGGGGAGTCAATTGTATATAGCTGTTAGCGATTTTCCTTATGTTTTACGCAAGTGTACGTATCGCTCAAGTAATATAGTCTTGGTAAGGCCGAATATCGTCCTCAGGGACTGGTTTTCAATTATCAAACATCTATCCTAAGTTATCTATTTGACTATCGATATTTTATTTTGGTTTTATCTATAAACTACTGAAGTAATTGCATAAATTAACTAAAATACTTTATTTGAATCAGTTATGGTGGAAATAGGGTTTCCAATCTTCTCTACTATCCACTCGCTTTAATCCTTAATGCAGCAATAAAGGTTCTTCTTCTATTTTAAGATAGTAGGTTAGCTAGACTGTTTTATATTTCGGTTAGGATATATAAACGCTCAACCCCAGTGCAGAAATCTTCTATATTTCTATGATAGATTTTACCACATAGGAGGATTAAGAACAATAACCTATAAAGCTACATAATTATCGGGGTACTTTCGTCCACGATTTTAACTTATGTTTATTCAACTACAGCATATCCAAATCTCCCCCCTCGGTTCTTGATTCGAAATTATATACGTGATGATAACTAGTGATCAATTAATTATCAAACAATCAAACCAAATATTGAATAAATCTTAACTATATGAAGAAGAAACCAAAATACTGCATTAATTCATAAAGACGAGTTTCAAGCGATTCGAAAGGAAAACCCTAATTAAAAGTTTAGCTCCTAGCTATAGACATGCTAAGAACCAAATTAATATCCAACATGAACTAAATTAAAATAAAGCAAAGAAAAGAAAATATTTTGGAACAAGTCTCCAATCTTGTAGACTCCAAAAACTATGTTGTGTTGTGAAGAAAGGTTGAGTCACCCTTAAAAAAATCTGCCCAAATGGCCTTTTATAAGCTCCAAAAATGTGTACCATTTTCCTCCTCGCCCTTGGCCAATTTCCTTTCGGATCTGGATAATTTTCCGCCGCGGCCCTGCTGACTGGCACCGCGGCGCCTTAACTCATGTAGCCTCTCAGATCTTTGGCCATTGGCTATGCATTCTGCGTCACGGCTGCCGCTTTGTCCGGATTGCCAGCTTTCGTCAATTTTTGGCTCGGAAACTTTCTTTTCTGCCCAATTATTTTTCTTTTTCGCCATTTTACCTTTTTAAACCACTGTGACTCAAAAGAAATAAAAATACCCTAACACGACACATATTTGAACAAAAATGGGCAAAATACTGACTAAAAATGACTTTAAAAGTGCATATAAAATATGCCTAACAAACACCCCCAAACTTAACATCTGCTCGCCCTCGAGTAAAGATCAAAACAGAATCAAAGACACAAAAGAAAATAAAAGACTCAAAGACTCTGCTCAACTTGCTGCACAAATGTCACTAGAAAAACATGAATGTAAGTTGAATAATATACAGGAACATATATAACATTGATTTTTAGCAATCTAGAATTTCAAGCCAGATATTTCGCAAATTCATTTCAATCATGCTCAATGGAAGTACGAATACCTAACCTATGCATGTCAATTTCAAAATTCGATGGCATGTTCACTTGCTATTCTCCACTAATAATAGACATAAATACTAGAGATCTTCAAGACTTTTCAGGGTTGTAATGTAGGCTTAGGCAGGGGTAGGTAAAAATAGACATTTAGGCTCAAATTACGTACCATAAGCTATTTTCATTCAACTCCTTCTTCCTCCTTTTTGACTTTCTTTTTTAGTCCCATACCTATCTTCTCCCCTTATTTCTTTTGAGAGAATGAGATACATTGTAACAAGCACCCCCAAACTTAGGCTTTTGCGTATTCTTCATTCAGTGGGGTGCATCAAATTTTTCAATTCTCTTTTCATTTTTTTTTCAACACTTTTCATCCCAAGAGTTTTCAATTATCACTTATGGCACAAATATGGAATCATAGGGTGTCAAAGAAAGATCTTATTTAGGCTCAAAAGTGCTGACTAGGGATACAATTTATTGTCAGGGATAGACAGTGAATGGTAAGAAGGGCTAACACAAAATAATGTCTGAGTCATCTCTCTAACATGTACATCCTAACTATTTCGCCTCAAATAACAAGCGAGCAGACACATAGACCTTATTATTAACAACACATAAATTAAGCACAGGTACCCCAAATAATTTGATTTCATGAATTCTTGGCATATCTAACTCAAGCATTCAGATTTTGCTTCTAATTCCATTACATTATCCCACTTACTTTACTAGGCATTTCAAGTAACTACAACATGCATGGAAAAAAAATTGACTCATATAAAACATAAACAAGACAATCAAATAGACACAAAAACACACAAAATAAACTAAGAACCCTAATACCCCCAAACTTAAATGACACATTGTCCCTAATGTGTACAAGACTCAAAATAAAAAGACAGGATGACTTATAGACTTTATGGTTTAAAATGGTGGCGGTGGCGGTGGCGGTGGCGGGTAATGCATGGTCCATTGATCGAACCTGGAGCTCAAATCATCAACACGTTGAGTCAAGTGTTGTTGACCCTGCATCATGGTGTCCAGGCTCTGCATCATCTTCTGTTACATGAGCAGTTGATCCATCATTGCACTTGAGGTTCCAAGGCTAAAGGTGGTTGGTGGCTGCTGTTGCCTACCTCATATTGAGCCGCTGGCTCAGGCTCTTCTTCTATGGAAGCCTTTTCTGCTGCTGCTGCTGCTGGGCCTCTTCTGCTGCTGCTGTTGCTGGGCCTCTTCTTTTTGCTGCTGCTCTAGGGACTGGTTCAGGGAAAGAGTACACTAAACCATATGTCACAGAAGGTTGATTCTTCTCAAAAGTATCAGTGACAAAGGTTGGGACATCATGCCTAGCACATAAGGCACAAATGAGTGATCCATGTCCCACCCACCAGTGGTGGCTAACTTGTTGATCTCCTTAATACTCTGCATTATTTCCTGTCCAATGTCAATTGTCTTTCCCGTCATGATTCCATATATCATCTTAATTCTATCTTTAGGCACTCTGGTGAAGTGTGTCGATGGAATCAGGCGAGCACTTACAAAATACAGCCAACCCTTGGTTGTTCTATTGAACTGACACCTGGCAAGTCCCCTAATTCCATTGCGAGCAAATTCACACTCAGCCTCTGGGTAGCATAATGTCTCTGCGACTGTGTTCCACATGATGTGGCTGACATTTCTAGACCAACTTCTGAAATGGTATGAGTTATAGCCCTGGTCTTCAACATTAGTTGTCCCCAACACTGCATTCACCACCTCAGAACTTACGGGCACATATTGCCCTCTCATAAAACATCTTCCATCTGTATGCTTCGGATAATTAGCATAGAATTACCTTACCGTGCTAGTTTTCTATGGTGGAATCCTTTTCGGATTGGTGAATCTTTTCCAACTGTTTGCCTCGAATAGCCCTAATTGGCTCGTAGGCATCATCATCATCAAACGGCTCTCTCTGTAGTCCATGCATCTTTCTTGTATCAAGGTCCTAGTACTTATCTGGTTATACCACTCCTCCGTTTCTTTGCTAGTGAACCTAGTAATATCATATTCAGGAGCTGATATAGATGGATAAGCCCTAGTAGTTCTTTTTCGAGAAGACATTAGAGAGTCGTTGGAAAAATTCCAGCAGCGTTTCCTTTGTTTTCTTAAGGTTTCCCAGCAACTATCAACTCTCCCAAGCAACAATTAATCAAACCCAATCCACCAAAACAGTTCTTTCATCACTAATCAATCCCCCATACAACACTTCACCCCAAAATCACCAATATTCAACAGCAATATCACACAATAATCACCCACACAGCACCCAAGATCCCAATCTATTTTCTCCACTAGCTTTTAAATTCTTAAGAACAACAATGAAGGCTACCTTTTAAAGTGCTTGTTCTTTCCCGCTTTCTTGACCCAAGTGAAGAATAATGCTATGGCAAGGATGCTGGGAGTTATTATTGGTGATAGGTTGTGAGAATTTGAGAGATTTGGTAGAAGATGCGGTAGATTTCTAGGTGAAGAGGGAAATTTTTCGTGGGTTTAGAGAGAGTATTAGGGATTTGGGTTTTTGTGGGAAAGGGATTGGAGAAGTTAGGGCTTTTTATTTTCTGAAATCCCGCTTAGGCATCGCGGCCCTGCAGACCGGCGCCAAGGGCGGACAAACTTCTGCACGTGTTCTGGACTTTCGGCGCCGTGGCCCTGCTTTTGGGATCCGCGGCGCTGCACCGATTTTTTTTCTTCTCGGTTTTTCGTGCTCCATTTTCAGCCCTTTACCTGTCATCACAACAACACAAAAAAATACCACACGTGAGACTGTTCTAACTAAACTGAATTGCATAAAAACCTTGGGTTGCCTCCCAAGTAGCGCTGTCTTTAACGTCTTGTAGTCGGACGCATGTTCCTTATTAAGAATCATTGGGGTAATTTAACCCCACAACCTATCCATTTCAGGATCATCCTTCTCTTTCGCACTCTGTTTTTCTTTTTCTCAAGAGGGGTTTAGCAAGACTTACATGTGTTGCCGGACTGATCTTCCTGGCATTGGCCTGTGCTGGCTCAACTGTTGTGTTAGCTGTGCTGACTGCGAGACACTTGCTGATGGCTTGGGATTCAATGGTATATTTAAACACCTTGAATACCATCTCCTCTTTCTGGACCCTCAGTCTTAGCACTCTCTTTTCTACATCAATTAGGGCTCTCCTAGTTGCAAGGAATGGTCTTTCCAAAATGATGGAAATTTCACCGTCTTCTTCCATGTCAAGGATGAGGAAGTCTGCTGGGAAGAAGAATTTCCCCACCTTGACAAGAACATCTTCAATTATGCCTCTGGGGTACACCATTGATCGGTCTGCCAACTGCAAATTCACTGTGGTTGGTTTGGCTTACCCCAAACCCAATCTCTTAAACACGGACAGAGGCATGAGATTTATACTGCTCCCTATGTCACACAGGGCCCTGTTGCATGTTACCTTGCCGATAGTTTAGGGCAAGGTGAAACTTCCTGGATCCTTTAGCTTGGGCGGCAATTTCTTTTGCAGGATGGCGCTGCACTCCTCTGTTAAAGACACCGTCTCATACTCTTCTAGCCATCTCTTTTTCCTCAGTATCTCCTTCATGAACTTAAAGTATGCTGACATCTGTTCTAGCACCTCAATGAAAGGGATGTTTATGTGCAGCTTCTTAAACACCTCCAAGAATTTGGAGAACTGCTTATATATTGCCTTCTTTTGTAGCCTCTGAGGGTAGGGGATTCTCTCAGTGTATTTTCTCAAAGGTGCTGATGGAGTTTTCTTAATTGTAGGGTGATCCCTCCTTTTCTATCTAAACTACCTTCTCACATTCTTTTTCATTCACCACTGCAGGTTGGGGAGCAACTTGTTCCAACTGCTTCCCACTTCCTAACAACACTGCCTGACACTGCTCTCTAGGGTTTACTTATGTATTGATTGGGAGAGTGCTCTGTGGCCTGTTATTCACCATGTTGGCCAGATGCCCTACCTGGGTCTCTAAGTTCCTGATGGATGACCTTGCTTCTGCCATGAATTGAGTCTGCGAATTAGTGAGAGTCAACAAAACTGCCCTCAATTCATCTGGTTTTTCATGTGGGGCAAATTGACTAAACTGATGTGAAGATGAGGCCTGATTAAGTGGTGGTTGATTCTGATACTGGCCTCTAAACTGAGTTTGCTTCCCTTGGTCACTCCTCCATGAGAAATTTGGGTGATTTCTCCACCTTGGATTGTAAGTGTTAGCATAGGGATTGTTATGGGGCCTTTGGAAGTTCCCCACTTCTTGACATTGAGCTTGCTCCATAGGAATGTTGTTGGGGTCAGTTGTTGGGTATCTGTCGAAAATATGTGGACCCCCACAAATCTCACAAGTCACTGGCATATGGATCACGTTTACCGACATAGTGTTCTGCTGGAGCTGCTTGGTTAGGAGAGCAACTTATGCATTCAATGTTGTAATGGCGTCTAGCTCATGAACTCCTATCGGTTTCTTTCCACATGTCCCTCTCTCATCTGGAAAGTGATTATTGGTGGCCATGTCCTCCAGCAAGTCATGGGCCTCATGTGTTGTCCTTCTCATAAAAGTACCACCTGCAGCTGCATCAATAATAGTCCTTGTGGTCCCACTCAACCCATTGTAGAAGATGTGAACCAAGTTCCATTGTTCCAGGCCATGATGTGGGCACTTCCTCTGCAGATCCTTAAACCTTTTTCAAGCTTCATAAAGTGACTCCCCATCGGTCTGGTAGAAGTTATTCAACTCTCCTCTCAGTTTGGCTGCTTTTGAAGGTGGGAAGAACTTCGCAAGAAATTTCTCTGCTAGATCCTGCCATGTGAATGGAGTCTATTAGCAGGGAGTTCAACCAAACCTTCGCTCTATCCCTGAGTGAGAAATGGAAGATCTTCAACCGAATGGCATTGTTATACCCCGTAGTTCTGAACCTACGTATGAGAGCGTACGAAAGCATGTAAGACTTAAAATTTTCAAAGGATAGGTTGACGGATTATTCCGGACGGGTTTTAGTCAACTTAAAGGCGGGTTATGACCCGGTACATTGAGAGTTCATAAGTGTTTCAAAGGCCTAGGGCGTAGTTCGTTGAGTCTAGATTCCAACGCAACCAACCGTTCGTCGATAGGACGTCGGAGTAGAAAGTTATGAGAGTTACAAGTTCAGTGCGCAGTCAGATAGAAATGTGTTTCGGACAAAGCGGCAGTCGCGGCGCGGATGCAGGCGGCGCGAAAATCGAGGGTCACTGAAGTTGCAGCGCCGCGCCAGACGCAGGGCATGCGAAAGTTCAGAGAGGTGGAGGTTTGGCCGCGGCCTGAGCGGATTTTGGGCGAAAAACTTAGGAAAAGTCAGATTTTTCTTTTAAAAGACCTTGGGAGGGTGACAAGTGTCCCCCCCATCTGATTTCTTGCATGCAATATATTGACCAAGTCTTGAAGACTTGGTCATCTTCCAATTTCTCTCTCTCTCTAAAGCTTAAGCTCCTCCTTCTCTCTAAAATCCCAAGAGAAATTCTAGCCTTAAGAAAAATCTGAAAAGTTAAGAACAAGAAGGAAGCTTGTGGCTAGCTTGTTGGTGTTGTTGTGGTGGTGTTCTTGGCAAGGAAGCTAGCAAAATATTTGGAATAAGTTTGGCTAAAACTTTAAGGTAACCTTTCTTCCTTTAGAATTAGTTTCTAGTGTTGCATGTTAAGAAGCAAGAACTTGTGATAGTAAATAATGCTCTTAGAGTCATTGCATGTAAGAAATATGGTTTGGATGTGAAAGAATTGGTTAAGAAGATATTATGAGCATATTGTAGCCTAAAAACTATCTTAGAATTGTTAAGTGAATTGTTGTACCTTATGGGGCAGAATTTTACACACCCAAGTTTAGGTGTGTAATCCCCTTTGAAATGTTGGATTGTTGAGCTTTAAATGTGGCGTTTGGATGATAAATTCGGCCTTGTGAAAGGTGGCAAAGTATGTAGAAACAAAGGAAATGCTGCCCAATTTTCCATAGAATTTAGTGGCTTTGAGTTTAGATTATTCTACATTGAAATTAGAGGTTAATAAACGTATCATGGTTATTTTAGGTTGACATATTACTTGCGGTAGTTTGGACTTAGCAAGTGGATTGATCAAAAAGGTATGTGAAGCTTTCCTATCTCTTGAGCATGAATAGATGAAACTATGTAGTACGGTGAGCGTCAAGATTTGGTATTCTTACTTGTTTTAAGTATATAATGACTTGTTTCGTTTTAAGAATGTATAAGTCCCTTAGTTAGGGGAAAAGCATGATTTTACTAAAGTGTAGAGTTAATATAACAACTTTATGGGAAGTTGGTTTATTAGCTTCATAAAAGGTTAATGAGAAGAGATTTACTCTAAGTAAGATAAGTATATGGAGAGGCAAATTGGTTTTAAGGCATCAATTGCCCAAGAGTTTTATGTATAAAGAAGAGTCATTTTTTAAAAGAGTTAAAACATGTAGTACTTGGGTTAAACTCCCGGTGTTCTTTTATTAAAGATATGACTAAGTGCCTTAAGTAAACTAAAATGAGAGGGTATATGAACAAGACTAATAAGAAGTTATAAGTTTTCTTAACTTATTTATGATTATGATATGATGACAGTTTGAGCTAGGGTAAGAGTATATCTGAGGGGCAAGCCCCAAGATCGTTATACCACCTACTCCAGGGTAAGAGTATGTCTGAGGGGCAAGCCCCAAGATCGTCATACCACCTTCTTCAGTGTAAGAGTATATCTGAGGGGCAAGCCCCAAGATCGTTATACCATCTGCTTCAGTGTAAGAGTATATCGAGGCAAGCCCCAAGATCGTTATACCATCCGCCGGGGTAAGAGTATATCGAGGAAAGTCCCCAAGATCGTTATACCACTGCTACGTGGATTTGCTACCCACGATGCGAGGAATACCTCATGCGAGTCCTTATGGGCTTATGCGGGTGAAATAGTCCCGTGCGGTAGTCTGACCTATGCGAGAATACCTCATGCGGGTCCACGGGACTATCGCGGGTAAACGATCCCAGAGTAGGGTGCTTATTGATACTACAGGCGAGTACCTGTTTTGATCCTAAGGCCCCTATTTTATGCGAGATTATATATATATATACTTGTCACTCTCATTGTTAGTAAGGCCTGATAAAAGGTATTTGATTGTCTTCCATGACTCCACTTACTTTTAGACTTATGATATCATTATTACAGTATTTTCCAGCTTTACATACTTGGTACATATTGTGTACTGACCCTTCCTGGGCCGTTAAATCTGCCGCGGTAAGGGTAAGCAGTTGTGGATCCTCGTTCTTAGGATCACTATTGGTGTCGAAGCTCCATTCCTCGGAAGCTTGTTTATCGGGTACGGACATTCCACGATGCTATAGGTATTTTGTACATTCAGGGGTATGGCGGGCCCTGTCATCACGATTGCTATCTTTAAGTGCGTGATCACATATATGTTTTGGGCTATAAGAACAAGTTGTACTTCTATACTTTTGGTTAAGTATGTTTTATGGAAGGCAGCCTTATCGGCTGGCCAGTGATGTTTATCCTTTTTTTTATAAGTTATTTGTTATGTATGTTCCGCTGCTATTCTCTGACATATACCTGACGGTACCGGTGAGAACGATCGGCCGGCCGGTTGGTCGTGACAAGCATCATCAGTAATGTCATTATACTTGAATGTGGCACATAACTCCAGGAAGTTAGCTGTTATACCCCGTGGTTCGGGTCGTGCGAGAAATTAGAGAAACACGCTCGTGGGCACCGAGCGCGCCGGAGGCGGCGTGGCGCCAGCGGGTGAAGTGCGGTGGCGCGAAGTTCCAGCCGCTGAAAGATCCGGTCGCGGGGATTGCATGGCCGCATGTGCGCGGAAGCTGAAATTTGGGCGGAAAAACTTAGAAAATCTGATTTTTGTTTTAAAAGAGGCCATGGGAGGGTGACAAGTGTCCCCCCCCCCATCTGATTTTCAGAATGCATGCAATATAATTGACCAAGGCTTGGTCACTTTTCCATCTTTCATCTTTACTCTCTCTCTCCAAAGCTTGAGCTCCCTTCTCTAAAAACCAAGAGGTGTTCTAGCCTAAGAAAATCTGAAAAGTTAAAGGCAAGAAGGAAGCTTGTGACTAGCTTAGAAGTGCTATTGTGGTGGTGTTCTTGGAGAAAGGCTAGCAAGGTGTTGGAATAAGTTTGGCTAAAACTTAAGGTAACATTTCTTCTCTTGTAGTTGGTATTGGGTGTTGCATGTTTAATAGGAAGAACTTGTAGTTGGAAAAATGCACTTAGAGTAGTTGCATGTAAGAAATGGGGTGTGATTATGAAAGAATTGGTTAGGGGGATTTTTATGAGCATGTTGTTGCCTAAATACTACATTAGACTTGTTGGGTTAGTTGTTATAACTTGTGGGGCTGAATTTTTACACACCAAAGTTTAGGTGTGTAATCCCCTTGGTGTTGGTTGGTTGTTGAGCCTTAAACATGGCATTTGAGCGTTAAAAATCGACCTTGGAAAAGGTGGCAAAGTATGTAGAAACAAAGGAAACGCTTACCAATTTTTCGTAGGAAATTGGTGACTTTAACTTGGAAAAATTCTGCATTGTAATTAGAGCTTGATAAACGTATTGTGGTCATTTTAGGTTGACATACTACGTGCGGTAAATTGGACTTAGCTTGTGGATGGACCGAAGAGGTATGTGGAGCTTTCCTATCTCTTGAGCATGATTAGTTGTACCTATGTAGTACGGTAGACGTACAAGATTTGGAAATCTTCGTTTGTTAAATATTTGATACTTGCTTCGTTTTAAAAGAAAAGTATAAAAATCCCTTGGACTTAAGGGAATGTGTTTTACTATTGTTTAACTCTAGTATAACGGCTTTATGGGGAGTTGGTTATATTAGTTTGTGAAAGTTTAATGGAGAAAGGTTTTGATGATTTGAACTTGTGGAAGGAAAATGGTTTTAAGGCATGAAGTGCCTAAGGTTTTACAAGAAATGAAGTCACTTAATTTAGAAGCTTGAGATAGTTTTAAAAGGAAATGTGACTTGTTTTGAAAAGAAATCGTAACTTGATACTATGGTGATTAGTATCTTGGAATTTTTGTATAAAAAGAGTTATTTCTTAAAAGGTTAGAGGTACATGATACTTGGGTTAAATTCCCGGATTTTTATTAAAAGACATGATCGTGCCTTAGGTATACTAAAATGAGAGGATGTATTAATACTATTAATAAGAAGTTAGGTGATTCTTAACTTGCTTAAGTTATGATAGGTCGGTAGTGCTTATGTTGTGATGTGATAGGCCGGTAGTGCTTATGTTATGTTTAATAATGGGATGAGCTATGTTATATATATTTATTTTGTTCGGGGTAAACCCCGGGTTATTATTTATGCCATGGATTTGCTACCCATGATGCGAGTGCGGCGCTTGTACTCATGCGGATCTGGACCATAGGATCCATGCGGGTGAAATAGTCACATGCGAGTACGCGATGGTACTCATGCGGATCCACAGGATCCATGCGGGTGAAATAGTCCCATGCGGGTGAAATAGTCCTATGACGAGGCGGATGACCTCATGCGGGTCCACAGGACCTATGCGGGTGAAATAGTCCCAGGAGTAGGATTGCTTAATGATACTACGGGCGAGGTACCCTGTTTTGATCATGAGCCTCCTATTTTTATGCTATAAAATGTATACTTGTTACTCTCATTATTAGTAAGGCACGGTCTGACATAATTTGGTTTTATCTATAACTTTAATGTATTTTGGACTTATGATATTACTACGGTATTTTCGATTTTACATACTTGGTACGTTGTGTCGACCCGCTTCCTGGCTGCGTTCATCGCCAGTAAGGAAGCGGTGGTAGATCCTCGTTCCTAGGATCTTGTACTCAGGTGTCAGGAGCTCCAATTCTTCGGAGGCTCGACTTTTGGTATGGTCCTCCCTGGAGTCGTTGATATTTTGTGCATTCAGGGGCATGACGGGGCCCTGTCCTGTCATAGTGTTATTCATTCTTAGAGGTCTGTAGTCTTGTCAGCACTTGGGTCGTTAAGGATGTAACTGTTCGGTTTATGTACTTTTGGGGTAGCCATTTTGGGCTAGACTATTCGATATCTTAATGGTTGTTTATCTTGAGTTTACATTCATTGGTTTTCTCGATGTTGTGTCACTAGGGTGCGGGTTAAGGCACCGGTCACGTCCGGTTGGTCGTGACAAAAGTGGTATCGAGCGCTTAATCCTCGGAAAGAGTCTACAGCCGTATCTAGTAGAGTCTTGATTATCGGTGTGTTGTGCACCACATCTATAATCGAGGTCGCAGGATAGTTAGGAGTGGTTCCCATTCTTTCACTCTAAGATCGTGCGATAGAGCTGTGTGGTTAGGGTCGTCTCTCCCTAACAGGTTAGGGTGTTTGCAGCTACGAGAAAGCAAGATGACCTGAGGAAGATTATGCGGATTGCGTATCCGTGTTGGTAATACTTGTAGTATAGTTGGTATTGTGACATACAGTATCACAGATTTCTATGTGAGGTCACATATGTGTCGCCTAGAATGATTTTAGATTACCGTGATTTGGTAAGGACTAAATAGATCAGGAAGGTGTGAGCAGTTAAGGAACTCTCATCGAGGTTTTACGTGCTAGTTTGAGATAATTAGGAGATGATGAGTTGTCGGAAAAAGTAATGGAACCTTAAGAAGCTTAATTAAGGGGCTGATGGGAGGCTATGTTTGTAAATTAGGCTACGTGGTATGCTTAAGAGGGTAGTACGGATGAGATCCGTGTGGAGTAAGTAATGGTTGTTGTGATCAAGACGACACGGTCATGGTATTATGAGAAGTTAGGGTACCCGTTTATGGGGTGGGATCAGTTGATAGTAGTCCCGCTACGTGACAGGGTCACGAGGGAACAAGCCCGAGTCTGGTTAATCGTTGTACAGGTTCGTGGACGCATTCCACCGGAACCAGGTTGTGAGAGCCGGAAATGGCCTTATATTGTTTGACTTAGTAACTCCAAGATTGGGGGCCAGCTTTATTATGGAAGTTATGTACGTAAGCTAGAATAAGTTGGGAGTACGAAAAAGAGTACGACCGGTAAGGAAGTGAGCAACCAGGTGTGAAAGAAATAGAGCCCGAATCCATGAGAACCTTTGGAGGTAACTACACCCGTGAGTGATGGGTGGTAGCTGAGCGGGTGTATACTAATTGCCGGAGACGATACAGTCATCGGACCCTAGCAGAGCTGTTATGACAGACGTTGAGGTCATTATGAGTACGGACTAGTTGGCCTCTTGTTATGCCAACGTGGACTACAGAAGAGAGATTGATTCGGTACCAGTTTCCCGGTAAGTCGGTTATTGAAGTGGAAAGGAAGTGAAGTAGTAGTAACCAGTGAATTATCCTTCCTTCTTTGGCATCATTGTTTTTAATAAGTCGGTGTGACTTGTTCATTGGGAAAATTGACGCGTAAAGTAAGTAATACTTGGATTTGAAGGAATTTATGTTAAGTGCCCTCGAGGTACTTGGAGTTGGTTTGGTGTGGCGGTCGGGGCCACGACCTTCCTGATAATTTCAAGGAAATGTGCAAGGCAAGAATAAAATAAACACGGCTAGTAGAAAGCTGAGGGCATCTTTGGTAGGTTTTGAAAATCTACACGATTTTAAGGCGGTGCGTAATGATTAGATATTTACAGGACCACGAGAGGACCCGGTGATTAGGGTTGTGACTCCAGGGAAAGTTTATTGAAGGGAGATAGGTTCTCTCCCCTACATAAAAGAATAGCCTTACGTATTATGGAGTTATGTGTACCCATGTAGTTAGACGAAGGATGGAGACGGGTAGGTCTTGATATCGCTACGCCATAAGTTACGGTTTAGATATCCGTGGAAAAAGTATTGTGTTGGGTAATTAAGAACGACGTTATTTAAATGGTCGTGAAGTGTCGTAAGAAAAATGCGGTAGTACGATATTTGAAACTGCGATTATGGATCAAATTAGAAACACTTTACTATTAATGAGCATAAGGTAGGTTATGACCAGAAGGATGAAAGAGAATACAACTATGGTTATGTAAGTTGCACGAGATCTGATTACCGGACTAGTGTAAGACCATTAGCAAGTAATGGGCAGTAGGAACACCTCGAGGAAAGGTAGTAGCATCTGTACTGACGAGAAAGATAGTAAGAGAATACGGAGGGGTAAGGGACCCCAGGACAACTTGAAATAGCTTATAAAGGAAAGACGAGTAGACACTCGAACGATAAGAAATCTTGACAAGTCATTGGATTATGTAATACCGTGAATTGAGGTTGAACACCGGACTATAAGCTCTACGAGCTGGGAGAGAATAATAGGATTACTACTTGACGAGAGCAAGGAAGTCTCCCCCTAAATTGTGATTGGCAGGAAGTCTTAGCCATGCGGCAAGCAAAGGAATCAGATCTAAGTGTAGTAACCAAGTTTGGTTGCAACAGAGAAAGGGGAAACAGGAACCATAATTGAGATTTAGGATGCCCGAATATTTCGCAAATACAAGAAAGGCTTCCAGTTATCGGAAGAGAAGTTGACCACGACTACAGTTCTAACCCCTCTTGAGAGACTAGAGGGTTAGGGTATTATTGTAATACGTTGGGTGTTGGGCTAGGTTGTGTGCTGACGCAACACGATAAGGTTAGAGCTTATGTTTCCCGGCGGTTAGGGAAGCATGAAAGGAATTACGCTACTCACGATTTAGAGTCGGCGGCAGTTAATCGTACCTTGAAGATCTGGAGACATTATTTATATGGAGTTCATGTGGACATTTACACAGACCACAAGAGTCTCCAGTACATCTTCAGCCAGAGGGAGCTGAACTTGCGGCAGAGACGGTGGTTGGAGCTACTTAAGGATTACGATGTTGATATTCTGTACCACCCAGGGAAGGCCAATGTAGTTGCAGATGCCCTTAGTCGCAGATCGATGGGTAGTCTATCTGATGATTCAGACAGAGAAAAGGGATATGGTCCGAGAGTTACACCAGTTAGCAAGCCTTGGGGTTCGTTTGGTTGATTCCGTTAGTAACGGAATTCGGGTTCGAGAGGTCGCCGAGTCTTCCATCGTCGAGGAGGTGAAGAAGCGGCGATATGAGGATCCGATTTTGGTACGATGCAGAGACGCAGCTCTCGGGAAGAGAAGAGTCTATTTGAGTAGCAGGATGGGTGCTAAGATTCGAAGGTCGGTTGTGTGTTCCCGATGTGACAGGACTTCGTCAGCAGATTCTGGGGAGGCACACAGTGCTCGTTATTCGATTTATCCGGGGTCGACTAAGATGTACCATGACCTCAGGTGCATGTATTGGTGGGATGATTTGAAGAGGACGTGTCGGCTTTGTTGCCCAATGTCCTAATTGTCAAGAGTTAAGGTTGAGCACGAAGTTCGTGGGCTATTACAGCTATTGATATTCCGATGTGGAAGTGGGAGGTGGTCAACATGGACTTTTTTACTGTGGTTACCTCGCACCCGGAGGAGACATGATTCCATTTGGGTTATTGTTGTGGTGTGAAATCACCACTTTCTTCCATCGGGACGACGTTTTCAGAGGACTATGCCGATTATATATTAGAGAGATTGTGAGATTGCACGAGTCGGTGTCGATTATATCAGATAGAGGAGCCCAGTTCACGGCTAACTTCTGGAGGTCTTACCAGAAGGGATTAGGGACACAAGTGAGTCTCAGCACGGCGTTTTATCCTCAGACGGACGGACAGCCGAGCGCTATCCAGACACTCGAGGATACGTGGGCTTGTGTTATTGATTTCGGGGTATTTGGGAGGATCATTTACCTCTTGTGGAGTTTTCTTATAACAACGGCTACCATTCTAGTGTTCGGATGGCGCCTTATGAGGCCTTATACGGAGGAAGTGCAGTCACCGATAGGTTGGTTTGAAGTGGGAGAAGGCGATTAATCGGGCTAGATTTGGTTCACAGTGCCGATGGATAAGGTGAAGCTTATCCAGAAGCGGTTATTGGCGCCCGCAGTCGGCGAAATCATACGCAGATCATCGGCGTCGACACTTAGAGTTTGAGGTTAATGATTGGGTCTTTCGAAAGTGTCACCCATGAAGGGTGTGATGAGATTTGGGAGGAAAGGAAACTGGCCCAAGGTACATTGGGCGTGTCAGTTGTCCGAAGAGTGGGCAAGGTTGCCTATGAGTTGGATCTGCCGTCCGATCTTGAGGCGGTACATCCAGTTTTTCACGTGTCTATGTTACGGAAATGCGTCGGAGATCCGTCTAGAGTGCACCCGATTCAGGATATCCAGGTGACAGAGGAGTTGTCGTATGAGGAGAGTCCCATAACAATACTCGATCGTCAGGTTAGACGACTCCGGACGAAGGAGGTGGCTTCCGTCAAGGTTTATTGGCGGAACGAGAACAGAGAGGAGATGACGTGGGAAGCGGAGGATGATATGATGAAGAAATACCCACACTTATTCCCTATACCGCCAGGTAACCCCCTTTCCTACTGATTGGTGTTAATTTAGTTGATTATGCTTGAGTAATGTTGTGGCTCGGGGAGCATTCTTATTTGCAAAGGAATAGTTAAGAAGATATGTTGTATTGTGTCTTGTGTAAGGCTAGAAGGAACATTCGGGACGAATGTTTCTAAGGGGGGGAGAATGTTATACCCCGTGGTTCGGGCCGTGCGAGAAATTAGAGAAACACGTTCAGGGGCCTCAGAGCCGCGGTGCGGAGGCGGCATGGCCTTGCGAGTGAAGTGCGGTGGCGCTGAAGTTCCAGCATGGCCGGAAGCGAACGTGGCCGAAAGATCCGAGTCCTTGAGGATTGCAGCGCCGGGAAGCGAACGGCGGGAAATTTGGGCGGAAAAACTTAGAAAATCTGATTTTTGTTTTAAAAGAGGTCATGGGAGGGTGACAAGTGTCCCCCCCATCTGATTTTCAGAATGCATGCAATATAATTGACCAAGGCTTGGTCACTTTTCCATCTTTCATCTTTACTCTCTCTCTCTCTCCAAAGCTTGAGCTCCCCCTTCTCTCTAAAACCTCAAGAGGTGTTCTAGCCTAAGAAAATCTGAAAAGTTAAAGGCAAGAAGGAAGCTTGTGACTAGCTTAGAAGTGCTATTGTGGTGGTGTTCTTGGAGAAAAAGGCTAGCAAGGTGTTGGAATAAGTTTGGCTAAAACTTAAGGTAACATTTCTTCTCTTGTAGTTGGTATTGGGTGTTGCATGTTTAATAGGAAGAACTTGTAGTTGGAAAAATGCACTTAGAGTAGTTGCATGTAAGAAATGGGGTGTGATTATGAAAGAATTGGTTAGGGGGATTTTTATGAGCATGTTGTTGCCTAAATACTACATTAGACTTGTTGGGTTAGTTGTTATAACTTGTGGGGCTGAATATTTACACACCAAAGTTTAGGTGTGTAATCCCCTTGGTGTTGGTTGGTTGTTGAGCCTTAAACATGGCATTTGAGCGTTAAAAATCGACCTTGGAAAAGGTGGCAAAGTATGTAGAAACAAAGGAAACGCTGCCCAATTTTCCGTAGGAAATTGGTGACTTTACCTTGGAAAAATTCTGCATTGTAATTAGAGCTTGATAAACGTATTGTGGTCATTTTAGGTTGACATACTACGTGCGGTAAATTGGACTTAGCTTGTGGATGGACCGAAGAGGTATGTGGAGCTTTCCTATCTCTTGAGCATGATTAGTTGTACTATGTAGTACGGTGAGCGTCTGAAGATTTGGAAATCTTCGTTTGTTAAGTATTTGATACTTGCTTCGTTTAAAAGAAAAGTATAAAAATCCCTTGGACTTAAGGGAATGTGTTTTACTATTGTTTAACTCTAGTATAACGGCTTTATGGGGAGTTGGTTATATTAGTTTGTGAAAGTTTAATGGAGAAAGGTTTTGATGATTTGAACTTGTGGAAGGAAAATGGTTTTAAGGCATGAAGTGCCTAAGGTTTTACAAGAAATGAAGTCACTTAATTTAGAAGCTTGAGATAGTTTTAAAAGGAAATGTGACTTGTTTTGAAAAGAAATCGTAACTTGATACTATGGTGATTAGTATCTTGGAATTTTTGTATAAAAAGAGTTATTTCTTAAAAGGTTAGAGGTACATGATACTTGGGTTAAATTCCCGGATTTTTATTAAAAGACATGATCGTGCCTTAGGTATACTAAAATGAGAGGATGTATTAATACTATTAATAAGAAGTTAGGTGATTCTTAACTTGCTTAAGTTATGATAGGCCGGTAGTGCTTATGTTGTGATGTGATAGGCCGGTAGTGCTTATGTTATGTTTAATAGCCGGATGAGCTATGTTATATATATTTATATTGTTACGGGTAAACCCCGGGTTATTATTTATGCCATGGATTTGCTACCCATGATGCGAGTGCGGCGCTTGTACTCATGCGGATCTGGACCATAGGATCCATGCGGGTGAAATAGTCCCATGCGAGTACGCGATGGTACTCATGCGGATCCACAGGATCCCTGCGGGTGAAATAGTCCACGTGCGGGTGAAATAGTCCTATGGCGAGGCGGATGACCTCATGCGGGTCCACAGGACCTATGCGGGTGAAATAGTCGAGAGTAGGATTGCTTAATGATACTACGGGCGAGGTACCCTGTTTTGATCATGAGCCTCCTATTTTTATGCTATAAAATGTATACTTGTTACTCTCATTATTAGTAAGGCACAGTGCAACATAATTTGGTTTTATCTATAACTTTAATGTATTTTGGACTTATGATATTACTACAGTATTTTCCAGTTTTACATACTTGGTACGTTGTGTACTGACCCCCTTCCTCGGGGGCTGCGTTCATGCCGCAGGTAAGGGAAAGCAGGTGGTAGATCCTCGTTCCTAGGATCTTGTACTCAGGTGTCAGGAGCTCCATTTCTTCGGAGGCTCGACTTTTGGTATGGTCCTCCCTGGAGTCGTTGATATTTTGTACATTCAGGGGCATGACGGGGCCCTGTCCCGTCATAGTGTTATTCATTCTTAGAGGCCTGTAGTCTTGTCAGCACTTGGTTCGTTAAGGATGTAACTGTTCGGTTTATGTACTTTTGGGTTAGCCATTTTGGGCTAGACTATTCTATATCTTAATGGTTGTTTATCTTGAGTTTACATTCCGCTGGTTTTCTCTGATGTTGTGTCACTAGGGTGCCCGGGTTAAGGCACCGGTCACGGGTCCGGGTTCGGGTCGTGACATTAGCGATATGCATGTGTGGGTCTTCAGATTGCAACCCTCCGAACTGGACTGTGTTCTGTACCATGCTTAGGATTGCAGACTTTATCTCAAAGTTGTTTTCTCCTATTGCTGGGAGCCTTATGCATGTCTGTGCCCCAGTAACTCTTGGCAGAACATAATCTCTCAGGCTCATCTCGGCTTGGACCTGAACTCTTTCTTCTACATCTATAGGCAACCCTGGGGGCACTCTTTGGTTGGGTTGATGATCACCTATCTCTTCATTCAACTCATTATTGTTTTGCAAATCCCCCATTTCTAACAATTCAACAATCCTCTTGTTTCTCCTGTTCTGCTTGCACGTCTTTTCAATTTCAGGGTTGAATGGAACAAGTGTGTCTGCTCCTCTTCTTCTTCGCATAAACCAGATCCATGGAATAGATCAAAATCAACAAGCAAATCAAGGCAATAGGGCTCTAACAATAAAAGAAAATAATAAAGTAAAAAAAAGCCAAATTAGAAATTAAGAATAGATAGTTCGATATTGAAACTACGCCAATCCCCAGCAACGGCGCCAAAAACTTGTTAGCGATTTTCCTTATGCTTTACGCAAATGTACGTATCGCTCAAGTAATATAGTCTTGGTAAGACTGAATATCGTCATCAGGGACTGGTTTTCAATTACCAAACATCTATCCTAAGTTATCTATTTGACTATCGATATTTTGTTTTGGTTTTCTATAAACTACTGAAGTAATTGCAGAAATTAACTAAAATACTTTATTTGAATCAGTTATGGTGGAAATAGGATTTTCAATCTCCTCGACTCTCTACTCGCTTTAATCTGTAATGCAGCAATAAAGGTTCTTCTTCTATTTTAAGATAGCAGGTTAGCTAGACTGTTTTATATTCCGGTTAGGATATATAAACGCTCAACCCCAGTGCAGAAATCTTCTATATTTCTATGATAGATTTTACCACATAGGAGGATTAAGAACAATAACATATGAAGCTACACAAGTATCGGGGTACTTTCGTCCACGATTTTAACTTATGTTTATTCAACTACAGCATATCCAAATCTCTCCTCTCGGTTAATCATATACATGATGATAACTAGTGATCAATTAATTATCAAACAATCAAACCAAATAATAAATCTTAACTATATGAAGAAGAAACCAAAATACTGCATTAATTCATAAAGACGAGTTTCAAGCGATTCGAAAGGAAAACCCTAATTAAAAGTTTAGTTCCTAGCCATAGACAAGCTAAGAACCAAATTAATATCCAACTTGAACTAAATTAAAATAAAGCAAAGAAAAGAAAATATTTTGGAACAAGTCTCCAATCTTGTAGCCTCCAAAAACTATGTTGTGTTGTGAAGAAAGGTTGAGTCACCCCTAAAAAATCTCCCCAAATGGACTTTTATAAGCTCCAAAAACGTGTACCCTTTTCCTCCTCTCCCTTGGCCAATTCCCTTTCGGATCTGGACAATTTTCCGCCTCGGCCCTGCTGACTGGCGTCGCGGTGCCTTAAATCCTGTAGCCTCTCAGATCTTTGGGCTCCGTGGCCCTGCATTTCTGTGCCATGGCGCTGCTTTGCCTTTGTCCGGATTGCCAGCTTTCGTCAATTTTTGGCTCGGAAACTTCCGTTTCTGCCCAATTATTTCTCTTTTTCGCCACTTTACCTTTTTAAAATACTGTGACTCAAAAGAAATAAAAATACCCTAACACGACACATATTTGAACAAAAATGGGCAAAATACTAACTAAAAATGACTCTAAAAGTGCATATAAAATATGCCTAACAATAGCAATCTTGTGTATTATAACAAACAATGCGGTAAACCTCGACGCTATACATCTTGACACCCATTTTTTCAAAACACCTCCAGTGATATAGGTAATTACTCCATCTCTGTCATTTACAACATCTCTTTCTTCTTTTTCCAATCCATCACTCAACTCAAATATTGGTTGATTGTGGTAGGTGTGAAGTCGTAAAACTTGTCATAGAGATAAATCTTATCAAATTTCTTCGACTCGACCTTCTCCATTTTAGTTTTCAGATTTGCATAAAACAACCTCACAATATCCTCAACGTATGGACACTTGTTATTGACAGAGCCTAGTAGATTTCTTTCGGTAAAGAAGTTCATCAGGCCATATTCAGTGCATGATGCGATGTCCACTACTTTTTATGTTCTGATGGTTCTATTTTTATACCATGACCAATGTTCAGACTTTTCTTTGGTTAGAAATTTATCTGAGTAAGGATGTACCTCATTCTCCGATTCAGTTGCAGATTTGCTCGATGAGGTTGGAGAACTTGATTCTTTTGTCACATATTGGGATATTGCCGGAGATGTTGTGACATTTTCAGCAACATCTGGGGTATCTTCTGATGACTCTTCAATCACTGCATTTTGCAAGACCTTTTTGGGGCAAAACTTCTTTAAAGGCGTATCATCTGGGATTTCCTGCTCTTCACTCAAATCCACAATATTAGGAACAAAGAGATTAGAATTAGATGGTGACGCTGGAGTTTCTGTTGGTAGTTCAGCCGATGTCGTCTTCTCAGCTTCATCATCAGTGGATAGATCAAAGTCTGAATCATTCCAATCATTGCTAGATACGGCAGAAGTAGCTGTATTGACCTTCGATCTTTTTGCAACAGATTCAGCGCTGCTGAAATTTCTCTCAAAATTGCGAGTGGACCTTCGAGTAGGAAACTTGGATATGCTTTCCCTCTTTGGTAAAACAGTGACATCAGGAGTTTTCTCTAAGTCAATTGGGTTGTTGGTGTCTCCTGGGTAAGTTGTTTATAATGTTTCTTGGAACTCACTTAATACAATGACTGTGCATTGTGGAGGACTTGTCCTCATTGGTGTGTGTTCAGGAATGTTTGGTGACATTTTGGGTGACATTGGTGATGCATCCATTGGTGAGAATGGTGAAGAAGATGAAGGAGTGTTTGGGTTTTTGAGGGTTTGGGAAAATGGCGTGTTTTGGAAGGGATTCATCGGTTCTTTGATTATAAACCGAGACGATGTGACAAATTTCTCCCCTTTTTTTAAATTTTTCGGGAAGAAAATTAACTTAGACTAGAAAGATTAGCAATTGAAGATACATTTATACACTTGGCAAAAATATTTTTGTTTCCAGATTTTAAGAGTTTGTATTGTATTCCAATACTTGTTCCTAAAATTTAGAGTTTTTTTTTTAAAAGATAGACATCAAGATTAGATCAATATCAACAAAAACATTAAAATATGTGTTAGGCATATTTTATATACTCTTTTTGAGTCATTTTTAATTAGTATTTTACTCGTTTTTGTTGTGTTTAATTTAATATTAGGCTTGTTTTTCTTTTGAGTCACAGCGGTCCAAAATAGAAAAATGGTGAAAAGGAATGTAAAAGGGGCATAAAAGAAGGAATCCGAGGCCGAAAAGAGCAGAAATTGAAGACACGAACGAAAGTCAAGCAGCGCCAGTCAGCAGGGCCGCGACGTCGGAACTACTGAGCACCCGCAGAACATTGGGCGCCGCGACGCCAGTCAGCAGGGCAGCGGCGCCGATACGGAAAATCCAGTTCCGAGTTTTGGTTGGCAAAGGAAAAACTGGTCCATAGGGCACGAAAATTGAAAAATACAAAAGCCCTAGGGATTATTCTTTTATGGGAGTTTTCTCATTCTACAAGAGAACACAACACAAGCCGGATTTGGAGCTATAATTTGAGACTTTGTTTTACGTAATTTTCTTTCTTTCATTTTTACTTCAGTTTATGTATGGATATTGTGTTAGTTCTTAGCGTGACTATGGCTAGGAGCTAAACACTTTATTAGGGATTTTCTTTGGAATCACTTGAAACTCTATTCGTGAATTAATGCACTAGTTGATTTCTTCTTCACTTAGATTAAGATCTATTCAATAATTGGTTTAAATGCTTGATATTTAATTGGTCAGTAATTATCATAACTCATATGATTTCGAATCAAGAACCGAGAGGAGAGATTTGGATATGCTATAATTGAATAGACATAGGTTAAAATTGCGGACAAAAGTACCCCGATACTTGTGTAGCATAATAGGTTACTGTTCTTAATCCTCCTATGTAGTAAATCATATCATAGAAATATAGAAGGGTTCTGCACTGGGATTGAGTGATTATATATCCTAACCGTAATATAAGACAGTCTAGTTAACTGCTATCTTAACGAAGAAGGAGAGTCATTCTAGTCGCATTAAGGATTGAACAAAGTGGATAGTCGAGGAAATTCGAAGCCCTAATTCATTCAT
This sequence comes from Przewalskia tangutica, assembly GCA_029844215.1. Lineage (NCBI taxonomy): Eukaryota > Viridiplantae > Streptophyta > Magnoliopsida > Solanales > Solanaceae > Przewalskia > Przewalskia tangutica. Next base: position 31,531,315 of record CM056727.1, on the reverse strand, counting down.
AACTTATTACAACTTAAATAGTTTAATTAATTATTGCAATTATTCTAGTAGTTAAACAAAAATCCAAACTCAATTATTAATTGTCAAATAGATAACATAAATAGATGAACGGTACTTTGAAACCAGTCTCTGAGGACGATATTCGGTCTTATTAGACTATATTACTTGTGAACGATACGTGCACTTGCGTGAGCATTTGTAAATCGACTAACAAGTTTTTGGCGCTGTTGCCGGGGACTGTCGTACTTCTAATATCGAACTATCTATTTTTAATTTCTAATTTGGCTTTTAATTTTTTTTTTTTTATTTCTTTTTACTATTAGAACTGTGTGCCTTGATTTTGTTTGTTGATTTTGGTCTATTTCAGGAATATAGTGTATGCGAAGAAGGAGAGGAGCAGATACACTTGTTCCCTTCAACCCTGAAATCGAAAAACTGTGCAAGCAAAACATGTGTGCGAAAAGAATTGATGATCTACTAGCCATGGAAAATCTGCAGAATAACAACAACGGGGTACCTGAAGAGGTGTTTAATAATGAGGTACCGGCTGACATGGGACAAGTCCCACCACCTCCAGAAAGAAGCTTGGTAGATTATGTTTTGCCCACGATTACTGGTGCCCAGACATGCATCAGGCTCCCAGCTATAGGGGCCAACAAATTTGAGATCAAGACAGTCATCCTGAGCATGAATCAGAACACAGTACAATTTGGGGGACTGCCATCTGAAGATCCCCACATGCACATTGCAAACTTTCTGGAGCTGTGTGCCACTTTCAAATACAATGGTGTTACTGACGATGTCATTATACTGAGGCTCTTTCCGTTCTTACTGAGGGATAGAACCAAAAGCTGGTTGAATTCACTGTCTGCCAACTCCGTCACTACCTGGCAGGACCTGGCCCAAATATTTCTAACAAAGTTCTTCCCTCCTTCCAAAGCAACAAAGTTAAGAGGAGAGTTGAACAATTATTACCAGGTGGATGGTGAGTCACTCTATGATGCATGGGAGCGATTTAAGGACTTGCAAAGGAAATTCCCATATCATGGCATTGAGAAGTGGATGTTAGTCCACATCTTTTATAATGGGCTGAGTGGTACTACTCGTACCATCATTGATGCTGCAACAGGGGGTGCTTTCATGAGAAAGAGTGCCAATGAGGCACATGAGTTACTGGAAGATATGGCTGCCAACAATCATCAAGGGACAGATGACAGGTCAGTGACCATCAGGAAGGCTATGGGCATACATGAATTAGATGTCATCACTGCCCTGAATGCACAGGTGGCCCTGTTGACGAAGTAACTGCAGCAGAACACCATGTCTGTGAATGCAGTCCAGATGCCAGTAAACTATGAGATTTGTGGTGGGTCGAACTCTTTTTACAGATGAACAGCGGTGGATCCCAATAATATGCCCATGGAGCAGGTTCAGGCAGTTGGGAACTTTCAGAGGCCTTATAATTCCAACACATATAATCCAGGATGAAGAAATCACCCTAACTTTTTGTGGAGGAACGATCAACCCCAGCAGCAACCATATCAAGGTGGTTACCAGAACCAGCAGGTGCAAAATCAGGACATTTCATCCCAGCAGTTTAGGCCACCTACACAGCAACATGAAAATCTTGATGAACTGAGAGTTGCATTGCTCACACTTACTAATTCGCAGAATCAGTTCATGTCTGAAACCAGGTCCTCTCTCAGGAGCTTGGAAACACAGGTTGGGCAACTTGCAAAGATGGTAACTAACAGCCCGCAGGGCACTCTCCCAAATAATACAGAGGTAAATCCTAGAGAGCAATGTCAAGCAGTGTATGTCGCTTCCGTACTCTAACAAGTAAGCAAGTAAACTCCCTTCCTCTAACAAGTAAGCAAGTAAACTCCCTTCCTCTAACAATTTGTTGAGGAGTGGAAAGCAGTTGGAGCAGGTTGCTCTCCAGCCCGCAGTGGTACGTGAGAAAGAGTGTGAGAAAGTAATTGATGTAGAGAATGAGGGGGTCACTGAGGACCGCCCTACAGTTGAGAAAGCTCCATCAGCACCCTTGAGGGATACGTTGATAGAATCTCTTACCCTCAGAGGTTACAAAAGAAGGCAATTGACAAGCAGTTCTCCAAGTTTTTGGAGGTATTTAAGAAACTTCACATAAATATCTCTTTCGTTGAAGCACTAGAACAGATGTCAGCATACTTTAAATTCATGAAGGAGATACTTGGAAAAAAAAGAAGGTTGGCGGATTATGAGACAGTATCTTTGACAGAGGAGTGCAGCACCATTCTGCAAAAGAAACTGCCTCATAAGCTGAAGAATACAAGAAGCTTCACCTTGCCCTGCACTATTATCAAGGTAACATGCAACATGACCCTGTGTGACTTAGGGGCTAGTATCAATCTCATGCCTCTGTCTGTATTTAAGAGATTGGGTTTGGGGGAAGCCAAACCAACCACGAGAAATTCTGATTGGCGATCGAGCGTGGTGCACCCCAGAGGCATAATTGAAGATGTGCTTGTCAAGATGGGAAAGTTCTTCTTCCCATCAGACTTCCTCATCCTTGACATGGAAGAAGATGATGAAATACCCATCATTTTGGGAATACCATTCCTTGCAACTGGGAGAGCCTTAATTGATGTAGAAAAGGGAGAACTGAGACTAAGGGTCCAGGAAGAGGAGATGGTATTCAAAGTGTTCAAATCCACCCTTGAATCTCAAGCCATCAACAAGTGTTTCACAGTCAGCACAGCTGACACGGCAGTTCAGCCAGCATAGGCCAAAGCTAGGGAGATCATTCCTACAGCGGTGAACCTACTGGTCTGCAAGAATGCTGAAACAAATAGTGATGTCATGGAAGCCGTCGAACAGGTAAGTCTTACTGAGCCCCCTCATGTGAAAAAGAAAAACAGAGTACGAAAGAGGATGATGATTTTGAAATAGATAGATTGTGGGGTTAAATTACCACAATGATTTTTGATAAGGAACTTGCGTTCAGCTACAAGACGTTAAAGACAGCGCTATTTGGGAGGCAACCTAAGGTTTAATGTTATACCCCGTGGTTCGGGTCTGGACCGCGGTCAGGGGCCTCAGCGCCGCGGCGCCAGAGGCACGGCCGCGGCGACAAGGCGGGTGATTGTAGGGCCGTGGCGCCGGAAGAAACGCGCGGAAGATCGAGTGGTTCTTTGAAGTTTCAGCGCGCCACCGGAAGCGGTCGTGGCCGGAAAGTTCCAGAGTCCGCAGGAGTTGCGGCGCCATGGCTGCACGAACATGGCCAGGCGGGAAATCTGGCGGAAAAACTTAGGAAAATCTGATCTTTTCTTTTAAAAGGGCATGGGTGGGTGACAAGTGTCCCCCCCATCTGATTTTTTGCATGCAATATATTGACCAAGTCTTAAAGACTTGGTCATCTTTCATCTCTCTCTTAGAAAAAGCTCCTTCTTCTCTCTTAATTATTTCAAGCTCCTCCTTCTCTCTAAAACTCCAAGAGATATTCTAGCCTTAGGAAAAATCTGAAAAGTAAAAGGCAAGAAGGAAGCTTGTGGCTAGCTTGTGAAGGTTGTTGTGGTGGTGTTCTTGGAATAGAAGCTAGCAAATTGTTGGATAAATTTGGCTAAAGCTCTAAGGTAATGATTCTTCCTCTATTATTAGTTTTTAGTGTTGCATGTTAAGAAGAAAGAACTTGTGGTAGTAAATAATGATCTTAGAGTCATTGCATGCAAGAAATGTGGTTTGGGTATGAAGGATTTGGCTAAAGAGATATTATGAACATGTTGTAGCCTAAAAACTACTTTAGAATTGTTAAGTGAATTGTTGTACCTTTTGGGGCAGAATTTTACACACCCAAGTTTAGGTGTGTAATCCCCTTTGATATGTTTGGATTGTTGAGCCTTAAATGTGGCATTTGGATGTTGAATTCGGCCTTGAGAAAGGTGGCAAAGTATGTAGAAACAAAGGAAATGCTGCCCAATTTTCCATAGAATTAGGGGCTTTGAACTTAGATTATTTCTACATTGAAATTAGAGGTTAATGAACGTATTATGGTCATTATAGGTTGACGTATTACGTGCGATAGTTGGAATTAACAAGTGGATTGACCGAAGAGGTATGTAGAGCTTTCCTATCTCTTGAGCATGAATAGTTGTATCTATGTAGTACGGTATACGTACAAGATTTGATAATCTTCACTTGTTTTAAAGTATAATGATACTTGTTTCATTTCAAAAGTATAAGTCCCTTGGATTGAGGGAAAATGTATTTGACAAAGGGATAACGCTAATATAATGACTTTATGGGAAGTTGGTTATATTAGTTTTCTTGAAAGGTTCACAAAGAAAGGTTTACTCTAATTAAAACAAGTACGGGTAAAGGATTTGAAACTAAGAAAGGTGAATTGATTTTTAGGCATTGGTTGCCTAAGGTTTTAAAGGAAATGAAGTCACTTGATTTAGAAGCCTATTATATTTCTAAAAAGGAAATGTGACTTGTCTTGAAAAGAAATCGTAACTTGATACTATGGTGATTAGTATCTTGGAATCCTTGTATAAAAAGAGTTTTTCTTAAAAAGTTAGAAGTACATGGTACTTGGGTTGAATTCCCGGATTTTCTATTAAAAGACATGTTAGTGCCTTAGGATACTAAAATGAGAGGATATACTAATAATGTTAATAAGAAGTTAGGGGATTTCTTAACTTGCTTATGTTATAATAAGCCGGTAGTGCTTATGTATGATATGATAGGCCGGTAGCGCTTATGTTGTGATATGATAGGCCGGTAGTGCTTATGTTATGTATGATAGCCGGATGAGCTATGTTATATATTTATATTATTACGGGGTAAACCCCGGGTTATTATTTATGCCATGGATTTGCTACCCATGATGCGAGTGCGGCGCTTGCACTCATGCGGATCCGGACCACAGGATCCATGCGGGTGAAATAGTCTCATGCGAGTACGGCGATGGTACTCATGCGGGTCCACAGGATCCATGCGGGTGAAATAGTCTCATGCGGGTGAAATAGTCCCATGACGAGGCGGATGACCTCATGCGGGTCCACAGGACCCATGCGGGTGAAATAGTCCCAGGAGTAGGATTGCTTAATGATACTACGGGCGAGGTACCCTGTTTTGATCGTGAGCCTCCTATTTTTATGCTATAAGTTTTATACTTGTTACTCTCATTGTTAGTAAGGCACAGTGCAAGGAAATTGATTTTTATCTATGACTCCGGCTTATTTTTGACTTATGATATTACTACGATTTTCCGGTTTGCATACTTGGTGCGTTGTGCATCGACCCCCTTCGCCGGGCTGCGTTCATCTGCAGTAAGGGAAAGCAGGTGGTAGATCCTCATTCCTAGGATCTTTTACTCAGGTATCAGGAGCTCCATTTCTTCGGAGGCTCGACTTTTGGTATGGTTCTCCCTGGTGTTGTTGATATTTTGTACATTCAGGGGCATGACGGGGCCCTGTCCCGTCATAGTGTTACTCGTTCTTAGAGGCCTGTAGTCTTGTCATAACTTGGTTTGTTTAAGGATGTAGTTGTTCGGCTTTATGTACTTTTGGGGTAGCCATTTTGGGCTAGACTATTTATATCATTATGGTTGTTTATTTTGAGTTTATATTCCGCTGGTTTTCTCTGATGTTGTGTCACAAGGGTGCCCGGGTCAAGGCACCGGTCACGGATCCGGGGTCGGGTCGTGACATTTAATTTATGTAATTTAGTTTTGTTTGAACAGTCTCACTTGTGGTATTTTTGTGGTGTTGTGGTGACAGGTGAAGGAATGGGACACGAACCACAGATAAATATGGAGGAAAATTGGAGCAACGCCGGGGCGCCGATTAATCATAGGGAGTGCAGGAAATTGGGTGTCGCGGCGCTGAAAAGCAAGGTCGCGGCGCCAATGAGAAATTTCCCCGAAACGCAGTTTCCGCAGCCACCACAGCCATTTTGAACCGCTAATGTCTGTAAGTCGTCCCTTTTATTTATTGAGTCTTACACATATGGGATAATGTGTAGTTTAAGTTCGGGGGGGGGGAGTTTTTGTTTTTGTTTTTGTTTTTATTTTTGTGTCTATTTTTTAGTCTTTTGTTTGTTTTTGTGTTATATGTGAGTCAACAAAAATTATAATCATGCATGCTGTAGTTGCTTGAAACACCTAGTGAATTAAGTAGGACAATGTAATGGAATGATATGCAAAAAATCTGTGTGCTTAAGTTAAATATGCCAAAGATTCATGACAATCTGATTAGTTGGAATATTTTGTGCTTAGCTTGTGTATGTCAATTGCGAAAAATGTCCTGCGTGCTTGTTATTTGAGGCGAAATAATTAGGATGTACATGTTAGGGGGAAGATTTAGGCATTTCTTTGATAGCCCTTCTTACCAGTCATTTCCCACCTTACACTTAAATGTATCCCTAGTCAGCCCCGTTGAGCCTAAAATAAAAAGCTATTTCTTCGACACCCCAGATTCCCTTATGTGTCATAAGCAATAATTGATGATAAGGATGAGGAAAAAAAAAGAGCGAAAAAGAAATACAAAAATAGAGCAAAAATTATGCACCCCAATCAAAATATGGAAAAACTTAAGTTTGGGAGTGTCGATGGGAATGTGTGTTATGCTCTCAACAAAAAGAGAAAGGGGATTAATCGGTATGAACTAAAAATAATACCGCAAAGAAGGAGAAAAGCGTTAATGAAAAGTGCTTATGGTACGTAATTTAACCTAACTGCCTAATCTTACCTACCCTTGCTTAAGCCTACATTACAACCCTGAAAAGTCCTGATGATCCCTAGTATGTATGTCCATGATTAGTGGAGAATAACAAGTGAACAGGCTGTATTACGTTGAGAAAAATGAAATGAAATTGACATGCATAGGTTAGGTATTCATGCTTCCAGTGATTGTGACTGAAATGAATCTGCGAAATATCTAACTTGAAATTCTAGATTGTTAAATGCATGCTACATCTATTCCTGCATATTATCCTAACTAACGTTCATGTGTTTCTAAGTAACATTGTGCAGCAGCTTGACTTAAGTCTTTGAATCTTTTGTTTTGTTTTGTTCTTTGCTCGAGGGCGAGCAAAGTTCAAGTTTGGGGGTTTGTTAGGCATATTTTATATACCCTTTTTGAGTCATTTTTAATTAGTATTTTACTCATTTTTATTGTGTTTAGTTTAGTATTAGGCTTGTTTTTCTTTCTTTTGAGTCACAGCGGTCCAAAATGGAAAAATGGCGAAAAGGAATGAAAAACGGGCATAAAAGAGAATCGAGGCGAAAGGCGTAAATTGAAGACCCGGACGAAAGTCAAGCAGGCCATGCCTGAATCGCTGAGCACCGCAGAACATCAGCCATGGCCATGACAGGCGCGAACGCGGCATGAAAATCCAGTTTCGAGTTTTGGTTGGCAAAGGACAAATTGGTCCATAGGGCACGAAAATTGGAAGATACAAAAGCCCTAGGAATTATTCTTTTATGGGAGTTTTGTCATTCTACAAGAGAACACAACACAATGCGGATTTGGAGCTACAATTTGAGACTTTGTTCTATGTAATTTTCTTTCTTTCATTTTTAATTCAGTTTATGTATGAATATTGTGTTAGTTCTTAGCGTGACTATGGCTAGGAGCTAAACACTTTATTAGGGCATTCCTTTGGAATCACTTGAAACTCTATTCATGAATTAATGCACTAGTTGATTTCTTCTTCACTTAGATTAAGATCTATTCAATAATTGGTTTGAATGCTTGATAGTTAATTGATCACTAATTATCATAACTCATATGATTTCGAATCAAGAATCGAGAGGAGAGATTTGGATATGCTGTAATTGAATAGACATAGGTTAATATAGCAGACGAAAGTACCCCGATACTTGTGTAGCATAATAGGTTACTATTCTTAATCCTCATATGTAGTAAATCCTATCATAGAAATATAGAAGGGTTCTGCACTGAGGTTGAGTGATTATATATCCTAACCGAAATATAAGACAGTCTAGTTAACCGTTATCTTAACGAAGAAGGAGAGTCATTCTAGTCGCATTAAGAATTGAATAGAGTGGATAGTCGAGGAAATTGGAAGCCCTAATTCATTCATAAATGATTACAACTTAAATAGTTTAGTTAATTCTTACAATTATTCCAGTAGTTAAACAAAAAGTCAAACTCAATTATTGATTGTTAAATAGATAACATAAAATAGATCAACGGTGCTTAGAAATCAGTCTCTGAGGACGATATTCGGTCTTATGACTTATCAGACTATATTACTTGTGAACGATGCGTGAACTTGCGTGAGCATTTGTAATTCGCCTAACAATATGTTCAAAAACCAACGACACATAGTAGGGAAAAGTATAACTGAATTTTCAAAAATCAGTTACACACTGCATCTTAAGAAATATCAGTATCTGAGAATGTCATCAGTAATGTTAGCAACATTTTGAACAACACAGGTATCATAATCTCTCAAGAACATTTACATTTCGGCAACAAATCAAGACACGTTTTGTATATATTTTTATGAGTTCAATATCCAGACCAATGTAACATTTTCCCATCGAGTCCTAGATCTAATCATGAAACATATACAAAATTTATTTTCGTGTCAAAAACAAGAATACTTATTTAGCATCCTCATAATTTTTTTTGATTAAGCACTTTGATACTCCTATAGTATAGGAACGGTATTAATTTCCAATGGCTTTGCCCAATTTTCACAATTGCCGAGAATTACAAAGAATTTGCCTTATTTTGATACTCCTTTTTTATGATATCTAATATCATCGCAGAGAATGGTATCACATTAAACTCATGTTCTTATTTGAAAACCATACCTGAATGAGCAAAAGTTAGATATAACAAAATACTGAAAATCAGATTCTGATATTACAAGGGTAAATGTCACTCGAAATGTTAGAGACATTTCAGATGACATTTGCCCAACAGTGCCGAATTCAGAAAGTACAGAGACCAAGAGAGCTTTTCAAACTGAAAAATCTCTCATGATCTAAAGATTTTGTAAAGATATCAGTTAGTTGATGAAGTGTGTCAACATAATAAATTTGTACTAGTTGTTTTTCAATCAAATCTCTCAAAAAATGATGTCTAATATCTATAAGTTTTGTACGAGAGTGTTGAACTGGATTTTTTGAAATGTTGATGGCACTCATATTATCACAATACAAAACTAAAATATTATTTGAAACATCATAGTCGTTTAACATGTGTCTTAACCATATTAATTGAGAAGAACTCCCAGCTGCTACATATTCAGATTCAGCAGTTGAGAGTGAAACACATTTTTGTTTACGACTATACCAAGAAACCAAATTATTGTCAAGGTAAAAACATCCTCCACTTGTACTCTTTTTGTCCTCCACATCACCAGCCCAATCCGGGTCATTATATCCTATCAAATTAGAATTAGTGTCTTTGGAATACCAAATTCCCAACTCACATATGCCGGCAACATATCTGATGACACGTTTTATGGCATTTAAGTGGGAGATTTTGGGACAGGCTTGGAATCGATCACACACACAAACAATAAACATTAGATCAGGACGACTCGCGGTGAGATACAAGAGACTACCTATCATAGAGCGATACAAAGTTGAGTCGACATTTTCCCCAACATCATCTTTGCATATAGTCTGTGTTGATCCCATTGGAGTCCTCATATATTTAGCATTCTCCAATCCAAACTTCTTGACCAAATTCTTGACATACTTACTCTGGGAGATGAAGATTCCCTCCTCTAAGAAAAAGGTTAATTCCCCTATCATGCTCATCTCAAATGTTGAGGACATAGCTTCGATAAATGTCTTACGATGGGACTGTGAAGTCGAACAAAAAATAATGTCATCTACATAGATTTGAGCAATGACCATATCTACTCCATGGTGTTTTATAAACAAAGTACAATCAGTTACACCACGTTTGAAACCAAATTCAAGAAGAAACTGAGTTAAACGACCATATCATGCACGTGGAGCTTGTTTTAATCCATGCAAGGTATTTTTCAGCTTGTATACAAATTGTGGATGGTGAGGATCTTCGAATCTTTTAGGTTGTTCAACATACACTTCCTTATCAATATATACATTCAAGAAAGCACATTTTACATCCATTTGATGGAGAGTGATCTTCAAACAGCAAGCTATGGCAATCAACAATCTAATTGACTTAATTCTAGCAACTGGAGCCAAAGTTTCATCATAGTCAATTCCTTCAACTTGAGAGTATCCTTGAGCAACTAGTCTAGCCTTATTTCACACAACAGTTCCAGATTCATCTGATTTATTTTTAAAGATCCATTTAGTTCCAATAACATTAGCATCATTGGGGCGAGGAACTAAATCCCAAACTTTATTTCTGGTGAACTATTCTAATTCTTCTTGCATAGCTTGTATCCACCAACTATCCTTGAGTGCTTCATTTACATTCTTTGGTTCCAATGTAGATACATAACAAGAATGACTTACCTTATGATATACGGTGGACATGCACGCATATTTCACCATGTCTCGATAATTCCGTGGTTCCTTCCTTCTTGTTCTGACACCTTCGAACACCTCTCCAATTACTTATTTTGTAGGATGATTTCTCCTAATCCTGAATGAGGGATCCCTGTGTGGGTCTCGCCATTCAGCCTCTGATTCCTCATCCACACCTTATGTGCTCTCAGTTTCTGCTTCAGGTGTTGTTGTAGATGTCAGGACATTTGAAGCAACATCTAGATTTTTTGTATTCTGCGCATCTTCCACTGTTATGATAACATCATCTACTGGTTTATTTCCTGTAAGCTCAGCAGAATCATCAAAAATAATGTTAACAGATTCTTGTACGGTTTTGGTTCGAAGATTATAAACTCGGTAAGCATGGTTATTTTGGTAATAGCCTACAAAGATTCCCTTATCACTTTTAGAGTCAAGCTTAGCTAGGCGATCTCTATCATTAAGAACATAACAAACACACCCAAACACATGAAAGTAACACAAATTGGGTTTCTTTCCATTCAAAAGCTCATAGGGTGTCATTTTAGTTCCAGGCCTAAGATAGACTCTATTCGTGATGTGACTTGCAGTATTTAGAGCTTCTGCCCAAAAATGTTTTGACAACTTCTTAGAACTCAACATGACTAGCCATCTCTTGTAAAGTCCTATTCTTCCTCTCTGCTACACCATTTTGTAGTGGGGTTTTGGGAGCAGAAAACTCATGGAAAATACTTTTTTTCTAACAAAATGTAGAAAACTGACTATTTTCAAATTATTTTCCATGGTCGGATCTAATCCGAAAAATAGAGGAATGATATAAATTTCTTATTCTAGAGTGTAGTACCTTGAACATGCCAAACGTTTGAGACTTTTCATTCAAAAAGAATATCCAAGAATACCTGGAAAAGTCATCCACAATCACATATGAGTACCGCATGCCTCCTAGACTGTCTACCTCGATTGGACCCATAAGATCCATGTGCAAAAGCTGAAAACGGTGAGACGTACCTAAATGTTTTCCGTCATTTTGGACAACATTGTGGGAGACACGGGTTTGCTTACCTTTGAGACAATCTTCACAAACCACTGTTTTATCCTTAGAACTTAGATTAGGGATGCCTCTTACTTCCTCATAAGAAATTAATCTTTTAAGGTTGTGGAAATTAACGTGCCCTAATTTTTTATGTCACAAGGTCGTGTCATCGGTCCTAACACTATTGCAAATCTCTTGTTCTCCAACAAGATAACAATTATCGCTCGTTCTTGTACCTGTCATTACACATTGGTTAGCTTCATTAGTAACTGTACAAGCATACTTGTTAAAATTTACCTCTAGATCGTCATCACACAATTGACTTATACTAACTAGATTAGCCATCAAATCGTCAACGTGCAAGACATTTTTCAGTCCTGGAACTCCAGGAACACTCAAGGTTCCTCTTCCTATGATTTTACTTTTTCCTCCACCTCCGTATGTGACATTACCTCCACTTAGAGCTTCGTAGTTCTTTAGACACTCTTTTATCCCCGTCATGTGTCGAAAACATCCACTGTCACCACGATCCTGAAATATTAGTTCTCAACGTAGTTATAGCTACATTACATCTCACATTCATACTAGGAATCCAGACTTTCTTTACCTTTTTACGTTTACGGATTACAAATGTAAATCTCGAGTCTTTATGCGTGTTGGATAGCATTTTCGACGACATTCTGATCCTGGACTTCTGCAGTATAAAGTAGTAAGGTTTTAAATGGCCAGACTTGTTACAGTGATGACACACAAAATTCCTCTTTTTTATGAAGCCCATTTTCTCATTTTTATCAAACAAGTTGGAGCATATTGCATTAATGGAGTTCTGGTAGCCCAAACCTGCATGTTGTGGTTGACTAACACTTAGGATTTCATCTAGTTTGGAAGTACCGGTGTTGAGCTTTCGGAAGGTTGCTTCGGCTAAATCCAACTTCGCACTAATAATCTTACCAAATTCAAGATCTTTTTGGTAAGGGTAACCTCTAGTGGGGTTATTGTGCCTTTCAAACTTGCATTCTCAAGAGTTAAAGATTTTACCTTTGAGTCAAGTTGTTTGGATTCAACAATTAAGTCCTTGCAAAGTTTTTGCAATTATTTAATCATGTCATCCCTTTGAGTCGACTTTAGTCTCAAGGTCAGATTCACAATTAGAAATAAAACCACTAAAGCAGTTAACATCTAAATAGTTAAAAAAAATCATACATGTCGGATGTTACTGGACCTGCAAATGTCATCGCTGATGTTGCCGAAAATGTTGACATTCGGGACAACACAGTCAGCGATATATTCATCATCGGCGATGTATCGCTCGAAACGATGGTCGGCGATACCGTGACTCCATTTCTGGATCTTCTTCCTCTTCACCTTCATCATCACTTAGAGAAACCCATAGACTCTTCCAGAAAAATTCTTAAATTGTTTGCACACTCGTTAGCATAATGGCCCCATCCCGAGCAAGCATGTCATTGTATACTTTCAAGTTGCTTGGGATCAAACTTGGTTCGGTCTGAGTTGGTTCTCCTAAGTTGATTTTCTTTTAGCGTTGTAGGAAGGATTTTAGTGAATCGTGGATTGAAGCCTTGACTTTGGTGCTCTTCGGATTTAGTTTTATTTTTATCATCGTTGAACCTTCTTAACATCGTATTGAATTTTCGAGTGAGAAGAACAACGTTAATACCATCCCCGATTTCTTCAAGATTTTCGTCCTCTTCATTGATTTGCATCTCTAATGATTTTAATACAAAAAGTGTAGTATATAGTATCATTCTTCTATCAAATTTGTGATCTGGAAACCTTGAACTTTGCTATTCTTTTCATAGATTACAAATTAACCCTTAGGGCGATAAAATAGATTTTAGACTTAACTCACCGGATTAGCCAAAATGAAATTTATATCAAAAATTTTGAAATTATCTATCTCATCATTCATATAAAAAGGTGTAACTATAATTATGAAAGTATAATTCCAAAATTATAATAGGAATAACCTTATTTTGAACCAAACATTCCGGAGTTTCCTCTAAAACTTGATTATTCGCTGTTTTTATTTCTCAGCCTTCACCTTTAAATTTGGTATAATAGCCATCGCTTTGCAGTTCTATTTTATTTTATTCGGATTTTGGAGCATCTAAAACCCCTCGAATAATTAAGTCACGAGATAAGTCACTATCCTAGTGTATGGCTAAGAAAATGGCCATCTTTCTTTTCACTTTGTCACGTCAAAATTTCAGTGCACACTGCACACTTTAATTTGCATGTGATAATCAAAGTTGTCTTCTAATGTAGGAGGCTTAGATATATAACAAGTTATCAACTGCTAATGGAACCAACTTAAAGAGTTATTTAACACCATGTTGGTTTCGTACCATATTGTCGTTTCTCTCTAAACGAATGTGACCACTTAAAGCAATCATGATCCTATAATGACTGGGCTAGCTCTTAGCTAATCAAGTCCATTGCCGTGATACTACCTACAATAACCACAATAAATATGCATCAATCCCAAATAATTAATTACCTTTATTTCTATATTAAAGTTACAAGTAACTTGAAATAAAAGTTAAAGGAGATTATAGGCATGATGCTTTAATTTGGTTGAGGCTTAGGTCATCATATCTTAACCCCAAGTTGATTTTGATTTTGGTATGATCACTCAACTATTTAAAAATAGTATAATAATTTATTTATTTATTTTGTAACAGAAAAAGTTACTCTATAGATGACAAAGTCACTTTCTTTAATATGAAATAGAAAAATCACTTAACTATTGTTGTATCACACCAAATATACTTGTATAGCCCGAAAGTGTATTTCTAATAACAATTTATTGACGCAACACACATTATTTAAAGCCAAAAAAATAAAAATAAAACCCAACTAACAATATCGGTATCGACCCATAAAAAATGTACAATGCAAATGTACATAAGTTAAACACAATATGTAGATTAGAGCCCAATTAGTCGAACATAAACATGCACGTACACGCAAGTCCCAACAACTTGGTCTAGTAATTCATGTAAGAAGTGTGCCAATATCGAAACGACAAAGTTGGATTAATATAATTGTTGGTGCATGCACGTGGTTTGCAATTTGCATAACCATAATTAGGTAATGTTTCGAGGGGCGGGAGAGCGGAACTTAATAATTTTAGTCAAAATTCTGTATTTGTCTTAAGAAATTCATTGAATATATACAAATTACTAATTTACAAACCCAGTAACATAGTTTGCCTATAATATCATGGCTCCACCACATCTGAAGGTGTCCACAGGGAAAAGTACATATCTTGTTCGAAAGACAATTGTACATTAATATTGATAAAGTATATGCTACTTATAGTCCATTGCTTTAAATTTGGGGTCTATCATGCTACACTGTAATATTGCTTCACTTCCACGAAAATAATGACCATTTCGAAGGTACAGTGAATTTCAAGCCTTTTCAGTTATCCACCCCTAACTATCAACTCCTATTCAATTGTAATTGTAAACATGTATATTATAGAAACAATTGTATTCCTATTCATAATTAGAATATTTTTATATATTGTATAAATATAATTATGGTAAGACTAGAATTTCTCTTTTATGTAGGCTTAGAATTCCTATTGTATAAGGAATGAATATTGTACTCTATATATACTTTGATATTAATGAGAAGACTCCCTAAGGGAGATTAATATCATCTTACATGGTATAGCCTAAACTTCAAAAATCCTAGAAATTTTCTTCCCCAGCCGCCGGCACCACCCCCTCCACGACGCCGCGACTCCCTTCTTCTCTTCAAGAAATTTCTTTTCTTACTCTCTTCTCTAAATGGATACTCAGGATTCTTTCCACTGTTGTTGACGCTTCTAGCTCCACAAATCCCACCACCAAACGTCACCCTCTTTACATCCCGCTCTCACTATTTCCAACATCAAGAACCATATTCTCATCCGTCTGGATCAAGAAAGCAGTCACTATTATCCTATCATCTTACGCTAATATAACATCCACAATAACTAATTTATTCTGTTACAATCTTTTATTCTTAAAAATTTAAGAAAAGCGTCTTAAAGATAGTAGTTGAAGAGAAAGACTATGCAATGTCTCCTCCAACCCACCCCCTCCCCCACAAACAGCCAGTAGCATTCCACGTTAATTAATTCCTCTCCGTCATTCAACTCTATATCCCTACCTCCAAACATTGATTCAATCCCTACACCTTCTCTCAGGGCGGAGACACGTATATCCAAGCGGTGTAAAATATTATATAGGTACAAAATGCACAATATCAAATCATGTTGATAGTATTTTGGATTGTTTTAGACCAACAATATAATGACCAATTGACGTAATCATGACCCCATAACAATTAGGTTAGCTGTTAGCCAATCAAGCTCAAGCTTGTAATTAAATATTTTATAGATCAAAGCCGAATTATTGAAGACTTAAGGAAAGCAATTACACAGTAGTCCCAACAAGTTGGCTAAGAAATTCATGTATAAAAACGTGTAACAAGCTGTATACCAATACGAAACGACAGAATTGGAATATATTTGTAGCCATGCACGTGATTTGCATAACCATAAATTTGCTAGGGGAAAAGAACATAAAGTCAACTCTCGATTAATTAATATTGCTAAAGTAACTATTCATGTATAGTCCATGGCCTTTTAATTTGGGTCTACCAGTACTGCACTACATTATATTGCTTCACTTCAACGATAATATTAATAATGAAGGGACTGGAATTGCAAAGATACAGTGAATCTCTAGCTGTTTTGTTATCCATCTTTAACTGTCAACTCCTACCTATATGTAAATTCATTGATATTTAAGAGTCACAATATCTTCATATTGATATATAGTTGTTACTTTTATACCTCCAATATTTAGTAGTATATCTTTTCCCTCCATGGTTTTTCCCCCTACCTTTACAGACGTGCAAAACGATTCTCTAACACGATCCAAAACGACAGGATCAGAACACATTACTAATATTTACTTCTTATGGTGAAACAGGAATGGCAGTATCATATGTAAAAAAAAATTATAAGTGGTACTGATCAATAATCCAAGCTCTCAAATGTTATGCGTTGATATCCCCTACCCAATTAGTTCTTTCTTTTTGTGAAAGATTATAAACCTTTTTTACTAGAACGATATACTCCTAAGTCCTAACTCCTAATTAGTAAGGAGTTATTTGGTTCATAGGATAAAGTGAGATATTCCATGATTAAATTTGAGATAAAATTTATACTTTATTTGGTTGGAGTTATAAATTTATTTTGGATATCCCAACATTGTCCCATCAACCTAGGTGTATTATCCCACCTCCCAGACGGTAAATTAATCTAAGGATTATGATCCCAAATAATTCATAATTAACTTAGTCCGTGAACCAAATAATAGTACCGTGTCTTGCTTAGGATCGAAACGTAATAGTAATAATTATTGTTGTTATAAAGACGAGGGAATAGTGAATAAAGAGGGAAGGGGAAAAAAGAATTGGTTAATCGAAAGGATGGGGAAAGGTGTGGAACCTTTTTACCCTTTACTTATGGTCCAAAATTCTCTTTATGCCCACAGACAACGATGATGTGAAGGAAAAAAGATGCTATGGATTAATCGTCTTTTACAAAATTGTCACAAGAAATAGAACAAAGTAGTTTCTGGAGAACTCAACAAGTTCTAGATTCCTAAAAACAAATATATTAACCAGTTATGGGAAGGGTGCCATGAGTCCTAGATATAATTATAGACATCTACAATATTACCTGCAGCACTTTAAATTTCACCATCATTGTTTGGCACGACCTATTAAAATACCGAGGGGCTGCAGCAAATGAAAATCGAAACACATGCATTTAAGGGTACCCTTTAGGAGTAAATAAAATGATTGAAACCGTAGGAATTGATTCTTTAATTAACGTTCTTTCAAATAGTATAATATATATAAATATAATATCATTATCTTATGAAAGACTAATCTTACTTAAATTAGAAAACACTACTTAATTACAAAACATTACACTATCAATCAATAGTAATGAATGGAGGTAATTATAAGATTGTGTCATAATTACTCTAACAGTCCTCCGCAGTCTTAGCGGGAGGTTCTCATATACTGTCCCTGAAATCATCAAACAGTACGCACGGAAGACCTTTGGTGAAGATGTCAGCAATCTGATAACGAGACAGTACATGGAGAATCCGGACTTGTCCATGGACAACCTTTTCGCGGACAAATAAGATATCCATTTTAATGTATTTTGTGCGCTGATGCTAATAAGTATATCGCACTCACATTGTCACAATAAATTACTGTTGCCTTTTCGATTGGATAATGTAGCTCGAATAGTAGATTACGGAGCCAACATGATTCAGCAACCACATTGGCTACCTATCGGTATTCTGCCTCAACACTTGACCGAGACTGTGGATTGTCGTTTGGATGACCAAGAGATGAGATTGTCCCCCAAGAACACATAATAACCGGAAGTGGAACGATGTGTGTCCGGACACCCACCTCAATCGGCATATGTGTATGCTGAAAGATGCGAGATAGAAGACTTATACATATGTTGACCAAAATGGAGAGTACCCTTAACATACCGCAGAATCCTTTTTTATAGCTCTCATATGTTCGTCATTCGGATCATGCATGTGTAAACAAACTTGCTGAACCGCATAACAAATATCTGGTCTCGTAAAAGTAAGACATTGTA
This sequence comes from Przewalskia tangutica, assembly GCA_029844215.1. Taxonomy (NCBI): domain Eukaryota; kingdom Viridiplantae; phylum Streptophyta; class Magnoliopsida; order Solanales; family Solanaceae; genus Przewalskia; species Przewalskia tangutica. Next base: position 31,513,078 of record CM056727.1, on the reverse strand, counting down.
AGCCTCATGCGAGGCTGCGATAATGTGTAAGATCACTGTATGTAGTTTTGGCAGCGTTACTCAATTTCACCTTAGTGTCAACTGGAGTATGAGATGGTTTGCAAGAAGACATCTCTATTTTTTCAAGTATTTCTTCGACATTTTTCTTTTGACTAAGAAACAGACCATCTGTATATTGAATGATAACAATGTCAAGAAAATAATTCAACAGACTCAAGTCCTTCATTGCAAATTCTGCTGCAAGAAGGGACATAATAGACTGGCGAAGTGAAGTCGGTGATGTTGTGAGAATAATATCATCTACATACAGAAGTATATATGCCATGTCAGAGCCCTTCCAATAAATGAACAATGACTTATCAGACTTGTTGTGAGAGAACACCAACTTAGAAACAAATCCTGCAAACCGGTTATACCATGTCCTAAGAGCTTGTTTCAAACCATATAAGGATTTCTTCAACATGCAAACATGATCTAGACGAGAATAATTTCGGAAATCCAACGGTTGATGCATGTTTATTGTTTTCTGTAAATGCCCATGTAAGAACACATTTTTAACATCCAACTGATGAATGGATCAAGATTTGAAAAGAATCAGGCTAAGAACCGTCCTGATAGTTAAAGGCTTAACTACAAGACCGAATGTTTCACCACAATTGACTCCAACCTGCTGAGACCTGCCATCACCAACAAGACGAGTTTTGTATCTCGCAAAAGAACCATCAGATGTGGTACTAATTCTCGCATCTTATTTTTAATAAGACCATTAAATTCGTCTAACATGACAGCTTTTCAATTCGGATCGGACAAGGAAGCTTTGAATTTTATTTGTAGAGGTGATGGTTGAACTGAGAATAGTAGGTTAAACTGACGTTTTGGCCGAAAAATACCATGCATGGCATGGGTTTCTATAGTCCGAGGCTGATCCAACATTGGTTGGGTAGTATGGGTCGCAGGTAGGATAATTGGTCGAGGGGGTGTATGGTGGTCCAAGTAAAAACGGGCAGTCGATCCGGTGTTGGACTGGGCTCCGGTATTGGCTGGGTGATGGGTTCATTTGAGGGAGCAGTGGGCTCCCCTACTTGGGCCTGCCCGTTGTTGAGTGTATTTTATACACTCTTTTGAGTCCTTTTTTAGTTGGTATTTTACTCTCTTATTTTGCGTTTAGTATAGTGTTAGGTGTGTTTTTCCTTCATTTTTTGTCACAGCGGTTATAAAGGAGAAGATACTACTTTCGAGGATGAAATTGCACAATAAAGGGCCAAAAAATGAAGTCTAAAAAGTCCCGGGAAGTATAGAAGAAATTTGACGAAGTCTGGATGAAAAACGATGAAAATCGGAAATTGACGTCGCAAGCGCTGAGGCGCGTTTTCAGAATTCCTGGGCTGAATTGGACAGGGTTTTTATGGTCCGAAAGGTAATTTTTCTCAATTATAAAATCCTTAAACCCTGAGATCTTTTATTCATTCTATATCATACTTTTGGAGGCTAAGAAGGAGGATACAACAAAAGATTGGAGACAAAGTTTGTTCAAGTTCTTTTTCTTTCCCCTATTTTATTTCAGTTCATGTTGGATTATAATTTAGTTCTTGACATGACAATGTTTAGGAGCTAATTACTTTAGTAGGGTTTTCCGTCGAATCTTCTTGAAACTCTTTCATATAGTTAATGCATAGTTTTTGAGTTCTTCTTTATCATATTAAGATCTATTCAATATTGTTTTGATTGCTTGATAATTAATTGATCACTAATTATCATAACTTATATAATTTCTAATCGAGATCCGAGAGGGAAGATTTGAATATGTTGTAGTTGTTTAGACATAGGTTAAAATCGTGGACGAAAGTACTCTGATACTTGTGTAGTAATTAAGGTTATTTTTCTTAATCTTCTTGTGTGGTAAAATCTATCATAGAAATATAGAAGGTTTCTGCACAAGGTTGAGCTCCCGTATGTCCTAACTGAAATATGATGACAAATTAGTTAACCTGCTATCTTAATAAGAAGAAAAGTCATTAGCGTTGCATTAACACGTAAAAGAGTGGATAGTTGAGGAGATTGGAATGCCATATTTCCTTCATAACTGTTATAAACCCAAAGTATTATAATCTTTAGTTTAATTTCTGCACTTAGTTATAATTCTTAGTTGTAATTCTCAAACTAAAGAACGTCAACCAAATAGATACCATAGAATAGATAATCGGTACTTAATAAACCAGTTTCTGTGGACGATAAACTCGGTCTTACAGATCTTTATTACTTGAACGATACGTACACTTGCGTAAGCACTTAAAAATATCGCAACAAGTTTTTGGCGCCGTTGCCGGGGACCGACGTACTGTTAATATCGAATTATCTATTCTTATTTCTAATTTAGTTTTTTTTTTATTTTCTGTCTTTTTATTTTTTTTATTTTAGAACGTTTTGTCGTGATCTGTTTGTTGTTTTGATCAATTTCAGGAAACTTAGTTTATGTGAAGTAGGAGAGGAGCAGACACTCATATTCCTTTGAACCCTGAAATTGAAAGATTGTGCAGACAGAAGTAGGAGATGAGCAGACACTCATATTCCTTTGAACCCTAATGCCCCTCTCTGTGTTTAGAAGACTTGGTTTGGGGGAGGCGAGACCAACCACAGTCACCCTGCAGCTAGTTGATCGCTCGATTGTGTACCCCAAGGAATTATTGAAGATGTGTTGGTACAAGTAGGTAAATTATCTTTCCAGCTGATTTCCTCATTTTAGACATGGATGGAGATGAAAATATACCCATCATCCTTGGGAGACCATTCCTAGCCACAAAGAGGGCACTTATTGATGTTGAGAAGGGAGAGTTGACGCTCAGAGTTCAAGATGAGGAGATGACCTTCAAAGTTTTCAAGTCACCCCCTGAACCTCAAGTCATTGATAGATGTTATGCTATTGGGGTAGTTGACAAGGTTGTGTCTGAGCAAAGCCTCACAAGCACTGATGTTCGTGGGGTACCACCAAATCAACAGGAAGAACCCGATGGTATGACTTCTGAACTAGAAATTGATTAAAAATAATTGAACTCCTCTGAAATCAGCACTGTGAAAAAGAAGGGGAGGAGGAGAAAAAGAATGATGCTAAAATGGATAGGCGGGGGGACACTCTACCCCCTTGATTTAGTAAGTAACCTGCGTCCGGCTAAAAGACGTTAAAGACACTACTTGGGAGGCAACCCAGTGTTTTAATTACGTTATTTAAATTTTATTTTATTTTATTTTGTCTTGGTATGTAGTATTTTTGGATGACAGATAAAAGCAGGAACTAACCCCGATGAGAAAAGGGGGAAAACTGCTGAAAACTGGAAAAATCAAAGTAGCAGCGAATTAGCGTCGCGGCGCCAACATGCAGGGTCGCGGCGCTGAAACTTCAGAAAACCCAGATGCCGTGCAATTTCCAAAATTCTTCCTCCCAGACCTCCGTTATGACCACTGTGTTATGTCAGTAAGTTGTCCTTTTATTTTTAGTCTTCACACATAGGGGACAATGTGTCGATTAAGTTTGGGGGGTGTCCTATTTTGTTTTATTGTTTTGTTTTTGAGTCTTTTTTATTATGTTTAGTCTGTTTTATGTGTTTTTGTGAGTTTAATTTTATTTATTTATAGATCATGTATGTTGTAGTTGATAAAGATATTGAGTGGATAAAGTGGGATAATGTAATGGAATTAAAAGCAAAAATATGTGTGCTTAAGTTAGATATGCCAAAAATTCATGACATCTAATTATTGAGATATGTGTGCTTAGCCTATGTGTTGTCAATTATGGAAAGAAAGGTTGAAAATGTCTAGAAAATCTGTTTGCTTGTTATTTGAGGCGAAATAGTTAAGATATACATGTTTAGGGAGATGATTCAGGCATTTCTTTGATAGCCCTTCTTACCGTTCATTACCTACCCTGACATAAATTGTATCACTAGTCAGTCCCTTTGAGCTTAAATAATATCTTTGTTTGACACCCTATGATTCTTTTGTTGTGCCATAAGTGATAATTGAAAACTCTTGGGATGAGAAGTGTTGACAAAAAAATTAAAGGAGAATGAAAATTTGATGCACCCCAATGAAAAAATATGCAAAAGCTTAAGTTTGTGGGTGTTTATTATTTATAATATACCTCATCTCTCAAAAGAAAAGAGGAGAAAAATAGGTATGAGATTAAAAAGAAAGTCAAAAAGAAGAAAAAAGGAGTTGAGTGAAAAATGTTTATGGTACGTAATTTGAGTCTAAATGCCTACTTTTACCTACCCCTGCCTAAGCCTACATTACAACCCTTGAAAGTCCTGATGATCTTTAATATGTATATCTATGATTAGTGGAGAATAGCAAGTAAACAGGTTTATAGCGTTTTGGAAAAGATGGAATGAAATTGGCATGCATAGGTTAGGTGTTTGTATTTCCAGTGATTGTGATCTAAGTGAATTTGCGAAATATCTAACTTGAAATTCTAGATTGCTAAATATTCGTGCTATGTATGTTCTAACATATTATCCCAACTTTCATCCATGATTTTGAAGAAGCATTGCTATAGCTACTTGATCCATTTCATTGAGTCTTTTATTTCATTTTATTTTTGTTTAATGCTTTACTCGAGGGCGAGTAAAGTGTAAGTTTGAGGGTGTTTGTTAAGTGTATTTTATACACTCTTTTGAGTCCTTTTTAGTTAGTATTTTACTCTCTTATTTTACGTTTAGTATAGTGTTAGGTGTGTTTTTCCTTTATTTTTTGTCACATCGATTATAAAGCAGAAAATACTACTTTCGAGAATGAAATTGCACAATAAAGGGCCAAGAAATGAAGTCTAAAAAGTCCCGGAAAGTATAGAAGAAATCTGATGAAGTCTGGACGAAAAACTACGAAAAACCGGAAATTGACGTCGCAGGCACCGCGGCGCCTGGCAGCAGCGCCGCGGCGCCAATATTCCTGCATGGTCTGAGATTTTTATGGCTGAGGCAGCGCCGCGGCGCCACCCAGCAGGGCCGCGGCGCTGAGGCGCATTTTCAGAATTCCTGGGCCGAATTAGACAGGGTTTTATGGTCCGAAAGGTAATTTTTCTCAACTATAAAATTCCTAAGCCCTGAGATCTTTTATTCATTCTATATCATACTTTTGGAGGCTAAGAAGAAGGATACAACACAAGATTGAAGACAAAGCTTGTTCAAGTTCTTTTTCTTTCCCTTATTTTATTTCAGTTCATGTTGGATTGTAATTTAGTTCTTGACATAACAATGTTTAGGAGTTAATTACTTTAGTAGGATTTTCCGTCGAATCTTCTTGAAACTCTTTCATATAGTTAAAACATAGTTTTTGAGTTCTTCTTCAGCATACTAAGATCTATTCAATATTGTTTTGATTGCTTGATAATTAATTGATCACTAATTATCATAACTTATATGATTTCGAATCGAGATCCGAGAGGGGAGATTTGAATATGCTGTAGTTGTTTAGACATAGGTTAAAATCGTGGACGAAAGTACCCTGATACTTGTGTAGTAATTAAGGTTATTGTTCTTAATCCTCTTGTGTGGTAAAATCTATCATAGAAATATAGAAGGTTTCTGCACAAGGTTGAGCTCTCGTATGTCCTAACCGGAATATGATGACAGATTAGTTAACCTGCTATCTTAATAAGAAAAAAAGTCATTAGCATTGCATTAACACGTAAAAGAGTGGATAGTTGAGGAGATTGAAATGTCATATTTCCTTCATAACTGTTATAAACTCAAAGTATTATAATCTTTAGTTTAATTTCTGTACTTAGTTATAATTCTTAGTTGTAATTCTCAAACTAAAGAACGTAAACCAAATAGATATCACAGGATAGATAACCGGTACTTAATAAACCAGTCTTACAGATCTTTATTACTTGAACGATACGTACACTTGCGTAAGCACTTAAAAATATCGCAACACCCGCCACGAGAACAGGACTGGGTCGAGACTTGTGGTTGGGCCGAAAAAAGTTGGGTATTCTGTTTGATTTGTTCCACTTGTGTTTGGTTATTAAGGTGATGGTGTAAAATAGGATGTATTCCATTATCCAAAAAATCATATGAAGGTGAAGATTTCACATGAGATTTAGCAAACAGGAATGTAAACTCATAAAAACCACATGACGAGAGAATTATTTTCTCATTCGTCCACTCATAACATTGATATCCCCTATGATTTTGTGGGTCTACCAAAAACACACACGGAGTTGAACGAGCATGCAACTTGTTAATGGTAGTTAATGGAAACAAATGATAACACAAACACCTTCAAATGTGTAAAAGACGGGAGACGATGATACAACATTTGTGTAGGAGACACATTGGAGAGCAATTAACTAGGAAGAATATTTAAAAGGTATGTGGCCATTTGAAGTGCATGGTGTCAAAACTTTGGTGGTGGAAGAATGCACAAGAATAGACCGAATCATATTATTAACCGTTCGATATTTTTTCAACTTTCTCATTTTTTGGTGATGTATGTGAACACGAAAGAAGCAAAGACATCTCATTTTGGTGACAAAAATCATTAAATTTGGTATTGATGAATCCCCTCATTATCACATTAAAAACATTTAATGTTTTTGCCAAATTGAGTTTTGATAAAAACACTAAATTATTTAAAGATGGTGTAGGTTTGTGATTTATGTCCTAAGGGAAACGTCCAAAAAAAATTGAATAATCATCTAGAATAAGCATATAATATTTATGACATGCAGAACTCAAAACTGGTGATGTCCACAAATCACAATGCACATGATCAAATGACATAAAAGTATGAGATGTAGATGATGCAAAAGGAAGCTTAACATGTTTATCAAGCACACAAGTTGGCAAACAGAAGAGTCCGAAAGTTTGTTACAATAAAACAAATTATTCTTCCTAAGATTATTAAAAACTTTTGCTCCTGGGTGTCCAAATCGATTGTACCATAGAGTAGGAAAATGGCAGCAAATGTTGATGATTTGGTCACGCTATTTTTGGAAACAGAGGTGACGACATACAAGTCCCCCGTGCTATTGCATCTCATAAGCGGCAGCCCCCCTGAAAATTCTTCACAGAAAAGCCAAATGGATCAAATTCACAAAAATATTGCTGTCAATTGTAAAACGTCAAACAGAGATCAAAATTTTAATTAGTTTTGATGCATGTAAGACGTTTTTTCAAGTATAATGGTGGGTGTGGAGAGGGTAGTAATACCTGACCAGTACCGTGAATTGAAATTTTCTGCCCACTGCCGACAACAACATTTTTATTATTACTCATATTAAAATAAGACGAAAGATTACCTTGAGCTGACGTCATGTGTAACGAAGCCCCTGTGTCTATGTACCAAGACTCATCCGTAATACTTATATGCATGTTGTTCATGGCTTGTTAAATGGTTGTGGGTGCATAGCCAACCGAAGACGGTGTCTGAGCTGCAAACGCATGTTGTGGACGAGATTCTAGAACACCGAGTTGGCGATTCGAATGAGGAGGAGGCCTGGCCCACGATGAAGTCGGGTAAGGACATGGCGGAGCAGCCTATTATGGGGCCCACGGTGGGTACTGCCTCCACTGCCCGGACGCCACTGCCACCGGCAGTTTGACCACCGCCACAGCCTCGTCCCTTTCCACCATTATTTTTCCTTTATTGTTACTGTTTGAACCCCATTTTTTGCCATTATTTTGACGATTATTATTGCCCCCTGAACCGGAATTTTGGGGCTTCAAATTCGTGAAAATGAGTCGGTGGAGACTAGAGCAATTCCGGTGGTGGTTGCTCCAAAAGATGCATGTTTTGCTTTTCGCGTTTCCTCGAGAATCAACCTCGAACGGGCCTCATAAAAGGGAGGCAACGGATTACTTTGCTAAATAAACGTAGCAACTCCATCATATTGTTCACTCAACCTTGCAATCAACTGAAGGATCAACTTTTGATTTGTGACGAGCGAACCAACGTTGGATAGTTGCTCCGCAAATACCTTTAATTCCTAACAATAGGCGGAGATGTTGGAAAAATCATTCAATTTAACATTAGTAAATTGATATTCAACATAAACTGCCCTAGAATATTTGTTATCTTGAAAGATATTCTGTAAACGTTCTCACGCCTATTGAGCCGTAGAATTTGGCTCTAAAATGGTATGGAGGAGATCATTTAAAATTGTGTCATAAATCGATTGAAGGATTATAGCATCTAACCGGGACCATAGTTTTGTGTTCACCGTAGCGGCATCTGGCGATAACTCGGACGGGATGATATGGTCGATAACCTCATTGGCAAGACAATAAATTTTAAACAACTCCGCCCAAGAGGTATATTGCCCTTTTTCCATTTCAAGAGTTATGGATATAAAAATTTTGACTTTATTAATGACGAGCGGGATGAAAGCTTTGCTTTTCGGTCATAGTTTCGACTTAGAAACAAAAGAAGAGGAGAATTAGGTGGTGTTTTGATGAAAGAGGATGGAAGAACCCTAAATGTTGGAAGAAAAATAGTGTCTAGCCGAGGTGTGGGGGGGGGGGGGGGTAGGCGACGGTTATAGTGTATTTTATTTTAGGGTTTAGGGTTAAAACCTAAGTAGGGTGGGCGAAAATATTAGAGAGGTTAGAAGATGAATTCGGCTAGAAGAAAGGAAGGAGAAAGGTTTAGGGCAAAGTATCTTTAGACTCTTGAGAATTGATTCCTTGATTAATATTCCTCCAAATAGTACAATATATACAAGTATAATATCCTTTGTCTTATGAAAGACTGATCTATCTTAACTAAATTAGAAAATGCTATTTAATTACAAAATATTACACTATCAATCAATAGTAATGAATGGAGGTAATTATGGATTGCCACATAATTACTCTAACAGAAACTAGGACAAACCAGAGTTCAAATCCCAGCGGAGACATAATGTTAAGATTTATTCTCATCTAGCCCAAAGCTAATATGGCAGGAAGAGTTATTCAGTACTACCCTTGCTGATATAAAGTAACATGCATTCAGTAGTATAATCAAGGAATTCACAAGCTGACATAAACACTATCATAAAAAATAAAAATAAAAAACAGAAGACATAGAACTTGAGATGGTAATACTCTACATTGTTTCTCAATAATCCATCAAATTCCAAAGTTAGCCACCGTATACACAACTATGATCCAGTATACACCAATCTTAACCAACCCTCTCACTCCATGCTAACACCAATGATTCTATAGTATAACAAAAACAAGCAGTATTGTCAAACAGTGTTTTTGAATTTCATGCAGTTTCTACAATCAGTAGTATCTGGGACGAGGTGGATCATATACACCAGGATGCTGTGCTCCGGAAAGAAAACTTCCATGTGGTGGCCTCGGAGGTGGAACCCTTTGAGGAAAGCCTAACGGAAAGACAGGAAAAGTGGAACTGAGAACTTGTTTTTTTCTCTTTAACAAGAATGATTAAGCTAGAAATACATGCTGAACCTATGCTACATGGATTGCAGACCAATAAGCTAAACTCTAGTTTGAAGAGTTTTCTTCAATAAAGTTTCCACTCCCCTCTTACAATCCTGTGAACGACTGTCACCAAAAGATATGCAAAGCTTAAAACCCATTCTACCAAAAGTGTTCTACACATTTCCACTTTATCAATATTTTTTACCGGGAAAAGCTATAAAAATGTAAGTAAAATGAAAATGGAGTCCGGAGAAAGGCAATAGATTAAGTTACCATATGGTGTTGGCATCCTCGATTCAAATGCAGGTCCTCTCGAGTCAGGTGGCAGATATCTAGAACCACCGGACGTCCTCAGGTAGGGATCATTCATGGTGCTCTGGTGTAACTCAGCTGCATTCCAAGATCCAGAACCCACATGAGACTCATAGATCCCTCCTCCATGCCTAGCTAATCTAGCTTCCATGTCATATCCCCTTGAATTACCGGAGGCACTGTGACTTCCATGGTGACCATAATCACCTATGGGGTTGTAACTTGAAGGGGTTGAGTAGAAGGTTTCATGAGGTGCTTGAAGTGGAGGCTGAGCATACGAACTATTTGGATGTCCACCTATCCAAGGTATAATAGATAAGCATGGGTGTTCCAGGAAATACAAGTGTCACAAAGAAGAAGCAAAAGACCTGGTAAACGTCTGAAACTCTGCGATGAAGTACCATTGTATGACTGCCGGTATGCCTCACAAGAGTACTGCATCGATGGGCTATTATGTGACTGCACGGAACTTTCACGAGAATAAGGGGTAACTTCCATCATTGTATTCAAATTTGCTTTCATCTCATCCAAGCATCTCTGAGCCTCCTCTCTGCCAAGTTCTTCAAATCGTACCTATGACAATCAAAAAAGAGGACTGCATAAATGAGAAAAATGAAAGCAAAAATTTACAGGAATGGCATTGCACCCAAATTCACCTCATCAAAGTACTCATCTGCTTGAGGCATATCTATGCTTGTAGGTAAAACAAAATTCACTGCAAGGTAAAGACTATAGGTTACAACAGAAAAAGGGTAATAAAATAAGACGACATAAAAAAAAAGCTAAAAAATGTGTGTAAAAAACAATCTCTGTGGTACCTAACATTTCATTTACTGCTTCGGCAGGAACTTCCTTGCCCATTTCATTGAACCGCTTCTCACCACGAAGCTTGAGCTCATCAGGTGTTGGAACAATCACAATGGCAATCTGATTCAGAGGCAAAACAAGCAGAAAGATTCAGATGCTTTATTAATGTTCTATTAAGAGAGTAGTCAGCACAGGCTCTTGTCAACCTAAAAGTGCTCCCTTTATGAGAACAACTTCTTTACCTTCTTATAGTCAACAAAGGGCTTCAATTTGCGCTTCCGAGCATTTTTGTAGACATTTGTCTGATCAATTATGAAATTACGAGGAATCTTGGAAGCCCTAGACAAAAGAGTGTTGAATATACCAGTAGCACGGTCCATTAAACGCTCAAATCTTTCACCATAGTTATGTTTGCGCAGCAAACCAGGAACCTGTAAAGGAGATGAATTAGTTGTTATGGAAATAGCGACTCAAGCTCTTCCTATTTATTATAAATGAGAAAACACCAGCGCCACACTATTTAAAAGAAAAATAGGAGCAGTAAACTATGAAACCTTCATTAGATCCAAAGCTAAATTAGTTCCAAGCAAAACATATCGCTTTTCTGGATGTTCTGTCACCCATTTCTCAGCCCAGGTGCTCTTGCCGGAAGCAGGCAGTCCTACAAGCATCATAACTTCACAATCGCACAAATTCGAGAAACTAGGGCCCGCAATGGCTTTCCCATCTTCCATTGCACAAGACCACGGCTTATATCCCTCTACAGGAGCTAGTCCATCATCTATGCTAAACTGCATATGCACAATTACATTTTTAAGCAACACATGAGGGAAAAGAGCTGAATGCCAGTGTAGATTTTTCATTGGACAATCCACCACTTCAAGGCCAGTTGGACCTGCATTAAATTGCTTTGCTATTCCCAGCCACTTCCCATTTTTATAGAAACCTATGGAAGCCAGAGGGCTAGACTCAAGGTCAACACAACAAATTATTGTGTCACCAATCCCAAATCTTTCGCCATAATCAGAAAATCTTCCCTGACTTGAAAATTTTCTAGTACCTCCGAACCCAAAACTGTGCAGGGTTTCCCCAAGGTTTCCTACTGCATCATCTCCCCTTGAGATGCCAACACGACAGACATGTTGTCGATCTAGTGGTGTGTCTTCCATGTCTACGGGCTGATCTGCAATGATTTTGCAACCAAAACAGTACTTTCCTCCAGTAATTCCCATATTGGCTCGAGCACCTGACCAACAATAAGCAAATCCATGCTCATAAAGTGCTGAACCTTGTACTCCATTTAATTCAACATTGAAATCTGAAAGACAAAACAATCCACATCAAAACACAACACAATGATGAATAGACTAATAAATAGCACCTACAAATAAAGACACACAGCAAACGGCGCGTGTCGGAATTTGGAGTATCCGACACAAGTGTGGCATCATTTTTGGAGAGTCCGATCAACATAGCATCAAACAGATGTGCCACTGGCTAATTGGCTCTCTAATATTTTCTAGTACTACCCTAAGGCATCTATCTTTATATCCACCAGAGAGGATTTCAAGAAACATCTTTTCACAGTAAAATTACCAAACACACCATGCGAAACCCTCGACCAAAGCATTAATGTTCCTCATATAACCAATAGACACAGGTTAAAAAAAATACATACAGGGTTCTAATAATTGTTATACGAAAAGGGTATCCATAAAAAACTGTTATGATTCAAAATTAAATGCTACAAAAAATAAAAACGAAGGAAAAAAGGGAGTGTGATGTTCTTGCCTAAGTCACAATCGGCGGGGTTAAGGACCACCCTTGGTGGATATACTGGTCGAAGCTGTGATGGTCCTTCATCAAACTTTGCTTTCTTGGTATCAGGTTCATCATCGGTTATACAAAAAACACGTTTCTTCAACGCCATTGAAGCGAAATTTTGGTTTTCCAGTTGTCGTAGAGAGTATACTGATGAGTGATGAGTAATGGAGTTATATATTTGGACGGTGGAAATACCAAAAGACACGTGTAAATATATATATGTTTTCTTTTGTGTTGTCTTAAGAGAAGTAATTATGACAAGGAAATGTTGGTTTGTGTACTGTTTTGTTTCGGGGTATTTGAAACAAAAACAAATTACACGTGTAGTTTTCGTCTTGTGTTGGGTATTTGTTTTGTACTCTAATTAATTTAGATTCCTACAATGTAAGATATATTAAAGATGAAATTACTACCTATTAAGAAATTTTGTCCTTACAACTCGGACCCTAAACCTCATAGGTGTCTGCTTAAAAAGTGAGAAAAAAAAGTGAAAACGCTCTCTTTTCTCTCCTTCCATGCAAAATCCTAGCAAGAAAAACCCTAAGTGATGCTAGCGGTCAGTGGCTGGTGTCACACCCGTAGCTTTGTTCATTGTGGGACAAAGGCAAAACGAATGGCAAAGAGTGCGAGTTAGGCAACTTTGGCCGTGACACAATGTTAAGGATTAATACATTGTCCCTTAACATTTTGTCCAATGCGAGTAGGTGTTGGAGTGGAAATAATGTGGGGTGAAAGACAAGAATTCCGAGTGAGTGAATGTTCTTGAGTGAGGGCCGTGTGGTGAGGATATCATACGGGTTAGCAAAAGATGTGGAACATACACAACAAGACATGTAGTATACAATGACATGAGAAATACAAGAATTTGGCAAAGTGTGAAGGATGGTCAAAGAGTTGACAAAGTCCAAGAAGTTAGCCAAAGTCCGAGAAGTAAGGAACGTGTATTGTGGCTTGTGGGTGTGGCCAAGGTTCGTGTGAGTGTGCAGAACATGAAGGAGGTGTTCCAACACATGTATGAAGACTTGAGGCAGAGTGTTAGCACGAGGAGGTGTGATAAAAACACTTGACCAAATCATACAACACGTGGAAGGCACAAAGAGGCAAATTGACAAAGTCCAAGGTACAAAGTTAGGTCTTAGGATTAGGGCTTGATGCGGGTGTGTGTGGATGGTTCCTTAGGACATGGAAGATGGTCCAAGACACATACAATGTGGTCTGGTCCATCGAATAATGATTGAGCTTGACAAGTCTTCAAAGACCAAGTCAATCCTGGTTTCTCGGAATGTTGTTGGTTCGGGTACGGTTCGGGTTCAGAGTTAAATTCGGGTCAAACCATTGCATGGAATGAGGTGCGGTTTGTTTGGGGTGTCCCATAAGGTTATAGGGTCACTACCAACCCGAGATCAAGTCAATGGGATCATTATAGTTGCTCGTGAACACGTTTTACCGAAACATGGTTAAGGTAAACCGGAAATGTGCAAAACGTGGTAAATGGTTGTGTGCGAGTGCGACTGAGTTAAGGGCTATGAGCTTGTGGAGATGACCAAGTCAAGACCATGAGGTGTACAAATGAGAGAGGGACACGTGGAGGTTGTTGAAACTTGTAAAAGAAGAAGAGTAAAGTGATCAAAAATGACTTCGGTAAAAATTGGTCGAAAGGCCGAGGCTCAAGGACGAAGGGTCGAGGCTCTTGAATGGCAGTAAGCTACTGGAATTACCAAAGCAAATTAGGGCCGAGGCGAAGGTCGGCGCTTGATTGGCGATAAGCCACCGGCGAAAAAATTGAATTAGCGGCGAGGCGAGAAGGCGAGGCACTTCCAACGGTAATTTCCAGATTTGAACCAAAAGTTGTGTCGCTTCACATAAGGTCATAGCCTTTAGGTGAAAGACTGCTTATGGTCGAATTTTATGCTATATAAAGCATGTTGATCACTTGTTAGAATATACACAACACAATACACATAACAATCAATTATTAAACACAATTAATGATCTAAGATTGTTGATTGATCTTCATCTTCTTCCCACAAGAATATTTCTGAAAAACACATAAAGTAAATTCACCAGAAGTGAAGTTCTTGTGCTAGAACTCTCACTTAGATAGTTGTATCCTCAAGGCAGACGTCCATAAAACTACAACACAAGTGGGGACGAATTTTTGTCTTAGGACACTGCATCAATCAGGCCTCTATTACACCAAGTTAGTATGTGTTTTAAGTATTTGTTGTACTTATTGTTGTTGATTTAACGTTATCTTAAATTACATGAATATTATTGTGCTTATTCATTGATGAGTCTAGATTGGTACTAACAATCTAAGATAAAAAAAAATCAGAAAACAACAATTTTCTGATTTGTTGAGTTTGCAAGATTTTTAGAGAATTCTACTTCCTGATTTGCAATAATGGATCAATCTGGATCATCAGTGGTGAAAAACCATGTGGAGAAACTCGAGAAATTCAAGGGTTCTGATTTCAAACACTGGCAACAAAAAATGTTATTTTATTTGACCACTCTCCATGTTGCAAATGTATTGATTGTTGAGGCTCCAACGGCATTGCCGGAAGGAGAAGGGGAGAATGCTCCTACTAATGCGGAGAGAGCCGAAAGGCTGAAGGCTATTGAGACTTGGTGGAGCCAATAGTTTCTTTGAAAGAACTACATTCTCAACGCCTTGGATGATACTCTCTATGATATATACTTCACGTTGGGATCAACACGAGAGTTATGGCAGTCATTGGAGAACAAGTACAAAACTGAAGTTGCTTGTTCTAAGAAGTTCGTCATCGGAAAGTTTCTCAACTTCAAGATGAGCGATACAAAGGCAGTTGTCAAGCAAGTGGAGGAACTCCAAGTCATTGTTCATGAACTAGAGGTTGAATGTATGTGTCTTAACTAAAATTTCCTTGTTGCTGCTATTATTGAAAAATTACCTCCTTCTTGGAAGGATTTTAAGGTTTATTTGAAACATCTAACGGAGGAAATGAGTTTTGAGCAACTGGTTCTGAAAATTCGTGTTAAAGAGGACAATCGGAAGAATGAAAGTGTTGATTCTGTTTCATTGGAGCCTAATGCCAATATGGTATAAGGCAATGCTTCCAAGGCCAAGTTTCAGAAAGGCAAGGACAAATTTGTTGGTGCCAAGCCATCTTTTATAACCGGGAGGAATACACTAGCCCCACAAAGGACCAATGCATTCAAGAAATCGCAACCGGGACTATGTTGGGTATGTGGAAAACCTGGGCACAAGACAAAAGATTGTCGCTTTTGCAAGAGTCAAGGTGGTGGTGTTGGAGGTTCGAGTAATGTCAACCAAACCAACCGGGCTGAAACTAAGAACCAATTTATTGGTGTTGTTGCTGCACAAGCAAATTTGGTTACCAATTCAACTGATTGGTGGATGGACACAGGTGCTACAATGCACGTATGTTTCGAAAAGGACATGTTTTCATCTTACCAAGCCATCAAGGATGGAGAACCACTGTTCGTGGAAAATGTCGCTATTGTAAAGGTAGAAGGGAAAGGGAAAGTGACTTTGAGGCTCACTTTCGGGAATGATCTTGTGCTCACAAATGTGTTGCACGTGCCTGAAATTTGTAAGAACTTAATTTTTGGGCCTGTTCTTAGTAACAAAGGCTTCAAAATTATAATAGAGTCTGACAAATTTGTACTCACCAAAGATGAGATGTATGTATGAAAGGGTTACCTTAGTGAGGGGCTCTTCAAACTAAATATTGTACCTACTTAGGCAGTTGCCATTATTAATGAAAATGTAGGCGCTAGCTCTGCTTCTATGTATATAGTTGATTCCCCTTCTTTATGGCATTATAGATTAGGTCATGTTAATTATCGTTCCTTACAAAGTATAGTAAAGATAGGCATGTTGCCAAAATGTTCTATGAACAAAATAACTAAATGTGGGGTTTGCATAGAGTCAAAATATGCAAGTCAACCTCATAAATCTGTTGTGAAATCAAATGAAGTGTTTGGTCTAATTCATAGTGATTTGTGTGATTACCAAGCAACCCCTTCACGTGGAGGAAAGAATTATTACATATCATTTATCGATGATTGCAGTAAATTCTGCTATGTATACTTAATACATACCAAAGATGAGGCTTTGATTATGTTTAAAACATACAAAGCAGAAAAGGAAAATCAACTTGACAAAAGAATTAAGATTCTAAGGTCAGACATAGGTGGTGAATATCAATCGAATGAGTTCAAAGAATTCTATTCTACTCATGGTATAGTTCAGCAAACCACTGCGTCATATACTCCAAAACAAAATGGAGTTGCCGAACGTAAGAATATAACATTGAAAAATATGATAAACTCTATGTTGATTAGTTCGGGGGAACCCCTTAGTCTATGGGGTGAGGCATTAATTACTGCAAATATGATATTGAACAAAATTTCTCAAAAGAAAAATGATCAATCTCCTTATGAATTATGGAAAGGAAGATTGTCTACTTTCACAATGATGAAAGTGTGGGGTTGCCTAGCAAAAGTTCAAGTTCCTTTATCAAAAAGAACTAAACTTGGACCAAAACCCGTGGATTGCATATATATTGGTCATGTCAATAACAGTGCAGCATATAAGTGTTTGGTGTATCATTCTGATGTTGAAGATATTCACAAGAACACACATATGAAATCTGCGGAAGCAGAATTTTTTTAGGATATTTTTCCTTACACGGACAAGGATAAAAGTGTTCCTATTAATAAGAAGAGGACGCTGCCTCAAGTTGAGTCATGCCAAGACACTCAAAATGATGAAAATCTTACTTCCTCTGTTCAAGAAGAAAACTCTGAACCAAGGAGAAGTAAACGTGGAAAAGTCGCCAAAGATTTTGGATCGGACTTTATGACATTTTCCGTTGAAGGCGAACCTCAAACATATAGGGCTGCTATGGAATCATCTGAAGTACCTTATTGGAAGGAGGCTATCCAATGTGAGGTAGAATTCATTGTACAAAATAATACATGGAAATTGGTTGATCTCCCTCCGGGACAAAAGTCAATAGGCCATAAATAGATCTTCAAACGGAAACTAAGGTCTGATCGTACTATAGAAAAGTACAAAGCTCGTATAGTAGCCAAAGGATTTAGACAAAAAGAATGTGTAGATTTCTTTGATACCTACTCACCAGTATATAGAATTACGTCTATAAGGACGTTAATTGTTATAGCAGCGATTCACAATTTGGAAATACACCAAATGATGTGAAAACTGCATTCTTGAATGGTGAACTAGATGAAGAAATTTACATGGAACAACCCAAAGGGTTTGTTGTTAAAGGTCAAGAGAAGAAAATCTGTAAATTGATTAAGTCTTTATATGGACTTAAACAGGCTCCAAAACAATGACATGAAAAGTTTGATAATACATTATTATCAAATGGTTTTCAAATAAATGAATGTGACAAATGTGTCTACATTAAGTAATGTAATAATGCATTGTCATTATATTCTTGTATGTGGATGATATGCTGATTATGGGAACAAGTAATGATGTAATTAACCAAACTAAGAAGATGTTGCATGTCACTTTCGATATGAAAGATATGGGAATAGCGGATGTCATTCTTGGTATTAGAATTCAAAGGAATTCTGAGGGTTATATATTAACTCAATCCCATTATGTTGAGAAGATCCTTAGAAAGTTTGGACACTATAATGATAGACCGGTTGTTACGCCATTTGATCCCGCTAGTAACCTTAAGAAGAATGACGGTGATAGTATGTCTCAATTGGAGTATACACAAGTTCTTGAAAGCTTGATGTACATAATGAATTGTACGAGACCGGATTTAGCATATACAATGAGTCGACTTAGTCGATACTCTTATAATCCTGGAAATGATCATTGGGTTGCGCTAATAAGGGCATTACGATATCTAAAGCATACAATGAACTATGGGTTGCATTATACAAAATATCCTCCCATGTTAGAAGGATATTGTGATGCTAATTGGATTTCCATCCATTCAGAAAGTAAGTCCATAAGTGGGTATGTATTTACACTTGGTGGAGCGTCGGCATCCTGGAAATTATCAAAACAAGCAGTAAATACGCGATCAACTATGGAAGCAGAGTTTGTAGCCTTGGATAAAGATGCCGAAGAGGCAGAATGGCTAAGAAACTTCCTAGAAGGTATTCCGTTGTGGACAAACCCTGTGACAGCCATTTGCATACATTGTGATAGTATGGCTGCCCTGACGAGGGTAAAGAATCAAATATATAATGGAAAATCAAGACATATAAGGCGATGTCATAATACAATACGAAGCTTGCCGAAAAATAAAATTATATCCATTGATTATGTAAAGTCAAAGGACAATATAGCGATCCTTTGACAAAAGGTCTTACAAGAGAGCAAGTCGTATTTACATCGAGGGGAATGGGCTTAAATCCAATACAATGAGTCGTTAACTGGTGGAAACCTAACCTATCATAATTGGAGATCCCATGGTTTAGGTTCAATAGAAAAACTAGTTGGGGAAGACTCAAGGAGCATAAAACACACATATGTTCATTCCTATGGTATACTAAGTGTGTTAATACGTTGATGTTTTAAGGGATGAATATATTATTCTTAATAATACTCAAAAGTCTTTCTGGTGGGATAGTACGGACTATTCTTGTTTGGTATTACCTATATGAGATTGATGTGGGGTCGCATCTGGGAGAACCGATATGGCTATGTTCTCTAAATATTCTCACGAAGAAGGAGTTGTTCATGACCGAAAAGAACACAACTGTAAGAATTGAAATATGTTGATATGATATGTGTGATACTTGTCGTCTTGGTTTATTACAAAACGTGAATAGTTCAAAACATTTCGTTCACTACTTCACAAGTAGCCGGTAGGTATTCACTACGAACGGTTCAAGTCCAAAAGACACCGTTTTCGATGCATGTCATATCGCGTTTGACAGAAATGACGATAAGTTCCTTTTTATCTTATTTTCTATCCACATGTGGGGCATTATTAGATGTGTGAATAGAAAATATGGGGTATTATTGGAACTTGTAAAAGAAGAAGAGTAAAGTGATCAAAAATGACTTCGGCAAAATTTGGTCGAAGGGCCGAAGCTCTTGAATGGCAGTAAGCTACTGGAATTACCAAAGCAAATTAGGGCCGAGGCGCTTGATTAGCAGTAAGCCACTGAAACTGAAAAAATTGAATTAGGGCCGCGGGCGGTGAGGGCAAGAGTTGAGGCGCTTCCAACGGTAATTTCCATATTTGAACCAAAATTTGTGTCTCTTCACATAAGGTCACAACCTTTAGGTGAAAGGCTGCTTATGGTCGAATTTTATGCTATATAAAGCATGTTGATCACTTGTTAGAAGATACACAATACAATACACATACAATCAATCATTAAACATAATTAATGATCTAAGATTGTTGTTTGATCTTCATCTTCTTCCCACAAGAATATTTCTGAAAAACACATAAAGTAAATTCGCCAGAAGTGAAGTTCTTGTGCTAGAACTCTCACTTATATAGTTGTATCCTCAAGGTAGACATCCGTAGAACTAGAACACAAGTGAGGACGAATTTTTGTCTTAGGACACTGCATCAAGCAGGCCTCTATCTATACCAAGTTAGTATGTGTTTAAGTATTTGTTGTACTTATTGTTGTTGATTTAAAGTTATCTTGAATTACTTGAATATTATTGTGGTTATTCATTGATGAGTCTAGATTGGCACTAACAGAGGTGTCTCCCCTTTCTTTAGGCCAAAGCAACAAGTGTGAAGACATGACTAGCACATTATGTGTAGTGTGTTAGTGGAGTGGAGTGTTGATTTCGTGTTCCCTTTGTAAGCATTATGGTGTCCCTCCCCTTTACTATAAATAGACTAGGTGTTAGTCTAGATTAGGTATCCAGAAAAGGGTCTAAGTGTCCAAGTAAAGGATCACCCGAAATGTAACCCAAAAGTGAGGATCGAGTAGGATCCGAACTTGAGAGAAAATTGGTAAGGTTCATTAGAGAGTGAGTCTAGTTGAGTCTTCCAATGGGAATCCAAGTTAGGGATTCCAAACATGTATAGTGTTAGTCGAGTTTTGTCCCTTCGATTAAGCCAAGTGTACAAATCATACAAGTGTCCTTTGTACTTGTTCGAGTGAGGAATAAAACGAATGTTGGGTATTTGTTGCCCGTAAACATTTTGTGTATTGATCTTTCATTCCCTAAGTATATGTTTTGAGTTTCAATATATTTAAAGCCTTCCGCAAAGCGTTAAAGTTTACTTGATGTTGAGTGAACTTTGAAGACGGCTTGGGTTGGAAAGTGTAGTTGCTAACTACCGGGCATGGTCGTAGGCGAAAAAATACTCGTTGTACGGTGGTGTGACAGCTGGTCAGGTGTTGGCGGTTTGAGTCGTCAGCCCAATTCCATATTCTCCCTTCCTCAGCGATAATCAATCCTCCTAATCAACAGAAACGAGTGTAAGATCAATTATGCAGAGACTTGATAAACCCTCAATAAAGCCATGCAGAATACGACATACACCATTGAGCCCATCCCGATCAAAAACGTTTTGATAATTGATGGAATTTCAGTGGTAGAATGAACCGAGGCAAAAATTTCTCGCATGAACATGATAGAGAATCTTCAATATGTTGTAGTTAGAAAATTCGCGTATGGTTGGCCGGAACTTGGGGAACTTTGAAGGATTATTCCTTCCCAATGTGGTATCAAAAGTGAATGCAATATTGGTTTTTTCCCGAAATAGACAAATATTAATGCGATTTGACTTGGTTGAAGACTTCATTAATATGGCATCGAATAGTGTTCATTATATCAAAGCAAAGGATGGCTTATCTTACCAAATGAGGCCATTGATTTACTATACAAAGTTCAAGATTGACGAGGAGACCATGCAAGTTATGGCATGGATTTCTTTTTCAAATTTGTTGCCAACCTATTTCGTCAAATAATCTTTATTCACTATTGCTTCAGCCGTATATGTAAGCCATTACACTTGGATATGACAACTATTAATAAGGCTAAGCCGAGTTGTGCTAGGGTGAAGGTTCAGGTTGACCTCTCGGCTAACTTGCCGAAGTTAGTTAGAATGGATGTGGAAGATGAGAAAATTGGGAAAATTGAATCTCTGAAGGTTAAGATTCAGTGTGATGTTTTGCCAAAATACTGTAAATAATGTAAATTACAAGGGCATTGCGAAGATGATTATTGGGTGCTACATCCAGAGTTCAAGGTAGATAGGGGTTCTAAAATGGAGAAAGTGATTGAATGGATGAAAATAATCAGAAGCAGCAACAGACTGGTGGACAAAGGCACATAAATTTTCCAACAAATGTTTTATCTAGTGGTAAAATTGTTAGAAATCCAAGACAGTGGAATCCAACTAAAGATAATAGAGTTTTTACAATTGAGAAGAATCCAGGAAAATTCATAAATGGAAAGGTTATTATTGTCACGGCATCAGGAAGTGGAGTTCAAACACAAAACAAGTTTAATGTCTTAATGGCGGATCGGAATGATAAAACAAAGGATGAATGTGGTGCAAAGCTAAGTGAAGAGGGAAAGAGTTCACCTGAATGATTCAACTATGGATGGAGAGACTAATAAGGCCAATGATAAAGATTTGCAAGCAGTAAAAGAAGTGGAGAATCAGAACAACAAGGAGGTAGTGGTTGACAAGAATTAGTACAAGGAGCAGAAAGAGAATTCACAGGCTGTATTAACATATGATCAGGATCACATAAGTGCCAATAACATAATTGAAGGAAGTCAGTAATGATTCAGGCAAAAGAAGGAAACAAGAATAAAGGTGATCAAATACAGAATATAGAAGTGGCTCAAGAAGGTAATACTAGAACTTGGGTTGAAGAATCATTTGATAAAGATTCTGAACATCTGGCACAGTCAAGTAATCAATTATCTTTAAAAAAAAGGTGATAGAGAAGAACAGGACACAAAAATGGATAAAGTCCAACATGGACTCAATAATACGTTGGAAGAGAAAGATGAGCAGGTAGAAGAAAAGAAGGGACAGAAAAAGGATAACATAGGATCTAATAGTCTACAAGAAAAGGATGGACAAGAAAATATGAATGGTGATAGTTCAACACAGTGCTCTCATACAATTCAAAATTAGTTAAAGTAATCATAGAGCAAACTACTGAAGATACTAATGAAGAAGTGAAGGAATCAGGAGAAGCAAGAATTGAATCATATCCTCCAAGGACAGAAAGGATGGAAGCAAGTGATGCAAAGGGTAGTTTAGGGGCATCAATAGATAGTGCAAAATAGGTACCACTGGTCAAAAAGAGAAAAGACTCTCCTACAAAGATTTTACATGATCTTGTTACTCATAATATGAAACTGGTAGATAAGGGAGTAGGTACAGACAACAGCGAGAGTATGAATTCTACTGAAGAAAACTTAGAAGAGAATTTAAATCAGCATTTGAAAAATGTGGCTAAGCAGGCTGATATTTTCCAAAAGTCAAAGGTGAAAGG
Organism: Przewalskia tangutica; assembly: GCA_029844215.1. Classification (NCBI taxonomy): domain Eukaryota; kingdom Viridiplantae; phylum Streptophyta; class Magnoliopsida; order Solanales; family Solanaceae; genus Przewalskia; species Przewalskia tangutica. Next base: position 31,490,207 of record CM056727.1, on the reverse strand, counting down.
GGGTAGAAGAGGAAATAAATAAGCACAATCAAATGTACAACAGCCTACAAAGATGTTCCAAGAAGAGGTGCTTCCAAAACTAAACCATAATGATGTTTAAATCAATTATTTGGAACATCAGGTGAGTAAATACACAACAAGCATTTCATAGACTTCAAATGTGACACAGACATCATAGATATTTTCTAATTGTCTTGATGGAACTTTTTCAGCAAGCTAGGCACATTGATAAATACAAAAGGAAATTGGGGATGAAGACTGCCATACCTAATTGTAATGGGAAAATCTGGTGTTTTATTGATAACAATATACAACAACAACAACATACTCAGTGAAATCTCACAACGTGGGGTCTGGGGATGGTAGAGTGTACACAGACCTTACCTCCACCTTAATAGGTAGAGCGGTTGTTTTCGGGAGACCCTTGACTCAAGACAAAGCATAATCACAGGTAAAGCAGGCAAAGCAAAGCAAAGCAAGAGAAACGGTCATACGAGAAATTAAAGCATTATGAACATACAGATAATAAAATCGAATACGTCATGGTAGTGCATTCTAACAACAAGAAACAATAGTTAACACATCTAAATAAGACAAATAAATTACACTAAAGAACACATAGTAGCATGAATGCATCAAACTACATGGGACTATAAAGCACTAATGCGCCTATAAATGTGGTAGACTAATCGAGCCTAAAGTAATAACACTACACTATAATTTTGTAAGCTTAAGTAGGACTACGCTCGACTACCTACTGCCCTTCTACCCTAATCCGTGTCCTCCACAACTCTCTATCTAAAGTCATGCCCTCAGTAAGTTGCACCTGCGTCATATCCCGTCTAATCACCTCTCCCCAATACTTCTTCGTCCTGCCTCTACCCTTCCTGAACCCGTTCATAGCCAACCTCTCACACCTCCGCACTGGGGCATCCGTGTCTCTCCACTGCACATGTATGAACTATCTCAACCTCGATTTCAGCATCTTAACCTCCACCGAGGCCACTCCCACTTTATCCTGGATATCATCATTTCTAATCCTATCTCTTCTTGTATGCCCACACATCCATCTCAGCATCTTCATCTCCGCAACTCTCATTTTTTGTATGTGCGAAGTCTTAACTGGCCAACACTCCGCCCCATACAACATCTTCGGCACCCTATAGAACTTACTCTTAAGATTAGGTGGCACATTTTTGTCGCACATGACTCCATATGCGAGTCTTCATCTCATCCACCCTTCCCCAATACAATGTGTGACATCGTCATCAATCTCTCAATTCCCTTGGATAATAGACCCTAGGTACTTGAAGCTTCCTTTCTTTGGAATGGCCTGAGTACCAAGCCTCACCTCCACGTCTGTCTCAAGATCCCTCCCGTTGCTGAACTTGCACTCTAAATTCTGTCTATCTCCAGCTTGTCGTTCACCTCATCAATCAAGATTATATCGTCTGGAAATAACATACACCATGGTACCTCCCCTTGGATTTGTCGCGTCAATCCGTCCATCACCAAGGCAAAAAGGAATGGACTAAGAGTTGATCCCTGGTGCAGCCCCATCGTCATTGAAAAGTGCTCCGAGTCTCCTCCTACTGACCGTACCCTAGTCTTGATAACAATATGGAAGTGGATATTATCATGAATACAAAATAACATATTACATTAGATCTGTTTATCCAAGATCAACAAAGGCATATGATACAACATTAGTCTATTCTAAGTGTCCTGCTTCAGAAAGGTTACTGTTATGGGATAACTTGTACGTTTTAGATAATACAATGACTTTACCATAAATAGTTGGAGGTGACTTCAATGTGGTGCTAATACAATGCGTCAGAAGAAAATATTACATCATTCTTTTACATGTCGGAAGAATAAATTATATACTTCATGATATCGGGTCGCTAAGGAGTGTTGCTAGACGCCATCCTTGATTAATATATTAATTATGATTAATTTACTACCGACCTGGACTGTCTCAAACATTTTGGAGGCATATTTCAAATGGATTATTATTATATTTTTTGTTAGCACAGAGAATATAATTAATATTGTGAATAAATTGGAGTTTTTTATTTAGAATAGAAAATTAATTATATCTCTTGATTGAAAAATATATATAGTACATATTTGGTATAAAGTCTTATATGGAATGTCCTTGAAGGACGTGCAACTTTAAAAGTCCCATAAGGACGACTTGGACTTGCAGAAAACGTGCCAACATTCCTTTCTCAAATAGAATCCAATTTAGAATTGGATTAGACTTTGGTTCAATTTGTTGCTCCCTTCGGCACTCATTTACCTCAAATAAATTATCACCTTAACCATAAAGTCTTTTGTACATTTTGAACTACGACTTTCATCATCAAGTTTGTCTTAAAATCTATCTATCCATAATTGTATTTTTTATCTTCCTACAATACTTCAAATGATAATAACACCACGAAACTACAAAGCAATTTACAAGTCTTAATTTACTAAATGGTACCACAACAGTGCATACCTTTTGCTATGTACAACCTACATCCTTATGAAATTAGAAGCGCCAAGAAAAAGCCCTTCAAACAGAATCCCCTAAAATTAACTCTCCATATCTCTACATGTACAAAACAAGCCCCATTCATCTTCAATGAAAGGATTGAAGAACTAGCACTTCCCTAAGGTACACTTAGAGACTAAAATCTACTGATCAATATAATCAAATCCAGCCCCAAAAAAACCTATGATTTCTACAACAGTAGTTGCACAAAACTTGTATAACTCAGCAATCCATCTGCATATATAAATCTCTGTGCAGCCAATCATCATCTTCTAATGCAAATAAGGTAACAGAAATGTCATCCAGTTTCTTCTTACTTAACTTTAACTTCCGAACCTTCAATTGCCTCGGAGCATTTGGCGTTTCAACATCATTGAATTCACTCAAAACCTTCTTGAAACCAAGTGTCTTTCTTGGTGTTGCATACTCAAAATGCAACCTTTTTGCAATCACAGTCTGTTCATTCAGCAAAAAAGACCATCTAACTAGTTAATAAAGGAAACCAATCCAACAACTTCAATAATGGAAATGAATAATAATTGACACTTACTGCTTCTCTAATTGCCCTTGATACATGAAACAACCTCTTCAAATCATCATGATCAACTCCACACACTACCTTTATCTGCATAAAAACAATTACTTTTCAGCAATATAATCCAACAGCATTGAATAAACATGCATTTAAAATTTAGCATTGGGTTAATTACTTACCAAAATATCTTGAGGCAAGTCTTCAAGAGGATACTTGTCATAGTTGAAAAATGAATTGTGACTACACACTTTCTTCATTGGTGTTGTGGGACTGAAATCAACATCCACTGTAATTCTTTTCCTCCCAAATGAGCTACTTCTCACTATACCCGACCCATAACTTTCACATCTTTTGCCCAATGCCATTTTTCTTTCCTTATAATTCTACTTCACTTGAACACCAAATTGCAAGACCTGATTTTTTAACAACAAAACCAATCAGATTCATCCAAATCCAACACCCCCAACTCATAAAATAAACAAAACAAGGGACACCCAAATCCAATAAAACTCTTATATATAATCTATCACTATCTAATAAAAATTTCTTCCCAACTATGTAATTGAACTAACCAAAGTAGAGCAGTATATATAGAAGTGTACCTTTAAATGAAGCCTTAATTTGGGTTGCAGCAGTAACGTATGTTCTGAACAAGGAAACAAATGAACCACCACCGCCTTTTAGTTTCTACAACTTTTACACCACTTCAATTGTACGAGGGTGTCTTTTTTTACTGTTTCTCTCTCAATCTTTTTTAGAAGTAAATATTTAAATTAGCTAATGTGTGTGATTTGATCTTGCCTAGAAGCCACTCGAAAAAAACTAGCCGTTTGAAAGGGACACGTTGCGAGATGGGAGAGGTTGAAGTGGGCTGTTTGGATGACGTGTTCGTGTTGGTCGGTTCCATGTCAGCAGGTCTGTACCGTACTATTATAATCAGCAGCTTAGGTTGAAAAGAGATTTAATGAGATGCTTACACGTCATTAGATATATGGAAGTTATTGGTGTAGTAAAATGCAGGTGACCTAAATAAAAGGATATTCAGATGTGTTTCACCTGAAAATTGCAATAATGGCCGTTTTATCAGTCAATGTCATGAGATAGGGGGCAAAATGTAATTATCTTTAATTTGACCTCAAAAGAACTTCTCACTAATGTATCCCAAAATGCTTTTAGAATGAGGATAAATTAAAAATTAATGAATTTATGAAAAGTTTGAAAAACATTAAAATGTTTACAAGTTAGATGTAATACAAGTACAATACCATCTAGCTAGAGGTGTCAAACTTAACTCATGAAATCATAACTAGCTCAACCCATTTAAGTTTGGGCGAATTATTGACCCGTCCATTTATTAGTTTAATCCATTTCAGTCTAACTCATTTTAACCTATCAAAAATTGGGTTGCCCAAATCGATCTATGATAAATGTATCAAAATATATTCAAAAATATTATTATTTTTATTTGATATGTTATATATAGCTACAATTTAATATTTTAAATTAAAATTTAAAGTTCTTAAAATCATACAAAACATACTATAAATTACCATTTTAACTGATAATTAATATTTTTAAGTATAAACTATATATGAAGAACTGAAATGATTCTTGAGGTTCATTTAATGAATTTAACTTTTTCCTTATATCATCACATTTAACTAGCCTGAACTCTTGTCTAAAGAAATATCATGAGTGAAACTAAAACTTAATAAATACCACAAATATCTATTCCTATATATAAATACAGATTTTATTCCCACAAATTAATAAAAATGTCAATATTTTCAGTTTATAATTTTCACATTATTATAATTATTTTATATAATTTAAATTATGTTACTTTACAGAATGTCGAATTGCTTGTGTCATGTTGGTATTTATAACTCTCCTGCCAACTTCCTTTTCATAAATAAATTTTTATTTAAAAATTATCTAATTAGGTTGCTAAGAAACTTTAATAATTATGAAGACTTATCACAATAAATATTTAATGTGTCATTGACTTATATTAATTATGTGTAAGGAAATATAATACAGATTATACTTCTTTAATTAAAACATTATTATTTTTATGTTTTGAGATTGGGCTCAGACTTAGCACGGGCCTCATGTAACTAGCATATATAGGATGTAGTCAAACCATATCAAACGACCTTTTTATCTTGTGTTCTCTATATGCAATGCTATAGGTATTGTCTATCAAAAATGATCTCTCTCTTTGCTATTATCTAATCCTTCTTCATATTTGCATTTTTATAACATTTGTTATGGGGTTATTTGCACTTTTGACCCTCGTTTGTGTTGGTCTTTAATTCTTGCCCGTTAAAACAAATAACGTTTTTCGTGGACATACGTTTATATATTCGCATCATAATATTCCACAAGTTATTGCCCTGGTCCTTAAAGAACTTATAATGAACTTATGCCCTGCTCATAAATTCGATTTTGAAGGATCAAACTTTAAAAACAACCAATTTAAACATCCACAAGTTATTTCCCTGATTCTTAAAGAACTTATGATGAATTTATGCCCTGCTCATAAATTCTATTTTGAAGGGTAAAACTTTAAAAACAATCAATTTTAAGGGCAAAAACTAATGATCATCCCATTTGAAGGGAAAATCGTGCAATCTCTTCTTTGTTATGTCATATGTGTATACGTTGGGCCAGGGGCGGAGCTACATGGTGGACAGGGGGGGCCGGGCTCCCCCTCAAATTTAAAATTTTCTAGTATATTACTAGTAATATTCATGATATTATAATAGAGTCCTCAATTTTTCGCTCCCCCTAGACCAAAAGTCCTCAATTTTTCACTCCCCCTAGCCCGGAATCCTGACTTCGCCCCTGCGTTGGGCCTTAGAAGTACTCATATAATATTGTTGTTTTTATAAGCGTTCTATAGAACTTATGTCTACTAAGCATCTTCTTCTCACATAGCTCTGCCGTAATGCCCCTTAAGCTTATTTTTATAAGGAAAAATAAAGTAGCTAAATATTGTTCTTCTATTCTCGTGTCACATTCACATTAGTCATACTAATTTTTTGGAAACACGACGTCTAGATATTTAAATTGACTACATTTAAGCACCACAATTCCATATAACTTCACTTCAACTTCATTCTTTTCACAAGGTAAACTTATAATGTTAATGTATAATCATGTCTTACTCCTACTCATCCTAATACCTTTAATCGTTAGTGTTTATCCATATTTCAAACTTATGATTGACTTCCTCACTAATTTTAGTTACATCTTCTGCAAATAGGTTACACTTGAAACATCATATTCTATACCAACATTTGCTTATTAATAATCAAGGTAAAAACATACCAATTAAGGCATATCCCGGATGTAAACCTACAATCAACTCCTATTATCCTCTTCATTATTTTCACACTCGTGACAACTTCTTTAACGTGGCTCCAAAGCATGCACGTGGATCACCTAGCTAGTTGAGACTAGCAGAGAATGAGAGTTTTCTCTCTCTTAAAGTGGCTGAGAATGAATAATTCTTCACAATCTGACAGTATTGATAGACTACAATTGTACATGAAGACCGTATTAGGATACATAGATGAAATTATTTTGATGTGGAAGACCTTCAGCATGCCTTTCCAAACCATATACTACTATAATGGTATTAGTGTTAGTAGTTTAAAGACAAATTACAAAGAAATTGTGGACTGAAAATAAAGTCATTAGCATTTCACTGAAATTTTCATGTTTCATCTTATTCTCCATGCATAATTAGAGGGGCAGGTTATATCTCTAGCTATAGCACAAAAAGCTCTGGAACGAGCAAACTCGATGAAAGAGCAAGGATTCACACTGGATATAGAAACATGCTATCACATAAATGAGGTAATGGTACAACTATTTTGTATAGGAAGGCTACAAGGGTTCACACTCAGAGAATTGAGAACTTTATTGCATGGACTCATGTACAACGTAGACATGTGTGGACTCGCCCATGCACGATTATCCATTCAGGAGAAAATCCTATTACAAGTTTGATCAAGGACTGGGATAATGGAGATTCTACCATATTGATACAGCTCAGAGTCAAAGGACAGTTGAAAAGCAATTCATGAATGATGTTGAGTTAGACGAACCAATAAATCAAAGGATTCAGAGAGTTGTTTGAGCAAAAGCTTTTTTTAACTGAAGAGTTACGAGACAAAACTAATTTCCCCAAAAGATTTTGACAAGGAAGAAAAATTAAACAAGATACCTGTGTATAGATCGTTTATCAGCTAATTCTATGAAGTCCCTCAATGAAAATGTTGAGAAAGAGATGATTGGTTTCTAATCTCTAACACAAGGTTGAAAAAGTGGATGCCTTCGCTATTTGAGCATTGACAAAAATTTAAGAAGATAATGACATGACTCGAGTCATTACCATGCATGGATAACGTTCAAAAATTGGAAGTTAGAAACACTTTCTCAAACTTTGATGTGTCTTTCTTTTACATCTATCAAATATGGAAAAGGATATAAAATACATCCAAATGAGGCAAATACCAAAAGTAACACCTATGAGCTAATAACTGGTGAATTATTTAAAGCAGCAGAGCTGATGTGCATACATTCATAAATAGTGCATACTCAGTTTGTTTAGAATGGATTTGCTGTGGTTGTATTTTAAGATGGTAAATGAAGGTGATGTCACCCTGTGATAGGAAAAGTTTATACACAGTAGGTACATGGATCAAGGTTATTGATGAAGGTCCTCATTAAGCTCAGATTTACCATTTGAGCCCCCAGAATTGGGGCTAACAGCATTTTCTAAGGATACTGAATAGGAGAAGCTCCACACAGAAACACAATTTTCATCACCTAAACAAGGAAAACACAATCATATTTAGAAATTTTCGTGTTAACAGAACATGAATGGTTTTGTAATAAAGCAGACCACTAAAACAACAAAGAACATTTCTTACAAAAAAGTGCAAACATTGACTTGACTGAGCAGATGATTTAAGCACTTTAGTGTCAAGGAAGGGAAACAAATAGGATACGAAGTATGGCAACAAATTTGTTTTCCAAAAAGGGGCAAATGAGGAATTCGACAGATCAAAGCATACAAAACATTGAAAATAATTTACTTCAGACGAATACAGAAGTTTGAACATATAATAATCTGGTGCATTATTCCAACAATGTGGGGTGAATGACTTTACCAGTAAGGAGTATATCCTCGTGGGAGTCATCTAAAACTCCAAATCTCCTGTGGCCTGATGAAGAGGCAGCCATTGGCAGGAAAGGATGAAATGAAAACCCATTAACCGTGTCTGAAACAGGATAAGCTGAGTAAGAAATAGAAGAAACTAGGTGGACCTTCTCTCAACTTATTCTTTCTGTGAACATAACGAAGTACCTGATGCAGCTCGGAAGCTGGATACCCACTGTCCGGTTTGAAGATTATAAATGTGAACTGAGCCATCCTAGTTAGACAAACAAGTATGAAAGATGACATCTTGAATTTCATTCTGACACAGAATGTAATTTTGAGCTAAGCGGAAGATTACCTGTCCTCCGGAGCCGAGATGATGACCTCGAGGTTCAATATCAAAATATATCCGCTGATTGGTAGTTTCTGATGATCTGTACATCCTAATTAAATGAAATCAAAAAGGGAACTTTAGACACTTGATCACTTAAGCACTCAGTCACAATAAATTCAAACTTACAAAATTATCATTATAGCTAATTACTGCATTAAATTGATATTATAGACATGAATAGTTCGAAAACTGTGAATATTGGCTGGAGGTTCGCTTCAATGAACTACCAAGATAAGATCTATCATTCTCTTTTTATAAATGGTTCGGCGTGTAGACCGATTTTTTGGAAGAGTTATAGCCCTTTCGGGAGTAACAAGTGTTTTCAGCATGAAAAAGCACTTCTTCATGTGTTTGGTAAACAGTTAAAGGTGCTTTTAATTTGTAGAGATGTGGAGAGAAAGACTTCTAGTAGAAACTCAAGTTTGAGCCGTCGACACTTCCTTTCCGCCAAAAATTAAGGCACCATTTGAAAAGACAATTTATCTACTACTAAATTATAAGTATTAAACTTTTTTACTAGTCTTATACCAAATCCTCTGCACCTAGCACTTGCCAAACTGCCTGTACTTCTTCTAGCACTACTTGCTTCTACAAAAAGAGCATCTTCAATGACTAACACACTCCAAAATTGGGCCTTAGCTACGGACAGAAAAATAAGTTCTTTTTCTTTTTTTCGATGAAACAAGTAATTTCAGTAATACTACAGCAAGACGCTGTTGTTTATACAGATAAATAAGAATGAAAGAAAATACATCAACATTTCCAAAAATTTATCCAACCATCCACACAAGTTGTATTTCCATTTTACACCAAAAAACAAAAGAAATAACAACAGAACTTTAGATTCTAGCCACCAAATTCTCAACCCTTCAAAATCCTACTTACACTTGCCAGAATACAAAGTGTAGCAGTGGTCCACTTCTTCTTCATAGCATCTAATTTGCTTAGTTTCTAGCTGTCCAATTCATCCACAACAAAGTTTGGTGACATGCAATAAAAAATAAAAGTTGCTCATGTCAACTCCCATAACTGTGAAAGTAAAATCACAATAAATAGTACAAAATTCACATTACTTCTTAGATGAATCATGCCAACCACTATGTGCCTTCTCCTCCTTGGGTTATCTATAGTCAAAATGGCTCCCGATGCACCACATTAAGAATGCAACCTTTTTTCGGGAAACTAAATTCTGATAATTTCTCAACAAAGATCTAGGATCTTCTCCATTAGATAGAAGGACATAGGAGGAGAATGATTGAAGATGATTCCTTCCGTACTATAAATCTCCTAAAATTTTCTATGGTTGTACAATCTCAGCAGGAATGGTTCCATCTCATTAAATGCCTAATTCTGTAGAGGTTTTCTAAAGATATACACATCATAACTTAGAACCATCTTTCTTTAGAACCTCAGCTACTGTGATCACCTCCAATGAGAATACAGTAGGAAAATCATCTTTTAGAGTACTATTTTCGCACCATAAATCCCACCAGAATCGCCTTCTACATCCAGCTGCTAAGAAGAATCCTATGATTTTTCTGATTCTTTTTATTCCCTTCATGAGTACTTTCGAAAACCTTGTCCCGTAAGAGGAAATGACACCTCTTTAGAGTACTACTATATTGATTGTTTCTGCATTTCGCGTTAATATTTTGATTTTCTTTTCTATGTCATTTAATATTCAGATTCCACCTAATTCATGGTGAGGTAGCTTAAGTGACACCAACATAACGCTGAAACAAGAGAAGGCAGATTTCTGCAATTTCTAATAAATTAGTCTCCAAATAATCCAAACAGTACTTTTAGTGAGCTGAGAAGGGGAGCCTTGGAGCGACGGTAAAGTTGTCGTGACCTATAGATCACAGGTTAGAGCTATGGAAGCAGCCACTAATGCTTGCATTAGGGTAGGGTGTCTACATCACACACCCTGGGGTGCGGCCCTTCCCCGAACCCTGCTAACGCGGGAAGCTTTGTGCACCGGGCTGCCCTTTTTTTTTACTTTCAGTGATCTCATCACTTTTCATGTAAACACTATGTATACAAAACCAAGAGGACACTCAAACAACATGGTACCAACTTCCTCTAAACAAGTTATAAGGCCTATGGGGCAAAGGAAAACTTGAGCAGCGCGGGCGTGGCTATCAAAGTAATATTTTTTACAGGTTTGGCATCAAAAAGCTTATTTTCTAAAGGAAAAACCCAATGAATAATGTTTGAATCTCCTGTTATCATCGTATAAGTAGGATCTCAACACTGTCAAGCAATAACCATCTGTTCCATCATTAAACAAAATAGACCACTTCAGATGATACAAGTCCCCCTCCAGGAAAAGGATCATATGAACATATATAGTGTTATTTTATAGGACAAGGAAACTGCTAAAGGATGATCACATTTCTAGCAAGAAGGTGAGACATCTTCAACTTGTGAGATACAAAAAAAAATTGAAGAGGAATGTATTTCAATAATTTCTTTACTGAACAGAAACAGAACCATCCAGACAATCATTCCAACATTCCAGTTCCCTGAGTGTCCAATCAGTAGAAAGAAACTTACTTGTAAACAATGTCAACAGTCTTCCGAATGTCCCAGCACAGTATGTAAGGGTCCTAAAACAAGTTTGAGATGAACTTGGTCAAACATATGTTTAGCACAACATGCATGCATGACAAGATGGCACTAGCATACATGTGACGATAGAGAAGAAGTGAGTCCGAAGAGGAAAGGGTCCAAGTTTAGATGATAAATAGATAAGTGAAGGAAATCAAGAAGTAGCAGATATTCCTTTCAGCCAATTTAGCTTAAAAAAAGTTATAATTCTCTGGATGAAGCTTGAAGGAAACAAGAACAATCTTATTTTAAAATTATTAATTAAGTTACAAACTATACACTTAAAAGTCAAGGTAGAAGTTGAATAGATTGAACTACATCAAAATATCTGACATAGTTGACATGAAGGGTCATCTAGTCAAAGCTTACTATGGAAAGTATATGAGGGTCATCTAGAGAGTAGCATGGGCCTCCTTTCCCTAAACCAGCAAATATCTGAGAACTTTGGAGTTGGTCGACACATATATATGCACTAACAGACTAATACATAAACTGAATTATAAGAACCAAAACACTAATCTCAAGATATATGAAACCCGCTAACTTTGTTATGGATAGAGAGGAGAGAGAAGGAAACCTATTAAATTGATACTAGAAAATTAAAGGCAAAGTGGTCAATTATACATTCGCCTGAAGCCATTTTTATAGATATCCTATAAGGTGGAGTGGGTTTGGAGGAACGTGAGAAAAAAACGAACATCATACACTCACCAACTTTGTTCTGCATTCCCCCTACTAACAACTTTTGGCACTAATTCTAGTGTACCACTAAAATCATAAACTGCTTTCCAGATCTCACCTCATCTAAACTCCTAACACAATAGGAGAAAAAATAAAAGGAAAACAAAGCTAAAAGAAGAGATCAGACAGAAGAGCAGGTGCTAGGATCATTAATAAACAGGAAGTATCCAAGTCTGAAATATGGTTACCATTACATATTGATGAATAATCAAACTCATTCTCTTCCATTAATGTTGATCGTGCGAAAGCATTTCTCTGTTTAGTAATAATTTGCTTTTGTAATGAGCTGTACATATCTCACTTTTGGTAAATATAATTCCTAGTTACCAAAACAAAAAGTTCAGAATCTTGCACATTATGTGGAGTTATTACAACCTAAATCACTTTATCGAAGACTTATGGTAGCTATAGTGATTTAAGTATTACTTGGTTAAACCAAAGATGTCTAAACTATTCCAGTAAACTGTTTAGCACCGAAACAGATCCTGGGGTCCACTCTGCCCAACTTAGAAAACAAGAAACTGTTTAAGGTGGAAAGTGCATTGTCCCATTATTTATGATGGATATAATGAAATTATAGATCCAGCACTCTCTTTGCAGAGGAAGGACCAAACAAAAGGCCAACCCAATGTTAATTAGGCATTGAAAATAATGAACAGTAATGTACCATCATTCTTACCTTCCGGCCACCAGTGTACAAGTAGTTTCCGTCTTTGGAGAATTGGACCTATTAAGTGAATATTATGGTTGAAGAATCATTTGAGGATTTGAATATAGGAAGAAATGAATGATAGCTCTACTAACTTACATGTGTAACCCCACCTTCTTGACCATGCAAGACATAGAGAAGTTCCATGTTATCTTCCCTATGTATGGCAGTAGTTTGGCTATAGGAGCCTGTTGCCAGCAATCCTGAATGGCTTGGACAGAAAGCAATTGACGATATAATGCCTAAACAGATAAGAGAAAGCTGTCAGAATAATAAATGTATAATGAGGAATAATGCTGGCATTAAAAGTAGGAGAATTAATTAGCTTCAACTAGAATTTCTAGTTTCACTTTGAGATAACTACCAGGTTGATGTGTTTGACACAGATGATTATTAGCTTATTGTCTTATTTATAGAGTCAAATGTTAAAGAAGTGATCATAAAGAGAAGCAGCTAGCCGAACATACCTGATTGCCCTTCTTTATTTCCTTGAAGGGTGGAGTGCTGGGTAAAATCTCTGCCAGGCCGATGAATATCAAATATTCTTACGGATTTGTTGTAACCAGCAAATATCCTAATTCGAAAAGAATGAAGAGAAAATGAAAACTTTCTTCTAAACGTAGCATATTAATTGCTGAAGTACCGAAACAAAGAAAATGAAGCAAATCACAATACCACATAAGAAGTTATTATAGTGCATATGAAGTAAGAAGATACTAAAAGAAAACTGAAAACGCATTAGTCTTAAAATCTATAAAATAAAATAAAAAAACAAAAAGGGAAAACGATCATTTGTGAGGACAGAGTGTCAAGATTAGCAACCACCTAAAATTGGCAACTAGGCCTCATTACTGTCATTCTAATCACGCTGTCAGAAAATATGGATAGATTACTTCTTCAATAAATCAAAAGAGCTCATTTATGTGTGATACCTACAATGGTATTGTGATCATACATACATATTGCTCCCAAAATTCTAGCATTCTAGCCAACAAGTGGTATATTTTTTATAATTGTGGTGCCCGGACAGCTTACGCGCACCTCGACTAATTCCCACGATATTTGTTATCTCCCATTAGCAAAAATAACTATCCACCAAGGCCTGGACAAACGGAAAGAAATCAGCTAATGTTTTCACTTCCGCTGCGATTTAAACCTGAGACCTCATGGTTTTCAACCCACTTTACTGACTTCTAGGCCACACTCTTGGGTGCACAAGTTGGTATTTCCACTTCAGACAAAAAATTAACGGAAGAAATAGAAAAAACTTGTGACCCCCAAGAACGCACTCTTGACCTTCAAAAGAACACCTATTCTTGCCTTTCCACAAAATCCAAAGATATATGCCTCCATAGCTTCTTCATATCCACTTTGAAAATTACCTAACTTATTTTTTTTATGAAGTGAAAATTACCTAACTTGTATCATCAGTTCCATTTTATATGGGCTTCTCTTTTGGTTTGTTTCGAAAAAGTTGACAACTTATTATATTTAGAAACTCTTTAATTTTAAATTCACATATTACCCTTAATAGCATGCTCTTATAGGAATTGGCATGGCATGTCCAAAACCCCTAGATAGTATATATCAGTGGTACTTTGGTCTGTTATTTGTTTATAAATAAAGACACGCACACACACATATATATATAGAGAGAGAGAGACCTTATGTGATCAAAGTCTTCCTTTCTTTCTTAAACTTTGTATTCAGTCAATCACCACCACATAAAATGAATCAGAGGTACTAATTATTTTTCACGTTAGCTTTATAACCAGATAGAAAAAAAGTACTACATTTTATTTGCCAAGATAGCTGGAAAATTAATTCTGGATAGCTTCTCTACTAACTCAAAATTACAGCTCAACTAAATCTCCTGACTATTTGCATTACCCAAGTAAACAGGTCTGGCAGTAATCATATTTGACAATCTGGAAACATAAATCATGTCCTGTGGAAGTAAACTCTTTAATCATCGATCAAATAAGCGGAAAGAGTATTCTGTACTAAACCTAGTAAACTAATGAAAATCAGAAATCATACAGCATCAGTCATTTTTATAATTTCATTGACCGCAAACAAAAATCTATAGAGTGTGCTATGTTTCTTTTTTTTCCTTTCTTTTTAAAAAAATAAAAATAAAAAACTACTCAGAAATATAAAAGAAAAATGGACTGGGTGCCTCTATATGAACAGTGACCACAAGAGCAAGGAAGGAGACAAGCACCTTGATAAAGAAGAAATTCTTACTTAGTCCCTGCGGGGTTGAAGGCAGTTGAAAAGGCAGCAGTGATCTCATCCATGGCATCATAAGCACGGTATGTACAGCGCAACTGCAACCACCCAAGAAAAGATAATGTAGGGAAGAATATCTTCCTAGCTAAGCTTGTTGAGCAGCTACACAAATCATGGGTTTCTAGTAACCTATCAAAGAGCAGCGAGAGGTAAAAGCATCTGTAGCAACAGCTTTAAATACTATGACACACCTGTCCAGTAGTGGCATCCCAGAGATGAATAGGGTGATCACGGGTAGTACTTGCGAAAACACATGTCTCGGGACCTGGGTCATGAAAGCAAACTCTAGTTAAATTTTTCAAATCACCATCAGCATTACCACAAACAAACAAAAAAACAAGGCAATTGACAATTTGACATACTTGAAGAAGACATATAGGGATACCAGCAATAGTCATATACAGACTCCCCGTCACTCATGACAAGGCTTGCAGCATAAGAATCTGAGATACAAAATCATATCACGTTTAATACTGAACATGCATGATCGACAAATTTCCATATCGGAAGTAACTAATTCCACAATGTTGCTTCACATTCAAACCTAAGTAAACTAGTAGCATACAAATTTACCTGTATCAGCAGCTGATGAAGAAAAATCAGCAAGCCCTCCGCTTTCATCATATGGCCTATCAACGAAGCAGAGCAAAATTAACAAAGCAACTCAACGACAATGGAAATGCTAGAATAACTGAGTACCGTTTTCTACAATGTGCCTCATAGTCAGCCTTACAATAGCACCAAACACTATCTGTCAATCAATCCATTAATTGTGTCTCAATCACAAACTCCTCGGTGTCTTCTATATGAATTCACTATATCCATTCCCCTCTATGTTCATATGATTCATCATATCATGACAATTTCAATGCTAGTTGTCAACCTACCACAACCTTTCTTCTTATCCAAGCTTCAACCGAAAAACACTAAGCTCACACAGGCAGAGTTAAATGAAACTCTATCCACCAATAAACTTTACGCCCCCAATATCCAATCACCAAAAAAAAAAACTAACTCAAAAGAGTTGTCTTTATAAAAGAAAGTACAAAAAGGTTACTCTTTTACACTTCACAGTTATTCAAGACTTAAAATTTATAAATTTCTTATTTTTCTCTAGATAGAAATTATCATTGTTCATAACTATATAGTAAAACATATAACAATTCAAAAGGTAGGACAAAACTTACAAGGTATATAAACAAAAGGTATTATCATCAGAGCAAGTGAGGAAGCCAGAACCATCTGGGGACCTACCAAAAGAAAATAACCATGAGACAACAACAACAACATACCCAGTGTGGGACAAAGACCCTTTCTCCTTAGCCAACCAAAGTCTTCTGATGGCAATAACCGCCTTTCCCGTGAAAAGTAAAGTGGTGTTCTCTCTACTCAGGCTTTAGGCTTTATTACTGACTTTTCGCGGTTGATCGCACCTTGCACCTAAAGGAGTCGGTCCTTGTGAGGAGGAGGACTCTTCTCTTGCTGTCAAAAGTGATTACCCATGGTCTATCAGTGTAGTCCCACAAGTGGGGTGGGGTCTGGGAAGGTAGAGTGTAAGCAGAACTTACCCCTACTTGTTAGGTAGAGAGGTTGTTTGCGATAGACCCTCGGCTCAAGAAAATAACCATGAGACTACATAGAAAATAACAGAAAAAAACAGGGCATTTAAAGAAATGGGGGAAAAGGAATACCATTTGACACCCTTTAAGAAATTATTAGGGTTCGAATGAGTCTTGAACTGGTTGAAGAAATGATAAGTTCTATATGGGGGTACATCATATTGAATAACAGGCCAAGGGTAAGGTTCTTCAGATGGTTGTTTCTCTGTAGTTTCTTCTACAGCTTCAGTTGGGGTTTGCTGCTCTACATCATCTTCTTCGATTGATGCACTAATAAGCTGTTGCTCTAAAGCTTCTTCCCCCATTGTTAGCGCCAAGAAAAGAAAAAAGTGTTTGTGGGGTTTTGGGTTTTAGCTTTGATTGTAAATTGTTATGGGCTTTAACTTTGTCATCATTATGCCAAATCCCCTATGCAAATCTTTACGGCTCATTTGCACTTTCACCCTTCCTTGTGTTGGCGGTTAATCTTTGACTCTTTAACTTATGCACAAGTTATTTTAAAATCCCACACAATTTGTGTCAGCAACTTTTTAAAAAGAATTTATGTCCAATAAACATAAATTCGTAAAAATTAAAGACCAGTCCATTTGAAGGACAAATCGTGCAATTAAATGAATCATTACTCCAAAATCTTTGATGAGTTGTAAGTTGCCAAAATAGTCAAGTGGTCACTTCTAATTATTTGAGTAAAAAAAGATATTCTTTGAGAATTTATAGGG
Source organism: Przewalskia tangutica (assembly GCA_029844215.1). NCBI lineage: Eukaryota > Viridiplantae > Streptophyta > Magnoliopsida > Solanales > Solanaceae > Przewalskia > Przewalskia tangutica. The sequence goes on along the minus strand of CM056727.1, from coordinate 31,472,876 downwards.
AAAAACTCAAATGTATCGTCGAATTATTAGAATTGATTTAAGCATGTCATTCATGGATAGTTGAGCATATTTATGCTATTGTCGTGAGTCGTGACCAAATGTACACATTTGTACCATTAAGGCTGGTCAGTGGGCCGGGACAACTAAATCCCGATCCGGCTCGATCCCGTCCTGTCCCAATTTTACTGTGTAAATTAGGAGATAGGGATTGACTCTAGTAAGATTCGAAATTGGGATGGGACAAGCGCATATCCCGCCTATCCCCGTCCCGCCCCGATCCCGCACCGGCCCCGACCCGTTTCTGCCAAAAAGTAACCATTGCACAAACGACCATTTGCAATTTTAGTCGTTGGCAACGGCTACAAACCGCCATTTTAGCCCCCCCCCCCCCAACACCACATAAACCCCTCGATCCCTTAATATTTATTTTTAACCCCCAAGTATATTTACACATTAATCATGTTTCTCAACTATAAATAACTCATTTTCCTCTTCATTTTTCTCACAAATCTTCCTACCATCTCTATAATCTCTCTCTTTCTCTCTGTCTACAAGTCTAAATTGCACACTAAATATTATATTTTATTTGCTAATTTCTATCAAAGTTTAAAATTTGAGAGGGAGGTTGGCAACTAGCTTGAGGATCATCGAGCAAAGTTTCAATTTTCAACCTCCATTACACGTCGACGTTACATCAGGCGTTTGGTACACTCGTTCCTTTTTTTATTTAAATTATTATTGTTTAATTTTAATTATCATACTTAATTTTCTTGACTTTAATTCTTTATTTGCATAATTATAATGGAATGAGGTGGACGTTTTTCTGATAGAGGTAGTAGGGGTAACAGGTGTAAGGGTGCATCTAGTAATCCTAATTATGATAATTTCACTCATGTAGATGCAACTGAACTTTTTTATGTTGATATTAATGCAAATGTGCAATCATTAGATCATGATATATATTATGCATCTCCGACTACTGAATCGGACTATGATTTAGAAAATGAATTAGAAGATAATTTAGATAACATATCCACTAGTGCAGCTCCATCTCGGGCTCAGACTGAATCTCAAGTTGAAAATGGAATCCCTCCCATTCCCCTAATATGAGAAAAGGCTAAAACAACGAAAATTAAAATCACATGCATGAGATTTTTTGAAAGGGACATTCCTAATCAACTAGCTATTTGTAACATTTATCGCGAAGCTTATAAATTTAAAACTTGAAGCTTACAAAGCAAGGTATAACCAATACTTGATTGAAAAAACGAGTATACAAATGCCTTCCGGGTAGATGATTATTGAGATAAAATTTGGAACTTATTGCATTCTTATAGATTTTTTTAGCTACTGAGGAATTTTCTGGTATTTATTATCCTACTATTTCATCTATGTTATTTTATATAGCTCTAATATTTTTGTTATTTAATTAATATAAGAAAAAATCAACGTACGCTCCATCTATTACCAAAATGATTGTAAAATTTAAAAAATATATTTTTCTATTCCCACTATTTATTTTATTGGTGTTTTATTAAATCCTACTATTAAAGTTTACGGTTGTAATGCCCTTATTGAAATGATTATGAATGACTAGAAATACTTGAAACAAAACCAACTAAAGAACATGTTATCTCTATCATACAAACACAATGCAAAACTATGTATATGTATTACCAAGAGAAAAGTGCAAATAATCAACCTACTTTCGTATCATATTCTTCTATTTCACTTCAACCTTATAAAAAATATGTGGTTTCTGCTTCAAGTATTCAAGGCCTTCGAAATAGAATGTATAGTGTTCAACTGCTTCATAAATTAGCGAGTTTGATGTTTATGTTTTGCAGAGTGTTGTACCGTTCGAATCAATTGCTAATGAAAATGAACGTGAAGACTTGCTGAAATACTGGATGAAGAATCAAAAGACATTTCTGACTCTATCAAAGATGGTCCGGGATGTGTTGAATATTCAAGCGTCATTTACAACTTCTGAAAGTCTTTTGTGTTGGAATGTTTCAAATAGGAGAGCACCGACAATTATTGACGGGAGACTGTTTAGATATTGCAGTTTTATTTAGAGATTGAATTAAAGTAGAGCGTAGAAGGTGCGGTCAACCAGAGATCAATGAAGAAGACGACCACAATTACAACGAAATCTTATCCGATTGGAGCAGAATATGTAGGAGGGGAATATGTTGTCATTTTCATCTCCATTGTTGTTTACGTGATATTTGTGTATATATATATATACACACTAGTTTTTGGGAATATGTGTGGCACATTAATCCCCTATCATTATTATAAATTTTACAAAAAAGGCTCAAATATGCCATCAAACTATCGAAAATGACTCATTTATGCCACTCATCAATAGTTTAGCTCATTTATGTCATTGCCGTTATAAAAATGGTTTATCCATGTCATTTTTTATTAACGTCAAATTTACAATACCAGATATGACACGTGACCTCCAACTAGATTATGGTTGTGGGTGGGTCGGGTGTATGGGTCGGATTTTTTTATTAATTTGATATTTAAAATTGAGCTTGTTTAATTAAACGACGTGGACCTCTGATTGGAAGTCGCATGTAATATCTGTTATTGTAAAATCAAAGTATAAAAAATGACATGAATGAGTCATTATTATAACGACGATGACATAAAATCTGTTGACGGGTGGCATAAATGAGTCATTTCCGGTAATTCGATGACATATTTGAGCTTTTTCCGTAAAATTTATATATATTTAAAAAGTTTTAAGTGATAAAATAGAAAATGTTGAAATCAGAATATCAATTTATCATTTAAATTTTATTTATTAAACAAATTCATAATAGAGGGACGTGTATGTTTCTACAAAGAAATATCTTGTTGCTAACTAATAGTATAATATAGCCTCTAATGATACGAATATGTTAATAAATTCTTGCTCTAAATTTAGTAAATGCATGTTAATATCTTTAACGAAATTAGCAAAAACATGACGAAATATTCATTTTTACAAAACTTGCAAATAGAGTACGTTCAAATGTAGGATGGTTTGTTTAGAATTGGATATAATTTCGTAGGTTAAATGAAAAATAAAATTCAACTTGCACTCACTAATTAAACATTTCAATTTACTCAGCAAAATTCAGAATTTGCAGATATTAACTTAAGATAACACTTCAAAGTTTTTAATAACGCAGTCTCAAAATTCATTTAGGATAACAATAAAAAGGAATGAATACAAAAAAATGTAGAATAAATTGAAGTTATATCTCAGCGGAAAAAAATCATCAACAACAACATATTCAGTGAAATTTCACAGCGTAGAGTCTGGAGATGGTAGAGTGTATGTAGATCTTATCTCTACCTTGTTAGGTAGAACGGTTGTTTCCGAAAGACACTCGGCCCAAGACAAAGCATAAGCACAAGCAAAACTAGAAAAACGGTAAGCTCCACTAGAAAAAATCATTCACTAAAATTACAATACATCCAAATTCTATAATCCAAATAGATTGACAAATAATCAATTAATTATGATACTATAGAAGAATCATGCATACAAACACAAACATAATTTATACTTGTAAACCCCATGCAATAAGAGAAAAAGCACCTAGGGAAGCAGTGTAGGGATTTGTTGGGTGTAAAACATACAAGTAAGGCACAGCGGAAGTTTAAAATTTTGAGTAAACTTACTTGCTCCAACAAACGATTCTGGTATGATTATGCGATAATTCAAATCTGCAAAGACATAAAAGAAAACTTACAGTCTTTACTAAAAGGTGCGCACGCGATTGTCAATCCGGGTGCAAGCCTTGTCAAGATATTCCTTTGCCCAAGAAAGCTAGGAAATCTTGACAGAGGTTTGAGAGAATTTATTTCCTGAACTCTAAGTTCAGAAAGTGAAAAATGAGTTCTACTGAAATTATGGGTTAAGTGCCAAATATATAGTGAGGAAACCCTAAACCTAATCAGATTTGGATCAGGCTTCAAAATCTGACCCAAATTCAATTGCGGTGGGCGAACCGGGCCCATCGTTATGCGATTCCTTTATTTATTTTCTCAGACGTTTGATTCTAATTAAATCCAAAACTTAATTTTAACTTAATTAATTAATTTTCATCAAATGAAAATTATCCCATAATTTATTATAAAATAAAATATCTTGATTCAAAATCCGATATTTTACATTCTCTCAATATACCCTTAGACCGAAAGGACAATCGACTTAGTGTGACCCTTTAGGCCTTCACACATCGGCACTTGATCAAATCAAGGTTCACACGGAACTCTAGACTCGCCGCGACTGACCCAATATGTAAAGACGCTTACAAGACTCAAGTAAACAAACCTCATGTGAGATGATAAATTCCTTTCATTCGCGCAGACACTCGATCAAGCTTAAGATTTGCCAAGTGTCTATCCAAATGGCTTGATCACCTTATCTCATCTATATTAGTCGACAACTAGACCATATCCTAGATATGTCTCTCGTGATCGCCAATGACTGGTCGACCTAACATCCGTGAAGTCGAGTGTTCTCTCGAAATTCCAATCGAGGAATGAATCATATTCTCGCTCAACTACCACATTCAATCTACTTCAGAATGCACCCAATACAAGTCGCTGCCTCAACCTATAAGGCATTTGAGCTTAGGACGTGATCAAAGTGCATTGCTCGTAAACAAGGCGATATTGACCTCAAGTCTGGGCGACTTATCTCTCACGTGCCGATAATACTCTAGACATGTATAACAAATAGTTTATCCAGGTATGTCAATACTCCTCAAGAGTATCCATGTGTCCATCACTAGCAACTATTGCTTGATAAGTAGTGAGATATACTACATTCTCTAAGAATGTGATGCAGACCACATCTCGACTTATAACATATCATTGATATCCCATTCTCAATGATCATTAGTCTAGGCTATTTTAAGAACTACACTCTATCATTAATATCTCACACTATTAATGACAATGTAAGTTCAAGGGATGCACATTAATGAATAATATAAACAATCAAAATAATAATTCAATAATTGCAAATGCCAAGTATATATTAATCTTATTAATAATATGAATGTGTTCAAGTACATGTGCTCCTAAAATGATTGTTTCTAGGACATATATACTTTCAATCTCCCACTTGGCCTAGAGTCAATCACCAATGTATCTAATGCCCATATTTTCGAAATGACCATTATGCTTGACCAAGCTTAATGGTTTAGTAAATGGGTCTGCTAGATTACTTTCGGTGGGAATATAGTCTATCTTTATTTCTTACGCTCCACCATCTCCCCGAGAATGTGGTATTTCCTGGTACACGCTTGTTTCTATTCGTTGATCTTGGTTCCTTAGCTTGAGCAATCGCACGATGTTGTCACAATAAATCGTTATCGACAACCGTACTGAACAACCCCTAATTCCTTTAAGAACTCGGATATCGCGACAGCTTCTTTACCAGCTTCCGATCCAGCTATGTACTCGGCTTCTGTAGTCGAATCGGCAGTTGTAGCTTGCTTGGAACTCTTCCAACTAACTACTCCACCATTTAAAATGAAGGCATAATCAGACTGAGATTTGAAGTCATCAAGATCTGTCTGGAAGCTAGCATCAGTGTACCCAGAAGCTACTAGCTCCTTTTGTCCGCCATAGACTAAGAAGTATTCTTTAGTTCGTCGAAGATACTTAAGAATACTTCGATCGCTTTCTGTTCCTCCCCGTGATTCTGCTGAATTTGCAAGTCATGCTAAGCATAGGCCACATCCGCCTCAGACAGTCATGGCATACATGATTGATCCTATAATCAAGATATGAGATTCTCTTCACGCTGCTCAAGTTCTGCAATGATGGAAGGACAATCCTTCCTTGACAACTTGATGCCTTGACCCATAGGAAGATTCCCTTTCTTGGAATTTTCCATAGAGAAACGTTTTAGCACTTTGTCTATGTATACGGATCGTGATACCCAATAATCTATTAGGTCTATCTCTCAGAGATTCTAATTCCAAGAATGTAGCAGCTTCACCCAAGTCCTTCATCACGGGCGTTACGATAACCATTCTTTCGATTGCATGAGAGCTTTATTGTCCCATTATCAATATGTCATCTACATATATAACAATGAAGACAATGCTCTCATTTGTGCGCTTACTATAAACGCACGGATCTTCCTCGCTTCTAACAAAGTCAAACGATTTGATTGCTTTGTCAAAACAAATGTTCCAACTCTTTGAGGCTTGCTTAAGTCCATAAATGGACTTTTGTAGTTCAGATACCGCTTGGGTCAGTCTTAGATGTAAAACCCTCCGTCAGTATCATATACACCTCCTCAATTAGATTATCATTGAGGAAGACGCTTTAACATCCATTTGTCAAATATGATAATCATAGTATGCAATATATCGCTTATAGCAAGCAAAATCCGAATGGACTTAATCTTTGCAACAAAGTAAAAGGTTTCATCATAATCGACCCTGTGCCGTTGATTATAACCTTTAGCCACCAATCTTGCTTTATAAGTCTGTATTTTGCCATATGCATCAATCTTCTTCTTGAAGACCCATTTGCATCCTATGGGTCTAACTCCTGTTGGCAAGTCAACCAAGTTCCATACTTGGTTTATGTACATAGACTCCATTTCGGATTTCATGGCTTCTTGCCATCTCTGTGAATCAATGTCTAACATTGCTTCGTTGTAGATAGTAGGCTCATCATCATCAGGAATATCTATCTCATTATGTGTTTCAACAAGGAGATTAAGTCTTTCAGGTGCACGATGAGTCCTAGTGGTCCTACGGAGTTGAACATTCTGCGTTTCAGTGTCTGCTGTATTTTGATTTTGAGAAGATGTTTGTGTGTTGGACAATCCACCACCTTGAGAACTTTCAGGAATATCATTTTGAATAGGATGATTGATCGGTGTATTTTATATACACTTTTTGAGTCATTTTTAGTTAGTATTTTACTCATTTCATTTATGTTTAGTACAGTATTAGGGTCGTTTTCCTTTCTTTTGTGTCACAGCGGTCAAAAATGGAGAAATGACGAAAAGGAGATGAAATGAGCATAAAAGAGATGAAATTGCACACAAAAGGGCCAAGAAATGAAGTCTAAGAAGTTCCGGGAATTATAGAGAAAATCAGACGAAGTCCGGACGAGAAAAGATTTAAACGGAATTCGCCAGAATGTCACGGCCGCGCACGGAAGGTAGCCGCGGCGCCAAAGAGCTGAAAGTCCCAAGAGTTGTTGAATTTGTACGGCTGCGCGCTCAGGGCCGCGCCGACGCTGAATCAGGAAGTTGGCCGAAATTTGACATGCTTTAATCCTAAAGCGATAACTTTTCCTTCTTAAAGGGATAACTTTTCCTACCTAACGGGAAACCTTTTCCTACCTAAAAACCCTTACCTAAAAGGATTCTAATAACTTTTCCTACCTACACAAATCCTTAACCCTTCACCTAAAGGATTCTTTGGCTATAAATACTCTACATCATTAGAAGAATTATTCATTCTCCATTCTACCATTCACCATTCTACATCCATCCTTCCACCAATCCACCTTGTCAATATTCCACAACACAACCCTCGATGCTTGGCTCGAGACTCATTCTTAGTAATTTTCTTTTCTTTCTTTTACTTTATTTGCTTTTTATGATGAACATGGAATTAGTTCTTGTCATATTCATGGCTAGGAACTAATTCTCTTATAGGCTTTCTATGTTGAATTCTTGAACCTTATGTTATAAAGTAATGACGCTTATGGTTATTATTCTTATTGAGAGATCTATCCAATAATTGAGTTGAATTCTTGTAGCTAATTGACAACTAGTTATCACTATATGATTTCTAATCGATTCGAAAAGGAGGATTGTGAATATCTGTAAGTTGGGTAGACGGTCTTGAATTGGGGATGAAAATACCTCAATTAGATTTGAAGCGTTGATGAGGCTTAACAACCCTAATTTTGCATCGCGCGCGTGACGGCCAACTAGGTTTTTGCTTAATCCTCCTATAGAGTTACCCTTATCAAAAAGTTAGGTAAGGAACAATACTGGGTTGAGTGTTTATATAACCTAACGGAGTATAAAACGATTTCAGAAACCTGCTTTCTCCAAAAGAAGAACACCATAAGTAATGCATTAACAAGTAACATAAGCGGATAGTAAGGATACATAGAAGCCCTATTCTCATCACATCTGAAGTAATTCTTTACATTTAAATAGCTTTTGAAATTCTTAGTTATAAACAACCAGTCAAGTATTAATTCGCCAAATAGATACTATAAAATAGATAGTTGGTACTTGAACCCTAATCCTAGAGGACGATATTCAGTCTTATCTAAGACTATACTACTTGATACGATAACGTGCACTTGCGTTTAAAGTGTGTGCATATTACGCCCATCAAGTTTTTGGCGCCGTTGCCGGGGATTAGGCAATAGTTCAATATCAAATTATCTATTTTTAATTTCTAATTTGGTTTTAATTTTTTTATTTTTACGTTTTTTCGTTATTAAAAAAAAAAAAAAAAAAAATCGAGGTGCCGTGATTCGTTGTTGGTTTTGATTTATCTCAGGGATCCTTAAGACATGGATTTCTACTGTCAATATGATCGAGCTCCAACCATAGAGGAAGAGAGAGAGGAATTACGAGAAACTCTACTCGCCTCACGGTGTCCCAAACCTGGTTCACGGACGAAATGAGGTTGGGTATAAAGAAGTTGGAAACGCAAATAGCGTAACTCGCGATCATATTCAACAAATAACAAAGAAATTGAGGAGCACGAATCACAACCAACTATTGAGGAACTGCAAGACAAGGTGTAGAGAAGGAGAAGAGTGCAGAGATCCAATTATTCACCTTCGATTCCTTGGAAAATCTTTTTCTTGTACCTATTGCGTAAGAAACACCACCAATCACAAAGTTGACTCCCAAACAGAAGTCAAAACCATCAAGGGCACCCCTAGAGTTGAAAGATGTAGGAATCTCACCGATCCCTACATTAGAGAGAACCTAAAAGACAAGCATGTCTTGTATACTTGGGGATAATCGATATTTGAGGCCCTTGTTTGAAGCAATTGTTGTAGTTGAAGTGAGACCGCAACAATAACTCGCGGATTGCAAGCAGTCGCGAAGGATCCAATGGGCACTCGGAAAGGTTAATTGCGTCCGCTAAAAGACGTTAAAGACAAATATTTGGGAGGCAACCCAATGTTTTTAATTATGTTATTTTAATTTCGTCTTTATTTTATTTTATTTTGTCTCAACAGCCTCACGGTCTTGGGTTCTTGTTTTGTGTTGTTGGATGACAGTGGATCAAAGTCAAACCGAGGAAAAGGAGCAACAAAAAAAAAAGCGAAAGCAGCCGCGCGCGCCAGACCGGGCCGCGCGCGAACCTGCAGGTCACAAGATTAGCAGCGCGCGCTGAATCTCGTGCCGCGCACCGAACTTCAGAGCCATATTTCCGCAAATTCGAATTTTTCATCCTGCACTCCGCATGCATCACTGTGTCAAGAAGTTGTCATTTTTCTTTATTTTCTTTGAGTCTTGCATACACATCGGGGACAATGTGATTTAAGTTCGGGGGTGTTTTATTTGGTCTTGTTATGTTTCAATTAAGTCTTTTTTTTATTGTTTTGTGTTTATTTTGAGTCACAAATTTTTTTTTCTTTTTTTCTTTCTTTTTCATAATTACCTATCAAAGATCATGTACTTTGTAGTTGCTAGAAACACCTAGTGAAGGAAGGTGGAATAATGTAATGGAATTAGAAGCAACTATCTAAACACCTAGGTTAGATATGCCAAAACTCACAAAAATCTCATCGGAGTTTCTTGCTTAAAATTGTGCATGCTAAATTATGAAAACCTATGTGTTATGATTGCTTGCTATTTGAGGCTAAATAGTTAGGATATGCATGATAGGGAGATGACTCTGCATTTCTTTGATAGTCAATTTTACCACTCTTTTCTACCCGAACTTTAAAAGTATCCCTAGTCACCTATCGAGCCTAAAAATTGAAACTTCTTCTTTGACACCCTATATTCCCACAGATTGTGCCATAAGTAAAAATGTGAAGTAGTGGAATCAATTGTGTTAAAAAGAGACAAAAGAGTGAATGAGTTTGTTGCACCCCAATAAAAAGTACAAGAAAGAGGCAAAAGCCTAAGTTTGGGGGTGCTTGTTATTATAATACTCTTCATTCTCTCAAAACAAAAGAGGGAAAAAGATAGAATTGAAGTGAAGAAAAGAACAAAAAGAAAAGGGAAATACTGAAAAGCTAAAGAGCTTATGGTACACAAAAATGAGCCTAAATGCCTATTTTTACCAACCCCTACCTAAGCCTACATTACAACCCTTAAAGTCCTGAAGATCTCTTTTATGCATATTCAGGATTAGTGGAGAATAGCAAGTAAGCATGCCATAGGATTTTTGAATTTATATGCATGATTTAGTATATTGACTTCCATTAAAGCATGATAAATATGAGTTTGCTAAATATCTAGCTGAATGTTTTTATTGTTCTTAAAAATTTCATGTTACATGTTCCTGCATATTATTCTGCTAACCTTCATGTTTTTCTAGATAACACTAAATGCAGCAAAAGTGATCAATGTCAGTGAGTCTTTTATTTTTCGTTTTTTGAGTCTTTTATTTCTTTCTTTCTATCTTTGCTCGAGGGCGAGCAAAGGTTAAGTTTGGGGGTATTTGATCGGTGTATTTTATATACACTTTTTGAGTCATTTTTAGTTAGTATTTTACTCATTTCATTTATGTTTAGTACAGTATTAGGGTCGTTTTCCTTTCTTTTGTGTCACAGCGGTCAAAAATGGAGAAATGACGAAAAGGAGATGAAATGAGCATAAAAGAGATGAAATTGCACACAAAAGGGCCAAGAAATAAAGTCTAAGAAGTTCCGGGAATTATAGAGAAAATCAGACGAAGTCCGGACGAGAAAAGACGACGAAACGGAAATTCGCCAGAAAAATGTCACAGGCCAGGCACGGAAGCATAGCAGCGGCGCCAAAAGAGCTTAAAGTCCCGACGAGTTTCTGAATTTCAGCCACATGGTCAGTATGGCGCCGACGCTGGAATCAGAAGTCTTTGGGCCGAAATTTGACATGTTTCAGAATCCTAAAGGGATAACTTTTCCTTCTTAAAGGGATAACTTTTCCTACCTAAAGGGAAACCTTTTCCTACCTAAAAACCCTTACCTAAAAGGATTCTAATAACTTTTCCTACCTACACAAATCCTTAACCCTTCACCTAAAGGATTCTTTGGCTATAAATACTCTACATCATTAGAAGAATTATTCATTCTCCATTCTACCATTCACCATTCTACATCCATCCTTCCACCAATCCACCTTGTAAATATTCCACAACACAACCCTTGGATGCTTGGCTTGGAGACTCATTCTTAGTAATTTTCTTTTCTTTCTTTTACTTTATTTCAGTTTTTATGATGAACATGGAATTAGTTCTTGTCATATTCATGGCTAGGAACTAATTCTCTTATAGGGCTTTCTATGTTGAATTCTTGAACCTTATGTTATAAAGTAATGCATGCTTATGGTTATTATTCTTATTGAGAGATCTATCCAATAATTGAGTTGAATTCTTGGTAGCTAATTGACAACTAGTTATCACTATATGATTTCTAATCGATTCGAAAAGGAGGATTGTGAATATGTCGTAAGTTGGATAGACGGTCTTGAATTGGGGATGAAAATACCTCAATTAGATTTGTAGCGTTGATGAGAGGCTTAACAACCCTAATTTTGCGCATTGTGCGTGACGGTCAACTAGGTTTTTGTGCTTAATCCTCCTATAGAGTTACCCTTATCAGCGAAAGTTAGGTAAGGAACAATACTGGGTCGAGTGTTTATATAACCCTAACGGAGTATAAAACGATTTCAGAACCCGCTTTCTCCAAACGAAGAACACCATAAGTAATGCATTAACAAGTAACATAAGCGGATAGTAAGGATACATAAGCCCTATTCTCATCACATCCAAGTAATTCTTTACATTTAAATAGCTTTTGAAATTCTTAGTTATAAACAACTACCAAGTATTAATTCGCCAAATAGATACTATAAAATAGATAGTTGGTACTTGAACCCTAATCCTAGAGGACGATATTCGGTCTTATCTAAGACTATACTACTTGATACGATAACGTGCACTTGCGTTTAAAGTGTGTGCATATTACGCCCATCAATGATGCACAACTATTGTGTCATCTATCATTGGTTGTGCATGAGGGTCTTGCATTTCTGCAGTATCCCTCACAACACTCCCATCGGAAGGCGGCACTCTAAGTACCCAATCATCATCAAATACTCCCACCGAATCCTTGTCTAGGTTAATTGACAAGTGGGTCATTCTCTACATTATTTTGTACTTCTTGAATTTCTTCAGTTCTATCTTGTTGCAACTCGCTCTTTGTAGACATAGTCTTCTTCAAGAAAAGTTGCATTTCGAAACAATTAATTTATGTTCCTCGGGAAGATAGAAGTAGTACCTCTTGTTTCCTTAGATACCCTACAAAATAATACTTCACTTTTAGATTCCAATTTGTCGGTGAGCAACTTCTTTACATACGCAGGCACCCTGTGGTCGCGTGTGTTTAAGTCGCTTCTTGCCATTCCATATCTCATATGGAGTTTTCAACTGACTTTGATGGAACTCTATTCAAAATGTAGATTGAGCTTTGCAATGCATATCCCCATAGGTATGTTGGTAGAGCTGAGAAGCTCATCATGGATCTAACCATATCTAATAAGGTACGATTTCTCCTCTCAGCAACACCATTCATTTGTGGCGTTCCGAGGTGTCCATTCGAATGGACTCCACGGCTTCAAGTAATCTAGAAATTCTTTACTTAAGTACTCACCTCCTCGATCTGATCGAAGAGTTTTAATACTTGTTTCAAGTCGCTTCTACTGACTTGATCCATGAATTTCTCAAAAGCTTCAGACTTATGTTTCATAAGATACACATGTCCAAACCTTGAGAAATCGTCTGTAAAAGTGATGAAATAAAGAAAGCCTCCCTTAGCTTGAGTTGGAAAAGGCCCACATACATCGGTATGGACTAACTCAAGTACCTCTTTGGCACGCATCTTTCCTGCAAAGTGATTTGGTTGTCATCTTTCCTCTTAAGCAAGATTCGCAATCACCATATGACTCTAAGTCAAATGGTTTTAAGTAATCTAATTTCCTCAATCTTGCTATCTTTGATTCATTGATGTGACCAAGTCTGCAATGTGATGCGCGGTAAGATGCACACACTTTAAACGCAAGTGCACGTTATCGTAACAAGTAATATAGTCTTAGTAAGACCGAATATCGTCCACAAGGATTAGGGTTCAATTACCAACTATCTATTTTCTAGTATCTATTTGGTGAATTTATGATTGATTTGTTGTTTATAACTAAGAATTATAAAAGCTATTTTAACTATAAAGATTTACTTCAGTGATGATGAGAATAGGGCTTCCATGTATCCTTACTATCCGCTTATGCTACTTACTAATGCATTAACTTATGATATTTTTCTTTAGGAGAAAGCAGGTTTACGAAATCGTTTTATACTCCCGCTAGGGTTATATAAACACTCAACCCCAGTATCGCACCTTACCTACCTCTCGGTGATAAGGATAACTTTATAGGAGGATTAAGAACAAAAACCTAGTTGACCGTCACGCACAATGCGCAAAATTAGGGTTGTTAAGCCTCTCATCAACGCTACATAAATAATTGAGGTATTTTCATCCTCAATCCAAGAATGTCTACCCAACTTATATCATATTCACAATCCCCCCTTCTCAGAATCTGATTAGAGATCATATAGTGATAATTAGTTGTCAATTAATTACCAAGAATTCAACTCAATTATTGGATAGATCTCACAATAAGAAAAATAACCATAAGCATGCATTAATTTATAACATAAGTTTCTAGCAGTTCAACATGGAAAACTCTATAATAGAATTAGTTCCTAGCCATAAATATGACAAGAACTAATTCAAAGTTCATCATAAAAACTGAAATAAAGTAAAGGAAAGGAAAAGAAATTACTAAACTAATGGTATCCAATCTCCAAGCCAAAGTCTTGTGTTGTGCAAGAAGGGGACCCTCAAAAACTGCCTAGGGTTCTCCTTTTATAAGCTGCAAACCGCCTCCCTCTTTTCCTTCAGGTCTGGCCCAGAATTTCGTCAAAAGACCTAATTTTTCCGCGTCGGCGTCGCGGCCCTGCAGACAGGCGCCGCGACGCCGGAAGTTCTGCAGTCCTTCGGGTGTTTTGGCGTCGCGGCCATGATATCTGCTGTTCGGTAGCCGCGCGCCTGTATCTTCTGTAGCTCCTGGATGTTTAGCGCCGCGCCCCGCTATTGCTCGAGAGCCGCGGCACAGTCTTCGACCTCTCGATAGCGGCGCGCGCCCCGCTGATCGGCAGGAGGCCGCGCGCTGGTCTTGATTTTTCCTTCGCTCGCCACTTTCTCTGCTTTCCACTGCATCTCCTCTTTTGCCCTCTTTTAGCTCTTTTTCCGTCATTTGGTCATTTTAACCACTTTGACTCAAAAGAAAGAAAAACTATCTTAATACGACACTTATATGTGCAAAATGAGACAAAAGACTAACTAAAACTGACTCAAAAGGTGTATATAAAATACACCGATCAAATACCCCCAAACTTAACCTTTGCTCGCCCTCGAGCAAAGATAGAAATAAATAAAATAAAAGACTCAAAGAACGAAAAATAAAAGACTCACTGCCATTGATCACTTTTGCTGCATAAGTGTTAACTAGAAAAACATGAAGGTTAGCAAAATAATATGCAGGAACATATAGCATGAAATTTCAACACATGAAGCTAGATATTTCGCAAACTCATATTCATCATGCTTAATGGAAGTCAATATACTAAATCATGCATATAAATTCAAGAATTCCTATGACATGCTTACTTGCTATTCTCCACTAATTCTGGATATGTGTAACACCCCATTTTAAACCGGAGTCGAAAACGGGATCCTAGCGAACCCTGCTTTGAAATAAAAAGTGTTAGAAAATAAATAAAAGTGTTAAATGTTAAAAGAATACTAAGATTTAAAAGGAGTGTTTAAAATATTAAAAAAAATGCTAAAGGGTTCGGGAGTCGCCACCTAATTAGTTTGGGTGAACTAGGACACCTAAATGTTTAACTAGTTTAAAGTAAAACATTAACTCCATTTTAATGGTCTGCTAAACTTAATGAGATTCTGGGTAAGAGTTATTTATTATCCTAAAGGGAAGGGGTTAGGCACCCTAAAGGATCCGCTAACTCATGGTTGTCCGCTCAAACCTAGGGAATTATTATTCTATAAAATGCATGTTTGAAAAATATTTAAATAAAAGGAATAAAAATTATGAGATTTATTTAGAATATAAAAATCAGCTTTGGATAAAACTTGCATTCATAACGTATTAGATAAGATACATGTGTTGCAAAACCTTATTATGACGAAATGTGTACTTTATAAAATAAAATGTAGAATATCTATTATGCAAGGACTAGCAAAAAATAATTTTAATTATGAATGTTAGTAAGAGTTTATGAAGAAATTAATTTATTATGCTAAGGATTTAACAGAGTGACACTTTAACTACGTGGATATTTAA
Organism: Przewalskia tangutica; assembly: GCA_029844215.1. Lineage (NCBI taxonomy): Eukaryota > Viridiplantae > Streptophyta > Magnoliopsida > Solanales > Solanaceae > Przewalskia > Przewalskia tangutica. Next base: position 31,457,221 of record CM056727.1, on the reverse strand, counting down.
TGTCATTTAGTATGGCTTAGGCGATGCATAACTAGTCATAAAAATGATTTAATTTAAGGAGAGTGAATTTCTAGCGTCAAACTATTCTTAAACGACAATCCAAAGTTTAGCTATTTTAAGTGTGCTACTAGTAATCAGTAATGTAATGTTAGACAAATAATTACAATAAATAAATGGGGTGAGGATATGAATTGATAAGGACTCGAAGAAATGGCGAAGCCATCTCGCCTATGGTTTGGAGTTTGTGATGCGGGGGAGGATGAAGCACATAAGATGCGGGTCTTCATTTGTTGTAGCTTGTGATGAGTCTTGCCATGAGACTCTTCGTTTCGCTCCGATGCATTTCATGTAAAAAAAAGAAAGATAAGGATTAGTAACTGTCCAAACTCATTTAACTAACAAGCAAACATTTATTATGGAGTTTGTACGTACGTACATAATGACCCGTAAGTAGCCCGCCAACAGATGGTGACATAAATGAGAATGAGCAGATATATAGGCGATACAAATCAGTTTCTAGTATCACACACAACACCTATTCAGTTTCAGTTAGCATATGCGAGCAGGAGCAAAACAAAGATGAGACGGACCTATTTTTTCTAAAACAAGGTTCATACAATGTTTCAGACTCTTTATCAGGTTGACAGTACACCAAACAATACTCAATCACACTGCGCGCGATATACTGGAGTACTAACAATCAGATACATATAGTAAGAGTAGACGGCCGAATCATAACTCATTTTAAGCATGTGTCATAGTAGTAACAAGAAATGCAGGTAATCAAAACAGTACGCAGTGGATAGTTCAGGCAAGCCAAGCGAACATTTATTCCGACAAGAGATTGCAGGTATGCAGATATTTATAGGATGGGTTATGTCTAAATCGCACTCACCGATCGCATCTCTACCACACGAACGATCAGAAATGATCATGCAAACAGATCATGGCTCAAAACATAAACGGAGACCTTTAGTCGCTTTAAGAAATCAAATACCAAACTTATACATCCGTAGTTCTCTCAAACCAAGCGGATAAGCAATTTCGTGATGGAACAGACATATACACATTATTTTAAATGGTTTAGACAATCGACACATATTGGTAGGTGAAACATTCACTTTAGAAATAATGAACTGATTCAGTAAGCATTCTAGACCTTTAACAATCAGATAAACCATTCCAAATAATATTTAAGGCACTCAATTATAAGCATATAATAAGATCCAACTATGTATTGCGTAAGAGATCAAGCCTGCACCAGTTTCATATTTACATACTTATCAATATGAATTAGTTCCTCTCAATTAAAACAAATCTCAAATTGTAATATTGACTCCATCTCAAGTACTAGCAACTGCATACTAGTTAATATAGATTCTAACACATTCAGACTTGGTTTTGGTTTTACATAGTTTATACGTAATTAACATTAATCTTAAGTTGACATATTAATCCCTCTATTTAACTAATCATGCTGATAATCACATAATACATACCAGAGCAAAGGAAACCGGATAACAATGACTTAGGAGAACATTAAACAATCCGAAACAGGATTTAAAACAGATATAAGCTTACTCAAACACATCAAAACTTACTAAAACCACTCAAACTGATTCAGACATTTGTAACAAATTCGATTAATTCCCTGAATCTATAGCGTACACGAAAATGAAAAATTAATTGAAAATGCGTCTGGGTTTACCTTCTCTGGCAATAACCGAGGCACAGATCAAGTCGCTTCGCCGTTTCAGTTTTATGCGATTGGAGGACGAAACTTCTGCTAAAAAAAACAAACTTGAGGTTCACATGATTCTTGCTAATTAACCAATTTTCGATGGTAAAAGAGGCTGTCAGAATCGAGATTCTTCTCGCTGTGGGTGCTCTATAACAATTTAAGATTTAGGAGTTCTTTCTGTGGAAAATCCCCCTTCGATTGGTCTGTTGCATGTCGTTATATAGGCTAACCCTAGGTTCTAATATTGGTGAGCAATTATGGCTGATTCTAGGCTGAGATTTCGAAAAGATTTGGGTCGATTCGATTGATAATTGCGTCTTGGTTTTGCAAAAATCACCAAGACGTGTGCGCAGTGAAGGGAAAGGAAAGTCGCCGGATTCTCAGGCGAGAATCACGGCGACGAAGGCGTGAGGTGAAGGTGCGAGGCGCGGCGTTTTTTTTAATATTTTAGGGTTGCTGGTTTTTTGCCGTTGAGGGAGGACGAGGGGTTCTCTCGTCACGATAGAGGAAGTAAAAGCGGGAATAAGGGTCGATGGGGTTGGGGTGGGCCGCGGGAATTGGGCTAAATGTAGTTGGGCTGCGGGTCGCGGGTCAGGGAAACAAGGGGAAAGGTTTTGGGCTGGGTAGTTAAATTAGGGTATTAGTAATTAGGTTAGTTATTTTAATTAGGTATTTAATTAGTTAATTAGTGATAAATTAATACATAGATTGTGCTTAAATTATTTAGGTGTTTTATTAATCTAATTGTTATGAATGCGGGCGTGCTATTTAATTAATGCTTAATACTTTAGACTGCGGCGCTATTATTTAAAAACTTATTATTATGCATTATTGCGAAGTTAAATTAAAATTGCATTGAGTTTATATTAAATTACTTAAATGCTGAACGCAAGTACGATATTTAAGAATTGTTTAAAGCCTTATAAATGCGACGCTATAAAAAAATTGATTTTAAATTACAAATGATTATGACATTCTCTCGCGTATTAATAAATGCAACTATGCTACTTGACGTGATGTCATTGCTAAATTAATTATTTTATGTATTTATTAATGATTAAGAATTACTTACGTAACTTACAATTAGTTAATGCGGGCGCGAGACTCTAAGTGCTTAAAACTCTACGCGATGCCATTATTAAATTGTTTATTTATGCCTGTATTTATGTTTTATCGCTGTATTTTTATTATAAAAATCATAAAATTTATTTTACAAAATTAGTGTAATTTTATGGTTAATGACTGGACGGGAGGGTCAAAATTGGGTGTCAACAGCTGTCCCTCTTTGTATGGAGATGATGGAAGAATCTTCGGACAAAGACGTTGACTCATAGCCAATTTTGTCTCGATCTTCAGAATTGCAAAAATGTTGGGCAGGTAGACAAGGCTGACGCAAAAATCAAAATCTGTCCCAGTGTCGAGTTATGACGACACTGGGCTACCATGGTCTAAACACCAAGGCGGGCTAACGCGGACTCAAAGCTGTCCCAGTGTCGAGTTGTGACGACACTGGGATACCATGGTCAAAACACCAAGGCGGGCTAATGCGGACTCAAAATTTGTCCCAGTGTCGAGTTATGACGACACTGGGTTGTGATGCTAAAAGAGAATAAGAATAACTGGCTTGAACCTGGGGTGTACTGCTATCGACTTATGATGTTGGGTTTTATGGTGATGTGGAACGAGTGGACCGACGCTTGAGGCCGCTTCTGCCATTCGTTGGGAAGGTTGGCCCCCCAACAAATTGCCCTGTCATTGAAGAGAAAATCCACGTTATGCTCCATCTGCGCCTCGTAGATCAAGCTAAGATAGAAGCATTAGTGCATAAATCACAAAACAAAATAATGTAAGAATGTAAATTTTGTGTTGTGGTTGTAGTCAAATCGTATATGAAATGATGTGATGACGCGCCGTCTTGTATGCATTTAGATGACGCATGACGCGCTGGACGTTATCGCTTGTATGGACGAAATGCACATGTCGCTTGTATGGGCGAATCATCTGCATGGACGAAATGCAAATGACGCCTTGCGTGCTTCGCTCAGTATGGACGAGATGCAAATGACGCCAGTATGGGCGTTATCGCTTGTATGGACGAAATGCATAAAACGCCAGTGGGCGCTTCGCTCTCAGATGGACGAAATGCATAAAACGCCAGTATGGGCGTTCGCTCAGTATGGACGAGATGCATACGACGCTCCAAGGTTTAGATAAAAATTATTCTATATGTGGAGTTGTGTCGCAATTCATGCGTAATCAAAACCAGATGAAATAATTAAAGTGTAAATGATGTAGCCTGTGGTTTTTTTGCAAAATGTATTTGATGTAGACTTGTTGCAGTGAGCGAATCTGTTGTATTGGAATGTTGCTATTGGCGTCGTTTTGGACTTGGCGTCGCTTCGACTTGTTGTCGCTTTGGACTTGTTGTGTTGATGACGTCGTTGTGTTCTTGCCACCGCTGTAGACTAAAGCTCAAGGAGTTAGTGCATAACCGCTAAGACAGAATAATAATAAAGCATGAAACGAAAATGCAGCTTTGAGAACGTAAAAATCGCCCCGCAGATGTGATATGTTGATGATGGCGTCGTTGGCGCTGCTTTTGGACTTGGCGTTGTTTTCGACTTGTCGTCGCTTTCGGACTTAGCGCCGCTTTCGACGTGGCGTCGCTTTCGACTTAGCCGCTTTCGACGTGGCGCCGTTTCCGACTTAGCCGCTTTCGACGTGGCGTCGCTTTCGACTTAGCGTCGTTTTCGACGTGGCGTCGTGCCGGACGCGAGTCGCTTTCGACCGACGCCGCTTTGGGACGTGGTGTCGCTTCGACTTAGCGCCGCTTTGGACGCGTGGCGTCGCTTTCGGACGCGAGTCGTTTGACTCGACGCCGTTGACGCGTGTCGCTTTCGGACTTAGCGCCGTTTTGGACGTGGCGCCGCTTTCGGACGCGAGTCGCTTTCGGACCGAGTCGCTTTCGACCAACGCCGTTTTGGACGCGTGTCGCTTTCGACGTGGCGCCGCTTTCGACGCGGGCGTCGCTTTCTGACGAAATGCAGACGTTCGTCGTTGTATGGACGAAATGCAGACGTTCGTCGTTGTATGGACGAAATGCAGATGTTAAATCGTTGTATGGACGAAATGTAGATGTTCGTCGCCAGATGGACGAAATGTAGATGTCGCCGTTGTATGGATGAAATGTAGATGTTCGCCGTCAGATGGACGAATGTAGATGTTCGCCGTTGTATGGACGAAATGTAGATGTTGTTTTGGAATGTTATTGTCCTCCTCGTTCTCGCTGACCGCAACATTCACTCAAAGAAAATTGTGAGTTCGGGAGGGTCGGCCGATTTGTGTTGCTCTTGATATTTGCACGCGTTGTCTCGTCCGACCATGTAACCCCTGCTCGATTTCGAGTCTCTACGAAACATTTGTTGAAAATATTCTATCTTGAGAAAATACTAGTAGGAAATTATGTCGATTTTGAATAACGACATGTTATGAAACAGAGCGAGCATCCTTATCCAAATCGGTATATTCTCTCATACTCCGGTGCCCGCCACAGCTTTCTTTAAAATTTTGTCCCGTTTTGGGACATGGAACCCTTCGCGTAAATTGACCATGTCCATTGATGTCATTTGTAGTAAAGTCCTTAAAATTGTCCCGCCAGTGTCGATCTTTCAAGCATATGGGATCATATTTGTCAATGTCCTTTCGTGGCGAAGTCCTTAAAAATTGTCCCAGTTTTGACTGACGAAACTGAATCGGATATATATCGTCGCCTGGACATAATGCTGATAACGTCGTTGTCCGACGCGTCTTGCCTCTGTAGAATAAATGCTCCTGCAAGCTAAGCTTGAGAAGACGTTAGTGTATACCTGTTTAAACAAAATGATAAATATATATGAGCAGTGCAATTTTATGGGTAGAGATGTCGTCCCTGATATGCCGGATGAATCTCGAGATGTTGTCCTCGCACGACCGATTTAATTGCCATGTTGTCCTTGTTGTGTGTGTGGTTGCAACTTTGACTTTATGTCCGAGCCGACGCGCTTATAATTTGTTGCAGGATTTGAACTCGATTGTTGATGTTTGTCCGCTTCGCTATTTACAAGAATTTTGTTGTATTTTTCGCTTCGCTAGTATGCGTAACTTTGTTGTACCTTCGCTAATATGAAGGACTCGCGCCAAAGAAAATTTGTGAGTTTGAGTGGGGCGGTTGATTCGCGTTGACTTTGTAGTTTTGACTCTTGATGTCGGACGTCCGCTTTGTTTGGGACTCACAACCCCGCTCGTTTCCTACCTTGTCCCGATTTTGAAAAGGGTGTTTGGCCCGGCGGGTCTCAATGGAGTTGCTTGTATGTTATGTGCATTCTTGTTATTTCGAACGGCGGAAAGTTTCTAAAGCGTGTGACCGGCCGATTTAGGCCGCCTACGTATCCCCATGAGGGAATCAGGTCATGACGTAGTTCATTACAAGCGAATATTGGGTAAAATTAAAAATTTCTAAATGTGGGACCGAGGCCGATGTGGCCGCCTACGTATCCGCCAAGGGAATCAGGTCGAACGTAGTTCCAATTACATATAAAGGGCAAAATGCATTAAACTAACTATCTCAGGACTCGGCGGGCCGAGGCAGGGGCGCGAGTCCACTTCTTCTTGCTTCGGTCTTAGAGGCGTGGTCTTCACGACCATACCGGATTGTATTTATGTTTCCTTTTCAAAGAACGAAGACTTTAGAGCCCTTCCACGCAGCTCAGATCTTCTTCTTTGATTTCTGCAAGTGCATGTTTTGACGAGTGATCGATTCAGCGCAATAGCTCAGCCAAGGGGCATTTCTCTTCCCTTGGAGATTGATTGATGATTCAACAACGGTCCCTTCCAAACTGTTTTGTTCAACAATCATGTTAACACAGGCATCATCAGGGTTTGGTAAGTGGTTGTTGTTTATATTGGGGGGAGCTTCTTCAAGTTGGATGACTCCATCTTTGATCAATTCCTCGATTTTGTCTTTGAGGTATAACAATTTGCGATGTCACGCCTCGACACGGAGTGGTATGCACAATGTTTAGTTTTATCGTGCCTCGGGAGGTAGGCCCGGGTATTTCGGGAATTGGGCGGAGTATTCTCGCAGTTTTCGCCATACACTTGGGCTATGGGTTCGCCTAAAGGTGTATAGGTTTTGTTGGTTTTCTTTCGCATCTACGCGGGGTTCGGGTCCGCTTTGGCGCGGGTTCGTGATTGTGGTGAGTATTTTGATATCCGGTTGGGTATGGTAAATGTGATATGGGGCGTAGTCGATAATGTGGATTTTGAGTGTTTTGGCTATAGTAAGGAGCGGTGGATTGTGATACACCGACGTTGTTCGCCTATGCTCCCGAATGACCATGATAGAGGTGACGATCTCTTCTCCTCTGTGAGGTACCTCCATGGAATCGACCGCATTGCTCGCTAGTTGCTTGTAGGTCGTCAAGTTTGTAATCGCTGCCTTTTAATGCCTTCTTCCACGAAGTCGCCATTCTACGACTTCGCAAAACTTCGCCCAATTACACCGATCATTTTTTCATAATATGTCGCGTTTTAACGATCGCACGAACAAAGTGGTCATTTCGCTCTGCCATCGGCCGGACCTTCACGCTTCGACCGCCACCTCGTATGTATTCACGAAAGTTTCGTGGATTTCTTTTCAAGCTTCATAAGATAAAATCTGCCCGTGATGTCGATGTTGAATCTAAATCTATCCATGAAATCTTGTGCCATGGCATTCCAACCGCCCCATTTTCGAGGTCTTGGCACGTGTATCACCAGTCGCCACGGTTAGACTCTGATGAATAGCTTCATGATGATTGCTTGATTTTTACCAACTCCAATCAATTTATCGCAATATGACCTTAGATGAGCTCGAGGATTCCCTTTCCATCGAACATGTCAAATTTGGGCACCTTGTACCCTGCTGTAATTCAACGTCGGGTGCATACATAAGTTTTCATATTCTAAACCTTCCTCCCATTTGTTCATTTGAATGCTTTTGAATGCCTCTTTCAAACTACGATTTCTTTTGCCATATTTTCCTCACCGGCTCGAGTCCGCCGCCCATTTCCTTGTATCGACCGTCTCTCGAGAGGATGTATGCATAATAAATGGTTGGCTTTCGATCGGACGTGCTAATCCTCATATTGTTTGTGTGTCATCCGCTCGTATTGGGTGGCTTGGCAATTTGGGTTGAGTGGGGAGATATAAGTAGCGGAGGTTGAGATGTGTATGTAGCGAGCGGATCATTGCGAGGTCGGTTTGCAAATTGACCGCAAGTGACGCTTTTGGTGCGAAATGGGTATGTCGCGCCTTTGCGGAGTTTTGGGGAAGTGGAGGCTCGGGCTTATGACACGATTGCATTTGTCCCTTGCTCGGGAGTGGTTCATTCAAGCTAGTACAGGTTTGTGATACTTCAGAGTCTTTCTATTTCGGCCTGCATGATTTCCATTTGCTGCAATAGTTTGGCGAGGTGTTGATCATTGGTGTTTCTCCTTTCTAACGCCTCTGCATCCTCTACAGGAACGAGTCCTAAGTTGTTTCGCTCCTGCCTCGATTAGTCATTTAGTGGATGATTGTTCTACCAGTCAACGCGAATCAACCTTTCGGGGGATAAGCTAAAAATAAACCTTTAACAAATGAAGCAAACCAAGTTAGTATAATATGCAAAAAGTTGCAGACAATATATACTAATAAGCAAATTGTAAATCAAGTGCGTGTTCTAATATGTTTGGGACCTCTTTTAGTGCCAGAGGTGGGCCTAAACGCCAGATATGCGAGGTTATGACGATTTGTCCAAGTCGCCCAATCAGAATGCTTTTGTTGGAAATGGCGACCAAATGACGGTGCACTTTTTCCAATTTCAGCCTGACATGATTAGGTTTGGATTTGTCTATCATCGCCACGCTGCACATAATATGCTGGTTGGTCGTTGGGTTGAGAAACCCGTCGACAAGTCTGGTGTCTTCCTAATTGTGGTGTCAATGCCAAGGATTGACCCACCTAAGGTAAATGCATGCATGCCCTAAAATAAGGGTGGTATAGCTCTATCTTAAGTTTCTAAGATTTGGCTTTTCTAGACGCAAGGTTCCCGAGCGGACAACTCGAGTGAGAAGGCTACGCGGCTGATCAGACGAACCGATCTAACTCCGCGCAGGGGCCAACTCTCCTAAAATTTGGATATTTTTTGAAAGAAATTTGCGGGTGCGCGGAGCACACCAGCGCGTAAGTGTGTGATTTGTGTGAATTTTCCAGAATGGAAGAAATATGAGCGGAATGCCAGTTTAAGGAAAGCAGTAAAGCAAGTAGCAAAAAATAAACAAAATACAACACACAAAAATTAAATGCAAAATAATTGCCAAATAATAACCCTAGGTCTGTTGTGGTTAAGAACCTAAAATCCCCAGCAGAGTCGCCATCTGTAACACCCCATTTTAAACCGGAGTCGAAAACGGGATCCTAGCGAACCCTGCTTTGAAATAAAAAGTGTTAGAAAATAAATAAAAGTGTTAAATGTTAAAAGAATACTAAGATTTAAAAGGAGTGTTTAAAATATTAAAAAAAATGCTAAAGGGTTCGGGAGTCGCCACCTAATTAGTTTGGGTGAACTAGGACACCTAAATGTTTAACTAGTTTAAAGTAAAACATTAACTCCATTTTAATGGTCTGCTAAACTTAATGAGATTCTGGGTAAGAGTTATTTATTATCCTAAAGGGAAGGGGTTAGGCACCCTAAAGGATCCGCTAACTTGCGGTTGTCCGTTCAAACCTAGGGAATTATTATTCTATAAAAATGCATGTTTGAAAAATATTTAAATAAAAGGAATAAAAATTATGAGATTTATTTAGAATATAAAAATCAGCTTTGGATAAAACTTGCATTCATAACGTATTAGATAAGATACATGTGTTGCAAAACCTTATTATGACGAAATGTGTACTTTATAAAATAAAATGTAGAATATCTATTATGCAAGGACTAGCAAAAAATAATTTTAATTATGAATGTTAGTAAGAGTTTATGAAGAAATTAATTTATTATGCTAAGGATTTAACAGAGTGACACTTTAACTACGTGGATATTTAATGTCATTTAGTATGGCTTAGGCGATGCATAACTAGTCATAAAAATGATTTAATTTAAGGAGAGTGAATTTCTAGCGTCAAACTATTCTTAAACGACAATCCAAAGTTTAGCTATTTTAAGTGTGCTACTAGTAATCAGTAATGTAATGTTAGACAAATAATTACAATAAATAAATGGGGTGAGGATATGAATTGATAAGACTCAAGAAATGGCGAAGCCATCTCGCCTATGGTTTGGAGTTTGTGATGCGGGGGAGGATGAAGCACATAAGATGCGGGTCTTCATTTGTTGTAGCTTGTGATGAGTCTTGCCATGAGACTCTTCGTTTCGCTCCGATGCATTTCATGTAAGAAAAAGAAAGATAAGGATTAGTAACTGTCCAAACTCATTTAACTAACAAGCAAACATTTATTATGGAGTTTGTACGTACGTACATAATGACCCGTAAGTAGCCCGCCAACAGATGGTGACATAAATGAGAATGAGCAGATATATAGGCGATACAAATCAGTTTCTAGTATCACACACAACACCTATTCAGTTTCAGTTAGCATATGCGAGCAGGAGCAAAACAAAGATGAGACGGACCTATTTTTTCTAAAACAAGGTTCATACAATGTTTCAGACTCTTTATCAGGTTGACAGTACACCAAACAATACTCAATCACACTGCGCGCGATATACTGGAGTACTAACAATCAGATACATATAGTAAGAGTAGACGGCCGAATCATAACTCATTTTAAGCATGTGTCATAGTAGTAACAAGAAATGCAGGTAATCAAAACAGTACGCAGTGGATAGTTCAGGCAAGCCAAGCGAACATTTATTCCGACAAGAGATCGGTATGCAGATATTTATAGGATGGGTTATGTCTAAATCGTACTTCACCGATCGCATTCTACCACACGAACGACTGTAAAATGATCATGCAAACAGGATCATGGCTCAAAAACATAAACGGAGACCTTTAGTCAGTTTAAGAAATCAAATACCAAACTTATACATCTGTAGTTCTCTCGAAACCAAGCGGATAAGCAATTTCAGGATGGAACAGAGACATATACACATTATTTTAAATGGTTTAGACAATCGACACATATTGGTAGGTGAAACATTCACTTTAGAAATAATGAACTGATTCAGTAAGCATTCTAGACCTTTAACAATCAGATAAACCATTCCAAATAATATTTAAGCAGACTCAATTATAAGCATATAATAAGATCCAACTATGTATTGCAGAAGAGATCAAGCCTAGACCAGTTTCATATTTACATACTTATCAATATGAATTAGTTCCTCTCAATTAAAACAAATCTCAAATTGTAATATTGACTCCATCTCAAGTACTAGCAATCTGCATACTAGTTAATATAGATTCTAACACATTCAGACTTGGTTTTGGTTTTACATAGTTTATACGTAATTAACATTAATCTTAAGTTGACATATTAATCCCTCTATTTAACTAATCATGCTGATAATCACATAATACATACCAGAGCAGTGAAACCCAGATAACAATGACTTAGGAGAACATTAAACAATCCGAAACAGGATTTAAAACAGATATAAGCTTACTCAAACACATCAAAACTTACTAAAACCACTCAAACTGATTCAGACATTTGTAACAAATTCGATTAATTCCCTGAATCTATAGCGTACACGAAAATGAAAAATTAATTAAAAATGCGTATGGGTTTACCTTCTCTGGGCAGCGAACCGAGGCAGCGTATCAAGTCGTCGGCTCGCTCGGATTTCAGTTTTATGCGATTGGAGGACGAAACTTCTGCTAAAAAAACAAACTTGAGGTTCACATGATTCTTGCTAATTAACCAATTTTCGATGGTAAAAGAGGTTGTCAGAATCGAGATTCTTCTCGCTGTGGGTGCTCTATAACAATTTAAGATTTAGGAGTTCTTTCTGTGGAAAATCCCCCTTCGATTGGTCTGTTGCATGTCGTTATATAGGCTAACCCTAGGTTCTAATATTGGTGAGCAATTATGGCTGATTCTAGGCTGAGATTTCGAAAAGATTTGGGTCGATTCGATTGATAATTGCGTCGGTTTTGGTAAAAATCACCAAGACGTGTCAGCGTGAAGGAAAGGAAAGTCGCCGGATTCTCAGGCGAGAATCACGGCGACGAAGGCGTGAGGTGAAGGTGCGAGGCGCGGCGTGTTTTTTAATATTTTAGGGTTGCTGGTTTTGTGCCTTTCGGCGAGGACGGCGGGTTCTCGTGGTCAGCGATAGAGGAAGTAAAGGCGAGGGAATAAGAATTGGGTCGATATAAGGGGTTGGGGAGTGGGCCGCGGGAATTGGGCTAAATGTAGTTGGGCTGCGGGTCGCGGGTCAGGGAAACAAGGGGAAAGGTTTTGGGCTGGGTAGTTAAATTAGGGTATTAGTAATTAGGTTAGTTATTTTAATTAGGTATTTAATTAGTTAATTAGTGATAAATTAATACATAGATTGTGCTTAAATTATTTAGGTGTTTTATTAATCTAATTGTTATGAATGCGGGCGTGCTATTTAATTAATGCTTAATACTTTAGACTGCGGCGCTATTATTTAAAAACTTATTATTATGCATTATTGCGAAGTTAAATTAAAATTGCATTGAGTTTATATTAAATTACTTAAATGCTGAACGCAAGTACGATATTTAAGAATTGTTTAAAGCCTTATAAATGCGACGCTATTAAATAAAAAAAAATTGATTTTAAATTACAAATGATTATGACATTCTCTTGCGTATTAATAAATGCAACTATGCTACTTGACGTGACGTCATTGCTAAATTAATTATTTTATGTATTTATTAATGATTAAGAATTACGACAGAACTTACAATTAGTTAATGCGGGCGCGAGACTCTAAGTGCTTAAAACTCTACGCGATGCCATTATTAAATTGTTTATTTATGCCTGTATTTATGTTTTATCGCTGTATTTTTATTATAAAAATCATAAAATTTATTTTACAAAATTAGTGTAATTTTATGGTTAATGACTGGACGGGAGGGTCAAAATTGGGTGTCAACAATATGCATAAAAGAGATCTTCAGGACTTTAAGGGTTGTAATGTAAGCTTAGGTAGGGGTTGATAAAAATAGGCATTTAGGCTCATTTTTTTGTACCATAAGCTCTTTAGCTTTTCAGTATTTCCCTTTTCTTTTTGTTCTTTTCTTCACTTCAATTCTATCTTTTCCCTCTTTTGTTTTGGGAGAGTGAAGTATATAATAATGACAGGCACCCCCAAACTTAGGCTTTTGCCTATTTCTTATTACTTTTGTATTGGGGTGCACAGACTTATTCACTCTTTTTGTCTCTTTTTTAACACAATGTATTCCACTATTTCATATTTTCACTTATGGTACAATTTGTGGGAATATAGGGTGTCAAAGAAGAAGTTTCAAATTTAGGCTCAATAAATGACTAGGGATATTTTTAAAGTACGGGATAGAAGAGAATGGTAAGAATTGACTATCAAAGAAATGCCTGAGTCATCTCCCTAACATGCATATCCTAACTATTTCGCCTCAAATAGCAAGCAATCATAACACATAAGCATTTATCATTTAACATGCATAATTTAAGCAAGAAACTCCAACTAGCCAGATTCTATGAGTTTTTGGCATATCTAACCTAAGTGTTTAGATAGTTGCTTCAATTCCGTTACATTATTCCACCTTACTTCACTAGGTGTTTCTAGCAACTACAACATTCATGATCTTTGACAGGCAATTATGACTCAAAAAGAAAAAAAATTGGTGACTCAAAATAAACATAAAACAATAAAAAAGACTTAAATAAAACATAACATGACACAAATAAAACAAAACACAAATAAACACCCCCAAACTTAAAACACACATTGTCCCCAATGTGTGTAGACTCAAAGACAGTAAAAGAAATAAGATACTTACAAACTTTGGTTAAAATGGTGGTGGTGGCGGTGGATAATGCATCGACCATTGGTTGAACAAGGAACTCAGCTCGTTGATTTGTTGCCTTGTTTCTTGACGCCTTGTACCATCAGTGTCCAAGGTCCGCATCATCCTCATCCGATTTTGATACAATTGCTCCATTGTGGGCGTTGGAGGTTCTCGCTCCCGGTTGGCTCGTGGCTAGGTCTCGCCTCATGTGAGTCCCTATTTCAGGCTCATCTTCGTCCATGGCGGCCTCTGCTGCTGCTGCTGGTTGTACTCTCCGTCTGGCTGCTGGGGGGCTTGGGTCTGGGAAAGAGTGCACTATCCCATAGGACACGGGCAGTTGGTTTCTTTCATGAGTGTCAGTGGGTAGGTTTGGAACCGCACTCATGTGACATAGCTTGGTGATAATGGAGCCATGTCCCAATCCGCCTGTTACCAACCCGCTGATTTCCTCAATGTTCTCGCACTATTTCTTTCCCACATCAATCGCCAACCTCATAATTCCATATATTAGTTTAATCCTATCCTCCGCACTGGTGAAGTGCGTGGATGGAATCATGCGGGCGCTGATGAAATATAGCCAACCTTTGGCTACTTTGTTGAATTGGCACCTGTTCAGTGCTCTTGACCCATTTCTTCCAATCTCAAAAACAACTCCCTGGTAGCTCACGGTGTTTGCGACGGCATTCCAGTCGATGTGGTCAATGCTTCTAGACCATGTTCTAAAGTGATTCCAATCACTTCTTTCTTCAACATCAACTATTTTCAATTGTATATTTATATCCTCTCATCACAGCACATAGCCCCCTTACAAAGCATCCCCTTTCCACCTTCTCGGAAAATTGGCATAAAATTCACGCACTATCATTGTGGTTTATCGGTGCTATCTTCTCCGGATTCACAAATTTCCTCCAATCCCTTAACTCAATCATCGCCCGAATGGGCTCATAAACATCTTCTTCCCCATATGACTCCCTCTGGTAGTTCATTCCCCTTTCTGGTATTATGGGTCTGGTATCAAGCTTTTTGTATCTTTGGGAGGCTTCGTAGCTCACAAACCTATTTTCATCGTATTGTGGGGTTGGGGTGGATGTGGAGCCTCTTCTCTTCCTGGTGGCCATGGTTTAAAATAGTTTTATGGGGCTTACAATTTAGTGGCACAAATGTTTCCTACACAATTGACAACTAGCAGCGAACACAACACCCCCAAACTTCAACTTTTCTACCCAATACTCACACTCATTTTCTACTCTTTTCTCTAAACTTCACAATCAACTTTTCCGTACCCAATTACTTCAACTACAATACTCCTTCAAACTACTACCTCCTGTGACTTCAGTAAAGGATTCAAGAACAGAAAAAGATTACTTTTTTATGAGAAGCTTCAAGCTTGTTCTTGTTTCAATTGGTGGTTTGAGGCTATGGAATGGAGCTTTGTTGGTTGAGAAGGCTAAGGGTTTTTGGGAATTTAAGAGCTTAGGTTGTGGTTGGGTTGGATTTGTGGAGGATTTGTGGGCAAATTTTTGGAATTTCGTGGGTTTTTGGAGAGGGAATGTTAGGTTTTTGAAGTTGGAATTGGGAAAATCTGATTTTTGGGCGTTTTTAAGTTTCTGGATTCCCGCCTGTTCGTTAGCCGCGCTAAACCAAGCGCTTCTTGGAGTTTCGCGCCATGCATATTACATACGCGTGGCTAAACTTGGCAAATTTTCTGGGATTTTGGCGCCGCGCCTCTGAGCCATGGCGCGCTTAAACTGCGCTGCTCGATTCTTTTCGCGCTGCCCTTATCACTGAAAGCCATGGCTACCCGCTTTTTCCGAAATTTTGGCTTTTCTTCAGTTTTTCGCATTCAGTTTATTCCCCTGTACCTATCAATCACAGCACAAACACAAGAACCCAAGACCGTGAGATTGTTCTAGACAAAAATAAAATAAACTAAGGACAGAAATTAAAATAACATAATTGAAAATGTTGGGTTGCCTCCCAACAAGCGTTGTCTTTAACGTCTTTTAGCCGGACGCAAGTTCCTTAGCCTTAATAACCCTGGGGTGGATTAAGCCCCCAACCTATCCATTTCCTCCACATTTGGCGTTTTCTTTTTCTTCTTTTCTTCTTAGCATTATCAGTAAGGAGGAGTTCAGGAATACTTACCTCCTTTAGTGGCATTTCAGCAAACCATGCCTGCTTTCTTGGGCTCATCGCTCTTTGGTTGACTTGTATTGGCTCGCATGGGGGTTTGATGGTGCTGATTGCAAAGCACCCACTCCTTGTTGGTGGCTCAATGACGTGTTTAAAAACTTTAAACACCATTTCTTCAGACTCCACCCTTAGTGTTAATTCTCCTCTTTCAACATCAATCAAAGCTCTCCCCGTTGCTAGGAATGGCCTCCCCAATATGATAGGTATTTCCGCATCTTCTTCCATATCAAGAATGAGCAAATCTGAAGGAAAGAAGAATTTTCCTACTTTCACAATCACGTCTTCAATCTTGCCTCGTGGATGAACCACTGTCCTGTCGGCCAGCTGTAGGCTTACTGTGGTTGGTTTAGCCTCACCCAACTCTAATCTTTTAAAAACTGATAAGGGCATCTGATTTATACTCGCCCCTAAATCACACAAGGCTCTGTTGCAAGTCACCCTGCCCACTGTGCAAGGTAGTGTAAAGCTTCCAGGGTCTTTTAGCTTTGGTGGCAACTTTTTTCTGCAATATAGCACTACACTCTTCTGTTAGTGCTACTATTTCATACTCTGCCAGCTTTTTATTCTTCCCCAAAATCTCCTTCATAAACTTGAAATAGGAGGGCATCTGCTCTAATGCTTCTATGAAAGGTATGTTGATACGCTTTTCAATGTCTCCAAAAATTTGGAGAATTGTTTATCAACACTTTCGTAGTCTCCGGGGAAAGGAATCTTCTCGTATACTCCTTCTCCGGAGTTTTCTACTTGGGCTAGGCTCAATCACCTTCTCTTTTCTAACTCGCTTTCTCAACTCATCGGGCCGAGGCGATCGCCGCTTCCAATCGCCTTTTCCACTTTCAACCGCATCGCTCGACATCGCTTCCTGGATTTACTGTATTGCTTGGCAATGTCCCCGTGGCTCTGCTTGCCTGCTTTGCTAGCCGACCTACCCGTGTTCCAAGTTTCAACGAGGATCTAGCTTCGTCATGAATCGCGTCTGGCGCTGGGTGTCGCCATACCGCCACTCATCTCGCTTTTCTTCAACCGGCATCAATCGCTGAGCCGCTGGGCTTGAATGGCGGTTGCCGATCGCTCACTGATTCTCGCATCGCCCTATACCGATTCTCACGCTTCGACATCGTTCTCCGCTTCGATATTGGTTCTGCGTTCTCGTATTGGTTCTGCTGTTCTGTGTCGATTCGCCGCTCGGTCTCCTCTTCATGAGAAATTTGGGTGGTTCCTCCACCGGATTATAAGTGTTGAGTAGGGTTGTTTTGTTGCCTCGATAATTACCTATGGCTTGACACTCGCCGCTTCCATTGGTATATTATTGGGATCCGCCAAGGACACATATCAAATGTATGTGGGCCACCACATATCTCACAACTTTTAGGCATCTGACCGCATTCATCGACACAGATGTTGCCAGAATCGCTTTGCTGTGAGGGCCACTTGGGCATTCAAGGCATCAATAGCATCTATTTCATGGACTCACCGTTTCTTCTCTCATTTGTCGATCTCTTCCGTGATACGGTTGTTAGTGGCCATGTCTTCTAATAACTCACGAGCGCCGCGGGCTGTTTTCCTCATGAATGCTCCACCCACACGCATCTATGATAGTTCCGTTGATCTTGCTTCACCGTTGTAAGATGTGGACCAAGTTCCACAACTCAATGCAATGGTGTGGGCACTTTCTCTCAGATCTTTGAACCTTTCCAAGCTTCATATAAGGACTCTCCATCCGCTTGGTAAAAGTTGTTCAACTCCTCTTAGTTTTGCCGCTTACACGAGGAAAGAACTTGGCTAAGAATTTCGTGCGCTACTGCCATGTGAAAATCGAATCGGCCTGCAGGGAATTCAACCATACTTTTGCTCTATCCCTGAGTGAGAAGGGAAAGAGCCTCAATCTGACGACATCATCAGTAACGCCGTTATATCTAAAAGTTGCACATAGCTCCAAGAAATTAGCTATGTGCATACGTGATCCTCCGATGGCGATCCTCCGAATTGCATCAGTATGTTGTACCATGCTCGTAATCGCGGTTTTATCTAGAAGTTGTTGGCTCTATTGCAGGGAGCCTAATGCATGTCTGCGTGCTCCATTCACTCGGCGACATAGTCTCCCAAACTTCGCTCGCCGACTTGACTCTCTTCCACGCCTATCGGGCGCTGCCTAGGTATTCCCGGATGGGGTTGATTCTCTCCTAACCCTTCTCCCATCCCGTTGTTGCTCAACGCCGCTCATCTCTAACAAGGTTGCAATCCGATTCTTTCGCTCGCTTTGCGTTTTCAATTTCTGGATTGAAGGGAACAAGAGTGTCTGCTCTTCTTCTCCTTCGCATAAACTGACTTCCTGAAATAGATAAAAAACAGACAACAAATCACGGCACCTCGAATTTTCAAAAGAAAAACGTAAAAATTAAAAATTAAAATAAAACCCAAATTAGAAATTAAAAATAGACAAATTTGATATTGAACTAATGCCTAATCCCCGGCAACGGCGCCAAAAACTTGATGCGCGGTAAGATGCACACACTTTAAACGCAAGTGCACGTTATCGTAACAAGTAATATAGTCTTAGTAAGACCGAATATCGTCCACAAGGATTAGGGTTCAATTACCAACTATCTATTTTCTAGTATCTATTTGGTGAATTTATGATTGATTTGTTGTTTATAACTAAGAATTATAAAAGCTATTTTAACTATAAAGATTTACTTCAGTGATGATGAGAATAGGGCTTCCATGTATCCTTACTATCCGCTTATGCTACTTACTAATGCATTAACTTATGATATTCTTCTTTAGGAGAAAGCAGGTTTATTTAAATCGCTTTATACTCCCGCTAGGGTTATATAAACACTCAACCTCAAAGATCGCACCTTACCTACCTCTCGGTGATAAGGATAACTTTATAGGAGGATTAAGAACAAAAACCTAGTTGACCGTCACGCACAATGCGCAAAATTAGGGTTGTTAAGCCTCTCATCAACGCTACATAAATAATTGAGGTATTTTTATCCCCAATCCAAGAATGTCTACCCAACTTACAGCATATTCACAATCCCCCCTTCTCAGAATCTGATTAGAGATCATATAGTGATAATTAGTTGTCAATTAATTACCAAGAATTCAACTCAATTATTGGATAGATCTCACAATAAGAAAAATAACCATAAGCATGCATTAATTTATAACATAAGTTTCTAGCAGTTCAACATGGAAAGCCCTATAATAGAATTAGTTCCTAGCTATAAATATGACAAGAACTAATTCAAAGTTCATCATAAAAACTGAAATAAAGTAAAGGAAAGGAAAAGAAATTACTAAATTATGGTATCCAATCTCCAAGCCAAAGTCTTGTGTTGTGCAAGAAGGGGAACCCTCAAAAACTGCCTAGGGTTCTCCTTTTATAAGCTGCAAACCGCCTCTTCTTTCCTTCGTGTCCGCCTGCAATTTCGTCAAAAGACCTAATTTTTCCGCTGCGCCGCTGCCTCGCATGCGCCGCGCGCGGAAGTTCTCGCAGCCTTCGGTGTTTTGGCGCCGCGCCCGATATTCGCTGCTCGAGGCGCCGCGACCAGATCTTCAGTAGCTCCTGATGTTTAGCGCCGCGCCCTCGCTTTGCTCGAGCGCCGCGGCACAGTCTTCTCGACCTCTCGGATAGGTGGCGCCGCCCTCGCTGATCGCAGGAGGCCGCTACCGGGTCTTGATTTTTCCTTCGTTCGCCACTTTCTCTGTTTCCAGCTCTGGCATCTCCTCTTTGCCCTCTTTTAGCTCTTTTTCCGTCATTTGGCCATTTTAACCACTTTGACTCAAAAGAAAGAAAAACTATCCTAATACGACACTTATATGTGCAAAATGGGACAAAAGACTAACTAAAACTGACTCAAAAAGTGTATATAAAATACACCGATCACAATGCCATAAGTAGGTGGGATTTCTTTGATTACTTATTTTAGCTCTTTTATTTTGTATATTGAAAATTTCATGGCTACAGTTTAGAACATACAATCCATCCACAAGCGGAGCATTTCCACAAATAAAACCTTTATAAGACAAAACATAGTTTCCATTGGTAATATGTGAGGAAAACCCCTCAATGTCTAACATAGGGATAGAAATAATATTTCACAAAGACGGACAAAATAACAATTATTAAGTTCTAAACAAAAGCCCAAGGTAAATCTAGTCTATAAGTCCCCACGCTGCTCGCATCAACTCTAGCTCCATTGCCAACGCCAGATCTACTTCCCAAGGTCCAACCTTTCACACTAATTAGCCCTCGCACATTATTACAAATGTGCGAGCCACAAGCGGTATCCAATACCCAACAAAGGAGAATTAGTTATAGACATATTTATTTCAATAACAAACATACATTGTCCAGCAGGGCCATCACCTTGTGCCTTGTCTCCCCCTGGGGCTGTACAGTCCTTCTTCCAATGTCCCTTTCTCTTACAATTGAGACAGACATCAGCAGCTATCTTGGCCTTCTTTCGAACAACTCCTTTAGGTTTCATAGCTGTGGGTTTGGCGGCAACCGCCTTACCCTTCTTCTTTTGCATATTCTTACCCTTAGGTTTGAACTTGCTAGATGAGCCCACCACGAGCACCTTTACCTTTGGAGGTGGACGACTCAAGGTCTTCAACATATTATGAAGTTCAGGAGACTTGCTTGCTCCATTCATGTTGTAATTCACAATGAAGTTCTCAAAGAAATCAGAAGCGAGTTCAAGATTAGATTAACGTAAACATTCACAGCACTTCGCTCCAATCAAGCCAACCTCTCAATTAATCCAATCATCTTCAAAACATGTTGTGACACCCGACTTCTTCGCTTAGCTTACACTTAAAAAGATCTCTCAACGGTTCATACTCCATCGTTCGAGATCGTGAGTCATGTAGACTCTTCAAGTGTTCTAGCATCTCGTTGGGGCCCATATTTTCATGTTGTCTTTGTAACTCGAGTCATGTAAGATAGCATAACACATCAGGCCGCAACAACATCATCAAGATATTTCGATAGGTCGCTTTGTCAAACAGAGCATACTCTTCGTAATCTTCACAGAGATCAGAGGAGTGATGTATCCAATACATACTCAATCTTTTCTAATCGCAGCATCAAACGCAGATTTCTTAACCATCAGAAAATTGGCTCCATTCAACTTGTTCGTTTCAACCAACATTTTAAGTGATAGATTCGACATCAGAGTGAAGAAAAGATAGACTTGAAATCAATACTTTAATATAATTTCTATTGAACACATTCATTAACTAACTAACTAACACGGTCTTTAGTTTAATTAGCTCCCACTATTTTAACATACTATTTTACCCCATAAAGAATACGACTCATATCAAATACGGCCATAATGGGTCAAGATCCAAACTCATGTCAGATCCGCTTCACGAGGCCGATAACTTCAACAACACGATCCGTAGGTCTCTAAACCAATTGCAAACAATTTGCAACTTCGTTGACCGAATGTTCTAAACAAATCGACCAAGGCCCCTACCGTCCGACATCGGCGCCAAGACAAACTAGCAAGTCAACCTCGCATGCGATCGCAATTATGTATCTAAGTGGGCTTAGCCTTCATCAAGCAAACATCGGGTGTAAATACTCACGAAGGTTTATCACCTACTACAACATTTATACGCATCTATGAAAGTGGTCCGAGTCCTCGTAGACTTAGAGCAAATCTTTGGGCATAAATACTCATCTCGCGAAAAGGATTTTGCACCACAATCAATTATAACGGACGACGCGTTCATTTTAAATGAGACTTGTATTAAATTTGGGGAACATTTTAATTCAGGGTTATGACCAAGATCAACTTTTATATCATACATCACATGAAATCCTATCATGCAATTTCTAAACACATTTAGATGGGAAACCATCAAACCCAATAGGCATGATATAAGATGGTTTTAATCATATATCGGCGCCGCCTACCTGCATAATTATAGCGGTCATTGAAAGTAAACAATTACTGGGCGCCGCCTACCCAGACAATAATCGCGGACTCTATTCTAATTATTTAAATGACAACCAATTAAACAATTAGGAGAAACAATTAATTTGTGCACATATTATCAAATAATATGCTAAATAACAATAATTGTGGGTTAATTAATTTTGTTTCAATTTAGGAAATATTTAAATTCAAAATTTAAACTCAATTTTCAATTTTCGGAATTTTCTGCTCATCCAAATAAATTCCTTAACAATTCGAAATTAAAAATTTAATTTTCGTGGGTATTTCTGCAATTTTCAGAACCTTAAAATATTTACTGATTTACCAGGGACAAAATCGCTTTTCAAATTTACAGATTGACCTGTGGACCGAATCACTGATTTTAAAACTTTTAAAATTTCGTAAAATATCTCGTGGACTAATTTGTAATTTTCATAACTTAAAATATTTTCAGATTTGTTAAAGGACCAATCTACAATTTAAAACCCTAATTTTAATTTGCAAAAAGGTCCTTACACTATTTCAAATTTTCAAAATCAATTCCAACTCCAAATCAATTTTGGAATTTGACGGGCGAAATTGACTAATTAAAACACACCAAGCGATGGTACACGCCGATTTAACTCACCGGTGGTTTTCACCACCGATTTGGTGGCCCACTGGCGGACCGGGCGCCAGCCGCGTTCTAAAACCGTCGGTGCTCCTTCCGGCCATCGTTGCGGTAACACTACCACCATTAGATTCCTCTCGTCGAGACGAACACGATGGTATTATTACGTTCTGATTTCGTCGCCCGTGGTGGCCGGAAACCGTCCCGCCGTCGGCGGTTTCCGGCGACCTAAAAAAATTTGAAATCCCATCGTTCACGCCGAAGCGATCGCGACATCGTATTCACGTCGAATGAACAAAGGCCGCCATCGCTCATCGCTCGATTTTTTTTTTTTTTTAAAGTTCTTTATCGTTTCACGCCGTGAACAAGAATCATGTCATCGTTTCGCCGTGAACAAGGCTTGCCATCGCTTCATCGCCCATTTTTTTTTTTTTTTTTTTAAAATTCCGAAAATCAGTTCTAAATCAAAACAATTTAATTTCCCACAAGTCGTTATTAAAGATTATCGTATAATCATTAAACCAAAGACGGCTCGATACCAATCAGGGATTTGTTGGGTGTAAAACATACAAGTAAGGCACAGCGGAAGTTTAAAATTTTGAGTAAACTTACTTGCTCCAACAAACGATTCTGGTATGATTATGCGATAATTCAAATCTGCAAAGACATAAAAGAAAACTTACGCCTTTACTAAAAGGTGCGCACGCGCGATTGTCAATCCGTGCAAGCCTCGCTTCAAAGATATTCCTTTGCCCAAGAAAGCTAGGAAATCTTGACAGAGGTTTGAGAGAATTTATTTCTGAACTCTAAGTTCGTAAAGTGAAAAATGAGTTCTCATCAAATTATGGGTTAAGTGCCAAATATATAGTGAGAAACCCTAAACTAATCGATTTGGATCAGCTTCAAAACTCGACCCAAATCCAAATTGATGGGCTACCGAATGGGCCCATCACATGGTTCCTTTATTTATTTTCAGACGCTTTGGTTCTAATTAAATCCAAGACTTAATTTTAACTTAATTAATTAATTTTCATCAAATGAAAATTATCCCATAATTTATTATAAAATAAAATATCTTGATTCAAAATCCGATATTTTACATTCTCTCAATATACCCTTAGACCGAAAAGACAATCGACTTAGTGTGATTCTTTAGGCCTTCACACATCCAAGACTTGATCAAATCAAGGTTCACACTAACTCCTAGACGCGCACACGGACCCAATATGTGAAGACGCTTACAAGACTCAAGTAAACAAACCTCATGTGAGATGATAAATTCCTTTCATTCGCGACACACTCGATCAAGCTTAAGATTTGCCAAGTGTCTATCCAAATGGCTTGATCACTTTATCTCATCTATATTAGTCGACAACCAGACCATATCCTAGATATGTCTCTTGCATCGCCAATGACTCGTCGACCTAACATCTCCGGAAGTCGAGTGTTCTCTCGAAATTCCAATCGAGGAATGAATCTTATTCTCGCTCAACTACCACCTTCAATCTACTTCAGAATGCACCCAATACAAGCCGCCTCAACCTATAAGGCATTTGAGCTTAGGACATGATCAAAGTGCATTGCTCCGTAAACAAGGCGATATTGACCTCAAGTCTAAGGACCTTTATCTCCCACATGCTGATAATACTCTAGACATGTATAACAAATAGGTTATCAGCAGGGTATGTCAATACTCCTCTAAGAGTATCAATGTGTCCATCACTAGCAATTATTGCTTGCAGTAAGTGAGATATACTACATTCTCTAAGAATGTGATGCAGACCACATGTCGACTTATAACATATCATTGATATCCCATTCTCAATGATCATTAGTCTAGGCTATTTTAAGAACTACACTCTATCATTAATATCTCACACTATTAATGACAATGTAAGTTCAAGGGATGCACATTAATGAATAATATAAACAATCAAAATAATAATTCAATAATTGCAAATGCCAAGTATATATTAATCTTATTAATAATATGAATGTGTTCAAGTACATGTGCTCCTAAAATGATTGTTTCTAGGACATATATACTTTCAAGCAGAAGATCGAATGACCAAAAATAACAAAGAGGATATATGGAGACTTCTTCATCAGGCAACATAATATTTAGCTTTTGCATTGACAATAATGTTAGAACTCCAAACTTGATAGCAAATACAGAGCACATATAATAATATATGAATAAAGCTTTCTGGATTCTCATTGCCCACACCTTCTATCTATATCTTCTCAAACAATAACTCTTTTATTATTAGAAGAAATATAATATATTTGGCTTAAAATTTATAATCCAAAAAGTAGAAAAAGAGAAAAAGAAAGAAATTTCATGCTTGATCATGTTGATTCTTAAAATGATAAGAATTCATATACAATCAATTTAACACCTAATATTTAGAGGAAAATGTTATATTGTGGTATTTTTATAATGCACGTGACTTGTCAAGTGTGGTTAAACGACTGACGTGGTTTGCATGCTATTGCGTCAGTCCGGGGTTTAACCAAAGCGCACTCGAAAGAGTAGCGACTGCGGGTTCCTTCGTCAAACAAAAAAAAGTGTCTCTTCATAAGTCCATCAAAAGGCAGAAATATATATATAATTGTATTTTCAGTATCATAAATAGAGGCTTTTCTAGTAATTAGTACAAACATTTATTATTGAAGATACTTTTTAAGCTCATATAATAACATTCTTATATTCACATGAATTGGTAACAAAAAAACTTGCAATTGGAATTTTTATTACAATGGGTGTTTGGAATTTTATTACAATGACAATCAAAATTACAATGTAATTACATTTGTGGCAAATAAACATGACATTGTAATAAAACTGTGTAACTACCAAGGTTTGTAACTACACGTGACGTGACTTTCCGAACAGACCCTTAGGGCACGTTTGGTATGTTGGACAAAAAAATAATACAACCAAAAGCGTTTTCAGTCGGATTGGACTGTATTATTTCTAAAAATAGTACACTCCATCTGCCATTTTTGAGACCCATGGATCTCCCCTAGACTGTACTAAAAAAAATACAGTTCATTATATATTAATACAGTCCAGTTCATGACAATACAATACAGTCCATGTACAATTATACAGTCCAGTGCGACGTACCAAACGAGTCCTTAATACATTAACTAGTTAGATATTTACCTGCACCTCTTTTTTTAAGGGAGTAATTATAATACCATACACCTTGGAAATTTGGAATAGGAAGGTAAAATTGAAGAAAAAATAATCAATGCTTTCTTTGTTCTCTATAGCAAAATAAATATTTCGGATCAATTCTTTTATCTAAAGGGACAAACAAAAAAGACCAGAAGGAGGAGCTTTTGAGTGACAAAAGAAAAATGTATATCATAATTTTTACTAGTGAAGACTCTAGTAGCTCATCAATGTCACCATGTAATTAAATTTAGTGTCTAAGTATGAAAATTGCATAGTAGAGACAATGTACACATGTACGGGCGACAAAATTGGCCCATAAAAACATGACTCGCCCTGTGAAGACTTAGACTGAATTGAAAGATCACAGGAATTGCCATTGATGCATAAAAGGAAGCAATCTACAATCTGCACCAGCTTGCATCCTTCCAAATTATTCACAGCCCCAAAACAGGTTACTATTAAACTGACGAATGATCCTTCCCAAACATTTAGCTTTGTGTGTCGGAAAGGAAAGAATTCAATACCAGTCTGAAGTCATTCGTTATTTCAAAATGCAACATCACAATTCACAACCACAAAAATGTCTATCCAAGGCAGAAAACTCACATAAATAGGTCCATGTTTTGTTGGGGGGTGGAAATTGGCCAAAGGGCTCACACTTTTTTGACACCTGAACTTGAAATCTTTACCATTGGCTAATGCCCCCGGCAATGCTTAACCCCACTTTATAACATTTGCTTGGTTCTTTTACTCCTGAATATACATTCAATTATTACAATATTTTTGTATAGTGCGTTCCACGTAATTGATGGGAAGTCTATTGCTATAATTCTGAGGAAATAGGACAGATGCAATCCTAATCAGAAGCAACAATGAATTTCAAGGCCTCAATGATCAATTTTCCTGATGCAACGAGATTTTTTTAAGGTATGGATTGTCCTTGTACTTCAAGTACTGAGGAAATTCGAGAGCTCTTTCTGCAATCTTCCTGTCCTCGTGAATTTTTGCTATCAAGGCTTCGATTGATGGAAAGTTGGCCTGTAATATTGCAAACAGATGTATCAGCAACTGATACAAGGGGGGGGGGGGGGGGAGAAGGGAAAACTAAAGAGTAACTAGGCCACAATACCTCTGGCCGTATGTAGCCCACAACAACTAGATGCAATTCCTTACCATAAAAGTCCTCATTGAAGTCATGAAGCAACCACGGCTCCTAAAAGTAAAGTTGTCTTTCAACAAACCCAAAGAAGTCAACAATAACGAAGAGGCATATGTTACAACTTACAACACACTTACAATTGTCTTCTCTGTGTTGTTGAAGTACGGATTCCAACCAATGCTCATGACCATCTTGTAAACACCTCGAGCTGATAATCCTGCCCAGCCAAAATATACACCCGCGGGATGTTCTGAAAGAATGGCTGAATAACCCTCCGGGGATAAATTAGCTGGAAAAAAATATGTGACCCCATAAGAATAGAAAAACACATCAGACATACGAGGCAAGAAACTAATCTTTCATGCCCCTCCAGGCTCCAACAATATGAGGAGTTCAAATCCAAATAACAATTTGACATAAAATCAGAATCTCTGATATGACAGGCTCACAGGAAACTGAAATTCCAATAACAAACTTATGAGAAATTCTAACAGTCATTTCAAGCGAACCCAGACAACGAGTCAAGCATTTATATTAGCTATTCAGCAGAAGGAATAAAGAAGACAGCATACCTGTAGGGATTCCCAGAACCTTTGAGCCGCGCCCAAATCCCTTAATGACAGGACCACCAATACACCAAGGTTCTAAAGGCAAAGTACCTTCTATCCCTGCATATGCTTCCAGTCAAAAATAAAAAAATTGAAAGAGAAATCATGTACACTTCATACAAGTAAAGCAGTCATAAAGACTTACTATCTTGAAATGCAGGTAGTCCCCACTCTTCTAGTTGCAAATCTAGAAGAGAATTGATCACTTCATCAGCAGAAGTATAAAGATGAGACTGCTTTGCAAGAGATGGTACAGCAACTACTGCCATTCCAGCAGCCTTACCAGCAGTAACACCTGGTCTAACATATGTATCAGGTCAAGTTACTTTCACTGAAGTTATGAGAAAACAATTTACATCTAATTCAAAACTAATATGGACTTGGGAGAGAGGACCAACTCAGCCTAGAAAATGCAAAAGCGGTGACAAGGAATTTTAAACCTCAATATCAATGAAAAAGAATAAATCTAATAGTTATGGAAATTATAATTATGATGTCAGAAGTTAGTAGCTAATGTTATTCAGTCAACCATGCTGCTATACAATGTGTCTAATTTGAGCTGAGCGTGAAAAACTCTAACAAACCCCTCAATGTCATCAGAGGAGAAAAACCAGCCCCCTGATACCCTTCTTTTTATCCTTTCTTTGTCCACTAGTTAGATTTTCCGACATGCTCTTATGCTTCTGATAGGACATACCACTACATAATCTTTGAAGATGAAAACTCACATTGAATCTTCAATGACAAGAAAGCTGGATGGATCCATGTTGAGTCTTTTAGCTGCTTCAAGAAATCTGACAGAAGAAGATATACAAGAGTTATTACCATCCATAATACCAGATTATAAAATGAGGAGGAAACAGATAAACAATTCATCCAGTTTTACATTTCCGGAGATGGCTTTCCAGCTTTCACTTCGTCTCCTCCAACAATAGCTGAGAATGATTCTTTCCATCCTGAAAACAATAAATACTATCCCAGTCAAAGCATCATAAATGCTATCTTACGTGTTGGATTGGCTCAAAACACCTTCTCAAGGAAAGAAATACATCTCTATCAATATATGTTAAAACTTAAAATACCTGAATGATGAAAAATTTTGGTCTCTATATTAGATTTAGGAGAATTTGAAGCCAATGCCATGGGTACACCATGACCCCTCAAATGGTTAATCAATCGATTGGCTCCTGGAAGAGCCTTGATATTGTGCCACCTATATAAAGTTGATTAACAAAATTTTATAAGAACTTTAAACTGGATGCATTTGCAGAAGACAATAGATATAAAGTTGCATAATTATACATCACAAGATCTCGCAAACAATCAGAAGATGATATACTAGCTCAAAGAAAAGAAAAAGGTAACACCAATCCAACATTCCTTCCACTCTCAGAAAGAGCAAATGAAATCATGTTCCTCAAACCAACCAACAAGACCATAGATGAGCAGATCACTCTTGTTACACCTACCCTCCCCTGGCCCCCAACCAAACAGAAGAACAAAAGAAAAAAAAACTTCACTACATTCAAATTAAAAACCAACAAGTTCGATCTACAGGAAACACGACTAATAAACAAATGTAGTCATTACTTTTTTTATTTGATCAGGTAATATAGTTGTTTCTTCTTGCTTGCCTCCTTTTTTCTTTTTTTTTTTGTGATCCTTTTCTCATAATCGAAAAAGAAATAAATATTACCAAAAGTAAAGAAGATAAAAAGAAAGAAAGTAACATGTATATTTGCATTTTCTACATTGGAGATCAGAACTTGTGGTTCGCCTTTCAGCAATTCTCGACAATTTTACTTACCATCCAGTACCTACTTAGTTTTTAGTACGGGTTTTGAGCAAAACAAACACCACAGAACTATGTTGTCTAGTCCTCTTTTCTCTACTAACTAACTTGCAATCTATCATCCATGCCCCAAACTATAAAAGAACACAGTGTTTTTACTTTGCAACATCTATCATTTAACATCACTAATAGGATTTGAGGAAAAGAGCCTGCCCACTAATACTTTAATGTGAATAATCTCCGATAGTCACTTCAATTTCAGTTTGTATAAGCTTAATCAATAAACAGAAAGGAAATGAAACCATGTTAAACTGCTAGTTTATTACTGGTCAGAGAGCATTGGGTAAAATTGTGAAAGAAATTCATCTGTTGATAATGGGAGCCCATAATCTTCAACAACTGCAGCTGCAGCTTCTGTTGGGGTTTTTCCTACTATTTTAGGAGCTTCTCTCCCATCCCACTGCTTTCCATACTTAACTAAGAAAGCCTTTAAAATCTCACTCACAACTCCATCTGTCAGAACAAAGAGGTCAAATTAACATTGGAGAACATGACACTAAAAAGACGCAAATGCACACAGAGAAGACATTGGCAATATAAAGATTGATGATGCTGCAGTTTACTCTACAACAGAATGCCCAGGTCCAAATTTTCTTTTGCATAAAAAGGACTTCCTAGTCGTAAATTATTCATACTTTAGAGCCAGAGTGCATCTCAAATTTCTGCATCGAAGTTTAATATAGTTTCCGGCCCATTACGAATAAAGGGACCTCGCAGTAAGTATATGTCCTCGGACGAGATAATTTGATTAGAGAATTTCAAAACGATAGAATAATTTTACTACAATCTACACTTGGAATAAATTTTACGACAGTAAAAAAAATGAAATTGTGAATGTCTTTGTCCAATTTCAAATGTTTCTGGTCATTCCATATTTCTAACAGATGTGAGGTGAGGTAAGACTGCGTACAATAGACTCTTGTGTCCGACCCTTGCATAGCGGGAGCTTAGTGCACCGGACTGCCCTTTTTTTAATGTAAAAATTGGAAGCAAATGAAAGGAACTCTGGCGTATGATTCTGAATATTAGAGTAGTAGTTCAATATTGAGAACTAATACCATGTACGATTTAGGAAAATGGCCAAGAATATAGTTTAGAAGTGTAAAGTCAAACAAGAAGAGCACTACCAACCTGTATTAAGAAGTGTACCATCCAAATCAAGGATGACACCAGAAACTAGCTTCTTCAAAGTTTGTTCAACAGACATTGAGAGCAATATTGACCACGCAGAAACAGAAACCTATGTTCACATTATGTGAGTATGAGATATACTCGCAAAATAATAAAGCTAAATACATGACTTTAAAACGTAGACCATCAATCATATCCAAACATCTTTTAATCATGATTACAACAGAACTAAAAATGCTATTACTTGGATCTCATTTCAAGTTTATGATCATTAAAACTGTATAAGTCCACTGTTTTAGTTTTTCACTCTCATGTTTAAAAGAAGAAACCAGACTTCTAATTCTTCCATAGAGGGCTAAGGTCCTGTTAGTTAGGACCAGTTTTGAGAAGTTTCTAATCATTCTGGAAATGAAATGCTTTCAGCGTCTATGTGATTGATTGTTACTTTTTGTGAAAGCCTCTCGAAATTTTCCAGACGAAGAGATTATCCCCTTCTAGAGAACTTGCTTGGGGATTCTTTAATGCTGGAGAGGAGGATCCTTATTTTCAAGTTTAAATAAATAATATATAGCAACTTGACATTTCATATATGTGAAGAATCACATCAAAGAGTAATAAACATAGGATACCTGTATAGACTAAAAACTCATTCTGACACCATATTGCTCATTCACAACTAGGGATATCAAAAAGGCCGGTTAAATCAAATTTCGACCGGTTAAAACAGATTTAGTAGAGCAATTTAAGATCCGATGAAACCAAAGTTTACTCGAGTTAATATTGGTTGGTTAATTTGGACTGAATAAAGGGGCATAACCCAACCCAGCCAATGCAGAAGTCTAAGGAACACTTGAATTAATTCATCAGATAAGTATTTAACAACTCAACACATTCATAACAACAACAACAACATACCCAGTATACTCCCACCATGAGGGGTATGGGGGAGGGTAGAGTGTACGCAGATCTTACCCTACCTTGTGAAGGTAAGGAGTTTGTTTCCGATAGACCCCCGGCTCAAGAAAACTCAACACATTCATAAATCCGACAAAATTTAACGAGCAACTTTAACAAGATTAAAAACACTACACAAAAGCAGAAGGTAATTATAAAGCAGTGAACTCATGCATTGATCAAAATAGGGTGAGAAATGGACCTTCTAGCAGAACTAAAACTCTTCTTTATATCTGATTTGATAAAATCACGGGTCCAAATTTGAGTACAGCCACAAATGTTGACTAAAACTTGAACCAAACCCAGAAAAGCATTGAACGACCTTCAACTAGAACTGAATCGCAGACCGAAAGTGAACCCTAATTGTGCCTAATCTCTATGTGATGAGATAGTACAGAGTCGATTAACAATACAAGAAACCGGGTGTTTTCTATAGTGATAGAACTAAAACCCTAAACTAATCATCTATTTTACTTGTTTGGTTTGCCAAACTGATCACATGGATATATAGGCTTTGCTCAAACACCTAATATCTTACTATTATTATTCCTTTAGTTCAATACTTCAATCTAAATAGGAACCCCAATTGTTGCAGTACATTAAAATAACAAAATCATACGAGCAGCTATTTAAACATATGCTAATAATTTGTATGACCAATCAATGAGATGAGCTAACCAAAATAAATATTTACCTGATAATGCTATAAATACAACTTCACAATTGATTATTGAAATAACAACTGAAACTTCTTTTCTTGTGATTATAATTATAGAGAAATGGAGAGTGAGAAACCCAAGTTTGTCCTCGTTTTATCCGGGTTGCAAGTATGGGGCGGGTGAAAAGTTCAGATCGTTTGAGCATCTAATTTGGGCTTATTTCCTGCCGAAAAGAGGCCCACTGGGTCCTACGGATTATGCACTGCTTACGAATTGAATAGTATATCATTTTTTATACTACTATTTTATTTAGATTTAATATTTATTGAATTTAAAATAAAGGTAAATTATACACAATCAGGTTTTGAAAAACTAACAAATTAATTTTGGTATATTTAAATTTATAAAAAATATTTTAATATCACATGTGTTCAAATTCATGCATCTTAATTTTCAAAGGAAAAAAAACCTCTAGCGTGAAAATGATACACGAATCCAAGCCTAATCATAACATGCCGAAAGTTGAAAATGTACATTCGTTTTGTCTTCATTTCCAACAAAAGCATTACATTTTAAACAACTTGGATCAATCTATCACAATCTCACATATTTGGCGTTTAGGCCCACCTCTGGCATAAGAGAGGTCTCGTGCATATTAGGACGCATTTCTAATTTTCATACAATCTGTTTGCTATTTTATTACTCTGCGCATATTATTTTCACAATTACTAACGATATACTAACTTGGTTTTCTTCGTGCTTTAAGGTTTCTTGCTTCTTTATTTCCCAAAGGTTATTAAAACTAGCAGAACACCCTTACTTCACCAGATCAAAGGCACGCTCATCCGACAGAATGAATTTATAATAGTTTAGGAATTATGTAAACATCTAATAATTTAGGAATGAAACTTGTAAAGTGATAATAATTTAAAAAGATTATTAGCCTATTCATCCTATTTTTTATATATGTTATGTCACTTGAAACTCTTTAGATGTGCTTTTCGAACGTGATGTTCACGTAGTATGTCATATTCCTCTAGGATTATTTTAATATAAATTAATATTTGTTCAATAAGAAATTCTGTGAACATTTGACAGTTTAGATATGATACTCGTAAAATGATGATAAACTGAAGTTTTTTATAACCTATTCACTCAAATAATATTGATTTTAGCTAATATCTTCAATTATACATAAAATAAATTTAATACCAAAATTAAATCTAGCACTAATCTTAAATTGATGATTTTTTTTTCTTTTGGAATTTAATAGGTCATGAAGTAAGTTTACATCCAATTAAATTATTTTTGGGCAAATCATTATTGCGTCTTTTAAAGAGAACTTGCAAAGAAAATTAAAATAAGGAACGAATTATATGGAACAAAAAGTATTCAATTTAGAATGAACAGAACAACTATTTCCTATAAAGAAGAAAAGATAGAATAAGCTTAGATTGATAAGTATATAGGTTTGTCAAGAAGCGTAATAACTAAGTCGTTGTAGTATAGTGGTAAGTATTCCCGCCTGTCACGCGGGTGACCCGGGTTCGATCCCCGGCAACGGCGTATTATATATAATCTTCCATTTTGTAGTTTTTATATATTGTGTTCCTTTTTAGTAGTACAAACAACAACATACCCAATAAATCACTATAAAGCAATAATGCATTTCTTATCTCAACTATGGCCTTTGTTCTTGTACAAAGGAATCATTGTACTACACCTTTATTCTTCGGTCATTCTCGCCGTCTTAAAATGATATTAAACAGCACAGTCAGCCACTCCAAACCTGCACTCTTTCAAAGTTCAACTGAGATTTCATCAGACCCGGTCGCTCGTTCCCTGCGCATCCTGCGAACATCACCCTCAACCTCCTCAACCTTAATGATTCTACAATACCCAAAATTTCGGTACTTTAGTCTTGTACCTTTTAAGTATTCAGCTCCAAGAACTTTTTTAAAGGAATCTCCTTTAGTAATGGTCATTACTCCAACATCACATTGTACAATTTAAGACATGTAAGCGAATACGAGATATGTTTTGCTTTTTACTAAGCTTATTAGGAGATGGAGATACATGTACAGAACAAGAATATAAATTGTCATTGTCATACCGTCAATTAAGAAATGCAGATCCTAGTTTTTATATATTGTGTTCCTTTTTAGTAGTACAAACAACAACATACCCAATAATCACTATAAAGCAATACTGCATTTCTTATCGCAACTCTGGCCTTTGTTCTTGTACAAAGAAATCATTGTACTACACCTTTATTCTTCGGGCATTCTCGTCGTCTTAAAATAATATTAAACAACACAGTCAGCCACTCCAAACCTGCACTCTTTCAAAGTTCAACTGAAATTTCATCAGACCCAGTCGCTCGTTCCCTGCGTGAACATCACCCTCAACCTCCTCAACCTTAATGATTCTACAATACCCAAAATTCCGGTACCTTAGTCTTGTACCTTTTAAGTATTCAGCTCCAAGAGCTTTTTTAAAGGAATCTCCTTTAGTAATGGTCATTACTCCAACATCACATTGTATAATTTAAGACATGTAAGCGAATATGAGGATCTGCATTTCTTCATTGACGGTATGACAATGACAATTTATATTCTTGTTCTGTACATGTATCTCCATCTCCTAATAAGCTTAGTAAAAAGCAAAACATATCTCCCGTTACCCCCCTCGATCTCATAGGAAAAATAATTAGTATGAAATATGAAGAATAAATGAGCGGAGCAGATGATAATGAGAATCCATGTTACTTGGACTCTCCAAAAATGTGGCTGCACTACTATTGGAGTATCCGACACGCACGAGCCCCTTGACATTTTTTAAGATCCGAACAACATAGATGAGAAGGCACTAACTTTTTCATCTTCCACACCATATCTTTGAACCTTACCCCTTTCAGAGTGTCCAAGTTGCTTTATCGTCGCTTTTGCCTCCCGCAATTTATTCTTGTAATCCTTCTTCCATGCTTCAAATCTAACCTTTAGCTTTTGGAGATCATCATTAGGCCTGAGGGTGGAACCCTCCTCCCCTGATTTACATTGATCGTGGGCGACAAAATTTTGATAGTGATTGACCATATCCATCACATGGTGGTTATTACACTGGTTCTTGGAATTCGATGTGCCACTTTGTTGTGGTTGTGTATCATGTACGGATGCACCTCATCGGGAAGATTCAATGCACTCCTCCTAAGGGATGTAGTTCTTGGGAATCCGTTATCCACATTTCGATCTTGATCTTGAAGTATCAATAGTCTGAGTTCTCCCTTAGTTTTTTCAACGTCGTGTTTTTCCCTTTCTGCAGCCAGACTTATCTGCAAGATACACAATGTCTTTTGGTTAGAGAAATAGCAGCAAAATACTAAGTTTCTCGCTTTTCAAATCCACAAAAGGTACAAAATTGGATGAAAAGTAAGCAAATAAGTGACCTCTTCCCTTTTACTGGTTCGTTGATGTTCAATAAGCAAGTTGGCGAATATGTAACCACACGAACAAATAAAGTAATCTGTGGCAAATAATGAAGAACAGAATGCTCACTTGTGTAGACGTTAACTGATCTTGCCACATCTTCTCCATAGCTTTCATCTTTGACTCATATTGATTCACTTTTTCTCATATTGCTGAATATGTAGCCTCAAAGCTGCATTTTCTCCTTTCTTTCTCTCTAGAGCTGCCTCTGTCCTCAGAATATGCCTCTGAAAATCAAGTAGAACTGAACGCGGTACCTGAACGGAATTTAAGCAACCAAAATATTTAATTAAGAGATGTTATTATTGTTGATGTTTTACAGCATTAGAACCTATTGTCAAAGAAATAAATCGAACCTTAGTTTCTTGTTCCTTCTTGTTAAGGTCATTCTTTTCTCTAATGAACTGCTTTCGAGTCAACCAACCTCCAATAACTGCATAATGCATATAAAAAAGCTGAGGACTATCTTCAAAACTATGTATCCAAATCTTTGAATTTAGCATTCTTACAATCTTACCAGATTGCAAACACATGGTTGTAGTTCGCGTCTTTTAGAACCATGCTCCTTTACGTGTTTATGTATAATGATAGTTGCTGTTAACCTCCTTGTGAGACCCTCATAATACTTTCTTGCGATTTCACCACGCACAACTGCAAGAACATACGACTATGGTTGAGCTATGATAATCAAAACTACAAAGGAAAATGTGATACATGCATACGCTCTTTTCCATTGAGGCTTATGTTTTTAAGTAATGCTTACTATTATTGCTTCTTCTTACTGAAGGTTGGAATTAGTATTATAGCATATGAAGTTTTGAGAAAAAATTGGATATTGTGAATTACATGATTGTAGAGCTCATGATAGTACATGCGGGCTTGGTAGCCGTGAAAGCATCTCTGAATTCGCACTACTTCACTGAGTCCATAACTCTCTCAGATCAACTATTAAACAAAACTGTAAAATAAACCACACCATCAGAATTCAGTAATTTCTTAAACAAGCAACAATTGAAGTTATGAGAAATATGATTGTGTACAAAGTTTTACCAAATCTTCTGTTAAATGTAAATAAGATGCAATATGAATCTTTCTTTATAGATTATGTCATGTTATAGCGGAAGCGAAGAAAAAATAATAATGAATGTAAAGGACACAAACCACGTGGTTCACTAATAATGTGTTAGCTACGTTCACGGGCAGAAGAGAGAAAAACTTTATTGATCTTGAGGAATACAATTTTTGGAATTTCTCTGAATTGTATTTCAGATTGCTTAGTAGGTTATGACCTATGGGGTTTATATATAGAATACCTCTTACACAGACTAAGGAAATGTTTTCTAAACAGAAAAGGAAAATGATTTCTAAACATGATATAAACCTAATATGCCCGGATTCAAGGCATATTTCAACAAAGCTCCACCTTGACTTGAATCTTCTCACAAATAACATATGCACCATTATAGTGTCATATGTACTAGACTCCTTCTGCCCCAGTTTTTGCCCTCAAAGGGCAATTAACAATTTATAACATTGAGCAAGTCCAAACAGTGTTGGAACTTGCTGTGTGAAACCGGCTTTGTGAATATATCAGTTGGGTTATCAGCAGTACCCACATCACTTCTCAGAAAATGATACCTCACATCAATGTGTTTAGTCCTCTCATGATGGACTTGATCCTTGGCTAAACAGATTGCACTGAGACTGTCACAATACACTATGGCCTGATCCTGATGTAGACCCAGATCGCTGATCAATCCTTTCAACCAGATTCCCTCATTGGCTGCTTCTGTTAATGTCATGTACTCTGCTTCTGTAGTCGACAAAGTCACTGTAGGCTGCAA
The DNA here is from genome assembly GCA_029844215.1 of Przewalskia tangutica. Taxonomy (NCBI): domain Eukaryota; kingdom Viridiplantae; phylum Streptophyta; class Magnoliopsida; order Solanales; family Solanaceae; genus Przewalskia; species Przewalskia tangutica. Next base: position 31,419,800 of record CM056727.1, on the reverse strand, counting down.
AGTAGCTTTTCAACTGACAACTGAACCACCAAGAGTGAAAACATAACCAGTCATAGATCAACATCTCTAGCATAGGCGGAGTCTGAAAACCCTGTCACCAAACACTCTGTATCACCTCCATAAATGAGACCAACATCAGACGCACCTTTGAGGTACCGAAAAATCCTCTTCACAGCTTGCCAATGCTCTTTGCCAGACTCACTCATAAACCTACTAACAACACTAGTGCAAGATCAGGTCTAGTACAGACCATTGCATACATGAAGCTTCCTACTGCACTAGCATAGGGAACTCGAGACATGTACTTCTTCTCTTCAGCTGATTTAGTACATGTAACTGCTTCTTTGTAAATGGATGGATCATGTGAGTCAGGATCCACTTCTTCAGCAACCTGCAATGCATAAGCTACCATGTCTTCAAAACCATACCTCTGGGAGGTATTCCATAATTTGCTCTCTTTGATCGATCAAGAGCCAAATTGTGCTGATTTGTTGCTGGTAATGAAGATCCTGATGATTCTCCTTCTGAATGTGGCTGTTGGACTTCATATGATGGTTTACTCTCATCTGGAGTGACTTGCTGCTCCACCTATTTTCCAACACTGCCACCAACAATAGACTTCACAGTAGGGTTAAACATAGAATTTTCATCAAAAAACTACATTCCTGTTCAGTATAACTCTCTTCTCAGACGGGGACCATATTCTGTAACCTTTAACACCATCCCCATAACCCAAAAATACTCACTTTTTAGCTCGTCGTTCTAATTTACCCTCATTCACATGATAATAAACATTGCAACCAAAAGCTCTCAAGCCAGAGTAATCAGCAGGCTTACCAGACCACATCTCAAAAGGAGTTTTGAAATGTATACCTGTGTAAGGTCCACGATTTATCAGATAGCAAGTCAGACTAACCGCCCCGCCCAAAATGTCCTGGTTAGTCCAAAGATTAGAAAGCACGATCTAGCTCTCCGTATGTATGATTCATGCATTCTCGCTACACCGCTTTGTCGTATGCCTCCCGATCGTATGATGCCTAGCAATCCCTTCTTTTCTGCAAAACTCATAGAACTCAGAACAACAAAATTTCAGACCTAGTCTTTTGATCTTCTTCCCTGTTTGATTTTTCATTAATGTCTTCCACTACTTGAAGTTCTTGAAAGCTTCACTTTTATGCTTCATAAAGAACACCCAAGTCATCCTTGAGAAATCATCAATAATTATCATAAAATATCTGTGACCTCCTAGAGCCTCCATCCGGGAAGGACCCCAACAATCAGAATGAATGTAATCAAGTGTGTCGTTTGTTCTGTGTATTGCTTTGGAAAACTTGCTGCTATGTATTTTCCTGAATACACAGTGTTCACAAAACTTAAGGTCCTCGACCTTGTGACCACAAAGAAGATCTCCTTTTGATAGAATTTGCATCTCTCTCTTGCTCATATGACCAAGCCTCGTATGTCATAACTTGATCAAATTTTCTTTATCAACCTCTGAGGATGCAACAGCAACATAACCTGATAGCATAGAACCTTGAAGGAAATACAAGGTACCACGTTTTATGCCCTTCAAAATCACATTTGAATCCTTGCAGACATATAGAACTCCATCTCCACCTCGAAATTTGAACCTCTTGTTATCTAACATGCTCAATGATATCAGATTCTTTGTCATGGATGGAACATGTCTGACGTCATTCAATGTGCAGAATTTACCATCATGTGTCCGAATTTTAATAGAGCCTATCCCAACCGTTTTGCAAACAGAACTGCCAGCCATAGAAACACTGCCAACATCTACTTGCTCGTAGGTTGTAAACCACTCCCTGCGCGGGCATATATGGTAAGATGCTGCTGAATCGAGGATCCACACATCATTGTGATGCGTGTACTCATTAGCAACTAGAGCAATATCATCTTCGTAGTCAGATTCACAAGAAGACTGGCTTGATTATTCTCACGCTTCTTCTTCGGGACAATCGATTTGTTGTCTTCTCCTTACAGTAATTAAGGACATCATTTGGTTTTGGACCTTTAAAAAATGGTTTCTTGGACTTCTTCTCCCTCGGATTTCTATGTCCATGACTTCCACTAGCTACTAACCTCAGATCCTCGATTATCCAGACTGCATCACCACTTTACGGGCGCAGCTCCCTAGTATGGAGAGACGATCTCACATCCTCTAGAGACACAATATCTTTTCCAACAATGAAAAAACTGTACAAAATTTTTGTACGATAATGGTAAAGATACTAATAGAATCAATGCAGCATCCTCATACTCAACTTTCACATCAATATTACGCAACTCTAAAAAGATTGTGTTTAGTTGATCTAAGTGATCTCGCATACCTTCCTGCATTTGTAGATCGAATGACGTTGCTTGTAAGCAACTTGTCGTTAAGGACTTAGTCATATAAATACTCTAGAGCATGACCCATAGACCCTGCGTGGTTTCCTCCTCCGCGACCTCAGTGATAATATCAACACCAAGGATCAACATAATTGTTGAATGAGCCTTCTTCCGTAATCTGGCCATCTCAGCACGGGTTCTCGCCGCTTCTAGGCAATGAGTCCAAAGTCCTTGTTGTTTTAACAAGGCTCGTGATCTTGACCGCCACGACTAAAATCGCTTTCTCCTCAGAATTTGTCAATTTTCACATTCATTCCAGAAATCTTCAAACAAATAAATCTGGCTCAGATGCCAATTTGTTATAGCGGAAACAATTAAACAGAAGAAAGAATAATAATGGATGTAAAAGACACAAACGATTTAACGTGGTTCACTAACAATGTGTTAGCTACGTCCACGGGCAGAAGAGAGAAAAACTTTATTGATCTTGAGGAATACAATTTTTGGGATTTCTCTGGATTGTATTTCAGATTGCTTATTAGGTTATGACCTATGGGGTTTATATAGAGTACCCCTTACACAGACTAAGGAAAGGTTTCTAAACAGAAAAGAAAAAAGTTTTCCAAACAGAAAAGGAAAAGGATTCCTAAACATGGTATAAACCTAATATGCCCGGATTCAAGACATATTTCAACATGTCATCTAAAGACTATACACCTTAATAAATAGATGGCCTCATTCATTAAGCTAGGAGCTAATCACATTTTCCAAAAAATGAAGATAAAATTTGCATCAGGAAAAGCTTTAATAGCTTTCTACTTCTTCCCAGAGTCATTTGTCTGCTGTAAATTTAGGAAACTGGCACCCTCAGAGTACAGTTCCTTAATTAATCTAATCAACCCATATGTAATGATCAATTAGAATATTCCACTGATTAGGCGGGGACAGGATTCGAACCTGCAATCTTCAGGTCATGAGCCTGATGAGTTGACCAATTCCTCTACCCCGCTTCTTCCCCTTCTCTTTCGAACTCCGAAAACCAAGGTTCGACTTGCATGTGTTAAGCATATAGTCTGAGTAGCTTGGTGTGTGATCTACACAATGGATGTACGAGAATAGTATACAACTACTACTACTAGTGCTTAGAAAGGATAAACAATTACAATACAACAGGCTTGAAGCCTAACATGAGTTGTTACAACAATGATGAGTTTTGTGGTCTTGATCTTTTGTTTTGAATCCGTCTTGGATCTTCTGTCTTTGGATCTTCGTTTCAATTGCAACAAGCTCCTTGATCTTGATAACCTGAAATCAAGAGAAACTAAATCTCTACTTGTTACAACTGTGCTAAGTCGAGTGTTAGCACTCTGTCCTTAAGACATTATTACCCTGTATATATACTTTTACGTTGATGAGCAACTGTCTCCCAAGATAAAACAACATCAAACAAATGAGCAAAGGAAACTCAAGTATTTCTCAAGAAGAACCTTTGAGTGTCTGAAAGATATGCTAGAGAGGAAGAAGTTCAGAAAAATTTGAACTATACAAGAGTGAGGTGTTTCTACAATTGAGCCAAAGACCTCAATTTATAGTTTTGTAAGATGACCTCTCATCTAGCCAACTAATGACAATCAATGACCATGTAATGACACTTATTGAGAGGTGTTATTCAGCCATTATATGGCTGAATTCATGTGCCAATTCGTGGGAAATCAATGCCCCAAACCAGCCCAAAAGTCAGAAACTATTCAGCTCTCGTCGCAGTATTCTGCCTCCGAAGCGCCGCAGCTCCAGAGACTCACTGCCTCCAAGGCGCCGCAGCGCTGGCTGGAGGCGCCGCGGCCCTTCACGGCTCCGTGGCGATTTTTGACTCGTTTCATCATTTACACATCGTACATTTCTTCCTTCATTTACCAACGTGGAACACGCGTCATTTGGTCAATAACTGTCCATCATTCTATGTCTCAAACGTTTCACTTACGTACCAATATCTCTTTCACTAATGAAATTTACGATACTTGGCACTACGTGTGTACGTGTGTGGAAACGACATTTTCGACATGCGATGCCTCAATTGTTCGAGTCATAAATAATGGGTTAAACTTAATTCCACATTAGTAAATTTCCAACATGATATTCATTTCTTAGTGCTTAGGTCACTACCTAAAAGTAAGCTTTTCGCTATTTTCCTCTTACATAACAATGATGGAGGAGATAGTAAGCACGATCTCCATCCTTCGGAGGTGGAAGTGGAGGTGGAGGAAAGGGTACTCACATTTTAATACATAGTAGGGCCCAAGAAGGCTAAAAGGTGGGGGAACAAGAGTTGCCACGATAGAAGAGAGAAAGAAAAATAAATGACTATAAGGAACCAACAACTCTCTCTTCTTAAACAACCTATATCCTCCACACTTAAATCAACATTTGATAGATTATCCAACCCCGAGCAATCTTAGTTATTGGTGGGGGTTCGGTTCGTTAGCTGATATTTGTTTAGTCAATAGTAATTGACGTTTTTTAGCTATGCATTACACACCGCATGTGGATCTAGCTTTCAACATCGTATAACACATTATGAATCATACAAAGAGACTCCCGAGAGCCAGAAGTATTACATGACATCGTAAGATGTCTCGCCCGAATGAATTAGTTAGTACTAGAAATGTTAGAAAAAGTGAACGAAAGAAGTAATAAGAAGTGAAAAGGACAGACACTTCCCAACCAGAAAGCAAAGTTCCCACTGATGGTATACTTAGTGTAAGTGAGCTCTAAGATCACATCTTTGGAATAAAACCCGTTAGAAAAGGAAATTCAATTAGAGATAAGCTTCCCATGAGCATCATGGCAAGATAAAACGATTCACTCAATACAGCTCCGTCAAGCCTGTACGAGTAGTGAAGAAGTATAGAGCATTTTGGTTGGTTGTTGAGCACGAAAGCATGGGAGAAAGATGCACAAACGAAAAAGGGCTAAAAAAATAAGTAATTTCATATATAAAAAGAGCGGTACACTGAACACGAACCCAATATCAAACAACTAAAGAGGAAGCTAGTCGATCATTCAACAGCAGGAATCTACCCTAGGATCCAACCTGCCATCTTTCTTCTTATGATATTCGAATAGAAGAGAAAGTGAAATAATGGGGAATAGAATGAAGCGGACTAATTTTTTTACTATGAAGCAATACGAACCTAGGAACCTCCTATTTGCAACAGTTTAACAAAATTACGTGTGGCCCAGTGGTAAGCGAAGTGAGAATAAATCATCGATCAATGTTCAAATTCTAGCAAAGAGTAAAAAATAGCTAGGTGATTTCTGTCAGTCTGCCTAAACCTTAGTTGGCAGAGTTAAGCACTGACGGGAGATAGCAGTTACCAATGGAAGTATAGAACAGTCGAGCTGCGTGCAAGCTAGCTCGACAGTCTAACATTGAAGGGGGAAAAAGATTCAAAGGTGCCCCAAATTTTCTCTCAATACACATAAAAATCTTTAATTCATTTCCATTTTACCTTATCTGCCATGGCTGCAGAATCCCTCTCTGCTGAACTCCATTGATCAACAAATGCCTCTTTATGTGATAATGCATCTTCTTCAACCCTAATGTCTTCAAGAATCTTCTTTTCTTTAACAAAAGGTGTCAATTTCCTTCTCCCCTTAGGCAACCTAGTCTTTGTAACTGGCCTAACAGGCAAAGGTGGTGGCAAATCATTTGTTTTTTCCTCTTGTTGAAGTTCCTCCGACATAAGTTCCAGTGTACTAAGACTCCTCATCTGATAAGTTGTCACCATCACAGAAGACATAACTTAAACACTTCTATCTAAAACTCTTACATAAGACAAACAAATATTACAAGAACTGAGAGTTTGAATCTAATAAGGATTTGAAAAGGCTGCTGTTTGGCTTTACTTGAGATGCCCAAAATTTAAGCATGTCTGAGGGATAATAAGAGTTGCATGTGTAAATTGTCAGAAAGCTTTGCTTTTTTTCAGCTTTTGCTTTGTTTGAAAGAAGTATTGAGGGTTCATGCAGGTCAAGTTGTTTAATCATGGCAGAGGACCATTAAAATATGGAGAGAAAAGATAATTTTGTAGCAATTCTTGGAAGACAAAATGGATACTTTAAAACTGATAGAGGCCACAACTATGAACTCTCTTGGGTTGCCGGATGATGAAGAAATTGAAACAAGAATGGTTGGTATCATTACCTCTTGGAACATCCCAATATGATTTATAAGAGTTTATAAGTTACATATTTTATCATATTTCATGACAAAAAAAGAATATTTCATGACCTAATCCTATCCAGTGAATTTAGTGAACTTTATATTATTCAGATAATTAGATCCAATGCATGGTTAAGTTGATGGAATTATTATGATATAAAGAAACTACTAAAGTTTTCATTAATTAATTTGGTTGCATGTATATATGTTACTCACTAATAAGAGTTTCAAGGAGAAAGTGGGGAAAATGATTAAAGGCTATGATCAATGTGCCTCGAGCTCCTGAAATTTGTCTATTAAAATTGGAATAATTAGCTAACTTTTGGTACTTGGGATATCATTTATTTTTGGGAGCAAAAGGCGAAATCCCTCGCCCACAGTGTCCCCACCCCTCCGACCCGGCAGACGGAGAAAAGATAAATCACAGACTCACGCCCAGGTGAGACACAAAGGTTCGCAGGCCCACATGAAGTCATCCTCACAGAAGAAATGAACTCACATTGTACGCCAGAAATAACTCGCTTCTTTTTGAAGAATCACACCCTAACTAATCGAGCCTACACCTGCGTGTTGGGATATCATTGATTTTTAAGCCTTGGTTTCATATGTCGACACAAAAGGCAATTGGTTAAAGGAATTCAAGGAAAGATGTACCCCACTAATAAAATTGTTAAACATATTCATATGCCCACAAAACCTAGATAGTTAAATGTCAAATGAATGACAACTAGGGGTAGGACATAAAAAATTACCTGATTTATGACGGAGATAATATATTTTTGATAAGATATTGATATACGCACAAACTGATTTTAACACTGTCATTATTAATAGAAAAAAGGTATTATTGCATGTGTTCAAAGTCCTAAATGTCTTCCTACCCATAAGACTATTATTTTTAGTGGGACATTTATCACTGTTTATAATAATATGAAAAAAGTTAGCATATGTTAAAGGATTTTTAGTAGAAAAGTTCAATGATCTAGAGGTCGATTGAAAAAGAATACAGACTACTTTAATTGAAAAGTAGTACTATAATAAGTTGTACACGGTGTGAACTAGGCCTTAAATATTTTCATGCAAAATAAAAGGAAAAGGTGTTTCGTTCGGGATAATACGTAAGGGAATGTTTTTAAAATTATTTGTTGGATTTATTTTAACATTCTCCTTTACCCTCTTTTATTTTTAACTTTAATCCTTAAACCACCGTCACCGGCATTGGGACATTTTCCGGCCATCGTCGCTGTCACAAGGAAGCTAAGGATAGAACGTGTAAGGAGAAGAACGATAACCAGATGTCATCTAGGTCCTGAAAGCTCCATTGCTTCAACTACTAGTGATGTTTCTTCTATATAATCAGAATATCTCTTTGGTGTATTTTCAGAGGTTTTGTACCTTGGAGTCTTGACCTTTTGTTGTGAAGCCTCCCATTTTTCAGCTAATCCATCTCCCTCCAATATCCTTAATACTTCGGACATCTTGGGGCGATAAGTTGGATTGAATTGGGTACAGAGAAGCGCAACTTGAACCATCTCTTCAAGTTCAATTCTGTCGAAATTGTTCCTTAAATCTTTGTAGTTGATGTATGTTTACTAGACATATGTTTTATAAAATATTACACTTGATTTCCTTTTTTAATCAAACAGCCACAAAAGGAATCATGGTGCAGTTAATTCCGTTTCTGAAACATATTCAAACATGTAGGAAACCCAAACATGTAGGAAGAATCAGGGTCATTCCTTTTCTTTCTTCTTGATTCCATTACTGAATTCCATTTCGTTTATCATGAGCGAACTAAACGCCCCCTAAGTATAACATCTACTAATGAAGAAAGAATTTGACCCGCAATATAATTATTTAATTTATTTGTGGATTAATTTCTCTGGTTTATAGCTCAATTAGGTGATTAACATCGTATCTCTTTGTGATTCATAATTTATATTTAAACCATTTTCTTTAAACAACGAATATGTAGTACCAATTCGTTTAACACTTAATTGTGGTATTTAGTTATTCGAATGTGATTTTACAGATGGTGAAGTCATGAGAAGTGAGTCTTAATTTTGCTTTCATACCATAAAAGAATGTGTGAAAAAGATTAAAAAAATTATGTATATTGATTCAAATAAGAGGAGTTCTATAAATACAGTAAGATGTAATGTATGAGTTAAACTAGAAATCTAGAATGTTAATGTTGAATAGAATTACACTTACTTGGACTCCTATCCCTTCTCAACTACTAATTTATAGTTTGTATATGTCTAAAAGATTATTGCCCTCATCAGTCGCATAGGTGTAATAGGATAATCTCAAATTGTCATGTCAGTCACGTTGGACTAAAACAATTCAAATTTTTTCTTTTCAAAAGCCTGAGTATCACTACACTTCTCTTTTCAATTATTAATATAAAACTTTAATCGCACATCCAACAAGCTCTCTCCCCAATTAAATTTCACATGACTCATCACTCACGAACTTATCAAAGATTAATTGTGTGCCACCACAACAATCGACTATTTATGGTCACCAAAACCCATTATTTTTTTTGTGTGTGTATGCATCTCCAAATCGATCAGTAAATGTAGTAAAATGGCGTAGTCGAGCAAATGCACTAAGTTGGGCCCACACCATCACTCCCCTATCCATTTTTTTGCACGGTTGCCTTCCAAACGCACTGATGATAGGCTAGAACCACTGTGTTAAAGTTTAATGGAACAGTGATAGCGTACAGATAACAGGGACAAACAATGGAGAAGAGGAGCTATCGATCGAGAAGGGAGCAGAGTAGAGGAGTGGAGATATTTTTGGTAGCAAAACGCTCTTCTGAGATTCTCTTTATTTCTACTCAAGAAAGTAATTACAAAGGAGTAATTCTATTTATAGGCTAAGCTAACTAACTTAACTCTAATTGCTACTAATAACCCACTACCAACTATACATATGTGATATGTATACTGAGTATATATGTGTGTGTATTTTCGTGTATTCTTTAAACTTCAACACCCCCCTCGAGCTAGGCACTGAAAATTGAGATTACAATCCTAGCTTGGAAGCAATGTCCTTAGGACTTCCTGAAAATCTTCGACTATAAGTGTTCCTGAAAATCCTAGCAGCATCCTCGACACCAGTCGCTGCCATAACAACATCAGTAAGCAGTTTGTGGCATTAACAACCAACATAGAAGCTGCAATATTGATGCGCGTTAAGATGCACACACTTTAAACGCAAGTGCACGTTATCGTATCAAGTAGTATAGTCTTTGATAAGACCGAATATCGTCCTCTGGGATTAGGGTTCAAGTACCAACTATCTATTTTCTAGTATCTATTTGGCGAATTAATGATTGATTGGTTGTTTATAACTAAGAATTATGAAAGCTATTTTAACTATAAAGATTTACTTCAGTGATGATGAGAATATGGCTTCTATGTATCCTCACTATCCGCTTATGCTACTTACTAATGCATTACTTATGGTATTCTTCTTTTGGAGAAAGCAGGTTTACGAAATCGTTTTATACTCCCGTTAGGTTATATAAACACTCAACCCCAAAGATCGCTCCTTACCTACCTTTCTGATAAGCGGTAACTTTATAGGAGGATTAAGAACAAAACCTAGTTGACTCACGCACAATGCGCAAAATTGTGGTTGTTAAGCCTCTCATCAACGCTTACAAAACTAATCGAGGTATTTTCATCCTCAATTCAAGTCTGCCTACCCAACTTACAAAAGATATTCACAATCCCCTTTTCGTAACTGATTAGAAATCATATAGTGATAACTAGTTGTCAATTAATTACCAAGAATTCAACTCAATTATCAAGTAGATCTCTCAATAAGAAAAACAACCATAAGCATACATTAATTTATAGCATAAGTTTCAAGAAATTCAACATAGAAAGTTCTATAAGAGAATTAGTTCCTAGCCATCGATACGACAAGAACTAATTCCATGCTCATCATACAAAACTGAATTTAAAGTAAAGAAAAGGAAAAGAAAGTACTAAGTTAATGGTATCCAATCTCAAGCCAAAATCTTGAGTCATGCAAAGAAGGAACCTCAAAATCCGCCTAGGTTCTCCTTATATAGGTTTAAAAACGCCCTTCTTTTTCTCGCAGTTCGCCCAAAAATCCGCCAAAAGACCTAATTTTTCCGCGCGCTGCGTTCGCAGATAGCCGCGCCGGAAGTTCTGCGATCCGTCGGTGTTTTGGCGCCGCGCCCGATATTCGCTGTTCGGTAGCCGCGGCCAGATCTTCAGTAGCTCTCGATGTTTAGCGCTGCGCTCAGCATTCGCTGCTCAGGAAGGCACAGTCTTCGCCTGAATAGTGGCGCCGCGCCTCGCTGTCGCAGGAGGCCGCGGCACTGGTCTCGATTTTAGCCTGCTCGCCACTTTCTCTGCGCCTGCATCTCTTCTTTTGCTCTCTTTTTGCTCCTTTTCCGCCATTTGGTCATTTTAACCACTTTGACTCAAAAGAAAGAAAAACTATCCTAATACGACACTTATATGTGCAAAATGGGACAAAAGACTAACTAAAACTGACTCAAAAGGTGTATATAAAATACACCGATCTAATATCAGCATCATGAGAAGCAACTACTGCTTCTAGCAACAACACCAAAGGTAGCAACAACAATAGATCAACAGTTACACCCCTGAAAACAACAGCTTGCAAACAAGATCCCTATAGGCATCATGATTCCCCAACTCACAACAACTAGCAGTCCATGAAGGTTTTTTCTTGTTAAGTGGTGAGTTTGCTCCTTTTTGTAGTGGTCCTAGATTATCCAGAAAGAAGGCTGAGAAGTCCAACCGATTAAGAATTAACACCGTAAGATTACATCACGGAGAATCCTCGAAAGTGAACGTCACGACCCGATTCCGGCCCGCGATCGTGCCTTACCCCGCACCCTAGTGATACAACATCGAGTAATCTGAACATAAAACGATACAAGACATATTATGAAATATGAAACAATAACCGAGAAAAAACTTGCCTTTCGATATATGTAAATAACAACTTTTTCAACATGAATAGCTTTAATCTTTTTTTTTTACAAACCCCGCCACAACAAGATTACTGCACTTACGAATGATATGATAACAACGACGGGGCTCGCCATACCTCGAATGTAAGCAATTTACAACAACAGGGACTATACCAAGACAAGCCTCCGAGAAACGGAGCTTTCCAAGCGTGAATCAGACTCTAAGAGCGAGGATCAACGATCGCGTACTTACCGCGCAGATTTAACGCACTTCGGCGAGGTCACATAACAGTACCGAGTATGTGAAACCGAAAATATCAGAATGAAATCATAGCACTTATATAAAACAGAGATACGTATGATAACAAATCTACGCTCACAATAAACAAGCAAATATATCAAGTCGTGACTCACGCCTCAAGTCATCACTAAATATAACAACGGGTCTCACGCCCCAATATCAATCATGCCCGTGGAATACCTTCTCACCGGCAGCTTATGATATAAAAGCACCAAGGAACACACACGAACACTGTGTCCCACCTGCGTTATAATGAAACCGCATGGTAAGTACGTAAGGCATAGCCGATTACTAACACCTACGCATTCATCAAGCGCCGCGAATCAGATTATAAGATCCGCCTGCATCATTACATGATCAAAGCCGCCACTTGCCCGCAGATCTAATGCGCGCCTAGCCCTCGAACTTTCCGCAGCCCGCGATAGGCCAATCTCATCGCCCGCATGAGGTATTCTCGCATCGAGGGTAGCTACTCCCAAGATCGCCCCGACTTCGCACCGCATGGCCACACGGACCGCATGCCCATAAAGGACGCACACTAACCCGAACTCTCGAGCTCGCGATAGCCCTCGACTCGCATGCAGGTATTCTCAATCATAGGTCCATCGACCCGCCCGAGTCTACCTCAGACGGAGGGCTTAACCCCTAATCATCTCAAGAGATGAGCGATGTAAAATACTAACACAACAACTTATCGTTACAACATAAGCACAACAAAGGAAAACCTCTTTACGCAACATCACAAGATACTAACACACGAAGATCCTAGCACGTTTACTTATCAATCAACAAGAAGTATTACAAGGCTATCACAAACCAACACAATCAAGTTATACACACAAGGTACTTTAAGCTAACAAGTTCGTATCTACCTAAAGTACTTCATACATTAAATCTTTTAAAAGATTCATTGCTTTCACATAAGTCACACAATACCCGTAGTATAAAATAGAGTTGACTGCCTTTTTAAATAAACTAAAACACTTACCTTTGTAAAATCAAGTAACAATATTATTTTCCAAACGCCCAAGTTTGCCTAATTTCAAATGTTCACGCTTCTTATTTTAGAAAGGTTTCGTGGTTCATAGCCTTATTCATTTAAGAATATAATTCTCTTTTAAACAATCTGAGAAACATAAGTCTTATATGTGAGTAGGATATTCTTGCTTATAACAATCTTATTACAAAGAAATTGATCTAGAAATATCATTTTGTCTCATCTTAGCTTCTATGCAGATGGAAGTTTCACCGGTTTTAATAATACTTAATTAGTCAAAACATTTCCTTTTATTAACGCCGCAGTTGGTCGATACACATTCCGATTTCCAAATCAAGAAACATTCTTAAGCCGTTATACCTAACTTCCCATAAAGCTAGTATAACTCTTAAGTTTTTCAAAACCAAGTATTACTTCTTCTTTCAAAATGATTCAAAACTCTTTCAAATACTTCAAGTCCTTTATTAACACATAACAAGCCGCTTATAGTTCAAATCGCTTACCTTTTAAAGACTACAAGTATTTTCTTACCAACATAAAGTCGTTATAACCAACTTCCCATAAAGCCGTTATAACACTTTACGTGTTAAACCAATCAAATACGCTAGCACACGTGACGCTCACCGCACTACATAGTTCACACATATCATGCTAGAAGAGATGGAAGAGGTTCACATACCTCGCGACGAGCATCGACTAATAGCAAAACGCCCAAGTACATCCAACCGTCGCTACTCCTAAGCCAAGTAGATCGCGCCACACGTAGTACTTCAACCTATAAGGCCACGCGCTTATTAACATTTAGATCTCATCGTAGAACATTCTACCAAAATTCCAAAGACTCTCCCCGCAATAACAGAATCTCCTCCTCTACCGAGGCCGCTACCAAGCCAACCAAGTGGGGTTATACGCCTAACCCCACCTGCACAATTCTACTCCACTACTACTACACAAGTTCATCAGAATACACCCCTATGTAATTACAGCCAAGATTCTTCTTCAAAAGGTTTCTTATTATTCGTGCTTAAGTCAAAAGACATCACGACAACAACGCTCGATTCTACATATAGTATACTTCAACTATAGTCTAACAATCATGTAATTTCCAATTACAATAGAGGACAAGATATTTACCTCGATAAGCCCATAATTATCCAAGTATAAAGTCGATCCCGGCAATCGCTTAGCTCCAACTCCGAGCGCCCAACCCGCTTAAACCACCCTTAGAAGTTCTAACTTCTACACAATACTCCAACTGACTATGGAGATTTTCCTGTGGTTTCTTTTGTGGACCGACGGAAGTATAATAGTATTTCTGGCTTTTCAGATAGGTATAACCTTAGAATACAACAAGGTATACGACTAAGGTAATTTGGGCATTATAACAATACTTTAGAGAGTATTTCTACACCACAAAGTGGTATTATACTAAAGCAACTAGCAGGGGAGAGGCTCTCGCCAAGGGGCCTTCAAAGGGGAGAGGCTTTGGACGAGAGTCAACAAGAGGAGAGGAGGGATTTTAACACTTAGGAAAAATTTAGGATGAAGAAGTTCATCAAAGAGAGGGTATTTATAAGACAAGCCAAGGCCAACCAATGGCCAAGATCTAGCCAAGTGTATAGCAAGTGTAAGGCCAAGATTCACCCAAGTGCCCCTAGACCCTACCCTTAAAACCTCACAAATATCTACCAAAAATATCTACCACTGACACCCCAAAGTCGCCCACGCCACTTGCCCACCAACGAGGGTGCTGCCGCCTCTCATTGGTCCAAAATGTTCCGCCTCTAAAAATCCGCAAAAATAAGAAAAGACATAGCCGAATTTTCCTCGCAAGTTATGTAAAACGCTTCATTTAAAAACGACTTAACCGTGTCAGGCAAATGTCATTCTACTAAGCCACTCTAGGCGGGTGACACGTGTCACCATCCTATTGGCCCAAAATAAAACATCTTCCAAAATATCCACAATGGCCAAAATCTCAAAACAAAGCTGGCTCCTACAAAACCAGAATTTCTCCCGTGGCCCCACGTGACCATTTCCAAAATAAAATTCCATAATTTCTAATATTCCAGAAGTCCGAATACCAAACTGGGAATCCAATTCCCATTAACTAACCTTTTTCCTTCACAAAACCTAAACTTTTCCGTGGAAAAATCGCTCTTTCTTCCTTTCCAATCTTTCTCGTCAGATTCTCGCACGTACGCCCTCGCATACATACTCGAACTACGGGTATAACATTCTTCCTTAGAAACATTCGTCCCGAATGTTCCTTCTAAGTCTCAAACAACGCACGCCAAGATAGTCTTCTACTACTATACTTACTTAAACAATCCTCGCCATACCGCCACGTAAATACCGCGCAACATACTTATATCCAAGTCTACGAGGAAACACCTCTAACATCACCACAAATACCTCTTCCCGGGTTAAAAATATACTTATTTAGTCATCGATACCACTTTTGTCACTTTGTCGCGAGCCTTGTTCCGACGACTCCAACAAATGGTACCGGCCGCTGCGATCCTCGAGTCATGCCCTCACTACGATTCTCGTGACGTGTCATACGAGAGCCACTTCGGTTCGTTTCGCGGTAGAGGCTCGCCTCTTTATACGCCACCAACATAACAATACGAAAGATCGGACGATCGCTTCCTAAGTCTGACGGCAATTGCTAACATATAGGCAACCCGCCTATTCTTCACGAACTCGTGCCCAAAGTAACTCGCTAAGTTCCTTCGCTTTCCAAAACTCACACCCTAACCACAATCATTGAACAAACTCAACTAATCGCTCAACCTTGCCAACATCGAACCAATCGATCAAGAACTTACACTTCCGCCTCTTACAAGGCTTCATAAGGCGATATCCGAACACCAAATGGTAGCTTAAACACTTCTCCACAGCGAGACAACAATCCACACAACTACCTCAAATCCACACACCGCCCGAGGGCGAACGCGACCGAGACTCACCAGTCCTTAACCCCGCTCGTAAAACTTCCGTAAACAAAACAGCCAGAATTGGCTCCACTGTCGCCATAAGGCGGCGTAGGCACCCCGCAGCCTTTACAACCTTTCGATAAATCAACATCGCCGAGTGAACGGCCCGATCAAGAACACGATGGGCTGCTTCATCGACCACCATCGGTCGAACGCATCCACGAACTCGCACGCTTAGTTAACTAAACTCGAGCCTAACACCTCGCGACTTACCACAAGCGCGACCACCACAACTGCACTTCACCACTAAACATGCCGCTGGTTGACTCGCAACGCGGCCTCAACCCGACCCGAAGCGCAAAATACTATCTCCCAAGGAACAATCTCACTAAACACGCTATTAAAACCAGCGGCCTTCTTAGCTCAACTACCCTCTTCCTTCCACACTACTCGTGACTTATCCCACGAACATAGCTCACGCACTATGCACTCTATAAGGGTCAAACATAATATACGCCTTTTACTCGAGACGGCTTTACCTCTAAGGTCTCACGATAACACTCTAAGGCTCACACCTTCTCTATCCCCAAAATCTTACTCCTAACCCACCATGATTTCTAATCACAACTAACACACCGCTATCGTAACATAGCACTTAAGGTATACTCACCTTGAAAGTTACCGGACCTCACCGCCCGCCCTCTTCTCGCCCCGTTAACCCGCCGATCTCTACGCTTACTGCATATAAGCCCGCATACGTGCCATGCTCAAGCCCAATCAAGAATTACTCTACACAACCTCTCTTAGGTAGTCATCAAGGCTCGCGTACATCCAGATAATCTCTCGTAGCCAAATCCATACTAGTGTGGTCGCTTTTGCAATCTATATTCACCGTTTCTGGCCGTGGAATCAAGGTTCAAATATCATGGACGCAGTAGGAACCGCCGCCGCTAAACTCGGCCAGCAGCGACGCCGCAGTAAATCCCCGAACGAAGACTACCCTAGGTAATGATCGGCCCGCGCCTCGCAACCTCCGAACTCAACTCGCAGCCTCGGCCGCTTTGCCTCTCCCGGGCCCGGCTGCTACGCGAGGCATAACGATAAGTGGAATGAATTTCGCCGAGGGTCCAACTTACAACACGCCTCTAAGGCACGATCTCAGAGTGATAAGAATAGAAACCAATCCTAAATATCCTATAGCCTCCGACATCAGCGTGGTGCACAACACACCGATAATCAAGACTCATCGACACGGCTCAGAGACACTTTCCGAGGATTAATCGCTCGATACCACTTTTGTCACGACCGATTCCGCCCGCGATCGTGCCTTACCCCGCACCCTAGTGATACAACATCGAGTAATCGAACATAAACGATACAAGACATATTATGAAATATGAAACAATAACTGAGAAAACTTGCCTTTCTAAGATATATGTAAATAACAACTTTTTCAACATGAATACTTTAATCTTTTTTTTACAAACCCCGCCACAACAAGATTTGCACTCTACGAATGATATGACAACAACGACGGACAGTATTCGCCATACCCCGAACGTAAGCACCTACAACAACAGGACTATACCAAGACAAGCCTCCGAGAAACGAGCTTTCCTAAGCTACCGAATCAGACCCTAAGAGCGGTGATCAACGATCGCGTACTTTTACCGCGGCATGAACGCACTTCAAGGAGGTCGCATAATGTGAGTATGTGAAACCAAAATATCAGAATGAAATCATAGCTATATAAAACAGAGACATGTATGATAACAAATCTACATTCACAATAAACAAGCATATATCAAGTCGTGACTCACGCCTCAAGTCATCACTAAATATAACAACGGGTCTCACGCCCAATATCAATCATGCCCGTGGAATACCTTCCTCATCGCCAGCTTTATGATATAAAAGCACCAAGGAACACACATGAACACCAGTCCCACTGCGTTATAATGAAACCGCATGGTAAGTACGGCGCATAGCCGACTACTAACACCTACGCATCATCAAGGTCGCGAATCAGATTACAAGATCCGGCCTGCATCACATGATCAAAGCCGCCACTTGCCCGCAGATCTAATGCGCGTTTCAGCCCCGAACTTTCCGCACCCGCATAGGCCAATCTCATCGCCCGCATGGTATTCCCGCATCGAGGGTAGCTACTCCCAAGATCGCCCCGACTTCGCACCGCACGGGCCACGGACCGCATGCCCATAAAGGACGACACTAACTCGAACTCTCGTAGCTCCGCATAGGCCCTCGGGACTGCACGAGGTATTCTCGAATCATAGTCCATCGACCACCGAAGTCTACCCCCAGACGGAGGCGGCTTAACCCCTAATCATCTCAAGAGATGAGTGATGTAAAATACTAACACAACAGCCTTATCGTTAAGCAACATAAGCACAACAAAGGAAAACCCCTTTACGCAACATCACAAGATACTAACACACGAAGATCCTAGCATGTTTACTTATCAATCAACAAGAAAGTATTACAAGGCTATCACAAACCAACACAATCAAGTTATACACACAAGGTACTTTAAGCTAACAAGTTCGTATCTACCCCAAAGTACTTCATACATTAAATCTTTTAAAAGATCCGTTGCTTTCACATAAGTCACACAATACCCGTAGTATAAAATAGAGGATCATCTTTTTAAATAAACTAAAACACTTACCTTTGTAAAATCAAGTAACAACATTATTTTCCAAACGCCCAAGTTTGCCTAATTTCAAATGTTCACGCTTCTTATTTTAGAAAGGTTTCATGTTCATAGCCTTATTCATTTAAGAATATAATTCTCTTTAAACAATCGGAGAAACATAAGTCTTATATGTGAGTAGGATATTCTTGTTTATAACAATCTTATTACAAAGAAAGTGATCTAGAAATATCATTTTGTCTCATCTTAGCTTCATGCAGATGGAAGTTTCTACCGGTTTTAATAATACTTAATTAGTCAAAACATTTTTTATTAACGCCGCAGTTGGTCGGGTCGATACACATTCGATTTCGAAATCAAGAAACATTCTTAAGCCGTTATACCTAACTTCCCATAAAGCTAGTATAACTCTTAAGTTTTTCAAAACCAAGTATTACTTCTTCTTTCAAAATGATTCAAAACTCTTTGAAATACTTCAAGTCCTTTATTAACACATAACAAGCCGCTTATAGTTCAAATCGCTTACCTTTTAAAGACCACAAGTATTTTCTTACCAACATAAAGTCGTTATAACCAACTTCCCATAAAGCCGTTATAACACTTTACGTGTTAAACCAATCAAATACGTTTAGCACACGTGACGCTCACCGCACTACATAGTTCACACATATCACGCTGTAAGAGATGGAAGAGGTTCACATACCTCGCGACGAGCATCGACTAATAGCAAAACGCTCCAAGTACATCCAACCGGCTACTCCTTGCCAAGTAGATCGCGCCACACGTAGTACTTCAACCTATAAGGCCAAGGCGCTTATTAACATTTAGATCTCATCGTAGAACATTCTAGAAAATTGAAGACTCTCCCGCAACAGTAACTCCTCCTCTACCGAGGCCGCTACCAAGCCAACCAGTGGGTTATACGCCTAACCCTAACTGTACAATTCTACCCACTACTTCACTACACAAGTCTCATCAGAATACAACCTATGTAATTACTCAAGATTCTTCTTTCAAAAGGTTTCTTATTATTCAGCTTAAGTCAAAAGACATCACGACAACAACGTTCAGTTCTACATATAGTATACTTCAACTATAGTCTAACAATCATGTAATTTCCAATTACAATAGAGGGACAAGATATTTACCTCGATAAGCCCATAATTATCCAAGTATAAAGTCGATCCTGGGCAACTTCTAAACCACCCTTAGAAGTTCTAACCAACTTCTACACAATACTCCAACGGACTATGGAGATTTTCCTAGGGTTTCGGTTTTGTGACTGACGGGAAGTATAATAGTATTTCTGGCTTTTCAGATAGGTATAACCTTAGAATACAACAAGGTATACTACTAAGGTAATTTGGGCATTATAACAATACTTTAGAGAGTATTTCTACACCACAGTGGTATTATACGAAAGCAACTAGCAGTGGGGTACCCCTACCACACTACTAGGAGTGGGAGAGGCTCTCGCCGAGGGCCTTTCAAAGGGGAGAGGGCTCTGACGAGAGTCGACAAGTGGAGAGGAGGGATTTTTAACACTTAGGAAAAATTTAGGATGAAGTTCATCAAAGGAGATGGTATTTATAGCCAAGCCAAGGCCAACTAATGGCCAAGATCTAGCCAAGTGTATAGCAAGTGTAAGGCCAAGATTCACCCAAGTGCCCCTAGACCCTACTCCTTAAAACCTCACAAATATCTACCAAAATATCTACCACTGACACCCCAAAGTCGCCCAAGTCACGCCCACTGCTTCACCAACAGAGGTGCTGTGCCGCCTCTCGTTGGTCCAAAATGTTCCGCTCTCGGAAAATCCGCAAAAATAAGAAAAGACATAGCCGAATTTTCCCCTCGCAAGTTATGTAAAACGTTTAAAAACGACTTAACCAAGCAGGCACAAATGCCATTCTACTTGTTACCTAGGCGGGGTGACACGTGTCACCCTCCTATTGGCCCAAAATAAAACATCTTCCAAAATATCCACAATGGCCAAAATCTCAAAACAAAGTGGGCCTACAAAATCAGAATTTCTCCTGGGCCCCACGTGACCATTTCCAAAATAAAATTCCATAATTCTCTAATATTCCAGAAGTGCGAATACCAAATGGGAATCCAATTCCCATTAACGAACCTTTTTCCTTCACAAAACCTAAACTTTTCCGTGGAAAAATCGCCTCTTTCTTCCTTTCCAATCTTTCTGTCGTATTCTCGTACGTACGTCCTCGCATACATACCCTGGAACTACGGGGTATAACAGTGAACCTCAAAATCAATATCATCTAGCAGAAACAACAATAGCAGCACAAGTATACCAAAATATTTGAGATCTGCAAAGAACAATAACATCGCCACACGCAAAATCAAGATCTTCCTTAGCACAATGAGCAAAGAACAATACTGCGACCAATTCAATATCTGAGATATAAGCCAACAAAACAGAGAAAGCAGCCTTTCAAGATCGCTACACAACAGCAGCCTTCAATATCGCTACACTGCATAAACTCCACAATTCCTGCATTAATAGCCACAACACATCTCCAAGAACCCAAATGCAACATCGACAACATCAGGTGCCACATTAATAATGAAGAACCCCTCGTTCTCTAGTCTCACTCGGACTAGAGAATCCCTCGATTCTCCTTATGTAAAAATGACGGCAAGAGCCCCTCGTTGAATCCCTCAATTCTCATCACGCAACATGTAAAAATGACGACAAGAACCTCTCGTTCTCTAATCTCACTCGGACTAGAGAATCCCTCACGTAAGCTATCATAATAAGCTCGGATATGCAGTGGAGTCTCCCTCAATTTGTAGTCCAATTCCGGCTAGAAATTCCTCGATTCTCCTATCCTGAGCTACACATAAAAACAGGCAATCTAACACTTGATCTACATGTGAATAACTCTTTGAATCGAGCTTCAACTCAATCCATATTATTTCCGACGAAGTATCCCTCAGTTCTCAGTCTATTTGTCGCTAAGAACTCATCGATCCTTCAATCAATCTATCCGAGACATCCTCAGAACCATCATAGAAACCTACTGGTTTAGCAACCTCATCAACTACATCATCATTAGCCACATTTGAAACATATTGACCATCAACATTAATACCAAAAATATCATAAGACTCAATAAGAAAGCAATTGATCCATGGACACACTATCCATGTGATCTCCATTCACTTCAAA
Source organism: Przewalskia tangutica (assembly GCA_029844215.1). Classification (NCBI taxonomy): domain Eukaryota; kingdom Viridiplantae; phylum Streptophyta; class Magnoliopsida; order Solanales; family Solanaceae; genus Przewalskia; species Przewalskia tangutica. Next base: position 31,398,135 of record CM056727.1, on the reverse strand, counting down.
TGAATCCATCATAGATTGCAATTGAACACCAACATTTCACGATCAAGCAGAGTCCTTCAAAAGTTCCTTACACAAACACACCAACAACACTAGCATTAATATTACCAGTATCTGCAAGAGAGGGACCAACATCAGTAGAAGTAGCCTCAACTGCAACCTTCACAATACTGGCAGCAACATTAACGTCCATAACATTAATAAAGACAAAAAAATAAGAAAGTAGCAGCAACCACATCAATCTACACCAAGGACTGCTCAGTTACTGAACTAACCACAACAACAACACTTGCTGCACCTATGTAGTAACATTCTCGGTAACTAACCAACACAAAATAGAAACCAACACAACAACAACGAACGACACTTTTCTCCAATTCATCAACACAAATTCAACTTTAACAATATAGAACGATTCACCAACACAGAATCAGTACGATTGAAATTTAATTTTTAGAAATATTTTCGGTGATCTTTGACGTCGCAATGATAGCCAGAGGTGGAGTGTATTCGCAGAAAATGATAACATCTCCATACGACTAGATCGACAAATGCGATAATCAAAAATAGGATGAATCGATATTCGATTCTCAATCGATCTTTGATTCTAATTTTCAGAAGAAATCGCAATTCTCATTTTCAGTTCCTCGCGATTCTGATTTTCAGTTCTTCGATTCTCTGCTCCTCGCAATTCAGTTCCTTCGCAATTTTTGATTTTTCAGAAGAAAAATATATTCTACAGAGATTCCTCATATTACAGTTCCTAGATTTCGATTCCTTCGTTCTCGATCTTAAATTCCGGATCGTTTCAGAGTAACAACGGTGGCTTCGTTGGCGTTATGATGTCTTCAACTACGACAACAGAGAGTGGTTGACGAAGCTTCTCGGAGTCGTCAATTGATCGATTTCGATTTTCAATCGATTTCGAGATTTTGATTTTCAATCACACTGATCCTCCTCTTAGTGATCGAACAATAGTGGATTTGATACCATGTTAAAGTTTTCTGGAACAGTGATTGCGTACAGATAACAAGGACAAACAATGGAGAAGAGGAGTTGTCGATCGAGAAGGGGAGCAGAGTAGATGAGTGGAGATATTTTTGGGAGCAAAACGCTCTTCTAAGATTCTCTTTATTTCTGCTCAAGAAAGTAATTACAAAGGAGTAGTTCTATTTATAGGCTAAGCTAACTAACTTAACTCTAATTGCTACTAATAACCTACTACCAACTATACATATGTGATATGTATACTGAGTATATATATATATGTGTATATATTCGTGTATTTTTTATACTTCAACACACTGGTTTTTAGCCATGTTTATGATCTTTATTGACTACACTTTAATTGCATTTGAGCTATAACGTAGTATTTCTACACTTATTAGGTGTGTCTCCTGTGTATGACTTATTCTCGAGACATGAAGCATGTTTGGAGCTGAAAATGAGGTTTTAGGACTTCGAAGTCTGATTAAAAGTTCAACAAACAAATTGGGATTGAGTTCGGGGTTTGGACCAATTATGTATGTCAAAAGTTGAAGAAAACGACGATGTCGCGATGCAAACCTGGAGCTATGTGTCAGGCATCGCGCTAGTGTGTTTTTCCTGCGAGTTGCCTGAGAAACCAGGCTCAAAAGAAATGCCCAGCCGCAACGCGCTTGTTGACGCGTTTTTATTCCGTGTTTTCAAAGGGCATTTTGGTCCAGACCTTATTTCGTTAGGGTATAAACACATAAATTAGACGTTTTAAAGGCATCTTGGGACGGCTACATCTTAAGAGACGTTTTAGAGTTTGAACAAAAAAAATTGCTATTGTGTACGATCGATTCAATACGAAAGTTTGAATTGAAAGTTGGTTGTAATGACTTCTAGTTTACTTTCTTCTCCTGTTGTGTTTACTTTGCTATTATGGAGTAGTTTATCTTAGGATTTTTTTACGGACATGATGTTTTAAGACTTATATATGGATTAACTTTGTTCCTTGCTAGAACTCTCATATGGAGTTTTGAGCGTTAAGCATATATTTTTTTTTATTTTAGTTTAATCGAAAGAAGAACTACGTACTTTATTGAATATTTATGCAAGCATATTGTAGTTGAAGTGCAATTCTTTTTAATAATCGTAAGAACTTTCTTGAATTGTTCTTGACTCGAGATATTCCAGAGAAGTTTTCCTAATATTAAACCCATTCGATAATTTTTGCATATGTTCTTGAGTTTTAAATTATTCTATTCTTGAAGATGTTTAGTTCATTTGAAAGAAGAGTTGAGTATCACAGGTAGACAAATCATTCGTTGAAATCGAAATAATCAACTAAATTTAAGATAAGAACCATGAACGATTATTAATCCTCATTTTTTCTCTTGCTCTAGTCTTGTCATTTACCCTTATTTCTCTTATTGATAGTAACCAAATGACTACAGGATCATCGATCTACTCTACCGTGCCGCTTGCTGCAAGCAAAATAATCTCTATCATGTGTTGTAATCAAAACCTTTGAGAATAAAATGCAAACCCCCCCCCCAGTAAAAGCTGGAATGTTTAGGAAAATTTGTTACTCGGTGGTTTACACAACTAAACTCTAAAAAATTGATTTTCAGAATAAGACTTTGTTTGAATTATTAATTACACCAATTGATGTGGAGACGATCTAAAACTATACTTACTATTTTTAGAATTTTTACTAGCGAAGCGTTTAAGAAAATTATATTGTGTATTGTGCTCGTCACGCATTGGTCTTTAATTTTTGCCTCTATTTGTGGTCTGTAATTTTTGTCCATGCTACTTATTTAATAAAGATATTCAGACATGCTTTACAAAGCATAATTTCTGTAATATGTAGGAATTAAATTATGCATAATAAGATTTGTAATATTTTTCAGATTATGTTGAGTGTTGAAAGTTTTTTCTTGTCCAACATATATAATTTGTGTGGATGTTATGATACATATGCCGAAGTTAAACGTAAACTATGACGAACGAAATCTGAAATTATATTGTTTTTTAGATTATGTTGAGTGTTGCACATTGTCTTGTGTGACATAATTTGTGTATAAGTTATGATATATATATATATATGTCAAAGTTAAACGTAAAATATGCTATGCCGCACCAAAAAGTTGAAGGGCGAAAATTAAAGACCACAAATTTGAGGGACAAAAATTAAAGATCACCCCGAAATAGGGGTGTTTGTGTGAATGACCTTCCGCTATCTCCATACCCTTTCGTTGAATTATTGGATTTGATATTATACTTGATGGCTAAAATAATTCAAACATATTTATAATATGGTGTAATTTGTTTGCTTTATTAAGACCACACAATTTTTTTTCCAAAAAACTTGACACTGTACACTTTAAATGTTTTTTTTAGTTATCAATAAAGGACTTTATCCCAATACTCCACAAGTCACATATGTATCTAATGGACAATTATAGACTTCATCAGTCGCACATGTGTTCCTATAATATAATTCTAGCGAGATCTTTACAAATTTGTCCATTAATGTTTACAATTTTCCTTCACATCGCCTTCATTTTTATGTCTTATGTTCAAATTACTTTTTAAAATTTATAAAATCAAGCTAAATAAAGACTTCACCCTACTCATATTACTTTATATTCAGTTTCCTATCATCTAAAAAAACGACAATGAATTGAGGAACTAAAAAATAAAACAACAAGAAAAACATTTTCTAGTATATTGTATTTGTGGTCACCGTCAAAGAATGTGGTGCAGTGGATGATGTTGTTTCTCTCTTAACCAAAAGTCTCAATTTCGAGATTTAGATATACATAAATCCTTGATACGGAATACTCCCCCAATGGATCAGCAACGCGAATCCAAATATAGTCGAGCTTCAATACAAAATTGAAACCAAATGAACCATCAAAACAATAAAAACGGAGTGGATGGATATCTATAAATAAACCAAATGAACCATCAATAGACCAATCCAGTTCCACATGCAGTTAGTCAAGTTGGACCCTGGCCACCCATATACAACCCGAATAAAGTTGAATGGACATTGGCTAAATCCATTGGATGAGTATGGGTCCGTCGAATGTTATTTTACTTGAAATCAAATAATTAAATTCGAACACAAATAATTCTTGTGAATAGTGATTTGTGTATTTGGGGCATTGATACGTCAGACACGTTAGATCGCACCTGACAAAAAAATAATACAAATTTGTGGCGTAATGGATCAATTGTACTATTTCTAAAAATAGTACAATCCAACTGTCATTTTAATACTCATCTAGTAGATGACTCTCCTCTGTACTAAAAAAAATACAGTCAATTATATATTAATACTTTAATACCGTCCATTATATATTAATACAGTTCAGTCCATTACAATACAGTACAATTCAATATAAAAATATACAGTACAGTGCGACGTACTAAACGAGCGCTTGAGGCATAGAAATGATGATCTGTTACCAAGCGTGAATATTAATTGGGAATTTTGAAGTTAAACAATAAATGTATTATAAAGTGAAAAGGAAAACAGTTTGGAAATTGAAGTTAACCACCATTTTAAGTTTCATAGTTCTTTGCTTTAAACAAAATCCAGATAGATTATAACTATTCTAGCTTTGGTATTCAAAATACAGATATTCATATATTATTGTCAATGGGGCATACAATTGATGATGTTTTTTTGGATAATGAGCTTTATTTCATTTCAAGTGAAAGTATTATCCATAAAAGAAATTTATAATGACATAAAGTAAATTGAAAGGAGCTTTTAGATGATCAGTTTATACTTTATATAGCAAAAAAAATCTATATTATAGAAAAGTCAGTTACTCGACATGGTTGCTTTTTGACATTTCTGGAAAAGGTAAGGATATAACTTGGTCATTAAACATCATATCATATGTGGCTCAAGATTGATGACCTAATTTTGTAGGAAAATTTAGGCAGCGTAACTAATGGTTAAGAGCTAATTATATCTACTTAGTCACGATCCAAATCAACTAGTCATGCGGGCACCTATCATTTTCAGTTTCGGTAGACGAACTCATTCCTTAATCAATAATCCAACAATAATAAAGTAAATAACGGAATAAGTGAAAATCTAAATCATAAATACCTTAAGTGCGGATTACTACAACTACCCAAGGAATATGGTATGAATAGTAAAGATTTCCAAGTATACAACTGGAATAAAAATTGCAAAGACAACCTGAATACAACTCATATTTAGAATGAAAATTAAACAAAAAGGTCTTAGATGAACTCCACAAGATCCTCGAAGGCTAATAAAACACCACTCATATATCTGCAATAACTCAACACCCCAAAAAAGGATGTAGCAAAAGTAGTGTCAATACAAACTCTATGTACTGGTAGATATCATAGGCCGACAACAGTTAGCTAACATATGTATAAGAAAGAAGCTGAAAGATAGACATGTTTGCAATCAAGTACAAGTAATATCACAGTCCAAGAATAACCACTCAAGTATAGAAAATCAATAGCTGAATCATAGCCTATGTTGAAGCACCTAAACTCAAATTTATCAAGTTTCCCACAATTTCTCAGAGTACAATCAACAAATCTGATCCATAGATGTAAAATGAAGTGATGAGAATGAATGCACATGTAATGCAATGCACCGGCCAAACGTAATCTCCGTACACACATGCTCTATCATCGTCTTAGCAGTCATGACCCATGGGAGACCCGCGAAGTCCATATACCATTCTCACGATCCCTACACAAACTTTGAGCATCAGACACTCTCATGATCCCGGCAAAGACCTCGGGCATCAGACACTCTCACGATTTCGATAAAGACATCGGGCATCGATCATTCATCTCTCTTTCATGCTCTCCGGCAAAGACCTCGAAGGCTACACTCTCTCACTTATCATCATTTCCACTCACAGTTCATAACAAATCATCATACAAAATAACATTCATGTCCACAGGTACAAGTTGGGATACATATGCTTTTCATATAATAGGACTTGATTTAGTTGGAGTTGTCACGCTCATTTCTTTCAGAGTTGTGTAGTGAGTTGATAGGTATGATATTGTGCATATGTATATAGCTGGGTATGGCGAGGCCTTGTCCCAATCAGGTGCTAGTAGTATATTTCTTAGAGGCTTGTAGACAGTTGTGTATATGTGACAGTCGTGTGTGACATCATCGACCTCTTCAATAGATTTATTATGCTCATGTCGGTCTTGTCGACCTTGCTAGTGATTTGTTCTTATTTAGTTGAGTACATGTCAAAGGCCTCATTAACCCCTGAATTAGTGTATATGTCACATATATTCGGATCGGTACGCTCGGGTCTTAGGGTGCCGGGTGCTGGCCACCCCCTTGGAGTGTGACAATAATTTCTAAGATAGATTGTAGGAGAATTTTTCTCTCTTCCCCCAATCTAGACTCCGGTTCCATGTAGATTTGGAGCATTGCTTGGATGTCTTCAAATCAGACACTTTGTCCTTCATTTGCCATGTCATTGTTCCTATCAAACTTGAAAGCACAACTATCATTTTCGTTAGAACAACTTGGAGCAGGGTGAGCAAAATAGTTGGGACAATCACCCCAATGTGCATCTATACCACCACACATATTATAAATATTCCCATTATATGAGTGAGACGGTGCACACAACTCTCTCATGAAAGCTTTTTCACAATCTTGCCTAAAGTGGGATCTTCCACAATACAAACATGGGTCATTAAGATATGGGTTGCAAGTTGCAACTATAAAATTCATTTCAATCCATGATGATACAAGTAACAAAAAAAACTAACACAAAGAAACACGAAAAATCACGAACACACATATTCACAAAGACAATTTAGACAAAGCCCTTTCGATTTACTTCCTAAGCTAACTCAATACACCAATTGTTCCCCGACAACGACACCAAAATTGATGACTTTCAAATTCACTCCTAAAAAAAATGTAAACGATTGTCGCAATATAATTCACCCAACTATGAGTCGGGGTCGATCCCACAGAGGACAATATACTCATGCAATTAAGCTAGATGAAATTATCACCAATTAAGCTAAGCCAAATAATTCTCAATATTTGATTAAAAAGGAATAAATATAAAATTAACTAATGGGGAACACAAGCTATGAAAAATCGGGGCTTTAAAACATAGTAATTTAATTTAAACTTAATTATGATCCATTGCAAGTAATTATCTACCACTAATTAATCACGAGTCTAAAAAGTTAGTCTTGAAATTTCAATTACCCATTAATGTCGCTCGACTATTTAGCGAGTTTATCTTAGATAGCTAACTTGAATCAAACTAAAAGGCATTAATCACATTCCAATTTTAGGCTTTAAAGTTTTTCCTATCTTTAGGTTAAACCCATTAGATGAGGTTTAAAGCCTCAAATAGTGACAATCAATCTAACCCAATTCCTCATTTCATCTCTCAAGTTTAATTAAGGATAAATGCCAAAGTCCTATGGTTAACTAATCTCTTTGGAAACATTCAAGAACAAAATTAATTAAATAAACAAGAGACCCATTTCATAAATAGCAAAAAATAATCCATACAAAAGCAACAAGAGTTAAATACAAATTACTACTCAACAAGTCTTTCAACTTTGTTGTCCAAAGTCATCACTAGGGGTGTTATCGGCCCGGTCCGGGTATCTGGATATCCGGACCGGACCGATAAGCTTAAGGTTTCGGTCTTGGGATGAGATCCGGGACTGGACCAAAACCTTATCGGTCCGGTTCTCGGTCCGGACCGGTAAGAATTTTCTGGGTCGGGTTCCGGGGCCCGTTTTTTTAAAAATTGAATTTACAATACTGAAATTGACATTCTCGGACACATTACCACGAAATTTGAACGTTGAAATCTATTGTATATCGCGATATATTTAGCTTTGAAAAGGGAAAAATGTAACGATTTGGGGGAAAAGTGAAATTGATTGCCAAGAAAGACGTTTTTGGAGAAATTGGACGAACCAAAAGGACTCGGATTCGAAAAAATACGCGAAATCAATTTTTTAGGTCAAACGGACGTCCGAGCGCAAAGTTATGACCATTTAAAGTTTCACTAATTTACAACCTATATTTTATATGTCAATACTTCAAATTAAAACATAAAGTCTACATCACATATATTTAAAACATGTAAAATATTTCAACATTAGAGAATATTGTAATTAAATATAATTAGGGCTTGTTGGGGAGGAGGGCTGGTTGGGGAGGTGTCTTTGGCTAAGGAGAAATTTGGATGTTACTCTAGTCCGACTTTATCTGGCCCGTGTAATTTTGAGGTACTCGTATCCGGATCGTTAATTTTTCGGTCCGAGTATCGATCCGGGTTTACCGGTCCGATTCTCGAATAATTACTGAGAGTATCCGGACCGGTAACAACCCTAATCATCACCCATACCACATATAACAATACAAAGCAAGGAAATAAATAGATGAAGTAATAAATTCTCATTAATGACTTCAAATCTTCACTTTCAAGGTGATGGGTGATGAAACCCAGGCCGTCCCAAGAATTAAATTGGGCCAAAGTTCAGCCCCCGCCTAAAATAAATTTGGGCCCAAATTCCATGTCCCAATTTAATGTTTTGATCAATAATTTTTTAATATTGATTAATTAGTTAATTTTAATTTCTCATGTGAATAAAAAAAACTTTTTTTTTCTCGCACAGGGTCCTTAAAAGTATAGAAATGACCCTGATAAAACCCTAGCCTTTAAAGCTTGTTCTCCCTCTTCTAAACTTTCAAAATGTGTTAAGAGAATCAGTTGTTATGTTTTGGATGAGTTGATGTATTTCTAGTTATGTCTAAAATGACCTAATACATTTTACAAATCTGTCAAAAGTGCAATTTTTTCCATTTTTCTACCGGAAGAACCATTTTACAAAACAATCTATTTCACATTTTTTTTTTGTAATTATTGACACTTCAACCTCAAATTCCTGCCAACACAAAATAAACCTAAGAAATGACATAGAAAATGCTAGAAAAGCTTAGGAAAAGGGTATAAAAAACGGTAATCGGACCCGGATCCGTATAGTAGAATGTGGATATTAAAAACCCGACACACTAACCGTGTAAAGAATCTAGGCGTTTCTACTTCTTCTTCCAGTAATTTCCTTCTCCTTCGATGCGCACAACCCGATACGAATTCCGAGTCTACTAGGGTTTAGCGATCGGAGATTTCTGTTATCCGCCCGTCGGAAACTCATCTTCATCCAACTGGTAAAACATATTGCTATAATTTTACTTGCTATTCTAGGGTTTTTGAAGATTAAATGTTGAACTCTTTGTTCTTTTTGAATTTGGTAATTTACTTGTCGCATCTACGATATATCGGCTATACAATTATGCCTCAATCCCAAACTAGTTATATCGGCTATATGAACATCCATTCCGCTCCATCTGGCAAGTTTAATTCGACAATTGAATGATATATTGGAATATGTATATCCCTACACTGTGTTACGATGTCCTACAGGCTCCTCTCAAAAAGTAGACCTAATGCATGTGTATCAAGAACACTAAGTGGGCGTTTGGACATAAAAATTGTGAAATTTGAAAAAGTAGTATTTGTTTTCGAGTTGAAAATAGTATTTGGAAATTGGAGTTGTTTCTGAATTCCGCAAAATTGTAACAATTCTATGTCCAAACAGTTTTCCAGAATAATATCCCGGAAAAAAGTTAAAATTATCCATGGCCAAACGGGCACTAAATATCAATATGCACTTTCGTTCGATTGTGTTATGGTTTTTGAAAAGTTTTACATAATATTAATGGAGAATCTTGTGAGCAAGGTGATGTCCTTGATGCATCTTGGAGTTCCATATTCACTATTGAACTGTTTCAAGCTGTTAATTGTCCGGTATATAAATGATTTTATTTAAAAACACTGGATTTTGGAGGTTCCGATTGCTGATATTTGGTTTCTCTTGTAAAATGACTGAGATTTTGTCCACTTCTTATGCAGATACCCTAATTTACAAGCTTTTGTGGACGGAAGAGAATCAACTAGAGATGGAGGATTGGGGTAATGTTGATATTTCTCATAGTTTTTGTAACTACCTTCCTAGGAAAAATACTGATTCATATACTTCTGATGCTTAGACATCTTGCTTTATTTAGGAAACTATATATTATTATTCATACTTTTTTGATAAGTAGGAAGTAGGAGGCGGTTTATTGCTCTCAATTAATTGGAAAGCGTTAAACATGATTGTTTGTGTAATCCTTTTCTTTGTGACATCTACTGTTTCATGATAGAGTATTATTTATAGGCTTTCTTTATAACCCTGATATTGGGAGTAAAGTGTCTCTTGCTGAGTTCTTACATGAAAAAGTAGTATGATTTTTTCTGTTGTATATTCCTTGCCATTGATATTGTTCAACTACTGGACAAAAGCCTATGGTATAATTTACAAAGTTTTCTGTGTCATTATATGCCTCCAACTAGTGGATGAAATGGAGTAATCTAATTTGAAGATGCAAAATACTATATATAGTGTTGTAGCTTCTCTTTAGCCAAATTCATGGAAGCTATAATCACTGAATACTTTTGTGATCTTTTTACAACAACAACAACATACCCAGTAAAATCCCACCTCGTGGGGTCTGGGGAGGGTAAAGTGTACACACACCTTAATAGGTAGAGCGGTTGTTTTCAGGAGACCTCGGCTCAAGACATAGCATAAGAGCATTCCTGTGGGATGCCAGGGGTTTGAGGTGTTCAATGTCTGCCTGCAATTTCTCATTGCTCTGTTAAACCTAAGTCTAATTAGGTGTGCAATACGGAACAAATACTGTTTTTCCTCTTGAGGGATGGTGGCAATATCAACATATTTGGGGACATGTTGTGTAGGAATGCAGGACAATATTAACACAAAAACTTTCCTTGTTCCATACTCGTGCTTTGGCACAAACAGTTTTTATTTTTATTTTTGATGAAGTAAGATGTTTCATTAAAAGGCATCAAGAAGATGTAAAAGGTACAAAAGAGAGATTGCATCCAAAGAAACTATACTAGATTCAGGGAGATAACAAAGTCCAAAAACAGATCAGTTCTATTTACCAGGGTTAGGTGGTCCAACTAATAAATTAACTAGGCATCTAGCTTTTGAAGAGTGTCCGGAGTTGAGATTCCATCAAGACATCTACGGCTTCTTATTTTGTCCAAATACACCAAAAAATACTTGCGGGGATCATAATCCTAACCGCTTGATGACTATATCAACTTCCCATAAGCTCCAATGTTCATAGGCTTCTGTGACTCTCTGTGATATGACCTTATTTATTCCAAAAAATAGAGTAGAACATATTCCTTAAGTCATCAGCAATTTCTTTTAGCCTCTTCTGTGCATTGCCCTTGCTAGGGGTTTGTGGGCGGAAAAAAGGAAAAGGAATAAACAACCACCTAGAATTCAATTCACTAATCAATGGTAAGCTGCTAATGTCGTCTTTATTGTTGTAAGAGTTCAATAATACTTGCGTCTGGATGTCTAAGTGCTGAGTCCACTCACTTGAATCACTGGTAGCAAGTGATCGACTGTTTACGGTAATTGGCAATAAACCATAAATGTTTGGTCCCTGTTTTTGGAGATTTTACATGTTCAAACCAGCTGTTGTAGGAAGTTGAGGAAGACTCGTATTCCTGTCCATTGACATGGTCTATTGTGCATGCAGAAAAAGTGATGTAACTACCCTCAACCATTTAATACCTCTTCTGTGTCTTTGATACCACCAGTCTTATTGACATGATTACCTATGTTTACTGATTGTTATTTATTAGTGAGTTGTGAGTTTGATTTAACTTGTCAAATCTTTTAGTTTTAAGCTATGTCAGTATATGCAAGATAGTCTATAACTTCCATGTTTTTTTGTTTCAGAGGATGTACCAGTTCCGGATCTTCTTAAGAAGGATCAGGCAGTGAGTAAATGGGATGATGAAGATGTAGATGATAATGATATAAAAGAATCATGGGAAGATGAAGAGGAGCCTACTCCGGTATAGTTGATAAGTTTATTTGCTGTGTCGGTTTCGTGAACACGCTTGCACTATTCATCAATTCCCCTAAAAAATCATCTTAGTTAAAACTTTTTTCTTCCAATAATGCACTTAGTTTCCTGCTAGTGTTGTGTGTTTATCAGTATCTTGAAAAGTGAAAAATGTTCTTTTGCATTGAGAATTTCTAGTTGGTTGACTTATGAAAGAATTATCTAAGGGATTTTCATGGTGTTGTTGCTGCATTAATTCACTTTTAGTTTTATTTGGCATGATGATGACATGAGTTGAGCTTAAATAGAGAAAAATCATGATCAATGAGGATTCATATAAGCTTACCCTATGTTGCTCAGACTCTTCACTTCTTTGCCACACCCGTGTCGACACGACATGGGTGTGGGATCCATAATACCCGATCTGGTCAACCAAGTTTGGTTACTTTGACCATAATTGAGGGAGATATTCCAGACATATTCAATGATTTATGTAATGAAAACAAAAGCTATGATGAAATTGAAGAAAATGGAATAATTTGTATATAGAAATTTCTATAAAAATCACTCCTTTTCCTTTTATCCCCTTCTAAGATTCTCTGATCAATCTTTTCTCTTCAAGTTTCCGCATAATATCTCATAATTAAGGTTTTACAACTCTATTTTATAAATTTTGAATTATTTTTGCCGAATCCCCGCACCCGTATCCGTACCTGGATCTGTACACACGAATCTTAAAATTTAGATCATGATGAATCTGACCTCTAGATACGTACCCGTATCCGACACCCGCACCTAAGTCCGAGCAATATAGAGCTTACCCCAACTTTTTTGGGACCGAGGTGTAGTTGTAAAAAAAAGCCTTTTTAGCTCTGTAATCATGAAACTGCTTAGAGTACTTAAAATCCATTTTGGTGTGGAACTATAAGACTGCTCATAGTTCTTTGTCCATTTTAAGTTTACTTTTAAGAATGTGATATTAAAGGTTTTCCCTGTATGATTGGAAAGTTATTAATCCATGGGGAGAATCGAAAGCAATGTTACCAAATGACCTCTTGATATTTGTTTGATCAGCTATTTATTGAACCAATCCCTAGCAGTAGGGTGATTCTCTTCCGTGGAGTAATATTCTTGTAAGATATTTAATTACTATCGTTAATGTGTTTTGTAAGATTACATTCGTTTCACGCATATATTTTTCTACTCAACATGCTCGTGCACCATGCTGCTACCTGCTCTGTGATTCTCATGTTCTGGTAATATGTTCCCTATGTCAAGTACCTTCTCTGCATCCTACTTCTTGTTCTAATCAATTTAAGGTGTGGCGGATAAATCAGGCACCTAAACCAGAACCTCCTGCTGAGAAGGCCCCCAAGAAGTCTGTGGCAAAAGCTAGTGAAAAGAAAGGCAAGGAAGTCGAAGTTCATACCAATGAAGAGCCTCTAGATCCAGTAGCAGAAAAACTTCTCCAGCAAAGGTTAGGGAACTTACAAATTAGTTGTCACTAATTTAGCCGTTCATGCCTCATATAGAGTAGTTTTAGTTGAGAAATAGAAGATTAGTAGTTTAGCTGATGTAAGAAGTTGGTGTCATGCCAAGACAACATTTCTACTATAGCTGAAATTATGTGGGAAGGTGACGGGTGAAGGATTAATATATCTTAATACTGAAATAAGCATTTAGATTGGTTATAGTTAACAAGTTAAATTGTGTATCTGGTTTGGACTTGTGTGATGCTTTCCCTATATGTAATTTATTGGGTTTCCCGGTGAACAAGATAATACAATGTGGCCAATTTCAGTTCTATGACGTCTGGAGTTGTTCAGAATTCTCATCTCACTTCTCTTCACAGGCTTATAGAAGAAGCTGATTATAAGTCCACAGCTGAATTGTTTGCCAAGAAAGGTGGTGATGACAAGACCCTTGATAGTTTCATCCCCAAAAGCGAGAGTGATTTCTTGGAATACGCTGAGTTGATTTCTCATAAGCTGCGACCATATGAGGTTTGGCTAGTTAAATCTTGTCAGTCTTTTCTGATTTCTTGATCGTTGGGGTTTAACTTTGACTGGGCATTTAAATGCTTTCCATTTTCAGAAAAGCTACCATTACAGTGGGTTGCTCAAGGCTGTTATGAGATTGTCTTTGACCGCAATGAAAGGGACAGATGCTAAAGAAATTGGCTCTTCTATTACTGCATTTGCAAATGAGAAGATCAAAGCAGAAAAGGAAGCCAATGCGAGTAAAAAGAAGACAGGTAATGCTATGCCTACTTTTGTCTTGTGATAATTGTGACCTTATTGGCACGGTTTATGACTTTTCCTTTAAAGGTGGAAGAAAGAAGCAGCTACATGTTGATAAGGAAGATGATGAAGCAGTGGTAAATGCATATGATGGTTATGATGATTATGATTTCATGTGAGAGGGATACTTAGCAAATACATGCATGTTAGGCAGACTTTTTCACCTTTCTAGTTTACACCAGTCTGGCGCTCTTTTGGATTTGCAAGTGACAACTATGAGGAAGATCCTATGGCCTATTATCTCCCAATTCTGGAGTCTTATTGAGTCTCATATTTTTTTCTTTTTTTGGGGGGTCATATAAAAGAGCATCCTTTGTTTTGTTTCCATTTTGTGGTCAGTTACTGGTTGGAGATCCGTTGGTAATTATTTGTCATTGATCTGTGTTCTCTTGTATGATGTGGATCTCAGATTTTGAACCTATAGATTTTCTGTAACTGTCTTGTTCAAAACTATTTGATCCTATCTTCTCATGCTTTCATATTGTTGCTGACTATATGCCAACGTGATTACAACTACATACCCCGTGTAATCCCACAAGTGGGGATTTGCCAACGGATTATAATTATCTGATAACATTGCTGTGGAAATCAAATTGCCCAGAGTTAAATGGAGGCAACTTTGGTTCGAATACCATATGAAATTCTACTTTTGAAACTTGGATTGTGCCACATTAAGCCTCTGCATGGGAGCATGAACCCCAGGCAATTCTGATCATCTCGGCTCTTATTCTCTTGTGATTGTTTCTTGATGTACTAGTAGCATTATGAATTGAAGTTGTGGTAGTTTGCTGCCGTTCGAATGGAAAAACTTGGCCTCATGTATTTCAAATTTGTAGGCACTAATACAAGTTGTTTTTGCAACTTTCTGGGTTTGAAGTATAAAGTCAAGTTATAGTTCGTTTTATTCCATGTTGAAACTCATCTATGATATTTGAACACACGTCCTTCGGCATCCTGGAAATTTTGTGAAGATACTATTTGCAACAATTCAGATCTCTGAATTGTTCTGGAGAATGCGACAGGCAAAGTCGAAACATTTCTTTATATATCTTTTTCTCCTCAGATTTGCTTTCAAGGAGTGGTCGTGATTTTTTTCATCAAACTATTCTATAATAGCACTTCAATAAAGAGGTTTTAGGTTTAACTTAGTGCGTGTTTGTGAACTATATTGATATTCTCGCTATTAGTGTGCAAGAAGATGAAGGAGAAATCACTAGTATAAAGAAAATCAGCTTACTTTTCTTTAAAAATATCTTTACATTTACTCTGATGATAAAATAACAAAAACATTTGCAAGAAAAAAATAAAAAGGAGTATAAGCTAGCGTTTGGACATAAATTTGGTTGAAACTAAGGTTGTCTAGTGGGTCCGGTGTTGAAACTAAGGCTGTCTAGTGGGCCGATTTGGCCCGATCCTGATCCGGCCCGTCTCGCTACCCGCCCCGACCCCCTTGAAAAACTTGATGGAAAATGACGGTGTGGGAGATTGAATCGGGACAGGATTAGGGCTCGTCCCGCCCGTCTTGATCCCACCCCACGACCCTCCTTGCCCCGACACACCCCGTCCCCTCCCTTTTGCAGAAATAGTCGTTGCACAACAACCAAATTTCAATTTTAGCCGTTGACAACGGACGGCTACAACGATCATTTTGGCCCCCACCCCCATAAATCCTCATACACCCTTAATATTTATTCTTAACTCATAAGTTAGTATATTTACACTTTAACTCTATTTCTCAACTATAAATACTTCATTTTCCTCTTCATTTTTCTCACAAATCTTTCTACCATTTCCCTAATCTCTCTATCTCTCTCTAAAAGTATACATTGCCTACTAAATTGTTACGCCCCGTAATTCCAAGAGGATGAGATGAGAACGTACGAAAGGAAATAAGATTCGAATTTGGAAAGAAAAAAAAAAGTTGTTGGCAGAATTTTTTTAAGACAGATTTTCAGTCAACTTTGGAGCAGTATATCTCCTAGTATATTGGGAGTTTTTAGGTGTTTCAAAAGCCTAGTATGAAGTTCATTGAGTCTAGTTTTCAACGCAACAAACCGCTTATCGATAGGACATCAGAGTAGAAAGTTATGGACGTTACAAGATCAGCTGACAAAAGAGACAGGGTCAGGCGCCGCGGCGCCGGCTGCAGGGCCATGGCGCCGAAAACCCTGAAATTGTCTGAAGTTGCAGCGCCACGGCGCCGGCTGCAGGGCCGCGGCGCCGAGGCGGGATTTTTTGTGGAAAATGGGTAAAATTAGAAGATATTTATGTAAAGGACTTATGGGAGGGCGACAAGTGTCCCTCCCAACTTGTAGAACAAGATAGAGGCTATATATGACCAAGTCTTGCAAGATTAAAATCATTTGCAAAGATTCATCCAAAAGAAAATCCTCTTCTCTTCTCTCTAAAAATTTAAAGAACCTAAGCCTACATGAGATTTTTGGAAAGACAACAAGAAGGAAACATGTTGGCAAACTTGTAGGGGGTTCGTAGAGGTGATTTTAGCGGGAAGAGGAATTTCGGAAAGAGGGATAAAGTGGGCGAGATTGTTGGACTATTTTGGGCTTATCAAGGTAACAATCTTGTCCTCTTAGTGATTAAAGTTTTCATATTGTTGTAGTGATGTTTATATACAAGAATGAGATATATGTATTGGAGATTTATAAGTGTTATGGATGTTGGAGGCCTAAATCCGAAATGACCTTGTTAGCCATTGAGATTGAAATACAATTTGGTCGATAGTTACAATCGTCGCATGTTAAGAAAGAAAGGATTTGTAGTTGTTATAATTGTTATAGGGTATATAACATATTAGAATAACAACTTGGTTTGAAAAAGGAATTGAAAGGAAATTGATATTATTGCGGCATTGATTGTAGCCGAGAAAGGCTTAAGTTGTTGGATAATTTTTATATTAATTGTGGGGCAGAATTTTACACGTCATGTGCGGCGTGTAATCCCCTTTGAATTGCTGAATTGTTGAGCCTTAAATGTGGCATTTAGTTATTGATTTTCGGGCCTTGAAAAAGGTGGTAAAGTACGTAGAAACAAAGGAAGTGTTGTCCAATTTTCCGTAGAATAAGGGACTTTACAATTAGAATATTCTACGTTGAAGCTAGAAACTAATAGACATATTATGGTCATTATAGGTTGACATACTACGTACGGCATATTGGACTTAGCAAGTGGATTGAACCGAAGAGGTATGTGGAAACTTTATTATCTCTTGAGCATGAGTAGTTATAAATGTATAGTACGGTAGACGTACGAGATTTAAATGAAGTCAGTTCATTTGATATACTTGACTTGTTTTAAGAATGTCTAAGTTGGTTGAGTTAGAGAATTAACTCACTTGTTTTTAAAGAAAGGTTAAAAGAATGGTTTATTCTAATAAGGTAAACAAGGATTTCTTGATTTGAAAAAGTATAGAATACTTGATTTGGAAAATATTGATTCTTGAACTACTCTAAAGATAAGAGACTTGAAGTATTTTTGAAAGTTGGGTAACTTGATTTGAAAGTATAAGTCTCTTGGTCATAAAAAGAATGAATTTGTCTAAGACATAAAGAGTTATAACGACTTTATGGGAAGTTAGTTATGACGGCTTTATGAAAGGTTAAAGATGTTTTAGTTTCTAAAGCATAAAGTTAGTATAACGGCTTTATGGGAAGTTGGTTATAACAACTTTATGGAAGGTTAAGGGAATGGTTTTCTCTAGTAATGTAAACAAGGATAAATGACTTGAAATGAAGAAATACAAATTGATTTAAAGACATCAATTGTTTAAAGTTTTAAGGTAAAAAGTCACTTGATTTAGAAGGCTAAAAATGTATTTCAAAAAGTGTAGTGACTTGTTTGAAATGTAGACATGCCTTGATACTACGGGTGTTAGTATCTTGGGGTTTTATATGAAAAATAGTCTTTTGGAAAGAATGGAAGTATGTAGTACTTTGGGTTAAATTCCCGGATTTTTTATGTGAAACGAAAAGTGCCTTAAGTTTATAAAATGAAATTCATTTTTGGAGGATAACGAAAGTCTAAAGATTTCATGAACTTGCCTATGCTTGCTTGGGATAGCCTTGAGTGCAAGTATTATATGTTTACGCTGCCGTGACTCTCAGTTGCAGGGCCGGCTGTCTTGTTGTGAATTTACTTGAACGTACCGACAGTGACGGAGGCTTCCACGGGTATGCTTCCATTGTGATTACTCCTTGGACATGCTTATACGATGTGAGATTCCGGGGCATGCGACCAGGAGGCGTTAGATTCGGTTGTTTTATTACCCCATGGCCATGCTTATACGATGAGGATTACGGGCATGCGACCATGTTATATACGATTATTACTCCATGGATTAGCTCTCCACGTGAAGACATGTACGAGATGAGGATTCCACGCATGTTATATACGATTATTACTCCATGGATTAACTCTCCACGAAGACATGTACGAGATGAGGGATTCCACTCGCATGTTATATACGATTATTACTCCATGGATTAGCTCTCCACGAAGACATGTACGAGATGAGGAATTCCACGGGCATGTTATATACGATTATTACTCCACGGATTAGCTCTCCACGAAGACGTGTACGAGATGAGGATTCCAGGCATGTTATGTACGATTATTACCCGTGGATTAGCTCTCCATGAAGTCATGTACGAGATGAGGGATTCGGGCATGATATATATATATATATATATATATATATATATATATATTGTATGTGTGTACAGATAGTGAGGTAGGATGCCACGCGCCACATGGTTATATTTTACACTTACTATGTCGGTGATGATGAGGATTCCACGCACGCCTTGAGGTTTTGAGGGCTTGAGACCTCACTGAATGTGTGATGATGTTGAGGGCATGTGTCCCTAGCTATGGTGTGACTATTGTTCATGTGTTGAAATAGTCTTTAAAAGGTAAAACCGACTTTCATTACTTTTATTTCGGCAAGGCACGGTTGTACTGTTAATTTGGTTATCATACATGTCTCCTATTTATTTTAGACTATTATGATTTAAATTCACGATTTCTGATTTACATACTTGGTACATATTTTGTCTTCGACCTCCTGGAGCTGCGTTTATCTGTGAGTTGAGGTAGCTTGGCGATCCGCACTCTTAGGATTACTGTTGATTCTTGAAAACTCCATTTCTCGAGGCTTTGTCTTTTAGTGCGGTTCCCACGCGTTGTAGATTTATGTACATTCGGGGTATGGCGGGGCCTGTCCGTCCACGATTGTTATGTCAAAACTCTTAGAGGTCTGTAGTCATATCTTGTGGGTCGCTTTGTAAAAAAAAAAAGGGTAACTGCTTTTGGATTTATATATATCCAGGGAGGTAGCCTTATCGGCTAACCTGTTATTTATTTCTTGTTAAGTTCATGTATGTTCCGCTGATTATCTCTGATGTATACCTATAAGGGTGCCCAGGTAGGACACCAGTCGCGGGCCCGGGGTTGGGTCGTGACAAAAGTGGTATCATAGCAGTTAGTCCTCGGAAAGTGTCTACAGACCGTGTCTAGTAGAGTCTTGATTATCAGTGTGTTGTGCACCACATCTATAATCAGGATTCTATAGGACATTTAGGATTGGTTTTCATTTTTCTCACTCTGAGATCGTGCGATAGAGCTGTGTTGTTAGGGTCGTCTCTCCCTAACGAGTTATGTTGATTGCAACTACGAGAAAGGCAGCAGTGACCCAGGAAGGATTATATGGATTGCGTATCCAGGTTGGTAACACTTGTAGTATAGTTGGTATAGTGACATACAGCTATACGATTTTATGTATGAGGGTCAGACGCGTGTTGCCTAGAATGATTTTGGATTACCAAGGATTGATAAGGACTAAATAGATACCGGGAAGGTATGAAACAGTTTAATGAATTTTCATCAAGGTTATACGTACTAATTTGAGATAATTAGGAGGTGATGAGCTGTCTGAGAAGGCATTGAACCTTTAAGAAATAATGTTAAGGGACTTAATGGAAGACTATGTTTGTAAATTAAGCTACGTGGTATGCTTGAGATGATAGTACGGATGAGATCCGTGTGGGGTAAGTAATGGTTGTTGTGATAAAGACAACACGATTATGGTATTATAAGAAGTTAGTGTACCCGTTTTTGGGGTGGGATCAGTTGGTAGTAGTCCCGCTGCGTGACAGGGTCACGAGGGTGCAAGGCCCAAGTCTAGTAAATTGTTTTACGGGATCGTGGACGCGTTCCACCGGAACCAGGTCGTGATAGCCGAAAATGGCCTTATATTGTTCGATTTAGTAACTCCAAAGATTGGAGGCCAGAATCAGTGTGGAGGTTATGTACGTATGTTAGAATAAGTTGGGAAGTACGGAAAGAGTACGACCAGTAAGAAAGAGAGCAACCAAGTGTAGAAGAATAGAGTCTGAATCCATAAGAACCTTTCAAAGAAGCTACACCGTGAGAGATTGGGTGGTAGCTGAGCAGGTATATGAAATTGCCCGGTGATGATACAGTCGTCAGATCCTAGCAGACCTAGTAGAGCTGGATACGACGGACTTTGAGGTCATTATGGGTATGGACTAGTTGACTTCTAGTATGCCAATATTGAATATAGAGAGAGGTTGGTTCGATTCCAGTTTCCCGGTGAGCCGGTTATCGATTGAAATGGAAGTGTTAGTATATGTAAGTTATTCCTTCCTTCTTGGACATGATAAATTGAGGAGTCCATGTGACATGTTTCATTGAAGGGGTTGTAAAAGGAAACTGTGTCGCTACCTATTAGATTGACTCCGAAGGAACATTCGGGGACGAATGTTTCTAAGGGGGGAAGAATGTTACACCCCGGTGGGCTGCGTTTATGTCGCAGGTTGAGGTACATAGCTTGCTGATCCGCACTCTTAGGATCACTGTTCAGTTCTTGGAAAGCTCCATTTCTCCGGAGGCTTTGTCTTTTGGTACGGTTACCTGAGGTTGTAGATTTATGTACATTAAGGGGTATGGCGGGGTCCTGTCCCGTCACAGTTGTTATGTCAAAACTCTTAGAGGTCTGTAGTCATATCTTGTGGGTCGCTTTGTAAAAAAAAAAAGGGGTAACTACTTTTGGATTTATATATATCCAGGGAGGTAGCCTTATCGGCTAACCTGTTATTTATTTCTTGTTAAGTTCATGTATGTTCAGCTGATTATCTCTGATGTATACCTATAAGAGTGACCAAATAGGACACCAGTCGCGGGCCCGGGGTTGGGTCGTGACATAAATATTATATTTTATTTGTTATTTTCTATCAAAGTTCAAAAATTGGGAGTGAAGACAACTATTTTAAGGATAATCGAGCAAAGTTTCAATTTTAAACCTCGATTACACGTCGACGTTATGTCGGCGTTTGATACCTTCGTTCATTCTTTAAATTATTATTGTTAATTTTAATTATCGTACTTAATTTCATTATCTTTAATTATTTATTGGCATAATTATAATGGTACAAAATGGACGCTTTTCTGATAGAGGTACTAGGGGTAACAGGGGTAAGAGTCCAAAAACTTGATGCGCGATTTATGCACACACTAAACGCAAGTGCACGTGTCGTGACAAGTAATATAGTCTAGAAGACCGAGTTATCGTCCTCAGGGATTAGTGTCCAATTATCAACCTCTATTCTATGGTATCTATTTGGTAACCGATAATTGATGAATTATTTATAACTATAATTATAGATGCTAACTAAATTACTTTATTTTACTTCAGATATTGCGGAAATAGGGCTTCCAAATCTCCTCAACTATCCGCTCATCTTACTTGTTAATGCAATTAATTATGGTTCTTCTTCTATTTTGAGACAGCAGGTTAACTAAGCCGTTTTATACTCTTGCTAAGGTAATATAAAACTCAACCCCAATATAGAACCTTTCTACCTTTCGGTGACAAGATTGACTATAAAAGAGGATTAAGAGCAATAACCTATTAAGCTACACAAGTATCGGGGTACTTTCGTCCACGATTTAATCTATGTTTATTCAACTATAGGATATTCACAATCTCCCCTTTCGGTTTTCGATTAGAAATTATATAGGTTATGATAATTAGTGATCAATTAATTACCAAGCAATCAAGACAAATATTGAATAAATCTCAACAATAATAAGAAGAAACCAAAAATGCATTAATTCATAAGAATGAGTTTCAAGTGATTCGATATGGAAAGCCCTAAATTAAGTTAGTTCCTAGCCATAGACATGCCAAGAACTAAACTAATATCCAACATAAATTACAAAGAAATAAAATAAAGAACAAAGAAATTACACAAAAGTAGTCTCCAATCTTGATCTCCAAGTTGTGATGAATTGACAAAAGTGGGAACCCTTATTCTGACCTAGGAAGGTCCTTTTTATAGCCTAAAAACGTTCCCAACCTTTTCCTTCTTGACTTTGGCCCATTCCCATTCGGATTTGGCAGAATTCCCGCCTCGGCGCCGCGGACCTGCAACTGGCGCCGCGGCGCCGAAACTCCTGCGGCTCTTTGTACTTTGGGTGCCGTGGCGCTCTATTGCTGCTGGTTGGAGGCGCCGCGGCGCCGCCCTGTTTCTCGCCCGGGTTGCCAACTTTCTAGCTTTTTGAGCTATGAAACCTCTGTTTCTGCCCTCTTTTCGCTTCTTTTCGCCAATGTACCACTTTAAACCATTATGACTCAAAAGAAAGAAAATATATCCTAAGACGACACATATTTGTACAAAAATGGGCAAAAGACTAACTAAAAATGACTCAAAAAGTGTATATAAAATACACCGATCAAGTACCCCCAAACTTAACCTTTGCTCGCCCTCGAGCAGATCAGAAGAAAGAAATAAAGAAACGAAGGAAAAGAAAATAGAATGACTCAAAAACACTGATCACTTTGCTGCACAATTGTCACTTAGAAAAGCATGAAGGTTAGTAGGATAATATGCAGGAACCTATAGCATGAATTTTTAGCATTCTAAACACATCAAGTTAGACATTTCGCAAATTCACTTTAATCATGCTCAATGGAAGTAAGAATACCTAACTGTGCATGTTAATTTCAGAATCCTATGGCATGTTTACTTGCTATTCTCCACTAATCATGGATATACATATTAGAGATCTTCAGGGCTTTTCAGGGTTCTAATGTGGGCTTAGGCAAGGGTAGGTAAAACTGGGCATTTAGGCTCAATTTACGTACCATAAGCTCTTTTTGTTTTCGATTCTTCCCTTTTCTTTTGATTCTCTTTTTCACTTCATACCTATATTTCCCCTCTTTTTGTTTTGAGAGAATGAGGTGTATTATGGATAGCAGACACCCCCAAACTTAGGCTTTTGCCTATTTATTATTACTTTTCCATTGGGGTGCATCAAAATTATTCACTTTTTTTTCTCTTTTTCAACACTTTATATTTCAATCATCTCAATTTTTCACTTATGACACAAAAATGGAATTATAGGATGTCAAAGAAAGGTCATATTTTTGGCTCAATGGGGCTGACTAGTGATATAATTTGAATATCAGGGATAGGTAAAAATTGTAAGAAAGGGATAACAAAGAAATGCCTGAATCATCTCCCTAACATGCATATCCTAACTATTTCGCCTCAAATAGCAAGCAAGCAGACACATAGGTTTTCATCATTAACAATGCACAAATCAAGAAAGATATCCCAAATAGTTCGATTTCATGAATTTTTGACATATATAACCTAAGTGTTTAGATGGTTGCTTCTAATTCCATTACATTATTCAACCCTACTTCACTAGGCGTTTTAAGTGACTATAGCATGCATGATCTTAAAAAAATATTATGACTCAAAAATTACTCAAAAACACACAAAACAAGTCAAAAAGACTCAAAAACATTAAGACACCCCCCCAAACTTAAATCACACATTGTCCCCAATGTGTGCAAGACTCAAAAAAATAAAAGAAAAACGGGACAACTTACAGACTTGGTTTAAAGTGGTGGCGGTGGCGGTGGATAATGCATGGACCACTGGTTGAACAAGGAACTCATCTCATCAAATCTCTGGTGCAACTGTTGTTGCTCCTGCCTTAGTTCTTGTTGTCCTTGCCTCAGGTCATGTTGACCTTGTATCATTATGTCAAAATTCGGCATCATCCTCCTCTGGTTCATGAGCAACTGCTCCATTATAGGCACCGGAGGTTCTAAATCCAGGGGCTGCTGGCGGTTGCTACCTGCCTCATGCTGAGCCTCTATCTCAGGCTCGTCTTCATCCATGGCAGCCTCTGCTGCTGGTGATCGCTTTGGCCGGTCTCCTTCGCCGCCTTGGAGGACTGGTTCAGGAAGGCATGCACTATCCCATATGACATGCGAGGTTGACCCTTCTCATATGTATCGATGGCTAGTTGGGACTCCATGTCCCGGAACATAAGTTGCAAATAAGTGATCCATGTCCCAACCCACTGTAGTTACCAACCCATGGTTTCTCCAATGTTTTGCAATATCTCCTTCCCAACGCCAATCGTCTTCCTTCCATGATTCCATATATCATTTTTATTCTATCCGCCGACACGGTGAAGTGCGTCGATGGAAATCGGCGCACGATTTAAATATAACCAACCCTTGTTGTTTTGTCGAATCGACATCCGCCACCCACTTGATCCATTTCGCGATATCATACTCACAGTGGTACTGCCACGACCGAACTCGGGCGTGATCGTGCCTTACCCGACACCCAAGTAGACATACATCGAGTAATCGGAATATAAAACAAGACATGAAATAAAGCAGTTTATTCGAGAAAAGTTGCCTTTTCTACTATATATATATATATATATATACTTGAGCGATATCCCCTATTACAAACCCCGCCACAACAAGATTACAAACCTCTAAGAATGATATGACAACAATGGCGGACAGGCCCGCCATACCACGAATGCAAGTACTACAACGACAGGATCAGATCATCGATAAGCCTCCGAGAAACGGAGCTTCCAAACGCCGAATCGTGACCACGATGGATCAACAATCGCGGTGTACTTCTACTCGGCGTAACGCAGCCGGGCGAGGTCGATAACAGTACCAAGTATGTGAAAATCAAAATATCGTAAATGAAATCATAGTAGTCTATATAAGCGTGAGACATATATGATAACCAAACTACGATTCACAATAAATAAGCCATGCCAAGTCGTGGACTCACGCCTCAAGGTCATCACTAAAATATAACTATGGGTATCACGCCCACAACATCCATCATGCCCGTGGAATACCTTCCTCACTGCCGGCAGTCTTTGATATAAAAGCACCCAGGAATACACATGAACACCATGCCCCACCTGTGTCTTAATCAAACCGTACGGGGTAAGTACGAAGGCATAGCCGACTACTAAAACCCACGCATGCAACAAGGTCATAAATCGTATCACGAGTCTGTCTGACCGCCACATGATCGAAGCCGCCACTCGCGCGCAGATCAAATGCGCGTCTAATCCTCGAACTTCCGCACTCCGCATATGCCACTCACATAGCCCGCGTGAGGTATTCCGCGCATCGAGGTAGCTACTCCGGCAACGCCCCGACTCGCGATCCGCGTAGCCACATAGACCGCATGAGCTATAACCCCGCACACTAACACGGAACTCGTAGCTCGCATAGTCCCCGACCCGCATGAGGTATTCTCGAATCATGGTCCTGCATCACCGAGTCTACCCCAGACGGAGGCGACTTAATCCCGTGATCATGTCAAGAGGTGAGTGATATAATACTAACATAACAACTTATCGTTAAACAATATAAGCACAACAGGGAAACCCCTTTACACAAACATCACAAGATACTAACACACGTAGCATCCTAACAGGTTTACTTTATCAAATCAACAAGAAAGTATTACAAGGCTATCACAAACCAACACAATCAAGTTATTCACACAAGGTACTTTCTACTTTATTTTAACAAGTTAGGGTTTTTATCCCTAAAGTACTTCATACATTAACTCTTTAAAAGATCCGCTAATTTCACAAAAGTCACACAATACCCGTAGTATAAAAATAGAGTGACTATCTTTTTAAGTAAACCAAAACACTTCCTTTTGTAAAATCAAGTAACAACATTATTTTCCAAACGTTCAAGTTTGCCTAATTTCAAATGCTCAAGTTTCTCATTTTCGAAAGGTTTCGTAGTTCATAGTCTTAATCACTTAATAATATAATTCTCTTTTAAAACCATTGAGAAACATATGTCTTATGTGTGAGTAGGTTATTCTTGTTCATAACAATCTTATTAAAGCAGCCATGATCTAGGAAATGTAATGTCATTTTGTCTCATCTTAGCTTCTATGCAGATGGAGGTTTCTACTGGTTTTAATAATACTTAATTAGTCAAAACATGTCCCTTTATTAGCGCTGTTGTGGTTTGTTCGATACTTATTCTGATTTCTGAAATCAGTAAGACATTATTCCTTTTAAAAACCAAGTACTCATTACTCACGCATGAGGTTTCACACTTTTTAACAAAATTCATATTAATTCAATTAAGTCAAGTCTCTTATCTTTTAAGATCAAGTCTCTTAACTTGTAAAATCAATAAACCATTCTTTTTATCTCTCTTAAGTCGTTATACCTAACTTCCATAAAGCTAGTATAACTCTTAAGCTTTTAAAACCAAGCCTTACTCTTCTTTCAAAAAGGTTTCTTAATTCTTTTGAAATACTTCAAGATTCTTATTATTTAAACTCAAGTCAAAAGACATCGGAGTAAAACCACGTTCAGTTAACACACGTACGTCTACCGTACTATATATATATTCTTTTAAAATATCATGCTCAAGAGGATAGGAAGAATCACATACCTTGCGACGATTATCGACTATTAGCAAAACGCTCCATGGCTATAACCCGGCTAGCCTTGTCCACCTTTCAAGTATAACATGCTACTCGCAGAACTTTCAACCTATAAAGGCATGTACGTCTATCAACGTCTAGACTACTCTGTAGAATATTCTAAGCAGAAGGTTCTCTATTCTACGGAAAATCGGGCAAAGACTTCCTACGTTAAACTACAAGTTCATCAGAAATACAAATCTATGTAAATCTGATTCAAACTTCTTCTTTAATATTCTTCTGATGTGATTTCAGTTCAATTCTTTTCTGTAATATCCTTCTATTACAGTTCAATTCTCTTATATACTACTACAGTATGTAATTTCCAATTACAATATAAGGACAAGAGTATTTACCTCGATAAGCACAAAATTATCCAAGTTTTAATGTCGATCCTGAGCAACGTTTAGCTCCTACTCTGGCCCTCCAACCCGCTCCAAACAACCCTTAGAAGTTCTACGCAACTTCTTCTTAAAACTTCAACCAACTGTGAAGATTTTCCTTAGGGTTTCGTTTGAGACTAAAATGACATAAGGTAGTATTTCCGGGCTCTACGAATAGAGGTAACTTTGGAATACTACAAGGTATAAGTCTAAGGGAATTTGGAATACTAACAAAACTTGGAGAACACGTGTCTACCAAGGGGGTATTTTACGAGAACAACTCTCAAGAGGGTGGGGACTTTCGGCTAGCACCACAGGAAGGGGTACTCTGCCAAGGCCTCTCAAAGGTGGGAGGAGGCTTTGGACGAAAACTTATCAAAGGGGAGAGGGATTTCAAGACTTGGAAAGTGTTTGAGGGATGAAGAAAGTCTTCAACAAAGGGGGGGTATTTATAGGGAATTCAATGGCCATGATCAAGACAAGTGGGGGGCAAGTGGAAGGTGAGGATTTGCCCAAGTGCCCCTAGTCATCTACTCCTCAATTCACTCCAAACATTGACCCATGGTTTAGGCCACAAAACATGGCACAAAAACGTGCACCAATCGGCCAAGAATCCGCCAACTTTAGGGTGACAAATGTCGCCCTCTCGTTGGTCCAAAATATTTCATCTCTCGGAAAAATCCGCAAAAATAATAAATGACATAGCCGTAATTTTCCCTTCGCAAAGTTTGGAAAACGTTTCGTCGGAAAACGATTCTTTTCGGGGGTTGTGCACAAAATTTCGACCCTTGCCTACTTAAGACTTAAACTTTTATACGTACGCCCTCACGTACATACTCTGGAAATACGGGGTATAACAGTAGCATAATGTGCTTGCGACGATATCCCAGTCGATGTTGTTGGCGTCTCTAGACCAAGTTCTGAAATAGCTCCGATCATCGCCTCTTTCTTCAACGTCGACTGTTCTTAATAGCTCATTCACCACTTCGGCCGTCACAGACACATACTGTCCTCTCACAAAGCATCTACCATTTACCCTCTCCGGGAAGTTAGCACAGAATTCTTTCACCATTACGATTTTCTGTGGTGTTATTCTTTCCGGATTAACAAATATCTTCCACCCAATGACCTCTATCATCGCCCGAATAGGCTCATAGGCGTCTCCATCCTCAAATGACTCCCTTTGGTACTCCATTCCTCTCTCAGGGATCAGGGGTCTAGTACTAAGTTTGTAATATCTATCTTCAGCTTTTTGACTGACAAACCTAGTAGTAGCATATTGAGGGACGGATGTGGATGTGGAAGCTCTCCTCTTCTTGACAGACATTTTTAGATAAATTCGGCAGCGTTTCCTTTGTTTCAGTGATATTACCCAGCAACTATCAATCAACCCAATCAACACACAGCGTAATCAGCAATTCCAACATTATTCAACCCCCAAACTTCACTTAAAGCACCGGTACAACACCCCATGCTCACTACGTATAATCTTCCGCGAAATTTTCACACCCAAATTCAACACACCACACACTATCCACCAATAAAGCACATCCCCAAACTTATTACCTCCCCTGATTGTTTTTGAAAATTTCAAGAAAAGTGATAAAAGTTACATTTGACGGTATTCTTCAAGATTTTCTTGTTCTTAATGATGGATTGAGGCAATGGAATGAGGGTGCAAGGAATTTAAGTACTTTGGTTGTGATTGGGTTTAGTTTGTGGGAGATTTTGAGTAAGGGAAGTTGATTTCGTGGGTTTTTGAGGAAGGAAAGGTTTGAGTTTTTGATTTGGAATAGAAAATCGGATTAGGACTCCTTTAAAATTCAGATTTTTTTTTCGCGGCGCCGCGGCTCTGCAATCGGCGCCGTGGCGCCGAAACTTCAAAGACCTTCTGGACTTTTGGCGCCGTGGCGCCGAGCCGATTTTCTTTTCTTTTCTTCTCTTCCCGTTTTCGTCCTCCAAATTTTTGGCCCTGTACCTGTCATCACAACATGCAAATAATACCTTTCGTGAGACTGTTCTAACTAAAATTAAATTGCATAAAAAAATAAAATAACTTTGGGTTGCCTCCCAAGTAGCGCTGTCTTTAACGTCTTTTAGCCGGACGCAAGTTCCTTATCAAGAGGCATGGGGTAAATTAACCCCACAACCTATCCATTTCATCAACATTTTTCGCTTCCGCCTTCTGTTTTTCTTTTTCTCCTTTTTCTCAAGAGGAGGTTTAGCGTTGCTCACTGCTCAGTGGACTTATTTCCTCGCTTTGGCTTGTCTGCTCAACCGATGTCTTGTGATGCTAACTGCAAAACACTTGCTTATGACTGGGGGTTCAACGATGTGTTTAAACACTTTGAATACCATATCTTCATTCTCTACTCTGAGTGTCAGCTCGCCCTTCTCCACATCAATCAGGGCTCTCCCGGTTGCCAAGAATGGTCTTCCCAATATGATGGGGATCTCATCATCTTCCTCCATATCAAGGATAAGGAAGTCCGCAGGAAAGAAGAATTTTCCCACCTTAACTAAGACATCTTCAATCATTCCCCTAGGATGCACCACTGTCTTATCTGCCAACTGCAGGCTCACAGTGGTTGGTTTGGCCTCACCCAACCCCAACCTCTTGAAAACGGACAAGGGCATGAGATTTATGTTAGCCCCCAAATCACAAAGGGCTCTATTACATGTCACTCTGCCAACTGTGCAAGACAATGTGAAGCTCCCTGGATCCTTGAGTTTGGGGGGCAATTTATTTTGCAAGATGACACTGCATTCCTCTGTCAATGCCACTGTCTCATACTCAGCCAGCTTCTTCTTCTTCCCAAGAATTTCCTTCATAAATTTAAAATAAGTAGGCATTTGCTCCAATGCCTCAATGAACGGAATGTTTATGTGTAGCTTTCTGAATACCTCCAAGAACTTGAAGAATTGCTTATCAACCACTTTCCTTTGAAACCTTTGCGGGTAAGGAATCCTCTCAATGTATTCCCTCACTGGGACTGTTGGAACTTTCTCTAACATCGGGCGGTCTTCTGTAACCCCATCCTTCTCTGTATTTACTCTCTGTTCTACCACAGGCTGGGGTGTAGGCATTCATTGCTCATTTCACCGTTTCGCTGCCTTGCTGTTCTCGGGTTCATCTTCGTAGTACTAGCGAGTGCCACAGCGCTCGTTGTTTGCCATCTTTGCTAGTTGTCCCACTGCGTCTCCAAATTCTGATAGAGGATCTTGTCTCTGCCATGAACCGGAGTGCGTGAGTTGGTGAGTGTCAGCAGTGCTCTCAACTCATCCGGTTTTTCTTGTTGAGCAGTGCAATCGAATTGTTGTGAAGATGAGGCTGAGTGAATGGTTCTTGATTTTGGTATTGGCCTCAAATCGGATTCTGCCGCCTTGATCACCCTCCATGAAAAGTTAGGGTGATTCCTCCACCTGGATTGTAGATATTTGAATAGGGGTTTGTAAATGGATTAACAAACAAACAACAAAGTACAAAGAACGGGAGTACATTTATACATCAATTCTATTTTATTTTATCCAATCCAAACCAAGGAACGGATCATTGGGCTTGTAACTACTTCTTTTTTCTTGCTAAATCATGCGCATTAGAAAGTATAGTTCGACATACCTTTTCTAAATCCACGCAAGTGTCAATACGCCCGCACGTGTCGTCAACCTATAATGTTCACAAAAGACTATCAACTTCTAGTCTCTAACGTAACGTAGAACTGTATACGAATCTAACAATTCGAACTTAAAATAAAATCCTTTGTTTCCTTTTTTTACTGCATCACTTTGCCACCTCAATACAATACTATCCACAACCCAACACCAAACCCAAAACAACGCAAAAGATGGATGTAAAATGGGATTACACGCCTACAAAACGTAAAATTCCATAATTCATAACATAAAGCCCCGTGAATAAAGCTACCCATACTCTAAATACATGAATAACTAAGTCCCCTTTACAATCCTTTCCAAACTAAGTTCTAAGGTCTATGCTATATATAGTTATAATTCTTCTTCAACAACACTTTCTTCTTACAATTTGCGACGCTGAAATACTAATAATCCACAATCTCAATCAAATTAAATTGGCTTTAAAACTTATGATTTACAAACCAATTACAATACAACATACACAATAAAATTATCTATATAATATGTCATAATAATACAAATACAATCACTTAAATAGTATAACTAAAAAAACTAACTAAAAATTCATACCTTTTCCAAGCCGCCTTTTCATTCCAAGAAAAAAGTCGCACTTAGCTTATTTAGCCTTTCTCAGTTCCAATCCGAATAAGCAGGCCTGTGAGTCAAGTTAAACCTGCACTCAAGTTTCAACTCAACAAAGCCGCTTCTCTCTTGCCTTCGCCAAACGCGAACGAAACTTTTTGCAAATCTTTCATCTGAGATATGAGATATCCTTACAACACTCTTAGGAACTAAAAGTTTCTGAACACAAAAATACAAAAACTATAATTTTTTTGCAAAACGCGAAACCCGAAGCACAGAGAAACAAAGAAGTTTTAAATTTTTCTATTTTTTCTTTGTTTAGTTTAAGACTAGTCTTGCAATATATGATATATAATATATAACATGGCTTGTGATTATTGGGGAGGAAGAAATCGGAGTGGAGAGATCAAGCTGTTGTCCCTCGACGCTTAGTCAATAATGCTCAGCTATTGCCAAAGACTCGTCATCCTCCTAACATCGCGCATCATAATATACACCCCAATTAATTCCAACACCCGTGTGGGAGTGCGCCGTGTCGCGCCTCTCATTCGGCCAAAAATTCTCATTCGTGAACTCCTCATGGCCCCCAAAAAACCTAAATTCTCTGCCCGTGACCAAATCAGTAAAAAAATAAATTTCCATAATATTAATAAGTTCCATATTCTTCAATAATACATTTTGGTTGTTCTGGGGCCTTTGGTAATTCCCCACTGCTTGGCATTCTGCTTGCTCGATAGAGATGTTGTTGAGGTATGCTGATGAGCACCTATCAAAGGTATGAGGACCTCCACACATCTCACAACTCAACGACAATTGAACTGCATTCACTGACACTGTGTTCTGTTGCAGTTGCTTGGTCAAGAGAGCAACTTGTGCATTTAACGCTGTGATGACATCAATCTCATGAACTCCTATTACTCTTTTTCCACTCACCCCTCTGTCCTCTGTTACATGATTATTGGTGGCCATGTCTTCTAGCAAGTCATGTGCTTCATGTGATGTCTTCCTCATGAAAGTTCCACCGCACTGCGCCAATGATAGTTCTTGTGGTTCCGCTTAGCCCATTGTAGAAAATATGGACCAAATTCCACACCAACGCCTTGTGATGTGGACACTTCCTCTGCAAATCTTTAAATCTCTCCCAAGCCTCATAGAGTGACTCTCCATCAGCTTGGTAAAAATTGTTCAACTCCCCTCTCATCTTAGCAGCTTTGGACGGTGGAAATAACTTTGCTAAGAACTTCTGTGCCAACTCCTGCCATGTGAATATAGAATCTGTAGGCAGGGAATACAACCAAACTTTTGCTCTATCCCTGAGTGAGAAGAGAAAGAGCCTCAATCGGATGACGTCGTCAGTAACGCCATTGTACTTGAAAGTTGCACACAATTCCAAGAAGTTCGCTATGTGCATATGAGGATCTTCCGATGGCAACCTTCCGAATTGGACAGTATTCTGCACCATACTCAGGATCGCAGGCTTGATTTCGAAATTATTTGCTCCTACATCGAGTCCGATGCAAGTTCAGGCTCCATTCACCTCGACAACACATAATCTCCCAAACTTCTCTCGGTTTGGACTGGACCCTTTCTTCCACATCCATCGTAACCTCCGGCATCCTTCGTTAGGTTGATGATCGCCAACCCTTCGCTCATCTCATTGTTGTTCGAAGCCTCCTATCGCTATTAAGGCCAAAATTGTATGCTTTCATGTTCTACTTGCAAGTCTTTTCAATCTCCGGTCAAGGGAACAAGTGTATTCGCTTCTTCTCCTTCGCATAAACCGGATGCTCGCAATGCATCAAAATCAACAAACGGATCACGGCACACGGTTTCACGAATAAAAGCGAAAAATATAATAATAAATAAAAACAAAAACAAAATAAAAACCAAATTAGAAATTAGGAATAGATAGAATGATATTGAACTACGCCAATCCCCGGGAATGGCGCCAAAAACTTGATGCGCGATTTATGCACACACTAAACGCAAGTGCACGTGTCGTGACAAGTAATATAGTCTAGAAGACCGAGTTATCGTCTTCAGGGATTAATGTCCGATTATCAACCTCTATTCTATGGTATCTATTTGGTAACCGATAATTGATGAATTGTTTATAACTATAATTATAGATGCTAACTAAATTACTTTATTTTACTTCAGATATGGTGGAAATAGGGCTACCAAATCTCCTCAACTATCCGCTCATCTTACTTGTTAATGCAATTAATTATGGTTCTTCTTCTATTTTGAGACAGCAGGTTAACTAAGCCGTTTTATACTCCTGCTAAGGTAATATAAACACTCAACCCCAATATAGAACCTTTCTACCTTTCGGTGACAAGATTGACTATAAAGGAGGATTAAGAACAATAACCTATTAAGCTACACAAGTATCGGGGTACTTTCGTCCACGATTTAACCTATGTTTATTCAATTATAGCATATTCACAATCTCCCCTTTCGGCTTTCGATTAGAAATCATATAGGTTATGATAATTAGTGATCAATTAATTACCAAGCAATCAAGACAAATATTGAATAAATCTCAACAATAATAAGAAGAAACCAAAAATGCATTAATTCATAAGAATGAGTTTCAAGTGATTCGATATGGAAAACCCTAAATTAAGTTAGTTCATAGCCATAGACATGCCAAGAACTAAACTAATATCCAATATAAATTACAAAGAAATAAAATAAAGAACAAAGAAATTACACAAAAGTAGTCTCCAATCTTGATCTCCAAGTTGTGATGAATTGACAAAAGTGGGAACCCTTATTCTGACCTAGGAAGGTCCTTTTTATAGCCTAAAAAACATTCCCAACCTTTTCCTTCTTGGCCTTGGCCCATTCCCATTCGGATTTGGCGAATTTCACGGCCTTGGCCATGCAAACTCCGCGACTACATGTACTTTGGGTGCCGTGGCGCTCTGCTGCTGGTTGGAGGCCATGCGCGCCGCCTCGCCGCCTGCCGCCAACTTTCTAGCTTTTTGAGATCTGAAACCTCTGTTTCTGCCCTATTTTCGCTCCTTTTCGCCAATGTGCCACTTTAAACCATTAAGACTCAAAAGAAAAAAAATCTATCCTAAGACGACACATATTTGTACAAAAATGGGCAAAAGACTAACTAAAAATGACTCAAAAAGTGTATATAAAATACATCGATCAATCTTCTAGTATTTTTAATTACGGTGATTTCACCCATAAAGATGAAACTGGTTTTTTTAATGTTAATATTAATATACCATTAGATCATGAGGTGTTTTCTACATCTGAACTAAACTTTAATTTAGAAAATGAATTAGAAGATAATTAGATAACACACCCATTAGTGCACCTCCACCACAGGCTCAGACTGAGTCTCAACCTGAAACTGGAATGACTCATATTCCCCAGTATGAGTTGAGGCAAAAAACAACGAAAATTAAAATCAGCTGCATGAGATTTTTTTGATAGGAACATTGATAATCAACTAGCTATATGTAAAATTTGTCGCGAAGTTTATAAATTTAAAACTTGAAAAGGTCAAGATGAGACGGGAGGTTTAACGAGACATGTAGAAAACTCTCACAAAGCAAGTTATAACCAATATTTGGCTGAAAAATTGAGTGTGCAAATGCCTTCTGAGTCGTGACAAGGTTCACATAGTGTCCCTGATCAAGTACATAACCGAATTAACCCGATGACGGGATAGTTATTAAATAAGATAAATACAGAGATAGAGAAAATATAGCAAAATTACTTGCTGTGGAGTTGAAAAAAATCCCGTCCCCCAAACCCGCCACATCTCGCTCTAACCCGACCCACTGGCGACCCATAGTTGAAACTTGAAAAAATAACTTTGAAGATGAAATGAAAAATAATTATGAAAGTTGGAACTTGAAAAATTAGCTTAAATCACTTTTTAAAATTTGAAAAATCATCTTCAAAAACTGATCACATTTAAAAAAAGCCCAACACTTTCGTGGGCCAATTCAAATTAGGAAGAAGTTAAAAACCCAATCATAGTGGAGTGGATCGTAGCAGCAATGGAAAACGAAGGGGGAGTTGTTCCATTTCAGCTTCAGTTGGACAAACCAATTGCTTCGCAGGTCCCACCAATCTGTGTAAACCTTCTTATTCTTCTATGAATCTTATTGTTAATCTTATTCTTGTGTGGTGTATATTGCAGATTAAAATAGCTGAATGGAACCCAGAAAAAGATTTACTTGCTATGGTTACTCAAGACTCTAAGCTTCTACTTCATCGCTTCAATTGGCAAAGGCTCTGGACTCTTTCTCCCGGTACCCTTTTATAATGTCCGTTGACTGTTTCTTAAATACAATGCTAGACCTACTGTATTAGTTGAAGTTCATGCAAACTGACCATTAAAAGGAATTTTTAAAGACAACATTGATTTAGCTGGATTTGGGGAAGACACTGTATACGAAATATTGTGAAATTGTTTCTATAACAAGTTAAATTTAGTAATAGGTATTTGATGGTTTGGTTGTTAGGACAATTTTCTTGTGAGGGCATAAAGACCCATGTTGCTCAGACCCTTCAAAAATGCTGATGGGTGTGTACCGGATCCGCATTTTTGGAGGATCCGACACGGATATGACAACATTTTTAAAGAGTCCGAGCAACAAAGATAAAGACTGATTTGATATATTCCTGATAGGAGGGAATTTTTTGAAGTTTTCCATCATAATCTCAAAATTGATCCTATTCCATGTTCAATTTGGCATGTTTGGTCCTTTTTCAATGTAAAAGATGTTAAGTTGCAACATCAATCTCCTAATCTTAATTATCCACTAATGGAATTTCTATCTTTTAGAAAAGAATATAACATCCATCTGTTGGCGTCCTGATGGAAAAGCAATTGCGGTTGGGCTTGAAGATGGGACCATTTCCTTGCATGATGTAGAAGTGAGTTTGGTGACATAAATGATGCTTTTCTTAGTGCAAAGATTTGTTAGTTTAAGTACTTCATGAATCTGTTTAATCACAATATGTAGCTACAGGATTGGAAATCTTTAATATTAGATGATCCTTATATCTACCTTGGATTATTTTATTTCTTACTCGTAAAAACAAAGTAGAAATAAGTTATGCCATGAGGTAGCAAATAATTATTTGAAAATAAATCACTTGATAAGATGAGTTTATCAAATTGTTTTCAAATTTCTCTTACTCAGTATAAGTTGTTGCCTTTCCCCATTAGAGATATTTGCATCCTTGTCACTATTTTCTAGATACCTACTCCTGGTCTGCTACTGTATTCCCTAAAAGAAGTTGTATCACCCTACTTTGTAATTTGTAATTTAGACGATAGGTTCATCTTTTTCTCTTTTTAGAACTTATAGATTGTTCTTTCCCTGTAAACCTTATAAATGCTCTTAGTGAAAGGTACACCACTATAATCATCCAATAAACATATCTTATAAAATATTGCATCTTGCAAGGATGTGATAGAAATTCTTTGAGGCTCTTATTTCTGTAAGTTCAAAGTTTTGCGTGTTGACAAAGTGAATACAATACTAGAGAGCCTTAATCTACTTTTTTTATTTGGCTGCAAATTAGAGAAAACAAACCACTGTTGGCACGTAGTAATTTGCTAAAAGACATTTTGATTTCATTAGGGGATTAGGTTGAATGAGAAGAGTTTCATTTCGTTGACTTGAGCCTTAGGTTAAGATTTGTCCCTGTCAATCAGAACATTGTTGGTTCATTTTCTTCTGTTTACTGTACATATTGTTCCTCATTTGGGTGTTTCCATGCAGAATGGGAAGCTGTTGCGAAACATAAAATCCCACTCGGCTGATGTTGTGTGTCTCCATTGGGAGGAGGATGGGAAAAAGGTTTTACTTTTTCTTCAATCTTTTGACAGACTACTTTTCCTTGGTCAGTGGTAGCGTAAGTCTATTCAATCTTGATGCAAGTTGTTATTTATCATGCAAGGATTAAACATCAGCCAGAGACTTTATTTGAGCTTTTATTTGTGAACTAAGCTGCATTATTTCAATCACATTGAGTGAAGGAAAATAGTTATCGAGAATATATTGAAAATTAAAACGCAAAGTGACCTCTCTTTCTCGTGTTAACAAAATCCCTTCCTACCATAGCAGCCATTAACATCCATCTTTTTTACCCAAAAAAAAAAGCCATTTAGCATCCACATGCAGATTTGGTTTATGCTCCCTGATGAAGTTATTCTTGATTTTCATCTCTTATTAACTCTAAGAAGCTTAAAGAGTTGTTAAGCTTTCTTGCTGGATTGAATTTCCCTAAGTATTACTCTAGTTCCAAGATCAAACGAATTGTCTCAGACTGTCGGTGTGCAGTATTTTGCTGTTGGGGAACTGCGTGTTTTGATCTTTGTTAAGACGTTGTACTGGACCGAAAACTTAAAAATGTCATAGCAAATTTTTACGTCTACAAGGGCCAAATGGCCCAAAATATACACAGATGCTATGTACATTTGATAATCAGATGACTTGCCGAGAGTTACTGCCCTTTTGTAGAACCTGAAACTTTATGCTCTGGTACTTATTAGTTCAGAGGGCTTCTGCATATGTTTTAGTGCTTCACTTTCTGTGCCTTCTTAAATTCTGATATTTTTGTTTCACTTGTCCTGAGTTTGTAATTTTTTTGGAATTTAGGACAAGAACAGTAACACCTCCAGTTATGAAGATCGAACTTCACGGTTCTTTCCTCCTCCCCCTAGAGTTCCTAAGATGCCTGGACTTGTACCTGGGGATAGTGGCTTCATGGATGATGGAGAAGATTCTTTCCAGGAGCTGTCAGATTCTTCACATCAAAGATATAACATTTTATGCAGCGGGGACAAGGATGGAAGTATTTGCTTCAATATCTTTGGCATATTTCCAATAGGGACAGTTGTAAGTTGTTTGTCACAATTGGAGATGTTTTGGTGGTTCTTTTTAGAACAATATCTGTTTTCATTTCGCCCGTCTCTTTGATTAATTGTCTAATACTTTCTTTCTTCTATGTGGATTACTTGGACTTACTCGCTAGAATATACACAACCTTGTTGTCTCCAGTTCACTCTCAAGCATCAATGTTGCTAGCCGACTTCTGAATGCTTCCATTTGTAAGGTATGTTTACTTTGTTGTCAACAGTCTTATGATCTCTTAGTAACGCAAAGGTTGAAGCATTTATGTGTTGTTCTATTATACTTTTTTCTATGTCCTGCTTATTCACATCATATTTTATTTTAGTTTCCATTCAAATAATTTTATTGGAATTGATACCGGGAAAGAGCCTGTCACTATAGTAACAGAACAGTCTCAAACACCACAGAACAATAGTGATAGTGATTAAAGCAGTGATAGTAAT
Source organism: Przewalskia tangutica (assembly GCA_029844215.1). Classification (NCBI taxonomy): domain Eukaryota; kingdom Viridiplantae; phylum Streptophyta; class Magnoliopsida; order Solanales; family Solanaceae; genus Przewalskia; species Przewalskia tangutica. The sequence continues at coordinate 31,359,055 of CM056727.1, read as the reverse complement.
TTAAAAAGAAAATTAATGATCGTGACGAAAGATGCTTATGCAGAACCATCTTCGGTTGCTCAAAACTGGACAGTGTAACACATTCCAAAAAATGATGACGCTTTTAGCAATTAGTTGTTGGCACTTTGGATGTGACTTGTGAGGGGCATTCTTTGCGCAGATTGTGCCAAATTAAAGCCTAAACACTATTCATCATTCTCACGATGCATGTTTGTGGAATGCACGCCCAACAAGGAGCACTGCCAAGTCTTATTTCTAATAATCTTTGAAATTGAAGTGCTAAAAATGCAGTCTTAGTCCACTGGCTTATAACCCACTTGGTGAGGGTAAGACTTGGTAGTAGAACATAAGCTAATTGATGCTTCTAGGGAACGAATTATGCTACTTTAGGTCTGTCATTCAAGAAAAGTACTGATGAATAATGCTGATGATAAGTTCCTGATTAAATCAGTATTAAGCACAACTTGATTCTCTAAAGAGAAGTTAGTAAAAATTGTAATGTGGTAGCATCACCTTGAACTTTGTCAAGTATTATCTACTACGAGCATAGCAGAGAAGTATGTCTGATTCTTAACTTTCTTTCTTGATATTGTGATTGTTGAAACGGAAATTAGTTTCATAGGGCTGACCTATTTTCTCAATCAGTTAAAAACATTCTTTCTTTTATGATGTTATTGAAGGTGGCCTTGTCTAAAGATCTTTGCCATTTAGTAGTTTTGTGCAATGGGGAGCTGATCACTAATGAGGTTGAACAAGGTGAAGGACATCATGGGTTACTTGGCTTTCACTGCTTAGTCCTCAACACTTCGATATTTTCCAAAAGGTAATTGCAAAGCAAAACTCTATGAAGTTTCATCTCCTGTTTTAAGATGTGAAAGTACTCTTATTTTGTAGCAGTCTAGCAAATGTTGTTTCTGGGACAATCGTCATAGATGATGATAATTGAGATAATTTGAATTTACTTGCATTGACTTTATGGGGAAATTAAAAAAACAGGAACTTGAAGATTGGAGATAAAAATGCTGGAAATTTTTGTTTTAAGAATTAAAAGAAGAACAAAAAAAGGAAATTTGACGGTAGAATGTTGCATATCTGTGAGACGTTGTGTTTTTGAGGGTACTGGGTGCTTAAATTTTCCACCAATGCCGAAGCTTGTCACTGCTGAATGGAGATTAGGCGTCATTAATTTGTACAAAAAGAGAGATTTGGTAGAGAAAGCAAAAGCAATTTAGAGAGAGAGCGCCTTGAGCTAGGTAGTCTTGAAAGCTATGACCATGACTGAGAGGTATATATAGAAGTTGGTTGGTTGGAGGGAAGCTACATGAAAGGAGTGATATTCTCCAGAAAGAATGGGCTTGGCTACAGCAGTTAACATATGTTTTTCTTTAGTTGTCATAGAAACTCCATAGATGTTAGTTGTATGGTCTTTTGGATATTAGTATGGGTACTCACATGGCATTCATGAACGGAACTTGTATTTATGTTTAAATATTTATGTTGAGGCCAAAGAGAGGCAAGTATTATGTTTTAATTATCTTGTGATTTAATAATGCATTGTATGTATTGGTATTACTTTGGAATAGTATGTCGTTGGTTCGCTATGGAAGTTGAAGGCATCGGATGCCGGTCATGCGCTCATCCATATGGGGCGTGACAACGCTTGTTGGGACAATGTTGATAGTCTTCAAAGCATTATTACTTTCCATAGGACTTGACCAAATTTGATGCATAAAAAGAACCTTTCCAACATGGAGTTACAGTATTCAGACATGCTTGGTTCGATTCTTCATTTTAAATATGGACTTCCCGACATTTTTGCTCACAGTAGTGCTCCAAAATTTCCTGGATTTCCTGCAATATGGGATTGAGTGCCTTATATCTTATTTCTCTCACCAAGTGCTGGTCCTTGTTGGATCAGAGGACTTAGCTCCTTCAGGTTGGGAGAGGCTTTTGGTGGAGGACTTTCTGTGGAGCCACTCCTTTAATGCATTAAGAAGAAAAGTGTCCTTTTGGTGGAGCCAGTCGCATAAATAAATATCAAACAGTCGAATCATGACCTTATTTAGCAGAGGATGTTGGAAGGGTTGGGGGAAGCACTTGGTCTGGAGCTATCGTGTGTGCCATGAAGGTGTGCAAAGTTATCAGGCAGGTTCAGACTTAGCACCTGCATAACTCCTTATTATTGTAACACAATTAGTCCTTATCAAAAAAGTGTAACACAATTTGCATATGACCATTTACCATCACAATGGCAATATATGTTCTCTTTCTAACCAAAGATTCCGACAATCATACTTGGATTCTGGCATAGTATATGATTTTTCCCTTAAACGAACTGCTCGTGTTTTGTTATTTTGTTTTTTATTTGGCATGTATGTTAACTGCTGTAACCAACCAACTCCAGGAAAACTGAACTTCACCAGGTTGCTCAACAGGCCTCCAACATTGAAGATCTGAGTGAAGTCATCCGGACATCACTATCAGTCATGTCTAAAATATGGTCTGATGCTATGCACACATTTCACGAGAAGTTCAACGCTGTATCCACATTGATCGTTGACCACGGTAATGCTTAAAATCCAAAACTCAACCTTAATGGTTTCCTTTCTTCTTTGTTTACGTTGAACTTTTGTTTTCTATTTTCGCATAGGACTTGACTCTACTCCTCAGGATGAGTTTCTAAGCCTTTTAGGTGGCGCCAGGGCCAGTCCTCCGCTTCATCAGTTTTTAGAAAATTCTCTTGGTGAGGCGGTATGACCTCTTCCACAGGAGTATTTATATAAGGAGAGGAATTACTGGTTCAATTTTTTAAATTTATTTAACTACTATTGCCAGGGTCTCAAGCGGGTAGCAAAAGCAGTTAATGGTGCGGGGAAAGAGCTTCAGTTAATTGTTCTTGATCATCTACAGGTGCCCTTGACTTTTTCTCTGTTTTAAATTTGTAAAATGAAGATAATTTTTTCGTGGTGCCAAAACTGCACAAAATTTGCATTTATCCCAAGACAAGTCTCATAATTTATAATACTTCATAGAATAATTTCCAGATGATACCCATCTTAAAAGTGCATCAGAGTCACATAGAGTATCACAGTTTAACCAGTTTACAAGGTTGACCAACTCTTATGTGTTTGTCTCTACAAAAGAGGAGGTTTTTGTTGGAGGGTCCCTCACGCCCAGAGTCAAATGGAGAATATAATCAAATATTAAAAGTGTGCTCTCTCTAACAACTTAAGCTTTTAGATGAGATGGTCACACACTTCAACATGGTATAGAGCAGGCGAAAGGTCATGGGATCGAATCTTGTCGCCACCCATTATCAAAAAGAATTTTCACGTGCTTGGACCATGAAAAAAATCAAGTCAGCACGTGAGGGGGCGTGTTAAGAATATAATCAAATATTAAAAGTGTGCTCTCTCTAACAACTTAAGCTTTTAGATGAGATGCTCACACACTTCAACAAACTCTTCACTTTATAAAGAAAATGTGGTGCTCGTCTCTTGATGAGTCTAAGAAAAAATTGCGATTATTAGTTGATTTTAATGGGTAAAGTATAAAATGGTAACTAGTTGTGTAAGGAGTTAGGCACTTTTGCTCTTTTTCTTTTTTCAAAGCACTGATTCTACTTGTACTTAGAGAAGTTTCTATAACTGCTGTGAAGAAAATTGAAATCTATCTCCATTTACTCAACCTAGTCATTAATGGTGGTTGGTGATAATATTGAAATATCAATTAAGTAATCCACCTTTCTTAATTATACTTACTTTTGTCAATTTTTTGATGCTTTGACAACTTAGTTTCTGTTTCCAGCCTGCTGCAGAAATTATTGGATTCAGAATTGGAGAATTGAGAGGGCTTTCAAAATGGCATGCACGCTATAAAGGTATCGGCTTGGATGAGAAGTTGATGGATAATGCTACAGAAAGGTCTGGCATGTTACTCGTACAGGTTGAACGTTTTATGAGGGTTTTAGCTTCTGTTGTGCAGCAGGTAAACTTTTATTTGTGTACTACTACTCGATGTACTATTTTCTTGAGTAGGAGTGTGCTTGATATATAAATATCTAATCCTATATCTCTTATGCTAAAAATCAGCTCTGTGCCAGTAAGGGACTGTAATATGTGGTCTCAGTATTTATGAGTTTGCTTTTCAAGATATTTAGGAGAAAATGTTTTCTTTTTAGCTTGAAATGTTTGTTACTAAAAATCACAAAGGTATGAAAATTTTAAATGCTTGAGTCATCCTATATTTTCCTAGTCTAGATTTCAATCCTAATGATCCCGTTCTACATAAAATTTGCATGATACTATATTGACAGAGCAAGGCTTTCTTTTGACCCACTTCATAAGTATTACTGTAATACTGTATATTATAAAGTAGATCTTGATTGCCAAAACAGAATTTTTTATGTAGCTATATAGTTCTTTCTATGTGAGTGACACAATAAGAGGCGCTTTATTCTATTGTTTTAAACAGCGTAAGGATGTGCATGAGTGAACTGCTCACTTCGTTTCAAGAAGTTATCCTTAAGTAGCATTTGTCATCTTGATAAAAAAAAAGGGAAAATGGTCATACTTGCCATCATACTTTCAGAAAAAGGTCATATTTGCCCTCCGTTCAAGTATGGGGACAAATATGCCCTTCCCGTTATGAAAGTTGTTATATTTGCCCCTTTTTAACAGAATTGCCACGGTGGACGCCACATAGGATCCACGTGGACGCCACGTGGGATCCTCCACCTTCCTTCTCTAAACAAACCCTAAACATTTTCCTCCTCTTCATCCTTAACCGTTGCCGCAACCACACCACCGACAACACACAACCACCGCCCTCTTCATCACCATCACTACTCCGGCAAGTAGCAGTCACCACCTCGACCGCCACAACCACATTAACGTCGGAGCTCCGAGAGCCGGTGAACTCCAACAACACCACCATCACTGCAGGGACTTTGCCATTAGTCAACCGTGGTTGCTGTTGTTGATGTTGTTGATACTTAGGTGATTTCTCAGTCCAAACTTTTGCTCTCTCTGGACTCAACTGCCCATATTTCTTCATTCGCCCATCCATTGCCAAAAAAATACACTCCAACAAACAAACCCTAACTCCTTCTCAACTTTAATCTCATCAAATACCTAGTAAATCAGTTCAACAATCAAAATCATCAATCAACCCAACACCAAACATTTCCATTACAATTACCTCTAATAAGCTACAATTAGATCTCAAGAAATCACACTCTTGAAACAGACAAGAACCAACCCAGTACCAAATATCCATTTGTTTATTTAGTCAAGAAAAGAGTCAAATTAGTATACTAAGATAAAAAAACTGAATCTTGATAAGTACCCACATAAAGAAATGTGTTAACTTAGCATAATAAAATTAAAATATGGAATCTTGATAAGTACCCAGTGTAAAATTAGTATAATAAGATCAACATGTGGTTGTGTGTGGTGATGGTGGTGTTGTTGGAGTTCACCGGCTCTCGGAGCTCCGACATTAATGTGGTTGTGGCGATCTGGTGACTGCTACTTGCCGGAGTAGTGACGGTGATGAAGAGGGCGGTGGTTGTGTGTTGTTGGTGGTGTAGTCTCTGGCGGTGGTGTGGTTGCGGCGGTTTTCGGTGTTTGAGGGTGGTAGTCAGCGGCGGCGGTTAAGGATGAAGAGGAGGAAAATGTTTAGGGTTTGTTTAGAGAAGGAAGGTGGAGGATCCTACGTGGCGTCTACCGTGACTTTTCCCTTAAAAAGGGGCAAATATAACAACTTTCATAACGTGAAGGGCATATTTGTCCTCATACTTTAACGGAGGGCAAATATGACCCTATGATGGCAAATATGACCCTTTTCCCTAAAAAAAGTAGCATTGTCATTCTCAATCATAATTTTCTTTTAATGGGTCAATCTCTTCTGTGTTTGCAAAATGTTCTTATTTTAATGAGGGCCGACTTTCCAATGTCGCTGAAGGTAGTAGTATGGAGATAGCAGTGATAACCCCAAAAAGTAACTGAATAAAATATATATTTTTACAAAGCTTTGAAACCAGCTATCTTCTTGCCAAATGCTTACATGCACCAACTCCAAGGTCTACTTTCCAATGTCGTAAGCTTGCAGAGGCAAAGCTGCTGGACATGGGCTGGAGAGAGGTTGAAGGGGGCTGTGGATGAGGGTTAATGGTGGGGTACGTATTTGGGAGGGGCCTTGGGAAAGAGAGTGCTCAGCATTGCTTTGGGAAGAGAGTTGCAATGGTGGCAGTTGCACATCGACGGAAATGGTAACGTGAAGAAGAAAGGGTAACCAACATGGAGATTTGTCGGCTGGATAATACTCCCTCCATTCCAAGAAGAATGATACTATTTCCTTATTAGTCTGGTCCAAAAAAGAATGACACCTTTCTAAATTTGGAAACTGATTAACTTGAACTTCCCATTTACCTTTAGTGACAAGCTTTTATAGCCACATAAATGTTTGTGGCATGTTAAAGACCACAAGTTTCAAAACTCTTATAGCCACACAAATACTATGGCATATTTAAGGTCACATGGTTCCCAAATCTTATTTTCTTTCTTAAAGAAACGCAGGAGGAGTAGTTTTTTTTAAAAGAATTTATTTGGTAAATTTCCTATTTTTCTCTATGAAGCAGCAAATGGAGAGGCTATTGTGACAAAATTTTCAACTCGAACCACTATATTAACATTTTAGATCTCCATATATTTATAAGAAGAAACATTCCAGCCATGTGGGGAGGAAATAAGACCAGAAGTCTCAAGGTTGTTTTATAGAGTCCCTTGTCCTCACGTCCACTCTCAAGATTTCCTCCGTACTTAGGTCCTGGAAAAGACACCGATCGTGGAACTGCCTTTAGTCCTGCAAACTTGCTTACTTGTGGCAACCTTCCGGCTAACTGACCTATAAAACTAGTCACTTCTCTCATTGGGGATAGGAAGTAAGCTCCTCAACCCAAAGCGGTGATGAACAAGTATAATTTCAAGTAAGCCTAATGTGTGCTACTTGCACCTTCTGACGAATGTGATCATTTTTAATCTTGTATGACCACATATCCATTTTAGCATCCTCAATTGCGACACTCATCTTGTGGGTGTGTTGGACTTTAACGGCCCAACGTTCACTCCCATATAACAATGTTGGTCTTATATGGGAGTGAAATGTTTTTTTAAGTATTTGGTAAAATTCTTACTTTTTCTCTGTGAAGCATCAGAGATGAGGTTAATTAGTTTCTGGTGGAGCTAGAGCATTATATAAACATAATAACAAAATTGAGGACATCTCAATGCTCTGCTGATGTTTGTTCTCTTCTTGAAGCTTTAGCTTTTCTGAATTTGCAGTCGTTTTTCTCCTCTTCTGATTATCATGGTGGTTCTAACTAGTCTTGTTTTCAGTTTTCAAATTTCTTCAGCTGGCTTCTGAAATCTGTGAAGATTCTAATGGCTGAACCAAGTGATCAGCTACCTTTTAATAGGTCCGTTTAACTTTCATACCTTCTTGTTTCCACCATTTATCAATTTTATATCAACTTATAAATGGTATCACTTGGTTTTAATGTTGAATGGTCTTTCCTTGTGCTACTTTGTTTTGACAGTGAACTTGTTATTATATTCTTAAAGTTCCTGTATGATCAAGATCCTGTAAGGCAGTTACTGGAGCTCTCTGAGGTAGATAGCAGTGTTGAAGTAGACCTGTAAGTTGTACTACAACCAAAATAAATTCGTATACAACACAAGTTATTATGTTTTATTCTCCACTATGGTTATGTTTTATTTTAAGGTTTGACCTTTATTTAAGGTAGTAATAGTAGAACAAACACTTTCCTATGTTTATTACCTCTTTCCATTTTTATTTTCCTTGCCCTTGGGGCTGAGGGAAAAAACTAAAGCCTCGCTGCAAATTTTTCGTTTTTTCTAAGGCGGAGTTGCTTAAACTCATTCTATAAATATAGGTTGTTGGTTCCTTTTACATGATTATTGACTAAAAAGTTGGGTTGAATTAAGGCACTTGGAAAAGGAATGGCTGTTATGGTTTTTTATGAGAAGTGGGAGACCTGGGGCAGAAGAAGTTTCAGAATGGTATAAATGCCACAGATTGGACCAAGACCCTTCCTAAGTAACATTGAATGCTGAAGGTTCATGAACTGACCAAATATAAAGAATTTTTTCCAATTATTGAACGTGTGAAAATGTTTTTCCTTTTCTGTTTTATTTTTGCAGCTGAATCAATCCAAAATGGTACATATTTGGTTTCTCTACTACTTCTATGTTGAGAACTTGAAAGTTCCATGATAAGTTTGATGCAGCTGTAAAATTCCTGCAAACTTAATATGATGAAAAAGTCAATGGAGCTTGATGGAATAACCATGATCCTGTTTTATCACTCTTAGAAATGTCAATTATCTGAAGCATCAAAAAGTCAGAATTTGATTAGACATAGGATTTTGCTATCCCAAATTTCATGTCAAAGTATTCCAACACTCCAAACTCCTGCAGCTCAAGTTTTTAACTTTTGGGATTCGTTTGAAGCATTGCTTGTTAATTAGCAATGCTAACCTTTTTTGTGTGTGTGGATAATTTGGAAGCTAATATGGTTATCAAAAAAAGAAATTGGGAGCTATTCTACTCTTTTGAACTCACTCCAGAATCAGAATAAACTAGTTTCATCTACTTGTGTTTCACATTTTTGTTGTGCTTAGCCTATTCTTCTCTTGTATAAATGTTGTAATTCTAAAAGTTATGTTCTTTGTGAATTAGGGAAACGATGGAAAGAATTAAACAACTAGCATATTTTGGAGGGTTTTCAGATCTAAAATATTTGAAAAGGACGCTTTCACAAGAATTTCAACAAATGAAGGCTTGGTACACCTATTTATTTTTTTCTTTCCTAGATTTGTGCGTAATCTGTGTTAGAATCTTTCCTGTGGTAGTGATTGCTGTTAAAGATCTCAACTGCACGTGGGGCTTGACCCATATTTTTTAATTTATTTGTTACTTTTTCCTGATCAAATATTGGATGTATGGGCATACGGTGGATATTATTTAGCTGAATTTATTGATACTCCTATAGTGCAACGGACCCAGAATTTGGGAAAGAATTAGTGGATACTCTGGTGTGTATACATCCCAGACCATCATGTTTTATTTCTTGCTGCATTCTTAGTAGTCACTTTCTGTCTGGTATCTCTGTGTTTGGATATCATGTGCCTAACTGTTGGTCCAAACACACGGGAATTCAATTTCTGTCTAGCTTAATTACTGCTTATTGGTGATTTATCAATGTGGAGTGCCCACTGCCCAGCATGGGCTTTATCTCTGTGTGTTTGGGAATCATATGTCCAGCTGTTGATCCAAACACTTGGGAGGTCAATATCTCTCTAGCTTAATTACTGCACTGCCCAGCATGGAGCTTTAATGGTTGAATGCAACAATACCAGACGAAAGATACAAAAGTCATCTCCATTTAATGTAGCATGAAAGGTCAACATTCTATTACTTAAGGAGTTTATCTGTTTAAGATTGGAGATTTCATTGAGGATCTAGAAATTGTATTTTCAGTCAAAAGGCCATTAAAGTAAAGATTTGTATGTCCTTTCTTTCTGCATATTTCTTCATCTTCTTTGTCTTGATCAGATTATGGATAGAGCAAATTGTGACATAACCTCTTGAAGGCATTCCTTTTTGTCATGACTAAACGAATCACTCAAATCTTGTGTTGTTTCCTTTATCTGTGGTTCAAATGGTTAATCTGATACCTGAATTGCAGTTTCAAAGATGCTTTCGAGATGCCATTTTCTACTATTTCGGAAAAACTACTTTGTGAAGATCTGCTGCCACTTTTTCCTATTGCATCCTCTTCAAAACTAAACCCTCACAAGGTTCCTGCATCAGTGTCCTACTATGAGGTACTTGTTCAATCATAATCTATGAATTGCCTTGTCGAGTAAGCCACTTCTATTTGGTCTTAGTTTCTATTTGGTCTTCCTAAGGTTCTTAATTTTTCTTTTTTCTCTATTTGGCGTAATTAGGTTATTTGGTATTAAAACCCGATTTTTTTTTAAAAATATCCAACTTGAAGGGAATAATTATAAACATGTGATTTTTTCTCGGTGCTGTGTATAATAATGAATCATGAAAATTTTGGTGGAGCTTCAAAAGAACCTCATCAAGATGGATATGTAGTGGTCCACAAAGGCCAAACTATGTTGACAAAATTATGATAATCGTTGTCTAGTTCTCGGTGTAAGTTCTGAAAGCTTAATTTTGCTGTAGCTGCAGCTTAAACTTCAAATTTTATTAGTTATGCCTGATTATTCTTGGAGCTTTCGAGAGTTGGTAATCTCTCATGGATGAGAGATAAATAACCTTATGATCCCTTTCCATTTGTCAGGACATTTTGCATGAGGCTTCAGAGAGTGAAATACATCAACAGACGCTCACTGGCTACATATCCTTCAAATTACCAGACGAATCTTTTCCAGTCACAAACTGCATAGGTATTGTCAGGGGCCTTACACATGATTTGGGCAAGGTGGACAGCACACGTGATCCAGTAGAAGCAGCCCTCTTATGTATTCCTGATGGATATCACTGTACTGATCTCTCACTTTATAAAGTAAGTGGAAAATTCTCACCTGGTATTCATTTTTTGTGACCTACAAATTTTTTAACCCTTCAACTGCCATATAACATTTCATCATTCAAAGCAGGAGGGTCATATTGTTTTACTATTAAATGAAACTGCAACCACTTCTGATAGCTCTGGAAATGCTTACATGATGATTCTACAAGCTGGTGACCTCCCATTTGTATCTCTTTCAAAATCTAACACACCCAATTCTTGGAAGCTTCATCAACTTCAGGTATATGACATCATTACTCTACTAGTAAATATTTTGCATAAATTTCCTTGCACATTCGTATCCTATGGCATGCTTCTAGTTTGTGATGTTGGCTGGATTGTTTTTGCTCAGTTTACACCATTGTATCACTGAATTTGAAATAAGTAAAGGTGTATATTTACATGCTACATGGTTTGTTAATCCGAACATCAGAAACTAACTGCTCTAGTGCTTTTCCCCTAATTTCGTGTTGACGTCAACATGATGATCGACTTTCTTAGGGACTTTATTTTTTGTCATTGATACTCATGTTGATTTTTAATCTGCATGATAATCTAGGATTCTGCTATATACCTACAACTGGAGAGTGAAAAGGTTCGAAGCATTCCTCATTCTGTGGTTCCTCCCCTGGCAGTCAGCGGTGAGTAGTTTATCTTTGTACAATTCAGGTTCCAACTGTTATTAGTATCTATAGGAAGTCTCCATAGAGACTAACACATTCATGAGAACTAGCCAAGAAAATTCTTGGTTTAAAATGATCAATCACTTCATACTAAAAATGAGTACATCTGAATGAATACCTTTGGTCAATGGATGCTGAAGCACCTATTTTCTTAGTCAATTAAAACTTCAGTTTCAGCATTTTCTTTATATTTTACCCCCATGACAACAAAGTCTAAGACAGTATCTAACAGCACCAGTTTCAAAAAAAAAAAATTAGGACAGTCTGTGAATTGCAAATGCACTTAAAAGCTAGATGGCTGTTATGACAGATGGAATTTCGTCTAGATACATATGGTATTATCTTTAACCATCCTCATGTAGTAGGGATGACAATTGCTAGACACAACTCATTGTAATTTTTGTTTGATAACCTAGAAGTGATTTGACATTTCAATTATGATTTTCTTTATCAGCATCAAGAGGTATAGCTTGTGTTTTTTCTGCAAGAAAACGTGCTTTGGTTTACATTTTGGACGAAGATGAAGACGAAGTTTCTGATACAGAGTGACAGTACCTTGCTGCTTACTAGGTCTTTTGTCCCATCTATTCATCATTTTGGTCAGAAGGCAGTGAGTTTTTACTTAAATGTAGATTGTGTGTACATTTATACTTTATTAATAATTAGTTGGATGATGTAAAAGCTAAATGATTAACCATTCTACTTAATACTGAAAATGGCAATATATTTAATTTGAACTTAGATCCCTCCTTAATCCATTTAACCTAGGCCCTAGCACAACATTAGACACTCATCAATAACAACATACCCAATGTAATTCCACACGGTGGAGACATATATTCCCTTCTCTTTTTGTCTGAAAAAGAATTTAAACCTTCTCAGGGAAAGTTAAGAAGACACAATGGTCCCTTCTATTTTAGGGATTGAACTTTCAACCGCAAATCAAGAAGGCAAAATTGGCTGTTTTGATGATATTTTTGTTAATAAATGTAAAACACCAAAAACATTATATCTTTGAGACTTTTGTAAATAATGCTACTATCTAAATTAGTCATTTAAAAGTACCGCCCTTCTTCGAAATATTTTTCTTTTAAGCTGTCCTACTTTATACGTTGTTCCAAAAGATTGTTCACTACCCTTGAATGAAAGGTTCTAAGAAGATTTGAAGCACCACAAAAAAGTTTCACGGGTCTGGTTTTTATTTTTGTGGAATAAAAATCAAAATATGTCACTACATGTTTCTCAACTAATCATTTATAACTTTATAATACCAAAATTGACAAGCTAATTAGATCGGAAATGGTACGATTCAACAGATACTCAAATATACAAAGTCAAATGAAACACGATTATTCATTCAATATAACAAATTCATATCACAGTTTGATGATTTGTTCACAACAAATGTTTCTATGAAGCAAACATTATGTTTCTTTGATAAAACTCATTGCGAGAAAACACTTGCAGCATCAGTCAACATAAACATAAAAGTAAATTGCTACAATCTTGAGTTAGCATACGGGAAATGAAGTCATGTCCATCCATCCCAGTAGTAGAAAATCAGCTCTAAACCATGGGAATTTCCCTTCAACTAGAGCCGTGAAAACTGCTCCAGTCTTTGAACTGCATATAATATGTTGAGAAAACTATCATAAGCTTATGTCATTCTGTTAATGGAGAGAGCAATCCCCATGGACAGGCACAACTGTACATTATAAGAGGCTTCCAAGTTCAGATTGAGCCCAAACCAGCACCAGATGCATATCGACTGTCGTACTGCTTTTTAAAAGGAAGCCCTTAAACATCATACCAAGTGGTTGCTATGGGGAAAATCAAAACTATGAGTCATCGAGTTCAACAATCTGAGCTCTTCTTTCAGCGGCTTTCTTCCTGATGAAGATGCCCCATCTCAAGGCAGCTTTGAGTTTTAACCACCCTACAACAGCCTTACCTGAAGAACGTGTACGTTCCTCATCAAAACCAAAGGTAGAAGACATGTTGGGCATGTATGCTGATCCATACTGGTAATTCTCTTCTGCAACGCTAGAAGAAGCATGACCCTGTCCCATGCTGAAAATACGGAGCAGTTGTTGCATGTCTTCATTTTCAAGCATCTCATGACTTCTCATACGTATTTCTTCCTCTGTTAAGAAGTCCTCAGCTCCCTTGTAAGGATTAGGCGTGCTAGCAGCAAAATAGCTAGACATTGATGGCTGTGGTGGGCGAAGGGCCAGCATGCTGTCACTTCCATGTGGCTGAGCTTGTTGTGACATACCTAGCAAATGGTTCTGAGTAGGAAATGAAGCACCATTTAACTGCACGTTGCCGTTTAGATTCATGTTCTGAGGCTGCATTGTGTATCTGCTACTGAGGCTATCATTATACCCTGGTAACAGAAAAATATTCATGTTATGAAGTAAAAAATGCTCAGGAAGAGGGGGAAGCAAAAGTAAGAAAAAATGGTGGGGTTAATTCCACCTTGCATATGGTGGACAGTGTGGAAAGAGAGGAACAACAGATGTTTTGAAGATAAGTCTAATTCGATTCAGAAGATTAAAGAGAAATGCATTACAACTTTTTATTTTTGGTGTAAAGAAGAAAATATAGAGGAAGCTGAATTAGTAAATCATTTAGGATCCTTGTAATTGGTTAGTTTTAGTTTTAGATCAACTTTTTGGAGGTCTCCAGCATGCCCTTAATGCTGAGGAATACAACTTTACCAGTTTCAAAAAAAAAAAAAATACTCAGGAAGAATTTATAGCAATCCAAGAGACAAATGAGGTCATCATATATCTGGTCAACTAGCTCACTAAACAGGTAATTGCAGGGCTTAACCTAGGTATCCTTCACGCCATTAAAAGCAGTAAACAAATCATGGTTTTTGTTGTAAATTGTTAAATGAATTTGAGATCTTGAAACTTGTAATGTATTAATTTAGAAGTGTGTCAACTTGGGATATCTTAAAATAGAAAGTGTCATGTAAACTGGAACAAAAGAAGTAAATCTGATATGACCCAACAACCTGCTAATTCACAGGAAATCAATCGATATGCGTGACACCTGAAATGGGTTTCTTTCAGGAATATTGCAGCTGTAGGGAAAACATGGATAACTTTTTTTAAACTTGGAAAATATATGTATACATCTCTACAATACAATGAAGAAAGCGAAAAGTCACAAGTACAAATGCATCTGTTGTTCCAAATTATATATTAAATAAAAGGTTATGAATGCTTTCAGATGAATGATGAAGAAAATGCATCTGTTGTTCCAAATTTCAAGGTCATGGTATATAAGTACAACGAAATAAACACAGAAAGACAAGTCTTTTAGGATATGAAGGTACAATTAACAAAATGAAAAGAAAGCTCAAGCAAGTAAAAAGTCAAATTGGAAATAAGCTACCCAAAGATGAGTAAGAACAATAGCACCATTAAACAACACTATTGGATGTACGAGCAATCTTGCTGGTATCAAATTCAAGAAAAAAAGGAACGTGTCATAGTATATACAATGCATGATGCTGACATCCAGTGTTCGCGCTTATGCTTTTTCAGTTTGGAAACTTTTCTTCTCGTTATGACACGATTCTAGTGAGGAATTATTGTTCCAATCACCAAGAAATTACACAAAGAAGCCAAAACAGCAATAAAGTAGAGTGGGCAGAGTTCAACACAATTCATGAATAAACATATCTTAGGTCGTGAGGAATTATTGTTCCAATCACCCAGGAATTGCACAGAGAAGCCAAAACAGACGTAAAAGCAGAAGGCAGAATTCACGCTTTAACAGAAACACATCTTAGGCACCAAGGCATAATTATACCTCCCATGTTCAGTCCTGAATTCATTGCAGGCTGCTCTGATGAAATTGAAGCTGGAAGAGTTGGTAGATTAATTTGTTGATCAAAAGAGGTCGAATGGTTCTGAGAGCCAATTGTAAGATCATTTTGAGAAGAAACTGAGGTTTTATTCTGGCCCAGGCTTAAAAGAGATTTTGCATCATACTCAACTACATGCATCCAGTTGTCATACGCCTTCTTGACTAAAGTGTCCACATATACCTGCAAATAGTGTTTGATGTTTGCTTAAAAACTTCATCGCACATACTCATTCTTCAATTAGCTGTACAAGTTCTTCAATCTATTTGAAGATACTTCTCTGAACCAACAGTTTTTCTTCTCAAGCATCAGAAGAACCAAAAACTTAGTGCCTTTAGGAGGTTGCAATAAGGGTGCATGTTTTTTTTTTTACCCCTTTCTTAAGCATGTTTAGATGAATCTGGACACCTAATTCTACAACAGAGATAAGGTTACAGATTGCAAACCTTCTGATTGTCTGAAAGAGAATCCATTGAATGATACTGTCCACCAGAGATTAGACCACATAACTCGTAGATATTGTTAAAAACAACACCAACATTTCTCATATCATCAGGATAATAGACATAAAGCTTCCCACTTAGAACACAGGTTTTTGCGTGGTCAACAAGAGCATCCCACATCTTATTTGACATTCCACTACCCAGGATCTGAGATAACAAGATGAGAAACAAAAAATGAAACATGAATAAACAACTAACAACTATCGTTCTACTCTCCAACTTATCAAGTTTGAAATACTTACATTTCGAAGCCTATGCGAGTCTCTCACAACAAGTCGCAGGAAGTCTTCCACTTTATGTATGCCAGCTTTATTTAGCCTCTTGTGGAAGGATCCATCTTTACCTATCTTTTCCAATCTCCAAACTTCATCATCTAGTGCAGGTGGATAATGTTTCTTGTACACTGCAAGGAAACAGTCATGGAGTTACTAAAAACATCAACAAATATAATTGTAATTTCCATACAAAAGGAATACTGTATGGACTTACATTCTCCTCTATGATCCTTGACAGGGAAGGCATCCGTTTTTGCCTCACGAATGTGAATTCCCTCACAAAAACCTGATGCAACTTTTAAGCCTAGCCTGAACTTTCTGCTTCTGATCCAGCTAGAGTTGTCAGTAAATGTCAACTCACCAAGGGTGCCAACACCTTCCTTCAATATCACTTGCAATTCTCCAGTAAGAAGAGGCCTCTTTCCTTCACGTTCCTTCACTATATGAGACTCAAATTCTTCTTGAGTCCAGCCATCATCATCCTCGTTGTTAAAATCTCCTTCAAGCACAACAAGATCTAGTTTAACTGAGGACTCTGGACCTGATGTTACAACATGGTTTGTATTTCCATCAATCAAGACAATATGTATCGCGGAACCCTGCTCTCCTTCTACTTTTCCTCCTGTGAAGAGAGGGAGTGACAGTTTGGACCTAAACTGGAGCTGCAAATTTCTCCCACCAGGTCCTTCAATTCTTTTGGGAGAAACCCTGCATGGTTATCGTAAAATTTAACCCCGAAACAGAGTGGACGGTCAATTATAACAAAATGGAGTACATGAGAAACTCAAGCAAGCAAAGACAGAAATCAAGCTTGAATAGAGGTCACATCCTCTGATGAGAGACGGGATATTCCCCATATATACAAATATCCTCACCAACTGTGGAAAATCAGATTTGTGCTCTGAAAGATTTAGTGATGACATGTGAAGCTGTACCTTGCATTAAGTTTAGCAGGACCGAGTTTAGCCAAAGCACGCTCCACTTCTTCACTAACCTGGTAAACAAAAATGGACATTCATCGATAAGTAAACAAAAGCCACAATGGAAGAAACCTTGAGCAAGTACAACAAGAATGGACATGTTTGCATAGTCTGATCAACCCAAACACAGAAAATATTAGCACCACTCTGCGGCCTGCACACTCTCAAAACAATGTAGAAACTCAATGGCTGGTGAAAACCCATTGAGATCCAAAGTACATGTACATAAGACAATAATAGCTTAGCTTTTACAGCTAAAAGGGCACAGCATTGAATTAAACCCAAGGTAACATGCAAAAGTTTTTTTCTCATTGACCAACTCCAATTACATTTCGTGTCCAAGAAAGGAACTACCAAAAGATCAACTGGAGCGCAGACACACTTAAAATATGTTGTCACATCAAAAATAAAAAGATAGAAGTAAATTTTTGCACTCGGTAAGCATGACAGGAAAAATTGAAGCTATTTTCCTCCGGAACTAAACACATAAGCAGGATATGAGGAAAGCTCTCGCTGGTGAGAGAGAGAGAGGCCGGTTCTCAGTGAAAATCTCTACAATGATCAATAGCACAACTAATTTTAGAACATGTTTCAGTATAAGAAATAAATGGTCATTTACTAAACAATGACTCATCAATTCAAGCAGCACATCTATCTCAAATATCTGGCAGTGGCTTTACTTGGCCTTGTAGTCATAAACCATGTAGTTTTGATTATTTCATTTTATTCCCTCCGAAGTAAATATCTGTCACGCTACTGGAAATATATATCATGCCTCAGTAGTTATATAATTAAGAACCAAACTTTCACAATTTACCAGTTGGTTAAATGAAACTTTACATAAGTAATGCCCAATGAATAAGATGAGAATTCTAAAGGGCCTAACAATCTTACAACTCTTCGAAGAATTGGCTCCAGTGATGAGCAGAGTTTCTGCAGACTGTCCACCTTTAGCGCTTCAACAATGACACTGCAGTAACCATGTACTTTTCAATAAACGGTGCTACAGTTACATGAATAGTGCACAGAAAGATGAGTAAAGCTATAACAGTTACTTTTCAATAAACGGTGCTACATTTACCATGAATAGTGCACATAAAGATGATTAAAGCTATAACAGGTACTGAATTGCAGCTTTTCTAAGAATATATAAGAAATCCAGATCACATGATTTCATGTCAGAAAACACCACAACAAACGATCAACAGAAATAAAGACCACTAAAATGAAAATCTTTTACTGGTCACTTGGTAAGAGAAAAAGAACAAGGTTGAGTGGACCATCACAAATATGCTACAATGAGAGAGGATTCTACCACTCAGACAGTCAGAGGAAGCAATAAGTGTTTGCAGGATTACAAACACCTGGTGATGACTTGCCTTTCTGCAAGATATAGAGACAACTTTCCCACTGAATTATGATTGAGAATATGAAATGTGGATAATCCTATTGACAACTAACACTGAGGAACCCCGTCTGAAAGTTGATCTAATGCACCACTTCCTATCCGTTGGAGCTGTGGCCGAGGCAGTCATGAGATATTCATTGCAAACTATTTGCAACATGATCAAAATCCTTCAACTCACATCCTCAAATGACACAAATTCTTAAAAAGTAATCATGAATTAAGCACTATGAACCTCTTCTCATTTTGTACTCATTCAGCATACGGCATACAGCGTTATGAACCTCTTCTCATTTTGTACTCCTTCAGCATACAGCATAAGGCACTATGGACCTGGTCTTGTTGTGTGCCATAGCTGATTAAATAATAGGGTGCTTGTAGTTATGATGAAGCACGAGATTCAATTTTCTCTCATAAATCAAAACAAAGATCAGCCTACTTATCAAGCCAGATTCAATTAAAAATCTTTCTTGACTTGCAGTCAACAACATCCTAACCCTCAATCTCACAATTAGTAAACAACCAGAAAAGAAAGCTGCCACTATCTGCTCTCCAAGGATCTTGATAATAATAATAATACCTCATTCCTCAAACATATTCATCAAGATCATATTTTTCTTCCTAAAAATTTCATTTACCACTACCCCACAAAAAAGAACCATCATTCTCAACAATCCTTATTAAATACTCCATAATTTCTTGAAACCAATTAACAATCCTTATTAAATACTCCATAATTTCTTGAAACCAATTCACAATCCAAGCAAACTTTACATGATAACCAATTACACCAACTGCACATTCAGTGCTAATACATAACCAAAAACAGTAAAGACAAAGATAGTCCTTAACAAAAGAATTGTTTTGTAAATTACCTAGCAAGAGCAGGTCGTTTCCTATCAGGTTGAGCTTCCTCACTAGTAGTTGGATCCAAAACACGTTTTTCCATGTACCTTGTCTGCATTATCTTAACCAACTAAACAGTAAACACTACTCTTCTTCTTCTTCAACTACTATATCAGATCTGATCTAAAGTTCTCTTTTTTTGATTAATTTTTCAACTGTTTGTATAGTGAGACTCAGAAACTGTTTCCAAAGGCAAAAGAAAGAAAGAAGAGAGGTTTCTTGGAAAGTTCAAGGAAGTATCATTGGAGTTTCGTTACTACTAAGACTAATAATGTTTCATGGCTGCTAGTTTTTGGATTGTTGTACTAGTGGGAGTATGTTATATATATTTATTTTGACGCGCTTATTTTTGGAATGTCCATGTTGTCCTTTACAATTTAAATTATTCATACTTGACTTTTTTCCTTTACAATTTACTAATTCTTTTATTTTTGTAAGACTTCATGTTACTCTATTTCGGAAAAGAATTTTAGATTAAGGGCGTGTTTGGTTCTAATTTTTTCATGTTTGGTAGGTCAAAATGTCTTGAAAAATATTTTCTGTAAGAAAATAAGTTTCTTAAAAATGAGGAAAGCGAGAGAACCTGGTCGGAAAGGTGGCAGTGACATGTGTCAGTGGCGGCGATTGACGGAATCTGAATGGAGGGGTTGGGGAGTTGACGACCTGACTGTTGGTGGTGGCAGTTTGTGTGTCTCCTTCTCCTTATAGATGAGTTATTAGAGCGTACCATTTTGATGTGTTTCAATTCTTTCGAACAAGAGAGACTGAACTTTCGCCGGATTCCTCCATTTCGTGCTTCTAAGCAGCGTAAACCAAATTAAAAGACTGGGTATAGACGGCGATTCCCCCCTTTCCATTAAAGTAGGGAGGGCCTCCTTCTCACCTACGGCTTTGCTCATATGGCAAGATGAAGATCCGGAAAAAGGTCGCCGTTAGAACTATGGCAGCCTGACGGAATACATGTTGGACAAACGGTGATGGGTCCGAAACTTCGAGGAAATGGTAATCAGAGACTCGAAATTTTTTAATGTTGTCAAACGGAAAAACATATTCAACAAAAGTGACGTGGCGAGAAATTGTGATTTTGTCGATGGAGAACTCATATCACAAGTACCCCTATGATTTGACGGAAAACCTAAGAAGACGCACTGAGTAGATCTGGGTGCCAATTTGTGAGGGCCGTGGATGTTAGATTAGGGTGTCACGCCCCTTTTTCTACCGCGACATTTCCTCACTCCTGCTTAAAGGTGTTAGAAAATAAAATAACATGCTGAAAAATGCTAAAGGGTGCTAAAATGATTAAAAGGGTTCGCGGAGTCGCCACCTAATTATTTTGGGTGAATTAGAACACCTAAATGTCAACTAGGTTAAAGTTGACACTAACTCTATTTAATGGCCTGCTAAACTTAAGGAGATTCTGGGTAAGGGTTCTTTATTATCCTAGTCCGGTCAAATCTAGGGTAGTTATTTATGCTAAAAATGCATATTTAAAACATATTTTGAGTAGAAAGACACTTGCAAGTACTCCATAAAAAGAAATACATTTTTGATAACATAAGGGATTTGTAAGACTTGTTTCATAAAATTTAAAAATTACTTTTAGCCAAAGAGGTGCATTTGCGAGGAAAAATATACGTAAAGTTTTAAGTATGCCTTTAGAAAATAGGGTTAATGCGTAAACTACCTATTTTACAAATAAAAATATGATTTTCGAAATAATTAATGCAGATAGTAGATTCTCTAAAAATGAGTGCCTCATGTTAGGTAGCAAATGATATTTTTTATCTACATGAATTGTTATGCGAATTAAGCGATTTGGTATAACTTAAGCGGTGTATGACGACCTAAAAAATGATTAACTTAGGGGGGAAATTGCTAATGTTAGGCTACTTTCTAATGGCGACCCAAGCTTAAATGTACTAAATGTCTCACTAGTGTAATGTTAGTGTTAGACAATTAATTTACAATAAATGAATGAGGCAGGACAGGAATTAATAAAAAAGACTCGAGGAATGGCGATGCCTTTCGCTTGCGGCTTGGAATTTCTGAGGCAGAGATAAATGCACATAGATGTGGGTCTTCACGTTTGCCACGATGAGTCTCGCCATGAGACTCTTTGTTGCTCTGGTGCATTTCATGTAAAAAATAAGAAAATATAAGGATTAGTATACACACAAACTATATTAATAATGCAATTAAAAACGGCGTAGCTATGCAAACTTAATAGATACGTCCACATAAGGTATAATTATGCATTATTATCCTTATTGATCTAGAGGCAAACATCGGCATCCACGGAAGTAAACAAACAAAATGTTTTGGTTTATTAACACCCAGTGGTCAATCAGGACTTCATAAATAAGTTCCTTGGATTAGCATAAAGATCATTTTCACTAAAAAAAATACCTTTATCCTTTTAAAGTCTTTTGTCCTAAGTAGTAGACGTGCATCTTTTCGTAAGGAAAAAACAGAAGTATAAGACATGGATGTATGGCAACGACAAGAACGTTACGCTTCAATCACAAGTTCACAACTCATAATGTACAGAGAGTATTTTTTACTAAATTGGATAAACATGTTATACCCCGTAGTTCCAGAGTATGTATGTGAGGACGTACGTACAATTGTGTAAGCCCTAATTAGGTTAAGGATGAAATTGTGAACTTCCAACGGAAAAGATTCCGAACCTTGTGAAGGAAATTTTACGTTTTTAATATTTTAACCAATTGCGGATTTTTCCGAGAGATGAAATATTTTGGACCTATAGGAGGGTGACATGTGTCACCCCTAGGTGGCACATGTTGGACGAAAATTAGTGGGCAAGTGGCCAAGTCAAGAAGTCAAAGTCTTGCAAGATATTTTGTGGGGCAAGTGGGAGGTGCCTTGGACGTTTTTTTTGGAGCAAGTGGCTAGCCACATGTCTCATTTTTGTGGTGGACATATGTCCCAAAGTTGTGGTGGACATATGTCCCAATGTTTTGGTGGACACTTGGTTGGAAGACTCCACTCACACAAGCAACCAAATCTTCACCTTACACATGTATGAATCTTGACCCTTGAATGTCCTATAAATACCCCCTTAAGTGCAAGACTTCTTCACCCACTTAAACAATTTCCAAGTCTCAAAAATCCTTCCCCCTTGTGGTAGTTCTCGTCCAAACTCCCTCCCCCCCCTTTGTAGTAGCTGTCCAAACCCCTTGGTAGAAAAATTTCTTCCAGTATTGTTACTATCCCAAATACTTTAGCCTACATCCCTTGTAGTATTCCAAAGTTACCTCTATACTAAAAGCCCGGAAATACAACTTTATTTCCTTTAGTCACAAAACGAAACCCTAGGAAAATCTTCATAGTTGGTTGAAGTATTAGGAGAAGTTGTTAGAAACTTCTAAAGGGTTTCTTGGAGCGGATTGGAGCGTACAGAATAGGAGCTAAACGTTGTTCAGGATCGACTTATAATCTTGGATAATTTTGGGCTTATCGAGGTAATAATCTTTGTCCTTCTATTGTAATTGGAGATTACATATTGTAGTAGTTTAGAATTGAGTATAAGTTATATAGAAGGATGTTAAAGAAGAGAATTGGACTGTATTTACAGTAGACTTGTGTAGTTTTACGGGTAGGAAAATGCTGCCCAATTTTCCGTAGAACAAAGAACCTTCTGCTTAGAATATTCTACGAAGTAGTCTAGATGTTGATAGACGTATTTGACTATTATAGGTTGATACTCTGCGCGCGACATATTCGACTTGGCAGGTGGATTTAGCCGAGGAGGTATGTGATTCTTCCTATCCTCTTGAGCATGATATTTGTGAAATATATATGATGCGATGAGCGTCGTGTGTTAACTGAATTTGGTTTTACTTTGATGTCTTTTAACTTGAGTTTTAAATAATAAAGAATCTTGAAGTATTTCAAAAGAGTTATGAATCATTTTTGAAAGAAAAGTAATACTTGGTTTTTCAAAAAAGCTTAAGTGTTATACTAGCTTTATGGGAAGTTAGGTATAACGACTTGAAAAAGATAAGAGGAAACGGTTTACTTATTTGTTTATAAAAGCCTTATAAATGATTTCTGAAGGTGTGGTAAGTTGGTTTGATATGTAGACATATTATGATGCTACGTGTGTTAGTGTCTTGTGACGTTTGTGTAAAGGGGGTTTCCTTGTTGTGCTTATGTTATTTAACGATAAGCAGTTGTGCTGATATTATATCACTTACCCACGACTTGTTACTGGCGAGGCTAGCCACCGTCACGAGGAATACCTCACGCGTCTATGTGACCTATGCGGGCTGCGGAGCTCGGGATGATCACTCGGGTGTGTTCTGCCGTCGCGAGAATACCTCATGCGGTCGGATGACTATGCGGTGCGGAGTCGAGTTGACGCCGATGGTTAACTACCGTCGCGAGAATACCTCATGCGGACCAGGTGGTACATGCGATGCGGGAGTTCGAGGATTAGGCTCGCATAATGATACTATGGCGATTGACCTTGCTTCGATCATTAGCGACCTAGAAAAGACGATTCACGTTATATCTATTTTGCTCTTGTTTATCTTTGTGCACTATATGCGGTTAAATTGGTTGTTAATGCGTATTTGTAATTGGTTTTAAAATGTTATGATTTCATTTGAGTATTTCTGATTTCACATACTTGGTACTGTTATCGACCTCCTTCGAAGTGCGTTCATGCCGCAGGTAGAGGTACTCCTGTTGTCGATCCCCGCTCCTAGGATCACCGTTTATGCTTTTGGGAAAGCCCCGTTTCTTCGAAGGCTTATCTTTTGGGTGTGATCTCCCTGTCATTGTAGCTTTATGTACATTCAGGGTATGGCGGGGCCCTGTCCCGCCATAGTTGTTTACTTCCTTAGAGGTCTGTAGTCCTGTTGTAAATTTTGGGATGTAATCGGACTTGATATGTATATACATGCCGAAAGACAACTTTTTCTTGGATAGACTGTTTCTCATTTTACTCTTTATCTCATGTCTTTGTTTTTATATTCCGCTGGTTACTCTGATGTATATCTACTTGGGTGCCTGGGTAAGGCACTAGTCACGGGCCCGGGATCGGATCGTGACAAAAGTGGTATTAGAGCAGTTAATCCTCGGAAAGTGTCTACAGACCGTATCTAGTAGAGTCTTGATTATCGGTGTGTTGTGCACCACACCAATAATCAGGAGGCTGCAGAATATTTAGGATTGGTTTCCATTCTTCTCACTCTGAGATCGTGCCTTAGAGCTATGTTATAAGTTGGACTCTTTCTAACACATTCTTATGTACCAGTTATGCCTCCACGCAAGGCAACCCGCCCGGAGAGGCAAGGCGGTGAGGAGTCGCTAGTAGGACACATAGGACCACGAGGCACTGTGCCTAGTCCTTACTGACGGCGAAGTTCCACGACGCCACCAAATTTCAGCAGAGTTTAGAGCGCGGCAGAGGCTCGAGACCACAAGACTGCGCCTCCACCCCACACCGGAGCAGAGGAGATGGGTTACAGGGAGATGGCCCAGTTACTAGCCAGGATCGTGGCCAGACATGAGGATAGACTGGATGCAGCAGTTCCAGTAGTACCCGTGGTTCACCCGAGGTCGGATAGTTTGAGACTACGGGATTTTCTGAGTTGCAGCCCGCCAGAGTTCTACGGGTCGAGGCCTGAGGATGATCCGCAGGAGTTCATCCAAGCGATTCTGCGATCGTGAGTGATCGGCTTCGAGACCGAGTCGGTGGTCTTAGGTTCGCATCGGATACGTGATACCGCATGATCGGTTTGATTCGTGGGAGCTGTCTCGGAGAGCATGCGCCCACTGTATGGACGAGTTACGCGAGGCATTCTCGCCATTTCTTCGCCTTGGATGAGAGAACGGGCCGACAGATTTTTGATCTTTGAGACGAGAGGCGCGCGATTCGAGTACAACGTTGAGTTCGATTCGTTGGCTCGATATGTCCCTGCGTTAGTAGCAGATATGGAGGACAGGGTGCACCACTACGTCACCGGGCTCGATGATTATTTGGCAGAGTCTTGCTCGGGTGTAGCTCTTCAGCCGGGCATGAACATTGCCCGCATACAGGCTCATGCACTTGGGTGTGAGGAGCGTAGAGGCCGACAGGTCGATGTGATATCGCCAGAAGAAGGCGCCGCGGCAGGATCTTTTGGTAGCTCGGGGTGGGCGGTCTCAAGAAGACTAGATTTGCACCACGCCACCAGAGCACTCCTACACCGCCTTCGTGATGCCTGGTATTCGGAGAGTCGTGGCCCGGTGACTTGGACTTTCGTGGTAGCAGAGAGTGCTAACCGACGAGACCACCCCTCTCGGTGTGGCGTGGTAGATCCCATTACGGAGTTGTGGTACTACTCCGGAGTTTGTTACACTGCGCCAGCGGGTCACTGCGAGAGCCTGTCCACCAGGGCAACGCAGATGGTAGTGGTCACCATACGGTCTTTTGCCGGTCTTCATCTCCTATAGTTACTCGCCCGAGGCGTGGTACTCATGGACCAGCGGTCGCGGCAGGTCGTGGGCACGGTCCCATTCCAGGCCGTCCTCGAATCGCATATATGCCTGTCCACCGCCAGACCGGGAGGCATCACCGGATGTCGCCACAAGTACCTTATCGGTTTCTTGTTGTGAGCGTGTATGCCTTGATAGATCCGGTTCTACCTTTGTCATATATATCTCCACTTATTGCTAGTAGGATAGGGATAGAGCTTGAGTCCATAGACCCTTTGAGGTAGCTACGCCCGATGGGTGATTCGGTGGTAGTGGCGGGTATATAGGGCTTGCCCGATGACTATATACATCGTCGGACCTAGCCGACTTGATAGAGTTGGATATGACCGATTTTGATGTGATCGTGGGTATGGATTGGCAGCTTCCTACTACGCCAATGTAGACCGTAGGAGAGAGTGGTACGATTCCGCTTCTGAGGCCGGTTATTGAGTGGGAGGGGAACACTGTGTCGCCGAGGGGTAGGTTTATTTCTTACCTCAAGGCCAGGAAGATGGTGCAGAAGGGGTATATCTACCATCTCATTCGGGTATTTGATACGGAGGCCGAGATACCAGACCTTCATTCAGTTCCAGTTGTCAGAGAGTTTCCAGACGACCTCCCGGGTATCCCTCTTGAGAGGGAGATAGAGTTTTGCATTGACATTCTGCCTGATACTCGACCTATATCCATTCCGCCATACAGAATGACACCTGCAGAGTTGAGAGAGTTGAAGGACCAGCTGAGAGATTTGCCCGAGATCGGGTCGTGACAAAACAGAACAAATAAGAAAGCTTTACTCTTCAATATATCAATTTCACCAGAGCTCCAGTTTACACTAATTATACATCTATCTTTTTTAACTTTCATTAGGATCTCTTTTACACTTTCATTAGGAGAAATGTGGATAGTTCAAATATTCAACCATCTTTTATGCATACCAATACCTGAGGACATAACAAGATGAGGAATGGAATGCAACAAAGAAGACATGGCAGGAACATCAGTCGAGATTGATACTATACACACCACAAGAAATGCTTCTTAACAAATATAAACACACTCTCAATCCCATCGCATGACAACTACTAATAAAATGTATTAACAACCACATTCTCGAGCATTAACGACAACTGAACAGATTCGGCAATCAATCTAATACACTTAAGCAGTCATACACAACTCATATTGCACATCAGTATCAAACGAGAACTTAAGACTAAAAGGACGATGAATTACCTTCTCCGGGCAGCGAACCGAGGCAGCGTATCAAGTCGTCGATTCACTCAGAAATATATTGCGATGCGATTGAAAGGGGGAAGTTTTTTTTTTTTAAATTGCTTTAAAGAATTAGGCTTTTATAATACCTGATGTTCGACTGTTCTTGCTACTGTTTGCTATTGTTTTTCCTCTTATTTTTGGATGCTGATGCCCATTGATGTTAATTTCTCCATTGATATTAAAGGGGTTCCTTCCGTGTAAAAAGTGATCTTTGGATGATCAACCTCATGCCTTGTATGTGTATGTCGCTTGATATTTATAGTGCTCATTGTAGATCTTAATTTTGGTATGATTCCTTAGGTAATTTTGTGCGATTTTGATAAGGATTTCGGACTGATTTGTGGACGATTTGTTACTGATTTCTGTGAAGTTTATGTGAAATTTTTTACCATTTCTGGGCGAATTCTCGGTGCATGATTTATTACCATTTTTTTATTGTAGGATTTCATGTAGAGCTCGATTTTGGTAGCAGATTTGGTTGTTGATTTATTATTGATGCAAAAATTCAAATTATGGTAATAATACTTGATTATGGTAAGGATTTTACAAGACTCTTATATGAATTGGTTAGGGTAATAAGACCAATATAATTTGGTATGATTTGTGGGTGATTTAAGAGGATTTTTGGTATATTTGGTAAGGTAAATTATGAACGAACTGCATTTATCATTTAGAAGTATTAGTGTAATTTTATGATTAATGATTGGACGAGAGGATCAAAATTTAGTTTGATTAGGATAAAAAGACCAATTTAAGATTATTCTAAAAATTAGTGTAACTTTATGATTAATGATTGGACGAGAGGGTCAAAATTGGGTGTCAACATAGGGTAACACAAACAACCGAAAATTCTAAGGTGGTCATAGGTAGGGATCCGACAGTAGAGAATTTCAGTGGGTGTCCTATTTTGAATCGCAGAGGTAGGTAAAATGTTGAGAATGTGTTCTACCGTTTTTAGTGCATATACCCAAAAAGTAGAGGGGAGGGACGCATGAAAAAGAAGGGTACAAATTATATTATTAATGGTTCGGAGAATTCTTTCGGCTTTTCCATTTTGAGGGGAGATATGGGGGTACGAGAAACGAAAGATCATGTCATTATCCGCACAAAATTTATGAAATAAGGAATTATTAAACTCACGACCATTATCACATTGAAATGATTTATGTCTTTTTCAAATTGCGTTTTGATTAGTGTATCTCAACAAATTTGGAGAAGACTTGAGATTTGAGATTGAGTGGATAGACCCAAAGAAAGTGAGAACAATCATCCAAAAATATTAAATTATATTTGTGACCTAAGTTGCTTGTTATGGGAGGTGTCCATAAAGCAGCGTGAATATATCAAAGAGAGATAAAGTAGTACTCATAGATGTCGTAAATGATAGTCTAACGTGTTTTCCTAACTGACAAGAGGAGAAACTACGAAAGAGGTTTCCTTTGTTACACATGATTAAATTACGATTTCTAAGATAATTAAAAATGTGTGAACCCGGATGACCAAATCTACTATGCCACGTTGATGAAGATATGATTGTTAGAACGGTGGAAGAGTGACAGTAGCAACGGTACTACATATGACGTTGCATTAGACCTATATGAGTTGTCGCATTAGCCTAGAAATGTAGTAGTGACTATTGCATCGCGTAAGGAGTTTTTCAGAACGGAGGTCCGTTACAGAAAATCCAAACGGATCAAAGTTAATTGAGATCGAATTATCAGGGCAAATTTTCTAATAGAAATTAGATTTTTGATGATGTTCGGGGCATAAAAGACGTTTTTGAAAGAGAAATGGGGATGCAGTGGTGGGGTAAGGGTGTAGCCAAATCCATGAATTAGAATGCGATGATCATTACCGACTATAATAGACTGCGGAGTATTTAAATTTTGAAGTTGAGTGAGATTATTAGAATTGTTGGTGATGTGAGATGTGGCGCCCGTATCCATATACCACGCATTATCGGGTTGCCAAGGAGTCAATGTGGCGGAAGTCTGGCCCAAAATGAACTGGATAGGGCCCGGAGCGGGCTGTTGGGCTCCAATTAATTGGGCTTGAGGACATTGGCCCGTTTGTTGGAGGCTCATTGACTGGACTGGTCGGGTCTGTTGGGCCTCAAGCATCTGGACCGATTGGTGAAAGCTCATCAACTGGGCTGGTCCAGTTTGCTTGGCTGCCTGAGGGTGGACCTACTGGATGTGGCCCATCTTCAGTGTGGCTGACCATCTACCACCACTGCCGCGATGGCTGCTGCCACGACTAAGGTCGGTTTCTGCCATGGCGTCTGTCGGAGAAGAGGCGAGAGTATACGAGTAGTATCGGCCGTATATAAGGTGTATAGTGGCTTAAGCTAGTTGTATACATGTAGTATACAATGGTTGGAGAAGTATATCAACCATATACACGTGTATATCGGCACATATTGGTTGTATACGAGGGGTATATGTCCTGTTGAAGAGATATGGAGGAAAATAAGGCGGTATATCAGTGATATACCGGGTGTATACAAGGCTGTTTGTAGAATATAATGGTTGCACAACAGTACATCAACATATATCAGATGTATACCGGTTGTATACAGGCAGTTTAGTGCCGAAAAAAAAATGTGAATGGCGGCCAAATATTAGGTTTTAGGTCGGGAAGGATTATTGGCTCTTGATACCATGTAGAATTGTATTAATCTCCCTTAGGGAGCCTTTCTCATTAATACAAAATATATATAGGTGTACAATGTGGAATTCTTATACAACAGGGATTCTAATTTTACCATAATTACATAACACTAAATATGGTAATTATGATACAATATACACGACTAATTGAAAATGACTTCCCTAATGGGAGTAGGAAAAATAAGTCCATAAATGACATTCCAAATTTATTGTCCCTTCCCACCCACCCAACTCCCCCAAACCCCCACCACATCCGAACATCCACTCCCTACTCATTGCACCCCATAGTATTTTGGTAGATTACATATAAATGCTTTTAGGATAATTCTTTTTGCTTACATACCAAATACTAAAAAAACAAGTAAGAAACCCACTTATTTTCTAGAAAAATATTTTCCATGAAAAATATTTTCCTTCCTACCAAACACACCCTAAGTGCTAAGCCATTTGCTAATTAAAGAGATAAGTCTGTTGAAATCTTAATGAATTTCCCAAGGGTCGCGATTGGTTAAACATTATGCCCAATGAACAAAATATGTACCTGGTATTCTTATAAACTACTTAGGGCACGTTTGGTACTGTATTAAGCTGGATTGTATTTGACAAAAAAATAATACAGCGTTTGATGGGCGTTTTCAGCCGCATTAGACTGTACTATTTTTAAAAATAGTACAGTCCAACTGCCATTTTTGAGACTCATCTAACAGGTGGGTCTCCCCTGAACTGTACTAAAAATAAAAAAATAAAAAAATACAATTCATTATATATTAATACTCTAATACCGTCCATTATATATTAATACAGTTCAATCCAATATAGTACAGTCTAGTCCAATGAAATTAGTACAATACGGCGTTCCAAACGAGCCCTTAGTGCTTAATACCTGATATTCTTATAAACCTAGATGAAAAATTCTTGAGAACCTAACCATTTTCTAAGTTGCAATCCACCACTTAATCAAATGTGTACATATATAATTTAGGATTATGCATTCGGTTCTTTTTGGTTAGTTTAAAAATTGTAATTTCTTTTATTAGTAGTTGATTATTTTATTGATAGCAATATACCAAAAATCATACAGAATGAATTAAAAAAAACGTGAATCAGGAATTACTGGACAACTTGTGAATGTTTGTTATTGTGATTTAGGTATCATGATCTCATCTCCTCTATTGACCTTAAAAAGGGAAACTAGGAAAAGCCACTCTAATCCATTGGTCCACCATAAAAATATATAATGTTGTCCACACGAAATTGATGACACTAGAAATAATAATTGTGAATCAATGAATATTAAATTCAGTCTTATTGATTTACCTTAAATAGATGCGAGATGTCGAGCAAGTAATAGTTGTCTAATTTTTGAAATCAGTTGAGTTATCATGATTAACTTATTCACAATCCTGTCGGACCGGGGTGTGACCGGGGTGTGAGACTCCTGAGGTGGGAGATCCACCTTTTTTGGGAAAAAAGTAATTTAATATTAAAGGACAGAACTTGAGCTAGGTTGGGAAGTGCCGACAATTAATGGTGATATCATTTAGAGATAAAGGTCGTACTTAAAAAGATTTGGTTAATCTAGAAGTGCATTTAATTAGCTGGAAAGTTGAGGATAATTATTTATCACTTTTGATTGTAGTTTACAAGTGTTTTTGATGTTTATCAAACATGTAAATAAACTAATATATGTGTTTATCAGTGTATAATTCCCACTGAAAAACAAACATAATATTTGAACATGAACCAAGGACCCCTAAACGAATTTGTGAAGGTTTGTTCATCTTATTTCAATAGCATATAGATGCAAGAAGAAAATAAAGATTATCCGAAAGGGTAGCCAAATTGGTGTAGCAGAAGAGCTTGAGACTGCAAGGTTATGAGTTTGATCCCCTACAAAAACCTTCTTGATTGAGTCTGTCACATATGACTTGCCAAGTGTGGTTTACTGGTTGACGTAATTTGCAGGTTATTACGTCAGTCTGGGGTTTACCCTATGCGCACTTGCGAAGCAGGTAGTGGCTAAGCCATGCGTGGTTTCTTGGTGGCGTAATTTGCGGTATTACGTCGGTCAGGATTTATCTTGCGACTGCGAAGCAGGTAGTGGCTAAGCCATATGTGGTTTACTGGCTGACGTAATTTGCAGGCTATTACGTCAGTCCGGGATTTACCCTATGCGCACTTGCGAAGCAGGTAATGGCTGCGGATTCCTCGTCAAGGAAAAAAAAAAAAGAATTTATTTTAAGTGCTTGGGCATTGTCAATAGACACATATCCAAAAACTCGTGGTGAATATCTTCAAGTAACCATTGCATGACTATTTTTATGTGAACCAGAAACAGGATCGTCTAAAATATTTTGGAGGCCCTGTTTTAATTCGTAAAAATGGATTCTTAATTGGGTTAAGACCTGCGAATTATGAGTCTTTAAAGTAAATTCTGGCTAATACTATTTAATAAAAAATGAAAAAAGAAATCCTAAATTTTTTCATTTTTCGGAGGATCCTGTGCGGTAGCACACCTCGCACCGATTAAAAAATGTTCCTTACCAGAAGTATATATAATTCAAGACTTTGAGCCGGTCTCATCTCTTAATTAGTACGTACGTTGGCTCTAATTTGACAAAGAAATTAAGGGAAAGTCGTAATATATTTTTTTGGGGAAAAAGTCATTTTATAATTAGAGCAATATTTATGCATAAAGACTAAAGAGTAGTCCATATGCTGTTTTCTACAACAAAAATTGATGACATTATAAGAAATAATTAATAACTGTCAATCTATGATATTATTGTATTCAGCATCATTTTTCACTTTAAACATATGTTTTTGACCTAGTATAGTCAAGTAGTGCGTAATACAGATACAATAGTTATAATATTAGATTAAAATCCAGGACTTGAGCTAGGTAGTGAAGTGCCGACAATATTGGTTGTTGATGGAATATTTTTTTATTATCAATAAAAACATTGTTACTCATTTCTTCCCAGAAAGAATGATTCTACTACTACATATTTGTAATTGGGAGCTAAAAGAATTTTAAAAGATAATATATATATATATATATACACACATATTGTAATTTTCAAATACTTAAAATTTAGTAAAAAATATTGAAATAATTGATATATGCATTACATTGAAAATTAAATGTGTTTATCCTTTTACTCGAACTCTATATTTTTTAGGAAAAATCGAGATGGTTAAAAAGTAAAAGTGGTTTTAAATTAATAAAATTGCTAAAATAAGTGTTCTTTTAGTCTTTTTATTTTGGTTCAAAATATGCAAGTGAATACTTATTTTGAATGGAATAAAGTATATAATAAGGCCATCAAATTTTACAGTCTCATGAATCAATGCCCAAAAGTTCTCCCAAACACATGTTTCTTTATCAAATAGCTTCCTCCTCTTGTATATCAAGATATTGTATTTTGGAATTACACTCCCATTTATGTTTTACATGACTGTCTCAAATATTTTGGGGGTCTGTTTTAATTCGTAAAAGTAGGTCTTTAATTGGGTTAAGACATGCAAATTATGAGTATTTACAGTAAATTTTGACTAATACTACTTAATAAAAAATAAAAATAAAAGTCCTAAAAAATTTCGGGGAGCCTTGTGCGGTAGTACATCTCGCACGGGTCTAAAAACGGCCATGATACTTTATAGCAGACAACTAATTAAACTCCAGTTTGGTGTTCTTCGTTTCACATTCTGTTTAAAAAAACGTAGTCAACTAATTAAATTGAATTTTTGACTACTTTCTTTTTTGCCGAAAAGAAAAATAAAAAGGGAGAAAGTATAGCACATGCTTAGCAGTGGTAATGTATTGGCGGGTACAATTAATTAAGTGCCAAATAGAATAAATTAAGGTGTGGACGGCGGTAAAGGGTTGATCGTGGTCGTCGGTTTAAGGACTAAGCGACAGTTAGTCATAATTATAGGATCCCACCCACGTGACTTCTCTTTTATTTATTGCATTCCATTTTGTGTCTAAAAAGATTCCTTTTAAAAAACAATCCAAATTGTGTGAAAAATGTGACGTGGAATATATATGGGGGTTTGCAATTATTAGTCAGTTATAATACGACTCCAGTTAACTAGCAGCTGGCAGAAGTTGCAGCTCTCACTATCCCCACGCACAATCATTTTCTGCTTACTTTGAAGAATCTTAAGTTCAGCTGGAGGCTAAACCAAAGAATGAATGAATGGGAAGGATGCATATATTTTATTAGGGTGAGCATGGGTATAGGGTATCCAAATACCCGATTGAAATTGATATTAACGAGTAGTTTTCGGATAGATATATTAGAATAATTGGTAGGTTCCGGATAGTAAAATTAGGAACCGATAGATGTCGGGTCCAGTTTCGAAAAATAGAGACTGAGTACCCGAAGCAATACCCGGACCCTATGAACACACCCCCCATTTAAATTATTTATTTTTGGACTTTGGGGCGTTTAATTTATTGGCCCAATCCGATTTATACACAACCCACGTACGCCCTAAGTTTTAGGCTCAGTCCGGTTGATACTTGATACACAACTCACGCCCTAATTTTCATACTTTCCAATCTATCATTAAGCAAAGCACTACACAGCCATCAACCTCTCCATTAAGCACTAAGCAGCCATCGCCCAATAGCCTCTCCATTAAGCACTACACAGCCAACCCCTAGCTCGCAGTCTCGCACTCGCAGGTTTCGCTACTGTGAAGAACTGATGATGAATTAAGAAAACATTAAATTCTTGTACATTAGATAAGCGGAAGATTGCTTCTCTTCTCAAGCTAATTTTATGAAAATATGTTGTTTTTCTTTTCATATAACGTTTGATTGGTCATAAATTCTAATTATTGTGCCTAAATATTCTGACTGCTTTGGATGCATACTGTAGGTTGAAATGTGTTTTTCATTACAGGGTATCCGGGAACCTATCCGAAATCGCAGGATCCGGGTAATGATTGCTACGGTAGGTTTCAAGTAGTAAATTTAGGAACAGTCTTTTACAGGGTAGGGTCCGGATAGTTAAAAAATGGTAGGGTACCCGGACCCGCTCACCCTTATATTTTATTGTAAATTTTTTGAGTCCGACCTATGAGAATGAAAAAATTATAAAGGTCGGTGAAAAAACCAAATACATATTGTTCCACATGTTATCAACAAATGTTAAGGTAAACCAAATACACATATTGCTCCACATGTCCACCATATACATGACTAAACTAAGACATCACACTTGACACCAATAGAGAAAACTATAAAGGGATCGAAATTGATGAATTCATCAGGTGATGTTACAAAAGATAGAGATCCAGCTCATGGTGCCTGCATTTCTTAAATCTTCATGTAGCCCAAGTTAACTGTGTATTATAAATTTCAATTTTAAGGATATAGAGCAAGTTTGTGGAATTTATCCATCTATGTACATTCTATAACTAAACTGTTGATTGACAAATCACCATTTCAATAGAGTATAAATTCACAATGGGTAAAGTTATAAACTAAAATAGAGATGGAAACAAATCTTAAAAGCCCCGAACAATCAATCAGCATATTATTTGTAGAACTATCAAAATGGGCTGGCCCAACTCATC
Source organism: Przewalskia tangutica (assembly GCA_029844215.1). Taxonomy (NCBI): domain Eukaryota; kingdom Viridiplantae; phylum Streptophyta; class Magnoliopsida; order Solanales; family Solanaceae; genus Przewalskia; species Przewalskia tangutica. The sequence continues at coordinate 31,323,781 of CM056727.1, read as the reverse complement.
CGTCCCATACGAGCTTTGATTTGACGGGCCAAGCCGGAGCCCACCATTTTAATGGGCCTTTAAACAACAAGTTCAATTCATTACTACGTGGGTTGCGGGCCTGGCCGGTCCAGCCCACCTTTAAAAAAATACATTTCATAACTCTTTATTTTAAACTCTAATTTAAAATGCTAATATAAATATTTACAAGATAATATTATATGGTGTTACCACTTGCTAATCAAGTATCAAATCCACAAATAAAATTATTCTAATAATGCTTATTAAATTTGACTTCAAGTAAAGATTTGATTGCATGACTTCGGTATGAAATTTCTATCATTCAATGCAATTGTTTTGGGTACAACTGAAGAGAACGATCTTTTAGGACCAAACCTTCTGCGAAACTGAATAACTTTTGACATTATTAACACTTAACATATTAATAACTGGTATCACTCGAACCAAATAGAGATATTAATAACAAACTAAACAGTTAATGAGTAACGATACAACTAGCTAAATTCATATTAACCTGGCTTTGTCTCAATAGATTTAAAAAAAAAACGCAAAAGAAAATGATAATATTCGATTCATTTAAAGTAAAAATGAAATTCTCAAAGAAACTTTCATGTCAATTATGATGTATCCAACACGAGCACAACATCTTCTTTAAGCACATCTGATCTTGTTTGTGACAAAGTTGTCTTAACATCTTCACTTTCTTTCTATTTTATATTTTTAGATTAATTATTTTTGACCCACGGGCGGCCCACGCACACTCAAAGCCACTGATCAGCGGGCTTACTTGGGCCGGACTAAAAAGCATCGTTCTTAAATGGGCTCCAAAAATTCAAGCTCAACCCTATCAAATCATGGACCGGGTTAGATCAGCCCACGGGCCGTCGCCCACATTCAATACCCATCTTCTTTAACCTAGTGTAGATGTGGGCGATATTTATCGTATAGTGTAGTAGCCGTTTACTTCTTATGAATAGGAGACTATTGGAGTAATATTAAAATACATGTTAAAAACGATTGAACGATATATAGTACCGCCAGATCGATAATTGTATACCGAACACCAACTTGGTGATTATTTAATAATATTCTGACATAAAAAAGTAAAAAAGTATTGTGATGGAGAATGATAACATGGTGATATTCATTTGACTTGATGTCAACATAAACCATTCCACCATTACATTTTTGACACTCAACAACAAGCAAAATTTCTGAAATGCTAGAGTAAGATCATACCTGTAATGAGCTATTCTTACTATTAGGTTTGTCTTTGGGCAGTTGCACATTAAAAACCAATATACATATATTATGTGTATATTGTATATTTGCCAGCTACGTTTTACGGTTTTAGTAGACAGCTATTCATGTCAATACCCCCTTTCTGCCCTTCCCTATCTTGTTTACTTGTCTCGTCAAATTTTTAAGTTCCTCGAACCATGCAACTAAAATTTATAGTTTATGAGTTTTGAATTTTAATATTTTTAAGTTATAAAATTTTAAATTGAATAATCTGTACATTTTCAATTAAATTTTGAAATATGTATAGATTTTGAACCCAAGTTACTAGGTTTGATCGAACCTGTAACCAACAATCTAATTCTGCCCATGTGCATAATTGGCTCTGGTAAATGCAGATAGAAGAAAGATGACCAGGACCGCAATCTGGAAAGCGAGATGTAGCTCAAGCCTCAAGCTTTGGGTCCTCCTATTGGTTTGGGCCGTGGGGGGACCAAACCTAAAATGAACCAAACTGAGTAGTATATCAATAGAACAAGTAAGAAAATCAAACTCAAACTAATTCGGTTCGACTAATATGCATTCTACTCTATGATTAAATGCATAGTATTTAGATACTTGGGTGTTCAGTTTTTTAAAACCTTCTTGTAGGAATGACATGATGACATATAAACTTGTAAGTTGTAATACATAAAATTAAAATATGATTAATGAAATGGAAGAGTTTTATACGTGGGTATTATATTGCATATAGCTATCTAACAAAATTTAAATATACCTGTATTATGGAGGAAATGTTAGGCTTAAAGGTTTAACATATCCACATTATGAGTGTTGCCATATTCAATCTACTTCACTTTAAGTGTCTTAATTTGATTAGACGTGAAATCTAAGAAGAAGAAAAAAAGCCAAGTTAGATGTTGGAACCAAAATTTAGAAAGGGAGAAGTATTTTTTTTCCGTCGAAATAGAGTAACCGGAAATTAAGACACACAAGACATAATACAATAATAGTTACTCGCATTTGATTTTTATACCAAATCATACAAATTTAACTTGACTATTCTATTCGAACAGCGTAACAACTATACTTAGAACTACGAAGTAACGAGACTTACAGAAAAACGGAGCGAAAGAGATCCTACTCCCAAATAAAAGAAGCTTAAGAATAATCATTAAGAGAGGTGATCCTCTTTTGCTTTTTCAAGCTATGAATGTAGAGATCAGGTTGAAGAGTGAAAGGGACGAAGTGGTATGAAGTTGCTTGAACCTAGCGCTCGGGAGGCTGCTAGATGCACCTTCCTATTCCAGTATTCCTTTCCTGGGATAGATAACCGTTAATGGAATATGAGGTGGAAGTTAAATTATTTCATAGATCGTCGTGGCATAATTTATTATAATTAAATGATTTATTGAGATGGACATGCAAATTACGCAATTAATCATGTCAATGTCAAGTATATAAACTTGATCTAAATAACGATTTTTTTTTTTTTTGGAGGAGGTACTAATGTAAAAGTGGATAAATTTTCATAAAAGCAAACACATAAAACAGAAAATACAAATACACGTAAAAATGATTTGATCATGCTGTACGACGTATGCACCGCCAAAAGAGACTAAAAGTGTACCAAACTTAGAAGAATAGTAGTCCAAATTTGGCATAACCTATGTGACTTGAAGTTGCAGCAATATCTGCCGTTCCCAATATATCACGAAGCACAAAGACAAACGTGACGCGACGACATTCCTTAGACCCAACTAACGCGATTTACATCCGGTTCTTATTTCACGCTACTGAACCGGATTTTCAAACAATGGACCCGATGGACTCCGGAGCTCCCGTTCTATCAGGCCGGGTTCAGATCAACGGCATTATAGTTCCGATGACTCTCACCACCGGAGGGAAACTCCGATGGCCTGACCGCTGTTTATCAATCGAGAAAGATGTCCTCGGCTTTACTGTCGAAGGTTCTCAGATCAAAATAAACGCCGTTATTGAGAGTAGAGCTGGAATATGCTGCGGCGGTAACGGAAGAACTTTGTTGAGGAAGACTTTCAGTTTTGAGCCGTTATCTGAGGATTCTCTTCGGCTTTGGAATCAACAACTCCAAACAGTCATCGATTCGCTTGGTAACTATCGATTACATATGTACAGTCAAAACTCTCTATAGTGCGTATGTCCAAAAAATTTCATGGCTACTATAGTGAGTTGATGTTATATATGTTTGGATATCATTTAGCCATTATAATCGAAAATATGCAAAGAATTATTTTTCGAACATAAGCATTTAAATTTAATTGATTTAAATATAATTTCAAGTTTGACGTAAGAATTCTACAATGGTAGATTATTTGATAAATTCCAGCCTCTTAGCGATAATATAACGTCTGAAGAATTATGTCCAAACTTTCAGCAAAAGGGAATTCAATAGTTTTCCCTTGAAGGCTATCTAAGATGTTAACATTTGACTCTTCTATCTCACCCCAAGTAGCAATATGTTGAGACTCTTCATCAACACTTTCGTATTGTTGTCACCTTCTGTATTTGTTGTCTCTTGTTCTTACACTCTAATCACTTGTGCAATAATCTCTTCATAAATGTAAGTTTCAAGAATTAGAAAAGTTGCATCAAATTCCGTATAAGTGATAGCATCCATTGCTTGATGTGTTATGTGATGAGATTTGGGCTATAAGTGATGCACTACCAATATCCTCAACAAATTCTAAATTTTCACTAGGGTATCAAGCTATTGAGCCACACTGTGAAAGTTTGGGAAAGAGTCGTGGAGATGAGGGTGCGACGAGGTGTGTCTATTTCCGAGAACCAGTTTGAATTCATGTCGGGGCGTTCGACAACAGAGGCTATCCATCTTATTAAGAGGTTGATAGAGTTGTATAGGGAAAGGAAGAAAGACTTACATATGGTTTTCATCGACCTCAAGAAGGCATACGATAAAGTCCCTAGGAAGGTGTTTGGAGGCTAAAGTTGTACCAGCAACGTACATTAGGGACGCCACTAGGGTGATAAAGAATATGTATGATGGAGCAAAGACCAGGGTACGGACGGTAGGAGGAGACTCGGGGGAATTTTCTGTGATGATGGGGCTACACAGGGATCATCTCTTAGCCCATTCTTATTTGTCTTGGTCATGGATGGACTGACGCGACAAATTCAAGGGAAGTTGTTATGGTGTATGTTATTTGCAGACGATATAGTCTTGATTGATGAGACTCGTAGCGGAGTGAACGACAAACTGGAGGTTTGGAGACAACCCTGGAGTCTAAAGGGTTCAGGTTGAGTAGGACCAAGACAAAATACGTGGAGTGCAAGTTCAGCGACGAGAGCGACTGTGAGACAGGCAGGAAAGTAAGGCTTGAGACTCAAGTCATCCCGAAGCAAGAAAACTTCAAGTACCTCGGGTCTATTATCCAAGAGAGCGGAGAAATTAACTTTGAAAGTACCGATAAATACTATCATAGAAAAAGAAGAGGTGGTCTGAATAAATCAATGAAGTGAATTTTTCAAAAACATGATAAGAAAAATGAGAAAAATGGAGTTTTTATGTAGATCCAGCTTTCTATTCACTCATGGGATTCGGGCGGTCCGGGGGGGACCACTACGGCTCCTCTCTTCTCGAGAATCCATACATCCCTTATCAGTGTATGGACAGCTATCTCTCGAGCACAAGTTTAGGTTGATGATGTCACACATCGTTGGGGCAGGGTGGATGAAATGGAGGCTTGCGTCTGGAGTCTTGTGCGACAAAAAGGTGCCACTAAAGCTAAAAAACAAGTTTTATAGGGTGGTGGTTAAACCGACTATGTTGTATCAGGCGGAGTGTTGGTCAGTCAAGACGTCACACACCCAAAGGATGAGAGTGACAGAGATGAGGATGCTAAGATGGATGTGTGGGCATACGAGGAAGGATAAAAATAGAAATGAAGATATACGGGCAGAGTGAGAGTAGCCTCGGTGGAGGATAAGATGCGTGAAGCAAGGTTGAGATGGTTTGGGCATGTGCGGAGGAGAGACACGAATGCCCCAGTGCGAAGGTGAGTGCGAAAGTGTGAGAGATTGGCTATGGACGGGTTCAGGAGGGGTAGAGACAGACCAAAGAAATATTGGGGAGAGGTGATTAGACGGGTATGAAGCAGACGAGACTTACTGAGGATATGACCTTAGATAGGGGGTTGTGGAGGGCATATATTATGGTAGAAGGATAGTAGGTAGTCGAGCATAGTCCTACTTACGCTCACAATTTGGTAGGGCAGGGTTATTAATATAGGCATGCCTAGCAGATCATACGAATAGGTGTAGTGCTACTTTATAGCCTTCTGTAGCCATATTTCTCATGCTATACACTCAGTAATGTACTTGACCTTTTTCATTTATCTGCGTGAGTATTGCTTCCTCTTCAGGATGCACTATCATGACGTATTCGAGTTTGCTATCAACATTTTATTACTGCTTTCTTTCTTTGAAGCTGTAGTTTTTGGACTGAGTCTGACCTTGTTCTTCTGTGTTTTTGTGTTTGTTTTCTATTTTTCTGTTTTCGGTTTACTGTTTCTTATTTTCTGATTTCTGTTTTTGCTTCTGTTCTGTGTTGCCTGAGCCGAGGGTCTCCCGAAAACAACCGCTCTACCTACTAAGGTAGAGGTAAGGTCTGTGTACACTCTACCCTCCCCAAATCCCACATTGTGAGATTTTACTGGGTATGTTATTGTTGTTGTTAGTGATAATATAACGCTTGAATTGTCGAAATTTTTTGTTCAAGTATTCAGTAAAAAGGAATTCAATCTTTCCTTTGATGATTGCCATAAATATTTTGATATTTTATTTTTTATACATAATATACTTCTTACAAACGAAGGGGGGCCTTGGCGTAACTGGTAAAATTATTGTCATGTGACCAAAAGGTCATGAGTTCAAGCCGTGGAAACAGCCTCTTGCAGAAATGTGAGGTAAGACTGTGTACAATAGACCCTAGTGGTCCGGCCTTTCCCACCCCGCGCATAGCGGGAGCTTAGTGCACCGGGCTGCCCTTTTTTATACTTCTTACAAACATTATTACACAATATTTGAGTATGACTGTTATAGAGGTAATTTTATAAAGAGTGTACTGCTATAGTGAATGTCATTGTTGTTATAGGTAGAATGTTGTTATAGAGAAGTAAAATATAACATAAAAAATCGGTTTTCGAGAAAATCAGGCCGCCGTTATAGTGAAATGTTGCTATAGAGAATGACAATTATAGAGAGGTTTGACTGTGCTTCCTTCTTTTTTTAATGAATAGTGATTTGAACTGTTGAATATGGTTGCTTTTATTAAAAAATAGGAATCATATGATCATATTAATTCATGTTTTTTTAGAGTTAATGATAAAAAAAACACTCGAACTATCATTTTTTGCAAGTTTCACACCCCAAGTAACATTTGTTCCCTTTTTCTACCTGAACTATCACCATCTACTCAACTAGGTGTGCTTTAATACATAGATGGAAAAGGGAACAAGTAATACTTGAGGTGTGAAACTCGCGAAAAGGTGATAATTGATGGGTGTTTTTATTTTTACCATTATCTCTTTCTTTTTATAATTATAATGCGTGATTATTGATTCAGCATAACAATAAGTCTTGGTGGAATTATGTCCGAGTGAGTTAAAATAGTTCAGATAAGAACTTGTTGGCAGCGAAGCTCTTGTACTTGATTTACAATATTGCTGAAGCCGTGTTTTTGGGGACAGATAAATAGGAATGAAAAACATATAGTACTTTATTTATGTTGGAATGTATGACCAGATGCTTGCTTCTTGTTCTTATAATATTTGTTCTTCGTTTAAATTATTTTTATTTTCTTTTATAAATCACACCACTCTGTGTGTTTGTTAGGTGGTGTGCGTTTGTTTGAGGTAATGTTTATTTATACTTCCTAATAATATCAGGCAGTTTCTATAAGCAAGATTTTATTGGTTTGTTCTTCTTAGTATGTTGTTGGTCGTCATCTCTGTTGCAACAATCTCATCATTGTTTTCTTGTTATGTGATCCATTTATCTTGAGAGAAGTACATGTTACGGCTTTAAAGTTACCTGCGGCTTTATGTGAGAAAAAAATGTAAGATTTTCTGGTAATATGCAAGTACAATAAGTTAAGCATCAGAAATTCACTAAGTTAATCAGCTACAAAGTTCTTCGTTCCAAATTAAAGAATTTTATTTTCATCTTGTCTCAAGTCTTGATCTGATGTGTAATAGAACATGACTATGACACGTCCTACTAGCATATATTATGTAACAGAGAAGAGAAGTTAAGCAAATGAGTGCTTCTTTCTTTCTTGTCCTTAAACCGAAGTTCTCTTTAGATAAGTTGCATTGACTTGGAAGTAAGAAGCACTTTTGATTTCTGGCATGCTTTATTTTGCTTCTTGCTTAAAATGATGTTGTGTTTTTAACCACAAATAGTTAAGGGGATTGCTATTGTCATCATTATTCTGGTCTAGTTGTTGTTGTTTACTTGGGTGTACATACATGATATGGAATACTTGACATCATGGAATTTTAGGTCGTCCTAAGAGACTTTTTGTGCTTCTGAATCCATATGGAGGAAACCGATCTGCATCAAAAATATTTCTTGACAATGTAAAGCCCTTGCTCGATGATGCAAATATTCACTACACACTCCAAGGTTTGCAATATTAAATATTCTTATCCATGTGTAGCTGGTGTTTGTTTAATGATTCTTGTTGTGTTGTTAATCTTGCCTTTTAATCTTTCACTCTCAGAAACTAAATATCGGCTATATGCAAAGGAAGTTGCTCATTCATTGGATCTTTCGGGATACGATGGAATTCTTTGTGTCAGTGGTGATGGAATTGTGGTTGAGGTAGGTTGGTCATGTCTATTTTTGTTTTTGTCTGACCTATTCTTGCTTGCCTTTCCTATATTCCAACTCAAACAATTATGCAGCAGGACTACTTTTGTTATATACTTGATTATCAAATACCTAACTTGCTTGTTGACTGGCACGTTATGCTATCCTGATGTAAGCCCCAAGATATTTCAGTTTATATGTTATTTTGATTTAAAGATGTCAAAGATGATCTTACAGTGGGATAACTGCAATATAAAATTTACTCCTTTACCAGCGGTACTTCCTGACTTTTACCCAGCTTCACTTAGAACATGAACTGCTGAAAGGAATTGCTGAATGCCAAGAAATAAATATCATGGTTAAATGAAAAACAATCAAAAGATAAATTGAGAATATTTATTCCTAAACTTTAGAGGGCTTATATGTAGCTATCTTGTTCTCGTGCTTCAACATCGTAAATGCATACAAAAAGAGAAGCACAGAGGTTTATCCCCCCCCCCCCCCCCCAAAAAAAAAGACAGGAAAAGAAAGAGACAGAGAAAAAAAGTTATGTTGAGTCACAAAGACACATGATATTGCACTGAAGTAGTTGAAAACTTGAAATGTCTTAGAGGTGAGTCCTGGAACAACTTCAAAGATGCTCCACTGTCATATTGATGATAGCCAAAAAAAAGGGTACCAACATCTCTGCTCTTCATTAGCGTTCTAGGAGGCGTGTGCCATGAGGGCTCTTTCTTTAAGATGTTTGGCTATTATTTATTGTTGTAAATTGATGATAACCAACCAGTGATCCTCATGCTCTTAGTTTCATGTTTTACAATTTTTAGTAGGTAGTGAATGGACTGCTTGAAAGGGAAGATTGGAGTTCTGCAATAAAGATGCCTCTTGGAGTAATACCTGCAGGTATATTTTCTTCTCTTTGCTGGTGCTTGCCTTTAGTAAATGCTAAGTTGTTTGTATATGTTGATTAGCTTTTATTGTGGAGCTTGATATACAATTATTTTGGTTGTCACATTAAGCTTTTGTTCACATTGTTATACTAGTATGCTAAACTACCAGATTAACACTTCAGTCTAATTTCTGAAAGGTGGTCAAGGGCACGAGGTGCTGACACACACATTTCTATGACCGTGCACTAACACACATCCGCAAATACAAACCCTATCTTGTCTTTTTCGATCTTCTTCTGCCAGGGGTATGTCTATGAGATGCATTTTTTGAAGACCAACAGATTGACTCTGAGTAAGAGAATCCTACTTGGGGAAGAGAAGGGAGCCGTACCAAACAAATTAACAGAAAAAATGGATGCACTTCAAGGACGCATGGACATTTACAACACTGAACAACCTATTCCAGCAAGGAAAATGCTTTAACTGTCAATAAATCAAAATAATGTCTGCAAATAGATTCTAACATTGGAGCAGTTTTCTGCTTTGACTGATTAATACCCAGCTTGTTGCTTCAATAAAAACTGTATTTTGTATAGGTCAGCTGGATAAGGTAAGAAGCTTCTTTTCCCTAATATTCTAAACAATACCGCGCCCCTCCATGACTGGGGATCAACTGCGTTGAAAAGAAATAATAAAATCTATGGCAGCCTAAAGATTGTTGTTTTTTGTTTTACATTAGTTTTAGGACCATAGTTCATGGTTTCTTTGGGGTCTTTGTCCATCATTAGGGGGCAGTGTCTTGGAAATTACATGTAGAGAGATAGTTGCAGTTGATAGGTATAAAAGGAACCTAAATGATGCATTCAAAGGGATACATAGTAAAATTAAAGTGAGCTATATTCTATTTTGCATACAAAATTTGCATACTATATTAAGCGCACCAAATGTGGCTGATCAATACGTTCAAAGCAAAAATGTAACTGGAAAGGGAGACAAAAATATGTTTTTTAAGCAAGTTAGGGAATCGAAAAGGAAAGGCATCAAAGAGTGCACCACGTTATAGCATTGCATAAGACAGTTATAGGAGGTGATCGCAACACAGAATCTTTCCACTGAATGACTAATGCTAAGATGAGGAGGAACTTTATTGAATGCTATTGACGTGGGTGAGTAGAATTTGAGGGGAAGAGGAGGTGAGAGAGAGGCTATAGAGGGATTTTTTAAAAATCGAGAAATCTCCGAGGGCCGGTGGCGCACAATTCAAAACTCGGTAGATAATGGGTTCTCCCCTCTACTCTTCTCCATTTAAATCCACACAGCACATGCTACGCTCTTACCGTTAGACTAAAGCCCTGGGGGCAAGACTATAGAGGGATTTATAAACATTTAAACAAAGAAGATCCAGAGTGGAAGCTTAACGGGAGCAAGCCTTAGCAACATTTGAGGAGGGAGGATGAGGGTGTGGTTAGATAGGGAGCTTTCAGAGGAGTAGGTATGAGAGGCAATGGGAAGTTGTGTAGGGGTATAAAGCTCCAGAACTGGATAGTCTCGTATTGCTCTGCTACCAACGGAAGAAGGAGCTTTGAACATCAAGAATTTCAGATATAAAAATCTAGTAGGAGACATCCATAAGTTTTTCACGGATGTGCTTTATTTTAGACCTTCCTAGGATAAGGTAAACACTTTCTTTAAACTAAAAACGCCCAGCACTAAGACAATGCTGGAGAGCATATCCCCCGGAATAAAATATCGTCAACCCTGCAATTCGCTAATAAACTCTAGCAATTTCCCCTCACCATAAATATCTGCTAAATTACACCATGAGGCTAAATTACATAAGCATTTGTATATCAACATATGAATTGCACAACTTTACTCTCAAAACGTCTATAATTTTCTTCTGTCCGAATTGTCCATAAAACACAGCCCGGGGCTTCTTTTAGACTTGAGAAGGTTAAATTTGTTTTGGTGCCCGTATCCTGAAATGTTTCTCGCCGAAGGAAGATAAATTTTAGATGCCTCCTGATAGCGAATCATTTGTGCACTCTAGATGGAAATGAGGGAAGGTAGGACTATTTTGCAAACTGGGAAAAGGCATATGGTTATGTCAAGTGGGGTTCTGTGGATTTTGTGAAAAGAATAGTAAAGAATCGAACTACATTCTCCCAGAATCTCAAGCCGGAAACTCCAGCTTGTTTCTAGAATCCATTCATCTCTCTTTGGCAACTATTCAGCCTTCCGATTTTTTTCCTGCTCTTTAGTTTTGTTCAATCCAATTTCCATTTCATCCCTTTCCCATTCAGATCTTGCTTCTATCGCCAGTTAGTGTGTTTCTCGGTCATCCTTTTCGCGTATCTCACCCATTACCGTATAAGCTTCATAACAATCACTCAGTAGCTTAAGCCCATTGCCATCCTTTTTTTATTGAAAATGTCCACATCTCATTGTCAAATGGCATTACTACTGCTGTTACTTTGTTTAAGTTGTGCCGCCTTGTTTTGAGAGTTATCCTCACGGGCACAGCTTGCAGCTCCACGTCTTACTATGTTGAGGAATTGAAAATTGCACTTATTTTCAAGAGAGAGATATGGACATCCTTATGAATTCCCTTCACCAGAATCTTTCTTCAGTGACAAATGTTGATCACTTCTGCTAAACATAATATCTAATATTGGTCGATTCATTTGCAATTCTTTTGAAATAAATTTGGCTTTTAACGTGTAAAAACATGAGAACCACTTGATGCTCAAGGATTTTGGTTTATGGAACTTACTGCTTTGGCTCATCGGCTGTTTATTAAAGTTTTACAGTATAATGTACTAGTTTGGTTTGTAGCTTTTTACAAACACTTTGCAAATGGAAGCCCTGTTATTTACTTTCTTCCACTGTTTTATAATTGCATTTTTGTGTATGCTAATGCAGGCACCTCAAATGGGATGGCAAAGTCTCTTCTAGATTCTGTTGGTGAATCTTGTACTGCATTTAATGCAACTCTTGCTATAATTAGAGGTAAATATCCTTTTAAACAAAAATGTGTGTTCCTGAACTGAAGTTTCAATTGCATTTCTATTCTTGTTGAACCAACTTGGAAACACATTTGGAGATCGAAAATTCCACATAAAGTATCATGCTTTGTATGGCTTCTAGCTAGAGAAGCAGTCCTAACACAGGACAATTTGATGAGAAGGGGGGTCACCATATGCTCTAGATGTTTTCTTTGTGGAGAAGCAGGAGAGGCAGTCAACCACTTATTCCTACACTGCAAGTTTACACAACAGCTCTGGAGAATTTTCTTAAACCTCAAAGGCATATCGTGGACCATGCCTAGAAAGGCCTTAGGCCCTAAAAAATTGGGAGGAAGCAGGACTACAAGCCAAAGATAGAAGCAGATGGAGAATTGTTCCTGCTAGCATTTGGTGGACAGTCTGGAAGGAGAGGAATTCTAGATGTTTTGAAAACATAGAGAATAGTGTGCAGAAGATCAAATTAAATTGTATCTTGCTGCTTTATTTTTGGTGTAATCAATTATACTCACTGTTTCTATCATTGATGTTTTCGATTCACTATAGACACGGGACAGTAGAGTTTTGGAGTACTTTTGTAAGTATGGTTTCAGTACAACCCATATACTGTTTTTCTGACAAGATATATAATACAGTTACCAGTTTAAAAAAAAACAAGCTTTTTATATCTATGCATGTTTGGTCTATGGCAGGACACAAGAGACCACTAGATGTAGCTACAGTTTCACAGGGGCAGAAAAGATATTTCAGTGTGCTGATGCTTGCCTGGGGTATGTATATCTGATATTGGCTCTGGTGGTTTTGACACTATTTTGTTTCATAAAATGCAGTGCTATGCGCTTAGGTCTTTGCAAATGGATATATGATACTAAACTATCTGACAGGACTCCTTGTTTTTCAGGTCTTATAGCTGATATAGATATAGAGTCCGAGAAGTATAGGTGGATGGGTAGTGCTCGAATGGATTTTTACGTATGTTCTATCTACATCTGTTTCCTCTAATATGTATTTTTGTTAAATTTCAGTATCAGAAGTTATACCTCCAGATTTTCTCACTGGATTTAATTACAAACTCTCTGCTTGCTGTAGAACTTCATTCCTTGGTCTCTCTCTCTCTCTCTCTTTTTGCTCCTTGCTCCTTCTCTTTCTTTGAAGGGTTTGGTCCTCACAATATTTGAGATTCACTGACCCTGAAATTTTGGTCAGTGTTTTGTGTACCTGAACCGTTTTCCATGGTTCACATGATTAATGGTTCTAAGATAGAGAAGGAAAGCTAATTTATAGCCATTAAAGCATCATGGTTTGCTTTTTAATTGCTAGTCTCATATTGTTGGTCCAGGCAATACAGCGGATATTTTGTCTTAGAAGGTATCATGGCTGTATTAAATTTGTGGCTGCACCGGGGTTTGAAAATTTTGGAGAAGCAAATGAACTTGGAGGTGAAACTGATGAGCTTAACTCGAATTGGGTTATGCAAGATGGCTATTGTGGTCCCGCTTTTGACATGAAGGGTTTCAACCGCAAGATTGAGGGGCCTTTTGTCTCAATCTGGCTTCATAATGTACCTTGGGGAGGTGAAGATGTTCTGGCAGCACCTGATGCCAAGGTTGGTTTGAGTTTCTTTGGACATAATGTGAATGTTGCCTTCATTAAACTTGACCTAATTTCTCTCTTTGCTACTTTAAAAGTATACCAGATAGAGTGGCTTCCGTAATCTGTAGTTTGAATTTGGAGCAGATCTTTCTTTCTGTTGTGAACATATAAAACTTCTAGGGCTTATTTCTAAGTACTTGGTTGATTTTTAACTGTGCGTATTTCTTCTTTCATGCGAATTTTTTTCCTGTGGTTTCCTGGTTCTGAACTTCTGGTCCTAAAGTTATTTTTACTATTTTTCTGCTTGATTGGATTTGTGATACTCATGCAAATATTCACTGAACAACGCAGCATAGCTTTTCATGTCTATTTTTCCAGGGAGAAAGTGATGATATCCTTGGTCAATAATAGATTGAACAGTAATTGCGAAGGTCACTTTACTATGTCTAGATCCTGAATATATGTGGAATAGAAAATGGAAGGACAATAAGAGTAGAAAATGCTCTCTTATGCTTTTTGTCACTAACAAAAGTAGTGGATCTTTATAAGCCGTGGAAATGATTTTTTGTATGACTTTTCTTTTTAGAATCTTATGTTTTGATTTCCTTATTTCTTTACCTGGGTAAGCTAGCCAGAAAGATATCCTTCTCAGAGAATTACAGCAGCTAATTTTCAAGCTGATCCTACTTTTCAAAATTTTCCACATACTGTCTTACTTCTTATAAAAGCGTACAAACTTGGAGTTCTAGCTAGCAGATTTTAGATTTTCTAGAGAAAAACGTAAAGAAATCATGTGCAAAATCTGGCAGACATTTTACTCCAGAAAATCAATGAAGAATCTTGAATTTATCATGAGGGAAGTAGAAAAAACTGTAACTATTCTTTCTGGATCTTGGTCAATGACCTGTGCAAGAAAGCCACTAATTTTGGAGCTCTTAAAACGTATAAACTGATGCTGATGCTTTGGAATATGCATATGATACATGCTAAAGGTTTCCTGCTTCCACTGAATTATTGGGGCATCTTCACTCTATTAGCTTTTTGTTTTCCGGATAAGTAAAATAGTTTATCAATCAAATATAGAGTCAAAGATAAATGTTTTGACTTGATTGCCAGAGCCAAGTTTCATTCTGTATGCAAGTTTCATGGGCCACAATACGGCCTAGACTTTTCTGATTAAATGATTTTATGATGTTCTAGAGGTGAAGATCATCTGCTTAGACTAGGACTCTTGCAGATAGTAACTTGATATAGTAGTTTTCTTCTTTTACTCTCACCTAAACATAAGCGCATTTATGTGTAGGATCTTCTGCAATAAATGGTTTCATTATAGTGCTATTGCTGAAGGAACACGTCTATAAAAGGCCCAACACTTGCAGATCTGCATACTAAGCTGTTACTTTCTATTTGTTCTCTCTTTAGAAGCTCTGAGCTGTGGATACTTCAACTGTAACCGTCCTGGGTTTGGCATATTTTGAATTCTTATTTCGTCTTCTCTGTCTCATATGCAGTTTTCAGATGGTTACTTGGACTTGGTTGTGATGAAGGATTGCCCAAAGTTATCCTTGGTAACGCTGATGAGCGAGTTAAACAAAGGAGGTCATGTTAGATCACCACATGTCCTGTACTTGAAGGTAGATTTATTGTCTTGGCTTTCTAAGTCAGCTCCATTATGCAAGTTGTTGTCTCCTTTTTTCTTAAAATTTATTTTGGAACACATCTTGAAATGCATTTTTCTGTTGCTTATTATAATAAGACCTAAATTTTCCTGTTCATTATTTTGGAAGTTTTTAAATCCAGTGTTTGTTTGTCTCCCTGCTTGTCTAGCAGTGCAATCAGACTCTAATGTAGTTCCTCGACCAAATAGGTTTTGGAATTATAGCAGCTGAATTACACATTGGCACCCCTTTGCGTGAACAATCAGCAGTGCAATACCCCAATACCCTAACCTTAACCCCAGCATGAATACATCTGATGTGTTAAAATAGAAATAAGTTCTTTTGTGAAAAGTCAACTTTTGAAATTAGAGACTTTTGCATGAATTAATTAGGATTTAACCCAAGGCTTCTCATTGATCTAAAACAACCACAGGTAAAGGCTTTCGCTTTAGAGCCTGGTCCACGAGCAGATGACCCAAACAAGGAAGGGATTATTGATGTAGACGGTGAGGTCCTTGCCAGAGGTAGAGGAACTTACAAGTGTGATCAGAAGACATTGATGGCCTACGACAAGCTCCATATTAAAGTAGATCAAGGGTTGGCTACTGTATTTTCGCCTATCAGTTCTTAACTTTTGTGTGGTTCAATGTATTTACGGAAAGAGAAACTAGTTCTGGCTGGTGGTTTCTGTATAGAGTGATGGCCGTTAAATTAAGGATAATATCAGTATTTTTCATGGCTGTGTTGAACTTTTTTTGAGGGCTTTTGGTGATCTCAACTGGACTGGTCTTCTGCTGGATAACTTTTCCTCTTACTTTGCACGTTATCTCCAACTAGCTTGGGTTTGAGGCTGCGTGATAGTTGTTGTTCCGCGTATCTTGTCGTATCGGGGAGTTCAGTGCAAATGTTAGGGTGATAGTTGTTCCGCGTTATCTTGGCCTATCGTGGAGTTCAGTGCAAATTTTAGGTTTCCCCCACCGGGTTTGGGAATGCATTGCCAGTTTATCCAACTTAACACGAAAAAATAATTGTCTTTTGACGGTATGAACCTAATTATGTCACTTTGTTGCTGCTTGTGAGATGATATTTTTGTCAAGATTTACCCCCCGCCGTTCTCCATCCTTTTTGTATGCTGAGACAGAGAGCAAGTATATACACAGTACTAGAAACTCATGTTGCTAGGGCTTGATGCATTTTACTTCGATGAACCTCTAAAGAAAGCGAATAATCAAGAATCTGATTACTAGTCAATTTTATTTAAGCTTGCGGAGAGGGAAGAAAGCTAAGCTTGATGATTCTGATTGAGCAGAAAGCGCTTTGCGCAGTAATAACTAATAAAACATGTTATTAAAATTCTAAAGTAGTTAAATTTAAAATATTTAAAAAAGAAACTCTAGAACATGTCACTGATCAAAATATTTTAAAATGAAAAGTCATTAAAATTTTAAATAGTTAAATTTAAAATTTCCTAAAACATGTCATTGAATTTTAAAATAGTAAATATCAAAATATTTTAGAACTAAAATTCTAGAATATCATTTTGGATCTTCTAAGTTGTAATAGATTAATATAGATGATCGTATATTTTTTCTTCTTTAATAAGCATGTAAAGAAATAGAGAAATTTTAATCTCTTTATATGCATAGGGCGTGTATATATTAAAAGACATAGGATGTTTACTTTGTACATTTGATATGTGTATATAAGAATCAAATTCATGTTTTTACAAAGATAGGAGCCTCAATCAACACTATATTTATTTAAGAAAGGATTGAAGATTATTGTGTAGACTGATAAATAAGATAGTATTTTCAATGGTTTAAAAATAATTAGTATCTTAACAAAAAGAGATACAGTAAAACGCCATAAGTCCTTTACAAAGAAATTTCTCACACAGCAAACATACATAGTGTAACTCGGTTAAAAAGGGAATTGAAAAATAGGATAATGTCCAGTGAATTAAGAAGATAGTTCGCTATTAGGATAGTAAGAATAATGATTATGTATTTGTTCCCGCTGCCGCATTTATAAAAGAGGATTAACAAATCCCAAAAGTGAGAGGATTTGAATTCAAATAGAAAAGAAGAATGCTAAACATATAGATTAGACAAACCAAACATGAAAGGAATAAATAAAATTGAAAGATAACAAATAAATCTGAAACCAAAAAGATAAATTAGAGCAACTTATCTGAACACAGAACATAGTACAATCTTAGTAATTTGTAAGAAATATAAACCCTCTGGATTCTTGAAAAAAATAAGAATCATATTGGTGATGATCCTAAATATAGAATGGACAAACTATTGACATACCATGTTTAGCAATTTACGTTAAAATATGGTTAGTTGTAATTAAGGATTTTTATCACCAAAAGCGTTACTCCTTCTTTAATACTCATTATAGAGAATTTTAATATTAATGCTTTTAACACTCATTATAATCCTAAACATGTATTTATTTTATGGCTTGACTCTTCTTGGTAGGATGAAAACAAAAGACCTGCTACTGAAATGGGGCATGAAAATTAATGGTACTTGTGTTTTATGCAACAATCAGCCTGAGACCATCGAGCATCTCTATTTCGAATGCACTTATTCTCAGGATATATGGAAGAGGATATTGCATTGGTTGGGTTGGCAGAGTACATTAACAATGGAACAGGAGTAGCAGTGGGTTCAGCAGCAAAGCAAAGTCGAAGAAGCCTCCAAATGTGTTATTAAAGGCTTGTCTCGCAGCAGTGGTATATGAAGTATGGTGTGAAAGGAACTCTAAAGTCTTCAAGAACAAGAATATCACTACGGATTTGTTGATTCATACAATACAGACTAATATGTGCATACGAGTTACGAGAAATAGAAAACTTTTTGATACTATTTGTTCTTTATAGAGTGTATGTTATGTTTGGAAATATAGGATACTGATAGGAGAATGAGATGAGCAACCGGGATGTATATGATATATATGCTCTGGGTATGTATAGAATACTTGATAATTAATAAAAATTGTCAAAATACACACTCATATTTTTTAAGAACATGTGCAAGATTGAAGAGGCCGTGAATGAAACATTAGGGTGCGGTTAAGATGGGCAATTAAGATGGATGTAAAAGTTATTTTTCAGTTAAATAACTTTTTAGATTTTTAATATTCGCATTTTTTAAAATATCATATAGATTTTTAAAATAGAAAAATGATCGAAAAAATGAAATAAATAAATAAATAAATATTTATAGAAGTCAGGTGCCACGTCATATTATCTATCCATAACTTTATAATATATTTTGATTTTTATCTATTCATGAAAATTGATCCTTCTGAAATTTTGGTTCTTATCTTCTTTGATTGCAACACATCTCTGGTCATGAATGTCATGTTCTGATTGGAGAACCTTTTCTGTTTCTGTCAATTTTCAGTTGATTAGAAGGAGGATTGAGCCAAATAAAAGTACGTGGATTAGTCGACTGCATGGTTGCATGCGTTAGAAATAGACACATGTTTGATGCTCTCGGTAGTAAATTTGACAGTCGATTTCTTATTTTGTTACTAATGGTTTTTATTATTATACTGGGGAATTAGAGAAGGGAAGAGGAAATCGGGACAGTATGAAAGTCATTTTATAGAAGAAGAAAAAAAGAACTATTCGTACTCCCACCATTGAAAAGAAAGAGAAGCTTTTCAATCCAGGAGGTCAATCTCAAAGTAGTAGTAGATCTTGCACGAAGCGGTCGGGGTTGGATATTGGGTAGGCCTTGGTTAAAGTTAAATAAAGACAAAGATGAAAGGAAGATGCATAGTTGTGTACGTAAACTTTTAAGTTAGCGGGAAAAAAAATCAAATGGTAGCAAGACATTAAAATTCACAAAAATGATTCATGTTCCTTGTTATGCTTGCATATGGACCATCTATAAATACAACACTTTAGCTAAAGATTAATCACCAATCATGATTAGTGACACCAAACAAATACTCTCTTTTGGAAAAATAGTGCTCACACCTGAAAATGCTCGACAATAGGGCCACTGACATTATTTCTTCCTACAATTTTCTAAATTGACTAAATTATAAATATAAATCACTTCCAATAATATGATGGTAATGTTCATATTTCAAGCAATTTGTAAAATTTATATATATTTCTCAATCAATTATCTACTTAATTTCTTAAAATGCAATTGATGGCCATAAAAAGATTACATCACTTGGCCCTTTCTATATATATATATATATATATATATATCGAGAGTTTTTTCTTAAACAAAAAAGAATGTAAAATATGAAGAAAATAAATACACTCACTTGGCCCTTTCTATATAAATACCAAAAGTAAAATTGATTTCATAGAATATTTCGGGTCTTCCTCCGGTGTCAACTGGTTCAGACACTACCTGGTCCTGCTCGAACACTCGGACTTATACTGAAGCCTCACCCCTAGTCACATTCGAGACAAAGCATTGTTATTCCCTTCTATCTCATACTTAAACCATGCCACATATCATGCCAGTTTTCATTGTATACAGATAGTCCCCACACTTCCCGGATCAAAGTTTATCGAAGTGATGGGAAGTGGAAATGATTCCTTCTTTCTTACTGGAAAGTCATATAATCACCCTCGTTACTGCCTCATTAAAAATCTTTCCAGAAAAAACTCTATTCAGGATAAAAATCAGCCTAAGAGAAAAAGAGTGCAGAACCTTATGGATTCAAATGACATCACCGCCACCAGTTTTCTTTCGTCAAGTCGGTCGGTGGTGAAAAAGTACCACTACCGTAAAAAGCTTAACCTTAGATTTTTAGTGTTCATCTGTAACTTTTCGTGGATTTTTAGTGCACCTAAACTTTTATTACCTCATGGCCTTTGAGTCCGGGGATGTTAATGACCAAGAATTTTCTACTTCTGGTTTTGATAAAGTCCGGAAATTAAATGCAGCCGATTAATTTTACGATTGATAAATAAAGCATCCGTCTTTTATCTATTATACTTAAACAGAATTTTAACCAGAAATAATTCCTCCGGTATGAAGCCTTTTATCTGTGATTTTATTTGAACTTTAACCCTTTAATTTTCATCGGGAATTAATCATCTGATTATCGGGTGAGGTTTTGGGTGTAAACTCCTTATGTTTATGAAGAGGATGCCTCCTCTTCATATTGGCACAATTGTTAGTATTCGTAGTCCTTCGGATTTGTAGTCCTTAAGTGTTAGGATTCGTATCCCTTAAGATTTGCAGTTCTTATTTGCTTTTAAGTTTAAGAAAATTTAAGAATGATTTAGTTCATTCGAACATATACAAGGATGTTTAGAAGGTGCATATTTTGTTTCATTCATTCCTTGAACATACACAAGTGATTTTGCATGTAAGATAATTTAGAGAAAATTAACAAAAGCACATTGCAAGAGAAACTGACATCTATTGGTCTAGTCGGTTCTTGATTTTTTTTTTCTTCAGGGCTGATCTGGCAGTTCCCGGTCCTTTTTTCTTTATTCAGGAGCCAATTTAGACTATCTCCAATATTTACTCTTGAGTACGAAGTATGAAGATTCAAGCATGGTGCCTTCGGGCATAGTGCCTTCCTTTAACTCCACTCTGGAGCCATATTCAAATGCTTTCGATACTTATTGTTGTAGTTCCCACTACTTTGATGTAACAGTCCCTAGTATTCATAGATAATCTTCCTGTGAATTATTTTCAGGCAATTCACTCCGAAAACGCTCTTGCCTCATGTCAATCCATGATTCTGATGGGTACAGTTCGAATCGGTGCCCGAAATGCTTATAATCAAAGTTTTGTTGATCTTTATTAAGGGTCATAGAAGACGTTGACGCAATCATCTGATCATATTCCATGCAAATTTTAGACTCATACCTATTATGTATGTCTCCCCATGCCACTGCCGGAAATTCCAACAGGTTCTCCTTTAATTTGAACGAAGCATCGGAGCTCCTATGATTCAGCCCCTTGGTGAAAGCTTCAGCTGCCCATTCATCCGATACTTGGGGAAGAAACATCCGTTCGTTTTGAAATTTTGTCACGAACTACTGTAGCAATTTCGTATCATTTTAGCAATTTTGAATATATATGATTTTCTTACTTGAACTTTCCGAGCTTCAGCATGTGCCTTTATAAAAGCATCTGGAAGAATTTCAAACTAGTTAATATAATATTCAGACAATTGAGAATACCAGATCATTGCTCCGTTGGAAAATGTTTTGCCAAATTTCTTCAGCAAAATAGATACTATTTCATACGGATACATGTAGTTACCCTTCACCGCATAAGTGTATGAGGTCACATGCTCTTGTGGATCCGTAGTTCCATCATACTTCAGGAGATCTGGCATTTTAAACCTTTTTGGTATCAACGTCGGAGCTGCGCTCGGTGGGAATGACAACTGAATGTATCTCTTTGAGTCTGTTCCCTTCAGGATTAGAGGTGCTCCGGGAATCTGGTCTACCCGTGAATTATAGGTTTAAATATTCTTTTCGTTAGCATTCATTCACTTAGTTAAAGTTTGAAGAATTTTCAAGACATTCAAAGACTCATTTGCCCTCGAACTAGTGTCATATCCTCCGACTCGATCCTCTTCTCGGACCCAATCTTGATCACAAACGGGATGAGTTTCGTCTGCAGTACTTGCTCCGATGCTCTTCTTTTGCAACTGAGTAATAGCATCATGTTGCTCCTTCAGGTGTAAAAGATTCAGGCCAAATTTATTCCACCATCCTTATCATCGTCTGATGTCTTTCCACGTGACCTTCTAGACGCTTGGGGTGAAATCACGGGGTTATGATTCAACGGATCAACGGGTGGAACTCCGTTCATTGGATCAGCGGGTGGAACATCGGTGTTGTTATTTATGTTGTTACCACCATTGTCCCCGTTATTGTTGTCATCATGGTAGGTAACCACGACTTGAATGTCACTAGTCATTCTACAACACTTAGTTTTAACCGGAAATCACAAAATTTCGAAAGAAATAAGTGAAATTTGAATTTGATCAAATCACCACTATTATCCTCAGCCCAACTGTGGGTGTCAAACTGTTAATCCCAAAAAAGGTACAATTGAATTTGTAAGTGGTTTTAAGGATACATAAATTGATTCGTAAGCAAACTTACTAAATAATTAGAGATAAATAAGCAAATGTAAATAATAAGAAATAGCCTGAATTGATAGAATCTTGATTGAGACTTGTCCCTGAGATTGGTCCGGTCCTTAACTGAACTGCTTTGAACCCGAGCCAATATTGAAAACTTGTGTATCTTAAGTTTATAATGAAATCGTGCAAGTGAATGTAATGAAAATCATATGCCCTCCTAACATGAAGGTTGGACTCCTTTTATAGTTATGAATTACAAATGTTACAGATTTAAACTCCCTCCCCACTTAAATGTCATCAATGCTAATTATGGTCATTGACAGTCTCTTAATGTCGGAATAATAACGATTATAACGGCTGAATAATGGAAAATAGGGAATGACTCTCAGATATCATTGTTGCTACAGTGATCTTTTCGCGATTGTGGTTTGAGACCTCGCGATAGCATAGAACAAATATGACCCGACCCATTAAGAAGACTTCACGATAGCAAGGCCCTGCCCGCGATCACAAAGCACTGCAACTCACTGCTCCACTCACGCGCACACACACGACTGTGAGGCAGCCTTACGTGATCGCGTAGATCAGCCCCCACCCAGGCTCGCAATCGTGGCGCCTTCTTCGTGATCGCGAAGAAGGAAACCAACTATTGAACACCAAAATTTTCTGGTATTCTCCGAACTTGATTTTGACATTCGAAACCTCGGGATGCAAACCAAATGAGCAAATCAGATTCACCTGGTTATAAGATCTCTAGTTCCCAGGTTGTGTTTTCTCATATATGACTCATGTTTCTAGAAACTTAAATTCCATCCCCTCGATGTGATCCAGACCTTTTTCATGCTATGGCTTAATCGGTGAATCTACAAGATTATCATAAGATTTAATATAATTAACGTTAATGGTATTATACTTGTCAAATATAATCTCACAATATAATATTTTCTCCCCGTGAATCTGAATATACCATTGTAAAAACGGTATTATACTTTGCCAATAATAACAATAATTTCACAATAAATCAATTAAAGTGAATTAATTTAGAGAGTTATTACATCAAACACTTTTCACCAGTGCAAATACCTCTGGTATTTCACCAAAATTGCCATACCATAAATTATCTTCTTTCATGTTATTCTCTAAATCTCGTAGTTTTGTTTTTATGTTTTGAAAATAGTGAGCGTAAGTGTAGATAATAAGAGGAGTAGGATAGCGCCTTTAATTTGGTAATCTCTTGAAAATTTGTCTCTTGTTTTCTGACTTGAACAACTATTTTGGAATATTCTTTGGAAGAATTTTATTTTTAGAAAATCATTGTAAGTTATTAGGATTTATGAGTTGAGCATTAATAAGAATGATGCATATTAATTTTGGCCAAACTTCTAAAATTAGCTTATTTTCAAAAGTGATTTAAAAAAAAAGTATTTTGGCAAAAGCAGTGTGTGTTTGACCAATTAATTTTAAAAACACTTTTGAACAACAATTAATATTTGACCATGTTTTTAAAAAGTGCTTTTAAATGTATTTTTCTCAAAAGTGTTTCAACGAAGAACTTATTTTCTCTCACAAGTTTGACCAAACAACTCACTTTTTTGAAATAAACACTTGTTGAAAAAATAAGCACGATTGAGAAAAAAAAACTTGGCCAAACAGGCTAGTAATCTTGGTTTAAAAGGACAGTCCGATGCATTAAGCTCCCGCTATACATTATTTTCTAACGATGAGTTCGTAATTTATGAATTATGATAAACCTATAAATAAAGTGATGACTATGGAACCATGCACACCATAACAATTACTAATTTGTACGCATGTGTACGTAGATTTTTTTATAAGTGGTATTAACATTTGAAAAAATGAATAATGTAATTACTATAATGATATCCGTTGTTGACATATCTTAAATTTGATATAGCAGTATCCTGTAATATTGAGCAAGGCGAGCTATATCTACGGGTGAGTGGGTTCGGGTACCCTAACTTTTTTGAACTATCCGGATCCTATCCAGTAAAAAATTGATTCCTAAATTTACTACCCGAAACCTACCCGTAACAATCATTACCCGGAACTTGCAGTTCCGGGTAGGTTCTCGGGTACCCTATAAATTTTTAAAGCATGCATGTGGTTTAGTGCAGCTGGTGCATTTACAGTCCAAAATGAATCATTTATATCTATAGTAAAACTGAAAAAAACTATGCAAAACTGGAAAAATGAACCATTTACCTATAGCAAAACTGGAAAATCTGGAAGCTGAAAGTCAAACACAAATAAGCTGGACAATAACTTCAATAAATACCAAATACAAACTATCAATTATTGAGTTATCAATATGTTGTCTTCAGCTTTTCTCAGAGTAGAGCTTAATATTACTTTAGATGTAGCGGCAATTTTAAGAGTTTCAAATAATCCAATTTGCTTTAAATGTGTGAAGATTATCCTAATACTTTCACGAGAAGCACACAAATATCCATGCTATAAATGCCGAATCCAATGTATATTTGTGTAATGTGTTGACATTTTCCAATAGTTCTTTAAGTTGTGCATTTATAGTTTTCCTTCCGGGCACTAACTTAGCTAGACGATTCAATCTACCTTTTTTTTTAAATATTTCATAGGTTCTGGGTCCGGGTACCCGTCTTTATTTGTCGGAGCGAAACCGTACCCGACATTGATCGGTTCTCAATTTTACTATCTGAACCCTACCCGTTATTATAATATATCTACCCGAAACCTACCCGTTATTGTCGATTCCGGTCGGGTACCTGGGTCAGGAACATGTTGAGGCCTTAGGCGAATTCCAAAATCATGCCTTTTTAAATTTTTGGGAATTGGAGGTGGTAGTACGTCCATACAGTTATAAATATTTTCAATAAGACTTTTACAACCGTCTACTTTAATAGTCGGGTTTAATACAACACCAATAATATAAATAGGGGGAATATGAATAAAATATTTCTTTAATTTCATAAACATTTTTTTAATAGCTGCCTTATAAGCAGGTTTTCCATATATTCTTTAAGAAGTAAAAATATTATAGCTATATAAAACAACATAGTTGAAATAGTAGGATAATATAAAGTAGAAAATTCTTTTGTTGCTCGTTGAAAATTCTCTAGAAATACAATAAGTTCTTTAATTTTGTCTCAATCATTATCCACAATCATATCATTTGGATTTTGATTATGGACGTTAAAAAATAAAGTGATAGGTTTTCTATAGTCATAAGCAACAACTAGTTGGTCATATAAAGAATTTCACCTAGTTGGTACTTCTTCGGGAATTTTTCTGTAAGATAGTCCACAATCGTGACAAGTTTTTTTATATTCTTTTCTCTGTTGAATTCTATTATTTTTAAAAATAAAGTTTATAGCAAATTGTATTTTTTCAAGAATATCTTGAAAAGGTGAAAGACCATCCTTTACAACTAAGTTATAAATATGGCATACGCATTTGATATGAAAATGTTTTGGAAAAGACTGAGTTAAAACTTCTTTTTAAAATATAAATAGCAGAATTGTTAGAAGCTTCATTATCTAACGTAATACTCATAACTTTATCAGTTATTCCGTAATAATCGCAGACTAAATAAATATTTTGTGAAATAAACTCATCAGTGTGCCTACTATCTATATATCTATATGCTAAAATACGTTTTTGCATAGACCATTTATAATCTATCCAATGACAGGTTACCGTTAAATAATCATGGTCGTTAGTACTACGACATATATCAGAAGTTAGAACGACTTTGCAATTTATATGATATAATGAATAACGCAAATATTGTTGATATTCGTGTGCAAATTTAAATACGTCTCTCTTAACCGTTGATCTAGGAAAACCTTTATAAGCAGAATTATACATATCTCTAATATAATGAATAAAACCAGGCGATTCAGGAAATGAAAAAGGCAAACCATCCACAACAACTAATTTTGCTAGTCTTCTATCTTTATGTTTATCGTATTTGTGGCCTACAACTCCCCGTCATAGGGTTAATTTGACCAGACTTTGTCCGAATAAGATGTGAACCTTGTCCCGATTGAGAGGACGCTTGCTCACCATCTTTTCAATAAGGTATTGGGCGCAAGGCTTTGTGTTTTGCTGATAGTGTCTTGCTAAACCCCCCATCCCACCGTGACCTTGTCCAGTTTTAAAAGTATAAACAGATTTACAAGTTTTACATATAGCTACTTGATTCGGTACGTCCCTGTGAAAATATTTCCATACAGATGATGTTAATGGTCGTTTTGCCGGACCTCGTATCATACTAGGGGGATAGGAGGCATTTCACTAGTGAGTGTATCATCATCTACATTAGTAGGTGTATCATCATCTAGAGTGTCATCTAAATTAAAATCTTCTTCATTTTGAAGATAAACATTTGTGTCAAGATCATATGGTATTTCAGGAAACAGTTCAGGATCTATAAAATCATCTTGTCTAGGAATACTAGAAGAAGTACCCTTGCCCTTGCCCTTGATACCCAAGGCCTTGCCCAAAACATTTTTTGTTCTTTTCATTTTAATTATGGTAATAAATAGTTAAAGACTTAAAAAGTTAAAGATAATGAAATTAAATGTGCTAAATGAAATAAAAACAAAATAATAATTTAATGAGAGAACGAATGTACCAAACGCCGACGTAAAGTCGATGTGTAATCGAGAGAGGTTGAAAATTGAAACTTTGCTCGATAGATTAATTCTCAAGCTAGTTGCCAACTTCACTCCCAATTCTCAAATTAATAAATAGAGTGAATATGTAGTAGACAATGTTGTATAGATATAGATTGATTGAGATTAGAGAGATTAGAGACTGTAGGAAGATTTGTGAGAAATAAAAAGAGAAAATGAGGTATTTATAGTTGAAAAATTAGGTTAAAGTATAAATATAATAACTTAGGGGTTAAAAATAAATATAAAGGGGGTAGGGGGGGTTGGGGAAAGCCAAAAATGGTTGTTGCAATAACGGCCAAAATGTAAAATGACCGTTATTGCAACGGCTATTTTTGGCAAGTATGATCAAGTGACCGACGGCCTGGTCCTAGCGGACTCGGGTCAAGTGACCATACAATGTCCCGTCCCGGTTCGAGCCCCGAACCCGCTAATTTTTTTTAATTTAAATGGGCCAGACGGACCGGATCGGTCGACGGATCGATCGGGCCAGGTCGGCCCACCGCCACTCTAGCTTGATCTATTATATAATGATTCTTCGGGAGATTTTATAACTTCATTGTCAATAATGTCATCAAAATTTTAGTGGTATCTACATTATCAAACCCTAAATTTTTAACTTCATCAATGTTAACTTCTTCTACTAATAAATCTCTATTTTCATTTTAATTTTCGTCTATGACTATATTGTTGGTTTCTACATTGTTAACTTGTTCATTCGATGAACAATCACCTAAATTTTCAAATTTACTTTTTTTGTTTGTTTTGATAAATTTATCTAAAGATCCCTTTTGTGATTCAATTAAAGCTTCAACTCTTTTTTTTTTTAATTTCGACCCTCCCGATTCAAATTTTCGAGTTGACATTACTCAAAAATAAAATAAATAAAATTCAACAAAATAAAATAAAATAAAATAGAAAATAATTAAATTAATCAAATAAAAGGATTATAATTAAAAACTAAATGAGAAATAGTTAGATAAATAAAATCTGTTTTTATTTTTTTTGGTGGTGGCGTGGAGAAAGAAATGATCTTGGAGTGGAGAAATGAAGAAATAATCTTGGAGTCTTGCTCAAATAGTTAAATGATAGTTGGAATGGATGCTTGCAGTTGTTGGAGAAAAAAATTAACCGTTGAAGGAACATTTTTTACTGACAAAGTAGATTTGATACTTTGATAAAGTGTTTTTTATTGTATTATAACTTTCTTTTTTTTAGGTCCAGATCAGTTTTTTGAGGCCACTAACACATTTTTTAGGCCAAATTTACAGATTCTATTATAATTTTTCTTTAGGCCCAAGGCAAAGGCCTAGTTCGCCTATGTCTTGGGCCGGCCCTGATTTGGATATTTTGTATCCGTGCTCACCTCTAGGTATATCCATCACTAACGTATCTTAAATTTGATAAAACAATATCCCATAATATCGAGCAAGATAAGGTATATTCACCGCTGACCTATCTTAAATTTGGATAAAGCAATATCCCATAATATCGAGCAAGGTACGATATATCCACCGCTGACTTATGTTAAATAGTTGATGACTTAAACAAAGATAACATTCAATACCTCACTCACATATAAAAACTAATTCTTTATAAATTGTTAAACGTCAATTTTAATTTTTTAAAAGGTAAAAATAAGACAGTTGCATAAGTAACATGATTGCGACACTTAGTTAAAATAATAGTTTAACTAAATCATACTCTTACAGTTAATAATATTGAAAAATATATTAAGTAATTAGTTAAATCCATAAAAATGAGAGTATAGTCAAACCTCTTTATAACAACGTCATTGATTCTGAGATGTTTTGATTGTTATAGCAACTAAATGTTATACACAATAACAACATTTGACATTCAAATAATAATCCGTTGTTATAGACAAAAGAGATAACATAAAATTTATTTTTAATGTTATAAAAATAACAACATTATTTAATGGTGCTATGAGCGTAGGAACTTTAATGCCAAATACTAAATTTAATCACACTTTATATAAAAAATAAAATCTTTTAATGATGAAAATATACATTCATATGATATATTTTGTCATAAATAATGTATTAAATTATCAAAATATTTGACCAAAATCTTTGCACATATTATTAATATTATATTTAATAAAGATGGTTTATTATTATATTACTAAAAATTAATTAATTGTTATCTAACTTATTTTTTTTTGCAATTCTGGAGTTATCACCTATTTTCTTAATCTGTAACTTTCTTGCATTTTTTATGCCTTTTAATACAACCACTTAATTTGAAAGAAAAAAGAGAGATACTATAGAGAGTAATTAGACCCTACTATTATCTATACATGTCTAACGGATCAATCCGGATAGGTAGCCCGTTATCGAGTTGAACCGGTTCCGGACCGGTTACCAGTCCGGTCCACTGGCTTACCGGGTCTATCGGTCCGGTTCATTACCGGATTTCCGATCGGTCCGTGCGGGTCCGGGTTGAACCGGGCCTATCGGTCCATTTTTTTTTGTTTTGTAAATTTCAAAAAGCTAACTAAATTCAAATTAAATATGTAATATAATATAGTTTATAACTTTATACTTTGTAGTTATATTGTAGTTATATAAACTATATTAATTTTTTTTAATTTTTTTATTCCGAAAATTTATTAATTTATTAAATTAGTAGACATAAGATAAGTTAACAAATATTCAAATAACAACTAAAGAGATAATAAAATAAAAACTAATGATAAGATGTAAATTTTCGAACTTTCATTATTCATAATGTTAATTGTTAATAAGAGTACATAATGAAGTAATAATAATTGTTATTTACATATTATGCATCATTCTTGCAAGTTCTTCGTAATTTATAGGTTGATTGAATTGGTTATACTTCATAGCCTTTAAATTTGGAGTATTAATTTCAGTCCCGGTTGCGCTCTCGGTTTCCAAAATATTGTCGATTTCTTCATCTTCCGAGAGTCAACGTCTTCATATCCTTAATTTCTTCTTTCTGATCTGATCAAATCCCTTAAGCATACTAACACTTCTAATGTGCTTCCGCCCAATGAGTGACGTGTGTCTCTTATTTGATCCCGTGCTTGGCTGAATGCACTTTCAGAAGCCACTGTTGAGATAGACACATTAAGAACATCTCGCGTCACAGCTGCTAGTACCAAAAATTGTTTTTTGTTATCCTGCCACCATTGTAAAGGTTGAAAGTTCTTCTTCGGCTCCATTGGCTTTTGCAAATAAAACCGCATCCCATCACAATTTCGAGTTGTGCTTGCTTGTATTGTTGCAAAAGTGCTCCATATAGATAAAGATTCATTTTCATTGTCTTCATCGAATCCTGCAGATGTAGACACAGAAGCAGAAATAGAACTAGAAGGAATATTAGTAGCGGAGTCATGTAATGTAGCATAATAATCATATAATTTAGCTAAATTAGTATCAAGTTTACATATGCAATCAAATGAAGATGGAGTTTCTGTTTCGCCTACTTCCATATAAGTATATAAACTAAATATTAAATTATGACAATCTACTTTTTTAACAGAAGGATTTAAGACTGCACCAATACAATAAATATCAGGAATATTTTTTTTTTTTTAAACTTTTCAAATATAACTGTAACTGCAGCTTTATATTTTATATTTGATTTTAAACCATAAAGTAAATATGAAATTTCAGCTATATGAGCTAAATCATTACAAATTGTTGGGTAATAAGATCCCGAAAATTCAACAGTAGGAGTGTAAAATTTACGTAATTTTTTAAAAAGTTCAGCAATTGATTTCCAAACATCGTCGGTTACCATATAAATCACGTTCTTACAATGATCATTTGAAACATGTGTTATGGGGTCTTTATACTTATAACATTCTTTTAAAAATAAATAAGTATAATTCCACCGTGTAATAATCTCTCGTGGCATGAATTTAGGTCTCAAATCAAATTGTTTACATTTTTCTTTAAATTCTATAAGTCTATTTTTTCTATTATTACCTTGAATAACTCCAACAGCTCTTTTGACAATTTGTATTTCAGTTGCAAATAACTCAAGACTACTTTTAACAATTAAATTATAAATAATTAAATATGACAAGCACAACGAATATGAAATATATCATGAAGTGGCGGTTCTAATTCCGCTTTTAAAAGATCTACAACAACAGTATTATTAGATGCATTATCGAATGATATACAAAATACTTTTTTATAAAGATTATAATTTTTGGCAAAACCACAAATAGTTTCGCTTATATATTTTCCAGTATGACTTTGATCCTCGTCATACGCAAAAGCAATAATACGTGTTTTCATTTTAAAATTTTCATCAATCCAATGACAAGTAATTGCTAAATAATCATAACCGTTTAAAACATGCCCAATGTCTGCAGTAAAACTAACTAGACATGGAAGATTAGTAAACAAATATTACAAAAAAATAACATAATCATTATAAAGTCTAAAAACATCGGCTCTACAAGTACTACGAGGAACACCTGTAAAACAAGGATTATATACTATTTGAATATATGTAATTAAATATGAAAAAGAAGCAAAAGAAAAAGGTAAACAACTTCCGACAATCATTTTTGCTAATTCAATGCAATACTTCTTTGGATCGTACTTAGCCAATCCCCCGTTAATGGATTAAGTTGTTGTTGACCGAGTTCTAAATCAGTGGCAACACCCCATTGTACCGGATGATCTTTCGTTAAATGCCTACCTATAGTGCCCGTCCCCCCGTCACCATCCCCTCTCTTATGTTTATAAGTTTTCCCACAAATATTACATCTAACTCTATCGGTGTCCCCAACTCTATCATAAAAGAGCCACACTTTATTCCTTTTTCTCTTTACTTCTGGTTCTGATAAAGGAGGTCTACGACTACCACTAGCAGTATCAACATTGACAGAAGGAACACTAGTAGGTGTAGGAGGTTCAATTTCTTCAAGTTCAGCAATATTATCTAATTGAACGTTATCATATTCATTATCTTCTATTCCAAAATCTTCTTGCATTTGATCATAATCTATATTTTGATTAGATGATGAAGAACCTACAAATTTTTTACCTTTTGAACTAGATTTACGGCGCAGTCCCGACGCAATTCCCCTTAGTAAAGACATTATAAAATATATAAATAATCAACAAATAAATATGATAATTTAATAAAAAAATTAGAGAATGAAATGAGTGTACCAAACTTCGGGATTAAGAATTCAATTGAAACTCGAAGGCCGAAGCTCGAAGTCTTGCTACTTTGCAAATTAATAATAATAATAATAACTTGAGAATTGATAATATAGAGAATTAAAAGAGTATGAGAATTGAGAGAATTGTAGAAATAATTGTGTGATAAAAATGAAAAAATGTAGAGTATTTATAGATTTTTTAAAGGATAAAAATGTAATTAACAAAAAATAAAAATAAAATAAAAAGCCAAACGGTCCTCTGACCGTTGACCCTCTACCCCCCCGCCCCAACGGTAATATTACCGTTGGGCACCAACAACCTTTTAATTTTTTTTTCCTTACCGGTTCGGACCGGTTAACCGGTAAGATTACCGGTTTCCCGTTACCGATTCAACCGGTCCGAGTCCTTACCAGATTTCTCTGTAACATGTGCGGGTTAGGGCCAAACCAACCCCCAATCCGATAAGCCTTACCAGTCCGGACCGGACCGGATTTTGTACCGGGTCGATCGGTTCGGTTCCGGGTCAACCCGATCCCTTAAATAGGTATACAATATTATCCGAAGCCCTACTTGTATTTCCCGAAATGCCCCTTCCCCAAGACTCCCTGTCTAGCCACTTTGGAGTTCGGAATCAGGTGACTAATATAATATAGTAAATTCAGAAGCTTTATCAGATAACGTGGATTTTTTTTCCAACAGTATTACCAATAAATTACGGAAGTGACTGAATGACCAGAATTTGAAAATTGATATAGCCTGCAAAATACTATCCAAAGATAGTAAATTACTCCTACCAATATTCAAACCTACACTGCACATCTCCATTTGAATTTTAAGTTACCCTCTTTTCCACCCTCTTTTGCCAGCTCGGGGCAGATAACGTGGAATTTTCTTCCAATGAAAAGGACGACGACAACGAGTACAAGTTTAGAGTAACAGGTACGAACGCACACACACACACCAAACGACACGTCACTTGCTTCTCTTTCCCCCCCTCTCTGCAAAAAATTAAACCCTCTCTAATGGCTATAATAATCTCTCTATCACTTCACTCTCTCTCTCTAGGGTTTCAACTTATTTTTCCATATTTAATGGAAATTTTCACTGTTGAACCAAAAAAACTTTTTTTTTAATAGCACGCTTGTTTGTGTGATAGGTTTAGTGTAGTGGTTGTTTGGTGAAGTCCGTTATGTCGAATGTTTGCTTTAACAGTAACTGCAAAGAATTAGTTGAAAGGCCAAGGAAAGGTTGGCGTCGTCGCACCGGAGAGTTCGCTGACCTATGTGATCGTTGCGGGTAACCTTTTATGCTCTTTTCAAATTTTGATTTTTTTATGCTTTTGAAGTTTTGCGTATCTTAGAAGACAAATCATGAGTAATTGAATGAATGGTTATAGAAACTGACTCCAACAAATTTGGAATGGAGGAGTGGTAGTTCTTGTTGTGAATGTCAAGGGTAAAAAGTTTTTACTGCATCCATGATCCATCTCAAATTATTTGACATGGTTACTAAAAATAGTTGTCTCAAATTATTTGTTATTTTAGAAGTTCAAGACACAATTAATTATTTTTTAACCATTTTACTTTAGTAAAATTCCGTCATTAATGTAGATGACACATAAATAGAGTAAATATAAAAATTATAATCCAGTACCTAAAAAAGGGTAAAGTAAGTCAAATACCCCTCCTAATTAGTATTCTTTTTAAGGGCCGTGTAAAACAAAAAAAAAACGACAAATATTTTGTGACGGAGGGAGTATCTTTGGTTTTGATTGTTTACAAAGATTTAATTTTTCTTTGGGTTTCTATTTGTAGTTTGCGAATCTTAAAAGACAAATCATTGATGAATTTGTTGAGTAATTGAATGAATGGTTATAGAAACTTCATAGAACTGACTCCAACTATTCTGGAATTGAGACTTGAGTAGTTGTTTGTAAATGTGTGAGGGTAAAACGTTTATATCTTCTTTTTTTTTAATTACAAAGATTTAATTTTTCTTTGGGTTTCTATTTGGTGCCTTTTACCATTTTTTTCGTGGTTATCGAGACTGTAGAGCGAGTCTGTAAGTTATGCTTGAAGTATTTTATCGTAACACTTTGTTTAGCTAATGTTACTTGGAATGCACTGCTTTAGGTTTATGGTGTCTTTATAAAGTTCATATCTTTGTTTTTTATTAATTTACAAAGGTTTCATTTTTCTTGGGGTTTCTATTTGGTACTTTTACCATTTTTCCGTGGTTATCGAGACTGTAGAGCAAGTCTGTAAGTTTGCTTGAAGTATTTTATCGTAATGCTTAGTTTAGCTAATGTTACTTGGACTGCACTGCTTTAGGTTTATGTTGTCTTTATTATGTTTATGCGATACAATTATGTGCATGCCGACGAAGGAATATAACATTCTGCTTTTGTTTGGGTTAATTGACCGAGGATATGTGTAACAATTTCAAGACTTATTCCTTTTGTTGCAAGCAAACAGTATAGATGGAAACTATCCATGGAAAAGTTGTTATTTTATATAGATAACCCCTTTATACCAAGTTGATTACTGTATTCCAACTTCCGACAGTCAATTTTTGACCATTATTTTTGATAAGTTATCTTTGACCAAATTTCTTATAAGTTAGTGAATTATTGAGTAATTGAATGAACATGCTTAGACGGAGATGAGTGGTTATAGAAAGTTCATATAATTGACCCCGACTAATTTGGAATTGAGGCGGAGTAGTAATTGACTATTTTTTATAGTAAACCTGAAGGGTTAAAAACTTTATCTTTAGTTTTTAGTAATTACAAAGATTTATTGGGGTTTCTATTTGGAATCTTTACCATTTTCTTTTGTGGTTGTGGAGAATGTAGAGTGAGTATTTTGTCGTAACACTTATTTTAGCTAATGTTACTTGGACTGCACTGCTTTAGGTCTATGGTATCTTTATTATCTTTCATGTGATACAATTATGTGGATGCTGATGTAGGAATATAACATTCTGCTTCTGTTTGGGTTAATAGACTGAGGACATGTGTAAAAATTTCAAGAATTTTTCCTTTTATTGCGCAGAAACAGTTTAGATGGAAAACTATCCCTGGAAAAGCTGTTATTTTTATATAGACACCCTCTTTATACCAATTTGATTGCTGCATTCAAACTTTGACAAAAAAATTTGATAAGTTATTTTTGACCAAAGTCTTATAAGTTAATTTTGGCCAGAACTTTAGATCAACTTCCCGGTAGAGCGAATTTGAGTTGTAGCAATTGGTTCTGTATTTTATAAATAGTTGCGGAATGTGAAACTACATAGAGATACTCTAAATTACAATCCCTTTTTGTTTTGAAGTATGTCTAGTACTTTTTTTGATGACAAAGGAACCCGCAGCCACTACCCTTGGGTGTGCACAGGGTAAACCCCGCTCCTGTGTAAGAAGTATGTCTAGTACTTGATAAATGCTTGTCGACAAATAAATTAGTTTAATTCCACAAATAAATTAGTTTAATTCCACAAATAAATTAGTTTAACTCCACTAGGCAGAAAGTGATAGTGTTTTCCGGAGGTTCAGTACTATTCTTTCTCTTAGTAAAAAAATCAGAAAATAAATACATTTAGTGAAATTTATAGGAGTAATTATGATTCAATGAGTTTTTTCCTCTTTACATAAATCAATTTATTTAATTTATAGTAAAATACGATTCCATGATTTTGGTTCAAATCCCAGGAAAGTAATAAATGCTAGGTGCTTTCCTATCATTTCTCTAAACTTTGGTGGAGAGTTACCTCGTACATGTGTTGACGTAGCAAGTCCCCGGTAGATTAGTCAAGAGGCGCGTGAGCTGGCCCACAAACCATCATCACTTACAAAAAACTAGGCATTGCCTCCTATTCCTTTTAGTTGCTATTGGCATATCAAGGTAGAACACTTGAAAATACGAAACCATATAGTTTTATTTCTTGTTACTTTCACTTGAAAATACGAAACCATATAGTTTTATTTCTTGTTACTTTCAAGTAGGTATGGAGAGGGATGATTATAGGCATCTCAAGCCAATCCCAACTAATTTGGGATGAATGCACAATTGATTTTAGTAACTCTCAAGGAGGTACCACTTGCACTTTTTTCCCCAAGTAGGTGCCTTTGACATGGTACTAATCTAGGTATCTAGCATTACTGTAGTAATTTAGAAGTCCAATGATTTAGCACAAGCTATGGGCCTATTTATGTATTGATAGACAAAAATGATGTTTGATGATGATCATTGACATTTTTGTTATTTATTTTATGTTGTGTTTCCGGCCTCCAGACCCCACTTTGTGGGATTTCACTGGGTATGTTATGTTGTTCTTTTTCCTGCCAAAAGAGTGAGCAAAATTTTTTGAAAATGCGTAAGGATATATTGGAGTAAGTAGCAAACTAGAGATACAAAGACATTGAAAGTTTTAAATTTAAGGGATACAACACATGCATATATCTAGATAATATTTTCAATTTCTTCTTTACCTTTTCCAAAATATTTAGTTCTTTTGAGCCTATTTCCATTGACCCAAAATTTGGCGGTTACTAGAGCAATAACAAGTTTCTTGGGTAGTTTTGATCTATGTTGCTCGGATTCGGGTATGGATACACATGTTAAGATACAACCAGTAAATGTATGTTATGACAAATATTAGTATTTTTGACAATTAATTGAAATCCTTATAAATCTAGTATACGACAATTATCAAGTATAATAGCAAAGTGTTCGAGTACTTAAAAAAGAAGACACAAACCTGGAATCAAACCAAATACCCTATCAATCTATACTTTTTGGTCATGGGTGTAATCAAAGCACCGAAGTTTGGTTGACTAAATCCACTGCGACATCCAAATCGTGCCGGATCGATATCAGTGCAACAAGGATTTCGAAAGGTCTGAGCAGCATAGGTTATGGCCAAAAGAATAAAAGATCATAAAAATCAAGAAGAATCAGATGTAACCATCAAACGATCCATGCACAAAAGGAATTATTTAGAATTTGTCTGGATTCATTTAACTTATGAAGAGTTGGAGAATACGTAATAAATTTTTAGGATTTCATATTATTATATATTTAGAAGTACTCTACCTAGCTGTTTGGTGTTGAAGAATACTTAACTGTTGAGAACCTGGCTGAATATCTTAATTGATTAATTTATGATGGAATTAGATCTTTTGATCAACTAAATCTGTTGTACATTACCTTATGCAAGCGACAATTCATTGGACATCTAAATGTTTGATAGCTTTGATTGGAGCTGATGTATATTAATGTTCACATAGTTCTGCTTATGATGATGGCAAATTTTGTGAGACTTTTCACCTCAGCTCTTCTGGATGGAGATCTTGCGAGTCTTGTGGAAAGGTGAGGAACACATTCTCTTTTTCCTTGTTGCTGGTATGGACTTCCAATATTGTTGGTACATTTTTAACCTTTATATTGGACATGGTCATGCTACACTTTTGTATTTCATGCTTCTCCCGTTACAAGAATTTCTCCGAGTCCTGATAGGATTTGTTTTCTTCAATCTTCATTCAGCAAATCCATTGTGGATGCATTGTATCTTTCCATACATTCGTTCTGTTGGATGCTGGAGGTATTGAGTGCATATCCTGTGCGAGGAAAAGCTTTATTTTGGTAAGAAAGATCCATTCTTCCTTTGATTTAGTGGAGGTGATGCTAGTTTTTTTATTTATTTTATAGTAATTATATTACAATTAACCAAGATGTGGCAACTTTTGGAACTACGGTACAACCAAACCCTAAAACTGAGTCAAATCAATCTAAAGGAAGTTAATATTCTTCCTACCGTAGCAAGCACAAATCAGAAAAGGAAAAACTATGACCCTGCTCTCCTCCATCCGGTCTTATCTCAAAACTCTTGATAAAGAAGAAATTTCATATATCAAATCTCAACATAAACCAGAGTTAGGATTTCTACCAACCCGCAAGAAAATTTAAACCACAATCCTGTAGTAGGATTCATATCTCAAATCTTAACTTAAACCAAAGCTAGGATTTTTCATTTGTTAGGGTAAGTCCATGTGAAATCCCTACCTTATAGCACACCAATCCATCTTCGACTAGCACAAAGCTTGATCCACCTCTCTTCCTGATTACCATTTAACTATTGACAGTTATGTCAATGTTAAATCTGCATAAATCATCAGTTTGTATAACGAACCCCATCCACTGTAATCACCAAAACATTCTTCTTGTCCAGCCCAGTAGAGGCTGTGCTTCCAGCATTGAGAGTAACTTCTCCCATGCGATGATTACCTTCCATATGCATTCTTCTGTTTCTGGATTAAATTTCATAGCTTTACAGGCCAATCAATCGTTGGATCTGTTGTCCAGTACAGAGATTGAACTTTCCAGCCAAACAAGTTTTGAGGAACTTCAATCTAATAATGATTCCACTCATTGAGACTGGAAAATTTCTTCATTTCCAAGCTTCGACTACCAACAGTTACCATTACGGTGATTGCCTAGGGTCTTGTCTGAATGGCACGCTGGGTACGTGGTCTGCTGTCTCAGAGAAACAATTCAAATCGAAAAAACAATCCATCGTAGGGTTCATCTGATTTGGTGGGGGGCTTGTCGGGAAAGGTGGTCGGTGCCTCTTGAACAATAACTTGTAATGTTAATGTACATTTAAAATTTAGGGAAAAAGGGGTGTTTCTCTCTCTATACCACTAGGTCAATCAACCATATCTTTTGAAGACTACACTGATGCTTGTTATTCGTGCGTAATGCTGATGTAAATTACTGATTCTCTAATTGCACTGGAACTCATTAAAGTTCCAATATACTGATTGTTGTTGTTTCAACGGCGATATGGAGCTCCTCTAAATCCCCACCCCACCCGGTATCCCAAAATTCTTCCGGTAACATTGTTTAATTGTTTTGTGAGTTTGAGAAAGGGGTCAATGAATTTCATTCTGGGCCGTTTGGCAAAGATGAAGTGTGAGGAAGGGGTCGGAAAATTATATGAGTATCCTGCATTAGGGTGAAAAAAACATTTTTTGCTTCCAAGTTTACCCTGGTCATTGCTGCCATTCACCTGTCCTATCATTGGTTGGAGCTAAACCTGCTCCTCGAGAGGTCAGACATTGATCGCTTTGTTGAAATTGTTTGTGTACCTAGCATGAGCACTGAATTGGTATTTATCCATCCTAGGCCACCTGAAAGTTATACAGCTGAGCCTCTAATATGCCAACTATGGTCATGGTAAATAGGGCTACGTGGAGGCGTATCTAAGAGCTTACTCCCTGTCTAGGGCATTCTTCTCCACCTTCATGTTTTGCCCCATTAGATTGTTTACACAGACCAGATGAACAACATCAAAGCAACTTACACATCCCTCCTCCTGCACAAAAAAAAGAATAGCAAAAGATAAAAAAATATAAAGAAAAAAAGAAGATTGTGTAATGTTACCAGTTTCAAAAAAGAAAGAAGATTGTGTATCCATGTTTGACAACCTGTTGAAAAAAGTGATGCAAAATCTCTTATGCAGACATACGAAGCAAGCCAATGATATTGTCGAAATCATGAAACATCTTCAGTTTTTACTTTTTTATATTTATATGAGAAAACCTCAAAAAATATTTATCAGATAAAACCTTTCACAATTTTGATAGTATCGCTGGTTTGATTTCTGTGTCTGCTTAAGGTTTTTTCTAG
Organism: Przewalskia tangutica; assembly: GCA_029844215.1. Taxonomy (NCBI): domain Eukaryota; kingdom Viridiplantae; phylum Streptophyta; class Magnoliopsida; order Solanales; family Solanaceae; genus Przewalskia; species Przewalskia tangutica. The sequence goes on along the minus strand of CM056727.1, from coordinate 31,283,872 downwards.
CTGCATCACATTTTGTCAATGAATAAAATTGTTTTCTGAATTTTGACTTTCATATTCATATTTTGATCAGACACCAAATCCTGCCTGGCCGCCACCTTCACTTTTCCTTCCTCTGCAGCCTGAAAGAATTAAAGATGTCAACAATTGGAATCCAATAGCTGGTTCTGGTCCTGTTCCATGGCGTCAAGCACCAAGTTTATTTAATGGTTCCGCCATTCAAAATGAGTTGCAGCACAAGGCACCCTTTCTTGATGCCACAGGTAGCATCGACAGGCTTAGTCTTGGTGAGAGACCATCTGCCTCGTCCTCTGACAACAACAGGAAGGACTCCTGTGAAAAGTTGGTGAATGGAAACCTGAAGATTGGTGTACCAGGAATACTTGAAAATGGATATGCTGGTACTGATATTCACGTACCGCATATACAGAAATTTTCTACTGGAAATATGCTTGGTTTACTCATATCTAAGATGTTCTACTACAGTCATAATTACAGGTTTAGGCTGCTCTAATGTGGAGTTACCATTGTCTTACAGGTCTTAATCGTGAGGAGCCACCGAAATCTTGTATAAGTGGTCCACGGCAATTATCTTATGCAAACAATGATCTTTCTGCTCCCAGCTTTTGTTTGACAGTCGGTTCTGCTTGCAAAAATGAACCAACTGATCACAGTAAGGTCTCTGTTAGTGTGCCACAGCAAACCACACTTTCGACTCCTTTGGGGAAGCAGCTTGGTGGTCATGCTACTGTGGATTCCTCTGGAGAAACACAAGTGCGGAATTCAAAAACCCGTGGAGATGGGAGAGGAAAGCATCATTTACTTCCTCGTTACTGGCCTCGCATAACGGATCAAGAGCTACAACAATTATCTGGAGAGTATCCTTTGTTTTAAAAGGACCTTTTGAATTAATGGAGATGTCTCAATGAAATAATTTCCTGTGGTTATTATATGCTTGGTTGTACAAAATAGAATTTGTTTGACTTGCTGATTGCTAATGCATCTGGTGTGTTTGTTTGCCAAAAATTACAAGGATATGCTTTATTTGCAAAGTGTCTGGGTGCAAGTCAGCTAATTGTTTACAACCTTGACAGTGTTCAAGTTCAAATTCAGTGATAACTCCTTTGTTTGAGAAGATGCTAAGTGCTAGTGACGCTGGAAAGATAGGGCGGTTAGTATTGCCGAAGAAATGTGCTGAGGTGAGCTTCTTTGCTAATACACTTTTTTCTTTTCAGATCTCTAATTCCTTTAGGATAGAACAAATTCAAGAAAACACATGGTTGGTGAAATGGTAGAACATTGTTTACTTCAGCAGGTTTGAACATTTACGAAAATTATTGTATTCAATAGGGGTTAAAATTAGAAGTGTTTTATCAAATGATTTAGGACTCATTTGGACCAGTTTATTGCTGAATTTGAAGAATTGAGTAATTGCAGTTGAAAGTGAAAAAAAGGTATTTGGAAGGTGATTGTGTTTGGACATGAATTTCATTAAGAAAAAGTAAGTTTTGTGAGTGAAATGCCATTATTTCACTTGAAATACACAGACCAGTTTTTCAAATTCTTTATTTCAAGTTTTAGTTGCAACAACAACATACCCAGTGAAATCCACCAGTGAAATCCCACAATGTGGGGTAGTAGAGTGTACGCAGACCTTACCCCTACCTTGGATGTGGTAGGAGGTTGTTTCCGAAATTTCAAGTTTTAGTTGAAATAATAAAAAATTGTGAAACAAACATTAATTTGCAAATACTATTTCAAATAATATGTATGTCCAAATGTCTTAATGTTGCTTCTGTTTCGTACGAAGGGTGTGATTGTGAAAATACATCTAGTGAACTTGTGTCTCTATAACCTAGAGAAGGGAGTTGGAGTAAGGGGGAAAAGAGAGGAAGGAAGAGTTGAAAAGCGAGCTCTATCTTCTTTTGTGTTAGCTCAAGAGATTAGTTGGAGATAATTGATGTCAATCCAATAGATACGAAGGCTAGAAGTTGGAGAAGTTCATTGAAGTTGAGGTTTAGGCGAAACTCGCTATACTGGAAGGTAGAATTTCAAAGATTGATTAAGTTGCTTCACAAACAAAGCGCCATATAGGTTAGCTATGTATGGGGATAGAGGGCGGGGAATAATGACGTGTTTTCGGTTAAATCATATAATAAGAAATTTTTAGCAGGGAGGAGTGTATTTTTCCATATCTCGCAGTATGGATCCCTAGGGTTTCGGGGAAGGTGGGTTTTTCACTTGGCTAGTTGCGAGAGGGGTAATATTGACGATTGAGAATATGAGGAAGATATCATGTTCAGTTGGTGTTTCATGTACAAAAGTTTGGGTGAAGATGCCAAGCACCTTCTTTTACATTGCCGGATAGCGTCACGCTTGTGGTGGAAAACTTCGTGCTTGTATGGTCTTTAATGGGTGATGCCAGGAACGATCAAAGAAACATCATCTAGCTGAATCTTTAGAAGACGGAAGTGAAGACGCAGACCATGGGATGTTGCTAGTTGCTACCCCTAGAACTTATGTGGATTGTATGGAGAGAAAAACAGGAGAACCGTTTATGGTATAGAGAAAGGATTTTAAACACTTAAGAGGAATAACATCATATCCCTATTTTCTTTTGGTGCACCAGAAGGTCCCAGTAGGTATAGAAGATAAGGTATTGTTCGTAGAGAACCAATATCTTTTTGTAAGGTTATTCTACTTGCCGGTGTACTTATATGCGGGTATTTTATTTACCCTTGTTTATAGAATCTTATTTCTTGATAAAATAAAATAAAACCTAGGAAGGGCTCCTGGGCACATGCCTTTCCCTAAGGAGTAAAGGCACAGAAATGAAATAGATCCTAGATTCCATCATGCTTCAGATGGGATTTTGGGGATAAGTGGAGAAAATGGATCAAGTTTTGCATTTGGGGATAAGTGGGGATACATGGAGAAAATGGATCAAGATGTGAGTGGTTTGGGGAGAGAGAAATAGGAGAGTTTTTTGAGGGAGTAGAGTAGAGTTTTACTCAGTTGAGTAGTAGCAGTCTTCAGTCCCTTTTTTTCTTTTGGTGCACCCATAAAGATCCTAGTTGTATAGAAGAATGGGTGGATTTTGTAGAGAATCATGCCTTTTTTTTGTAGATTCTTTATTTTTGATATACGTATACGCCTAAACGGCCAGTTTTGTGGCCATGTTTATACATGAAATACGTTTACCTGATAAAAAAAGGAAATACTTCTATCCACGTTGGGCCAGCGGTGGTATAAGATGTGTTTGTGATTTATAAATCTAATAAAGTTCATTATTGCTGGTGAGGGTACCTAGCTTTTGATATTGTCTCTATACCGATTCTTTGATGGAGTTCTCGTTTTCTCCATTCATTAACTGGTTGAGAAAACGATTTAAATTTACTGATAAAAAAACAGTTCACTGATAAAATTTGTTGAGGATTATCGCATAATTGGATAATCTTTTGTTTATTTGCTCTCCTTTTAATTGAAAGGTATTTCACATGTTTTTTTTTATGTTCTGACGAAGTTTTATTGTGATGAAGGCCTATTTTCCACCAATTTCTAATCCAGAAGGATTGCCTCTGAAGATGCAAGATCTGAAAGGGAAGGAATGGATGTTTCAGTTCAGGTTTTGGCCTAATAATAACAGTCGTATGTATGTCTTGGAAGGGGTGACTCCTTGTATGCAGTCGATGCAATTGCAAGCAGGTGACATAGGTAATTTTATCTGTTCCCTAGCTAATTCTTTTCCAGCTTATCTTCCTTGATGGATCTGGTGGGAAGGTGAGGAAAAAATTACTGTTAACGAAAGAGAGATTTTGTCGTTAGCGTAGTGGCTTATTTGACATTTCGATTGTTTGGGTAGCTAATTATTGAACTACCTTTCATGGATTGCAATATCAGTAAGACGCTGTCTGGAGGTTCTTGGATTTGTTCATTTTTGTTAATTTTCTGTACACGTGTTAGAGGCATCTTGCTGACTAGATACTCTTTTCTTCGTCAGTAACATTCAGTAGGATAGAACCAGAAGGAAAGTTGGTCATGGGGTGCAGAAAGGCTTCAACTACTCTTACCGCAGATCAGGTTTTCCAATTTCCAAGTAGCAGCTTCTTTGCTCCCACTTTGTGTACTGCTTAATTTACAAGATATGGGATCATCTGGAAACAGAAGTTTAAGACCTCTACACTGAAACCAATAAATTAGGCTAACAAGAAAAGCATGTCCAAATTGGGATAACAAAATGATAGGGATTGTTTCTACATTTTCTTTCTGATTACAACACTTTTCCGCTTCTCAATTAGTCATGCTGCTCATTAGGTATAGGTTTTGAGATTCTCAAGTCTCTTGTGAGAAGCTGTTGAATTCAGACCTCCATTTTTTCTTACTTGGCCTTCTATTAACAGGGAAGTGAAGCTTGCAGTAACAGTAACGGTGTTGCTACAAATGGTAATGTCAGTACTAAAAGTACTAAGTTCTCCGAAGAAGTTCCGGCAAATACTTCTAAAAAAGGCTTTTTATCAACCACTCATGTTGCTGCAGCAGATTCAACAAGTGCTGATGATTTGGTTAAGGAATCATCAGGAAACAATCGTACTATTCGTTGTAAGAGGAAGGGTAGCACCCTGGGTTCCAAAAGCAAACGCCTGAGAATTGACAATGAGGACTTGGTAGAGCTGAAAGTCACAGTGGTGCAAGCCCAAGGGTTGATGCGTCCACCTTCAAGTGGTGCACCAACTGTAATTGTGATAGAAGGCTGTGAATTTGAAGAATATGTGGTACCATTCTTTTTAGCAGTTTATTGTCTTCCAATTCTTACTGATTTATTGATTTGTTCTTACAGTTACTATGTGTTTTTGTTTATAACTAGATTAAAATGCATAATTTATGGTTTACATTAGCGCACTCTTGATTTGTCAATTCAGAAGATATGCAGCTGTCACTTCCCGCCGGAAATGTAAATCACATATTCTTCCAAGGTTCCATAGTATTGAAATAGTGTCTTCCCCCCAACCCAAAATAAAGAAGTAAATAGTGTACATGCTGGAAACATAGGTATATCACATTCAGAATGGGGGAGGGGCATACCCGCAAGGGTGACTCAGTTGGCTAATGGAGGTCTCAGGTTTGAAACCCCCTGCCTATGCCTATGATAGCAGGGGATTTGCCTTCTGGGTCGAGCTCGTCGCACGGGGCGTGCCTAGTCCGGCTTATCTCTCTTTTTTTCTTTTTTTACCCATCCCCTCAGGAGGCTTTGCTCCCTTGGTGACTCGAACCCACAACCTTGAGGTTGGAGGTGGAGGGTAGGTGGAGGGTGCTTACCATCTGAACAACCCCCTCTTGTCTAGTGGGGATTATCTCTCCCGTGTGGTTTGCGAGCTATTGCACAGGAGAAGGGCGCACCCGAAGGATAGCGGTTGCGGTTCCCTTGTCATAAAAAAAAGAACGGGGGAGGGGCATTTAAGAGGGCACTTAATCGTTTGTATTCCTAAGGGGCTGATACTGACATCTGAGAACTTGATAAAGAGGAGTTACATATGTTGGATCATGCTTTATGTGTAGATGCTTGAGCGAAGATGTGGATTCCTGTTGCATTTCCAGGTGCAACACAATATTTTTTGATCAAGTAAAAGTAACAATTGTTGTGGATAGTATTGAAATGGTTCAGAGTACAATGGACAATGCCGGATCTGTGAAGGGTGTACCGCGTATCTGCCTTTAGAAGAGGGAAGAGTAGACGCCATGCATGGGATATTGGGCCCCTTGTGGGGTCCTGTGGAAGGAGAGAAATCGGAGAGCTTTTGTGGGGTTGGAAAATGACTTAGTACGTTTGAGGAATAGCCTCTTGTTTGTAACTATTTCTTTATCAGGTTCTTACTTCTTAGTTAACTTTGGGCCACCCATCAGGTCTGTGTTTCTATAGAAAATTGTTTATCTTTTGTTGAGAACCATATTTCTATTGTTTGTGGTATACTGCTAGATGTGGGTGTTCTCCGCATTAATAAAGTTACCTACCTTTTCCCAAAAAATCGGGGATAAGGCCAATAGATAGTCCAATACACAGATATACATGTTTTATAAAGTTTTCTTTAAATTTTCTGTATATACATACATAGCCTAATCTGAAACCTTATATGCTGGATCTCCCTCTGCTTCAATTCTCATTGGAGTTTGAAACCTGCATTGCTTCTAAATCATTATGCCAAGGAGATGCTGCTTTCAATTGAGTACTACCAGTGTATTTACTGTGTGAGCTTTCCGGAGCCACAGCTCTTGCTGGCCCATGTTTAAAAACTGGATTCTGCAAGGAGTTTAAAGAGGATTCCTACTTTGGGAATAAACAGGAACAAAAAGTATGTGGACAACTCTTTATGTCACCGAACAGATGGGATCTAATGAGGACATACTTCTTACTAAGCAATGTGTTCCATTTTCAAATAAAGATTTCCTTTTCTTTTCTTTAGTTGAGGTTCTGATTAAGGAATATTCTTCAATACTTATTTTTACCTTCTAAACTTTTATTTTTACCTTCTAAACTTTCCCGATATATTATTATTGGCGAATTAGTTTCTCAGTGGTTGTAAAAACTCAGCAACTCTTTCGTAGCCGATATCCGAAACATGGGATGTGTCCAATCTTCTCTCAGGACTTGTCGGTTCGTGTTGGTGGTCCTTGTAATATTTTTTACTGATGTTATTCCATTCTTAATCTCGACTTTTTCCACTTTAGCAGGATGCACCAATTATTGGAAGGCCCACAATCCCTCATATGGATCATTTGGGGTAAACTGTTACACACTGACTATTAGCAGCCTAGCTCCATATGGTATGTGTCAAATTGCATTGAATATGAATTGCTGATGCTATTTTCATTGCATTCAGTGAAAAAATACAGTGGGTACAATGTGAGGACTGTTTCAAGTGGCGAAAAGTTCCTGACAGTGCTGACCTTCCATCGAGATGGACCTGTTCAGATAACTCATGGGGCCCCGAGAGGTATGGTGGATATTCTGTAACATACATACAAGATTCACTTAAAATGTCAATATCATACATGAAGGAAATACTCCACATGGTTTTGTTAGTGTAAACGCTGGAGTGGGTTGCCTGAGGCAATCCCGTACAGTCCAAAACTTCTAGCTCCGATAATCAGATTATCAGAAGAGGAAAAGGTTCTGTAAAGGTGAATCACTCCTCATGAAATGGGCTTCAAATATTAGATATTGAAAATCCTCGTAAAAATTGCCCTCTGGACACAAATTTATCCTTTCCGTCTCCGAAGGCCGACTGAACCTGGGTATTTGGAATTGGCCATCTGATGAGGTTTCTGTGGTTGATTTCTCCTCTCTTCTTTCCGCAGTTTGTCCCTTTAATCAACTATGTACATTATTTTTCTCTCCAAATTTCTGTTCTTTCAGAAAGTTGACTTCGAACTATAGCCTTCACCATGGGCTCTTGGCAGCTGTGCTAGATTTTCACAGCTTAAATGTCCTGCATTACATGAGTATTTATCATTAGGAAAAAAAGAAAAAAGAACTTCCTCAGTTTCCATTTTCTACGATTCTCGTTTTCTGCAAATGACATCTGGCTGTCTTTTGCATTAATGTAAATGTCAACTAATGTCTGTTCATTTCCAAAATAGTTTTGTCAATACCTGAATTTCGTTCAAGTATTCAATTGCTGTTGAGTTTTTGGCTTATGATCTTTCTGCTTTTCAGGTCTGCGTGCTCGGCAGTTCAAGAATTAACAACAGATCATCTGAGGGATCTACTACCTCATATTAACAAAGGTACAAGTGTTTGTAGGTCATAAATTTTTACACTAGTAAACCTGTGCTTTTTGTGTCTTCCTCATGTTGATCAATGAATTGGAAGTCCTTCAGGTTCACTGAAATTACGTGATTCTTGTGCAGCTTCCAAGAAAATGAAGGCTTCTAAACAGGAAATGGACTTGGTTGAGCCTCTGGATGGGCTTGATGCACTTGCTAATCTCGCTATCCTAGAAGAGGGAGAGATTCTCCCAGCATCATCACAGGCCACAACAAAGCACCCACGTCATAGACCTGGGTGTACATGTATTGTCTGCATTCAGTCCCCAAGTGGAAAAGGTCCTAAGCACCAGCAGTCATGTGATTGTAATGTCTGTAAATCAGTAAAGCGCCGTTTTAAAACATTGATGTTGAAGCGTGAAAAGAAGTTATCAGAGAAAGAAGCAGAAGCTGCTTGTCAAAAGCTGCAGCCGCAATTAGCCGGACAATTGCTTGATTCTGATGACATTCAAGAATCTATTGATGATGCAGGACATTTTAGCCCACAGCATGGAGAGCTGAACAATGAGGGTTCTGTTGATGATCCCAATCACCTTAATGAGAAGAAATCTTCTGCTTCACCATTTAAAGGTGAAATTGACCTGAATGCTAAGCCAGAGAGGGACGATGAGCTTTCACCAGGCTCTGATTCTGGCAGCATGATGCGCATACTCCAAGATACTGCAGAGCAGTATGTCAGGCATTGTGGGAATGGAAGTTTCGTGGGTAATCAGAAAAATGGAGATGATGCTGGGGAGACAAACAAATCCGAGTAATTGTGTGATTGTTAGTGGGAGTCATCGAACTGATGTAGATCATAATAGGCCTTTACCCATAGGCACTGCTGCGTCTTTTGGCACCTGATGACCAGTAGGATGCTCCGTTAAGTTAGCTGTGCTATATAAAAAATCAGAGGTACTCTGCAGCATAGGGGTAACTTGTATATTTTGGCTTTTCTGGCGTCATGCATTGCCAGAACTGTACATAGGTAGACATAGTAACTGATGCAATCTTTCCGCAACCCACAGGTTACTTTTTCAATGGTTGCGAGGTGCTTTACATATAATTATAAATGGCTGGAAAGGTTTTGGAGTTTAATCTTCGTGTTAAAAATGTTAGTTTCTTTTTTATGTTTTGGTGCCTCACAAGTTCTGGAGAGGGGATATAAATCTTGGACTTGTGCTTGGGAGAAGTTGCCTAGTGCTAACTATGCCATAAGTTCTTTCGTTTGTATAGAAAGAACATTATTATGTCTATGGTATGTAAGGTTTGTTAGACCTTATTTAGGATTCGAGGATTTGGTTGGCTAAATCATGTGTGGCCAAATTTGAACTTTGGCTTGTTATGGACGAACACATGGTCCCTTGATAGGTTACATGCAGAGGGACAAGGGGGCACCATCAAAGGAAGATCCACGTTAGTCGAAACATTTTCAAATTCTAGGTCCGTCCCTAGTTATAATGTCATGCAACAATGCATCATTTGAAAATTTTGTTAAACACTCATAGACCGATGTAAAATAAATATAAATGAAATGACATAATTGTTTAGAGCTAGCTCGCTGGGTTGGTGGATGGTCTCAAGTTATAAATGGTTCCCTATTCGAAATCGATCAGCAACACGTTTTGTTCCTTTTTTTAACGGCCATCATAAAAAAATGTTGTAGTTCGGATTTGAACTTTGGCAACAACACATTTTTTCCCCTTTTTAACTGTTAGCTTAAAAAGATGTAGTCCGACCGAACTTGGGTCGCGCGCTTACGCTCAAGGAGCTAAGGGGTACATTGATCAACTTACCCACTTCAGCAGATATGTTTGTGGGATTCTCTTAAAATATATGGTAGTTCTTCAAGGTATACACACATATATATACAAAGTTTTTCTCTTCTGCAAGAAGGGGAGCCTTGGAATAACTGGTAAAGTTGTTGCCATGTGATCAGGAGGTCACATGTTCTAGTCGTGGAAACAACATCTTGTAGAAATGCAAGTTAAGACTGCGTACCATAGACCCTTGTGGTCTGACTCTTCCCCAGATCTCACGCATAGCGGGAACTTAGTGTACCAGGTTGCCTTTAATATATATATATATATATAGAGTTTTTTCGAAGTTAATGGGTGGCACGTGCCCCCACCCCACCATGTAGGTCCGTTCCTGATTACAAGGCAATTTAGTTTGTGTTTGATTGGGAAGAGATTCCTATACATAGACCACACTAAAAATCATGAGTCAGATTGGTTAGAGCGGTTATTGTCTGTTAGAGGAGATTGATTGGATTTGTATTTTTGGATGTTGGTTCAGGTTGGATCACGTATTCAAGAACCCAACATATACAAAAGATATCAATGCACATGGACTAGGTTGACATATATACATCGTACTTTCTTGGTGAAGCGTGTTTACTGATTTCCTTTGCTGGCTGTAGCTCCACTTTTCAGGACTCTTGAACTCAAAATACCGGGAAGTAACCGGTAAGAGTTTGCACACTTTTTTAAAAAAAGACCTTTTTGCGGGAACCGAAACGTCACAAATGTCACATCCTTTTCGCTGCCAGACGCTTCATAGTCGCTCAATTGATGACGCCTTTTCTGAGATACCGATTGACGCTTACTGACGAGGCACGCCTCTCCGATTTCCATGAACAATGATTATCCTTTTTGACTATAAACCGACAATCCCGATCATTCTTCTTCGCTTCCATTTTCAACTTCCTTATTGCAATTTCCGTTTTCTGTCTCTTTCACTTCATTCCTTCAAAAGAAATGTCTACTTCTTCTTCATCTACATCCGGTACTTCTGACAGCCTGACCCTCACAAGAATGAGGGCAGAGTTAGGTCCATCCCGTCGTCGACCGTCATCATCGAACGTTACCCAGGTCATTGATATGTGCTCTACTGCTTTCGAGATTATACCTCTTAATTTCTATTTTGAGAGTGATTTCCGTGCAAACCTTCGCCTCAACTCTGTAGAGGACATGATCTCATTAATCGATGACTATGTCATCCCCCAAGCCCGTATTGATTGCAAATGGGGCTCGAACATTGATGTTTCTCCCTCTCCATTCAACACCAGCATTACTCAGCAGGATGTCGCTTATCTACACCTATCCATTTACCATTGGTTTTGGCCTCCCAATCCACCGGGTGATGGAAGCCTTCTGCCGAAGATATGACGTATGTCCGGGGTAGCTGGCCCTACATGCATGGAGAATAGTCCGCTGCCTGAAACATTTGGGGAATCTTGCCCATCTTCCATTTACTCTGGATCACCCGATCCACCTTTATTTCCACTGGATACTTCGCGGGAAAATAATTTAACGTTGCTTTCAAGGGCTCTAGGTCCTTTATCACAAATGCGGAGGATGATCATGACTGGGGGTGGTATGATCAGTTCGTGATGATTCCTACCTACCGTCTTCAGGGCACCAACTTCGGCCCTCTTCCAGAGTATTGGAACGACGCTCGTGAGTAACTTTTTCTTCCCCATACTTTAGGTTTTTCTTTGATTGATTTGTCTCTTATTTTTGTAACGACCCTGTGGTCCTTGAGTCGCTATCCAAATTTTTTCGGTTGTGTGATAGTCTTGCTCCGAGCCTCCTAGGGTACCGAACGAATGTGGAGGGCCTTTTTCACCGAAGAATGGAAGGGCAAGAGCCACAGTGAGGTTCCTTCCGTTGGCTTTTCGTTATTAATTTGTTTGCACATTTATGATTTGTCCTAACACTCTTCCAGCTCATTTCTTCGAAGGTCTCCCTGCTAGAGGGGGCTCAGCCAGAAAAGTTCCACCCAACATGAGGTTCTGGCCCGCATCGCCAAAGCTACCGCAAAAGCTATGGCCAGCAAGAAGCGAGAGCTTTCGAGTGATGCTCAGGTGTCCATCTCCGGGATTGGATTGCATGTAGGACGCACCGCTGATTTAACAATCCTTAGAGGGAGGATATAGAAATGGTCGTTCTGGTGGAGGATGATAAAGAAGAGGATGCAACATCCGGGGATACGGGGGTCCCATCGATCGAAGTCGTCAGGGAGGCAGGGACCAGTGGAGGCCAACCCTAGAGCACATAAAATGGAGATGCGGGCACGTGCCCTTCTGTTCCTCCCCCACCTGTAGTTGGTTCTAATCTCGACCTGGTAGCTTCATTGGCCCATCTTTCGAACATCTTTCTTCAGGTAACTCGGGTTGTTTTACCATATCCCCAACTCTCAGTACAAATGCATATACTAACTTCATTTTGCCTAAATTTTTAGGGACATGCCGATGTCTCATCTGTCATCAAGCTTCTTAGGAACACACCTTTATTCTCCCGGAATGTTGAGAGGTTGGTAGAGGAGAACCGCCATCTCCGAAAAGAGGTTGCTCAGCTTCGGATAGAGCACATAGACCTTCTGGAGTGGAGAACCACCCTTGAGGGTAGATGGGATGAGGCTAAGCAGGCGCTGGCAACAAGAGAAGAGACCTTCTGAACCATGTCCCAGGCTCGTCAGTTGATGAGGGAGCGGGTGGTTCGGGTCGAGCTTGATCGCAATACTACCAGGGTGAGAATACATGCTCTTAAGGCTTCTCGTGCCCTTCTCCGAGCCCAGAACCAGTGGTTCATCGGGAGGCTGACCAATGGAGGGCCACCTTGCTCTGGGACCATGCTGTTTTTCAGACCCGGTTCGAGATTCTACAAGGGGTGGAGATAGGGGCGATTAACGTTCCCTCGACCGTCGTTGACGCAGAGGTGGATTTTGGGGGCATCTGAAGCTAATATGGAAGATCTGTGTGAAGAGACGCCCCTCATCTGAAGCTTCTGTTGGCTCTTCTAGTGGCGAGGATGTCCCCCCCACCCGACTTAGAGTGGGTGCTGGTTCTTTCAGCTTGTGTTAGTTTGCAGGGGTCTGCGTGCCTCTTTTCAATGTTGATGTTTTTGGAGTTAGCCTGTGCGCCCTTTGAAAAAATATTTTTGTTGTATGACTATGTTTGGCATGTGTGCCATTTCATGGACGTTTCTGGGCATTAGTGCCCTTTACTGTTTCGTTGATTTGAGCGTTTGTGCTCTTGTTTGCCAGACCACCGGGGTTTGTAGCCCAATGTTAGTGTTTAGTTGGGGAACGCTCGACGCTTCTTTTGCATGTATGCCAATTGGTCCCTTGCCTTCAGCTCTACGCTTTGTTTATTGCAACATTTATAGTCACATAATGACCTATTAACTTTTTAATTTGCACTTAACCATCGAGGCATGACGGCTGCCCCGTCTACCAAAACTATGTTACTATTCGAGCATTTGTTATTTAAGCCTAAGGTTTGACAATCGATGCACGCCTATGCTATTTTTTGGCATTTTGTGTTTGAGGTCGTCTTGTCCTATTTTAACAGAGTTCGTTCTGGAAGAAGCTCTATCATGATTATATTGTTCCATTCTCTTCTCTTGGGACTTAAGTGTGAGGTCTCGAGAAGTCGAGTTTCGGGATGCGACATGCTAAACTTGAGATACTTTCTGAATTGTTGCCTCGTTAAAAACTTTGCCAAGAAAAATCGATCAAGACAAAACCTTGGACAAGAAAAAGAGTGCAACATGTGTTCGTTCCCTCTGGGGGAGTCCCCGACTTTGTGAACAGTCCCTGGCTTTTTTCCTTCAAATGTAGAATCTTTTTAGGTGGCTGGCGTTCCAGCTATTTTTTTCAGTTCTTTTCCTGACTCGTCCCTAAGCTGGTATGCTCATTTCCCCGTGATTCCAATGATCTGGTACGGTCCTTCCTAGTTTGTTTGCAGCTTACCCGCATTCGGGTGCCTTGTTGCGAGGGTGACCTTACGGAGGACGTAGTCCCCGATTTTGAAATGCCTTAAGTTCGTCTTCTTGTTGAAGTACCTATCTATTCTTCATTTTTGTGCCGCCTGGTGTATGAAAGCGAACTCCCTGTGTTCCTCCAACGTCTCAAGCCCTATTGTCATTGCTTCTTTATTAAACTCCTCGGTGGTTTGAGTGTAGCGGAAGCTGGGTTCTCCTACTTCTACGGGTATCAAGGCCTCGGTTCCATACACTAAGGATAAAGGGGTTTCGCCCGTGCTCTTTTTAGCTGTGGTTATGTAAGCCCATAGTACCCCTAGCAGCTCTTCTTAATGCTTTGGATGATATTATTATTAGTTGACTCCACTTGTCCATTTGCATACATGTGATATGGCGATGAGGTGGCCTTTTTTATGTTCAACCCTTTTAGGAACTTAGTGACCCTCATCCCCACGAACTGCTGACCGTTGTCATATGCGATTTTCTTTGGTATCCCGAATCGACAGATGATATGATCCCAAATGAAGTCTATGACTTTTTTTATGAATCTTTTTGTACGCTTTGGCTTCCACCAATTTCGAGAAATAGTTAGTTAGGATCAATAAGAACCTTACATTCCTCACAATTCCCGGCAGCATGCCCACAATATATATTCCCCATTTCATGAATGGTCATGGAACTACCGAGTGGAGCGGTTCAGCAAGTTGATGTAATATCGGAGAATGCTGACATTTTCTTGCATTTTTGTACATAAGCCTTTACGTCTTCTTCCATCCGAGTCTAGTAATAACCAACCCTCATTATATTTTTTACTAATGAATCATACCCGACGTGATTTCTGTAGTTTCCCTCGTGTATCTCCCGCATCACGTACTCAGCCTCTACTGGTCCTAGACATTTCGCTAAGGCCCCAAGGTAGGATCTTATGTGTAGCTCTCCTTCATGCATGCAATACCTAGCCGATGTGGTTCTCAATGCCTTAGCTTCCTTGGTATCTTCCAGGAGAGTCCCTTCCAATAGATAATTGATAATATCTTTCCACCAGTCCCAAGTGAGGCTGGCAGAATTTACCTCGTGCAAGCTAGAGTCCAGAACGGAGTATACTTTGATTCTCCCTTAGTCTCCCCAGACGACGAGCCTAGGTTGGCCAAGGTGTCATCTTCGATATTCATCTCTCGCGGGATTTGCATCACTTTCCATTTCTTAAATCGAGCCAATAGAGTGGCAGCTTTACTTAGATATTCCTGCATTCGACTGTCTTTGGCCTCGTCTTTGCCAAATATTTGATTGAATATCAGTTGCGAGTCACTTTTGAGCTTAATGTTTTTGGCTCTAAGTCCCCGAGCTAATTCCACACCTGCAATTGCGGCCTCATACTCGGCCTTATTGTTAGTCAAAGAAACACATTTAATGACTTGCCTGATTGTGGCCCCCGAGGGGGAGACAAGGACAATCGATAGCCCGATGCCTTACATGTTTGTGGCCCAATCTGTATATAATATCCCTTTACCAGACACAGCTTCGGTTCCCGAACTACCTCGGTGTGGGTCTGAGACATCATAACCTGGGCTATAATCATCCAGGAAATCGGCTAAGGCATATGACTTCATAGCGGTTCGGGGGCGGTAGGTAATATCGTACCCGCAGATTTCGATCGACCAACTCGCCAACCGGCCCTAGTGTTCGGGATTATGCAATATATTCCTTAAAGGGAAAGTGGTGACTACGGATATGAGGTTACATTGAAATATTGCCTTAGTTTACGAGACACGATTACCAAGACCAAAGCCAACTTCTTAAGGTGAGAGTATCGGGCTTCGGCCTTTGCTAAGGCCTTGCTGATATAATAAACAGGAGATTGTGTACCTTATTCCTCCCGAACGCACAATACTTACAGATGTTTCGGATACAACGAGGTAAATCAGTAGTGGTTCCCCCTCATCTAGTTTTGCGAGTTGGGGAGGGTTTTTCAGGTACTTCTTCAGGTCCATTAAGGCTTGTGGCATTTCGGGGTCCATTTAAAGTCTATTTTTTTCTTCAGTAAGCTGAAGAATTTATGACACTATTCGGACGATCAGGATATGAACCTTCCCAAGACAGTTATTCTTCTAGTCAATCGTTTCACTTCTCGAATGCTACTGAGTACCTCTAGTATTTGCTCTATGGATCGAATGTGATTCGGGTTGGCTTTAATGCCCCTGTTATACACCACGAAGCATAGGAATTTCCCAGAGCCTACCCCGAAAGCACACATTTTGGGATTTAGCTTGAGGTTATGCTCTCAGAGGATCTCGAACACTTCCTGCAAATGTATAACATGTTCTTCTGTTCCCAGGGTCTTAACGATCGTGTCATCTAAATAAATCTCTACACTTCGACCTAGCAGATGGCGGAACATCCGCTGGGTTAGTTGGTGGAAAGTAGTCCCAGCGTTTTTAAGCAGAATGGCATAACAATGTAACAATAAGTTCCGTGCTATGTTATGAACAAAGTCTTTTCCTGGTCTGATGGGTTCAGCCGTATCTGGCCAAACCCAATGAGTCGTGCTACTTCTTCTTTGACGAATTGGCTCTGTTCTGCTGATAATGAGCCTCTTTTTTGCTTAATGGGCTGGTAATTTGGGTCCATGTTTAGCTTGTGAAGGGCTAACTCGGGGGCACACTTGTGATACCAATACCGACCAAGTGAAGCCGCTAATATTGTTATTCACAGACATAATCAAAATTTTCCTAAACTCAGGGTTTAGGCCTAAGCCCAGGTATACCTGCTCTTCGAGCCCGTATAGTCGACAAAAGGTGAGCTCAATATCTTCTGTTGTGAACCTTCCCGTATTTGATTCCTCTAGCGTCATGAACCCTTGAGGTATTATGTCTGCCGGATCCTCTGGGTAGGGGGCTCCTACTAGATCATGTCGTTGCTTGCAAGGGGTATTTTGTATACGCTTTTGAGTCATTTTTAGTTAGTAGTTTCCCATTTTCGTTTAAATAAGTGTAGTTTAGGGTCATTTTCCTTTCTTTTGAGTCACAGCGGTTTAAAAAGGCAAAATGGCGAAAAGGAGCGAAAAGTTGGCATAAAAGGAGGGTCCCGAGGCAGAAAAAGGTTGAAAATTGGAGATTCGGACGAAGGCAAAGCAGCACCGCGGTGCCAGAAGAGCAGAGAACCCGCAGGACTTTCGGCACCGCGGTGCCATTTTGCAGAACCGCGATGCCGATGCGGGAAATTCAGAATCCGAAGTAAAATTGGCCAAGGGCAGAAGGGTCCAGAGGACACGAAATTTGCAACATACTTAAGCCCTAGGGATTATTCTATTGAAGGGGTTGGTCATTCTAACACACAACACATCACAGGGCAAGGATTGAAAGCTACAATTGGAGACTTTAGTTCGCAGTACTTTTCTGTCTTTCTTTTTAAATTCAGTTTATGTTTGGAATTGTATTAGTTCTTAGCGTGACTATGGCTAGGAGCTAAACACTTTATTAGGGCTTTCCTTTTGAATCGCTTGAAACTCTATTTCATGACTTAATGCATTAGTTTGATTTCTTCTTCACTTGATTAAGATTTATTCAATAATTGGTATGAATGTTTGCTAGTTAATTGATCACTAATTATCATAATTTATATGATTTCGAATCAAGAACCGAGAGGAGAGATTTGAATATGCTGTAATTGAATAGACATAGGTTAAAATCGCGGACAAAAGTACCCCGATACTTGTGTAGCATTATAGGTTACTGTTCTTAATCCTCATGTGTGGTAAATCCTATCATAGAAATATAGAAGGGTTCTGCACTAGGGTTGAACGATTATATATCCTAACCGAAATATAAGACAATCTAGTTAACCACTATCTTAACGTAGAATAAGAAGTCATTCTAGTTGCATTAAGGATTGAATAGAGTGGATAGTTGAGGATTTTGAAAGCCCTAATTCCTTCATAACTGATTAAACCCCAATAATATAGATTACTTCTCGCAATTATTCTAGTAGTTAGATAAAAATCCAAAGCAAATATCATTTGCCAAATATATAATCTAGAATAGATGTTCGGTAATTAGAAACCAATCTTTGTGGACGATAAACTCGGTCTTACAGACTATATTACTTGTGAACGATACGTACACTTGCGTGAGCAATTGGACACAGTCCACTAACAAGTTTTTGGCGCCGCTGCCGGGGACTGACGTACTTATAATATCGAACCATCTATTTTTAATTTCTAATTTGATCGCTCCTAGAACAAGTTTTTGAGAGCATATTTTTTATCACTTTTTTGTTGTTTGTGTAATCTTGCAGGTAAGGTCAAGTATAGGTACATGGACTATCACTATCAGGGGCTGCAGGACTATGACCTTTGTCCACCGCAACAACTTAGACCACAGGCTCCGCAAGAGGAGCGAAATGAGCTGCAGGAAGCCTTATTCAGGCTCACCGAGTGCCAGAACCCTCAAGGACTAACTCATCCACCACAGGATCAGGCCCCATCAGGAAGGCTAGACGATATGAGAGTAGTTCTTTGGGCACTCTCAAATGTCCAGAATCAGTTCATGAAGGAAACAAGATTATCTATCAGGAATCTAGAGATGCAATTGGGACAGCTAGCTAGCAAGATGAGAAACAGTATGCAAGGGAACCGCCCTAGCAATACTGGTACAGACCCAAAAGAGCAGTGCCAAGCAATTGATGTGACGAGTGGCAAACAAATGGAGACATGTTCATTCTCAATATGTCCAGAAAAAGAGGGTGAACCCAGTGAAGTGAGTGAGCCCGAGGATGCAGTGAGCATAGAAGATACTCATGCGGACCAAAGATTACCACCAGCAGTCGTTGACACATCGCATGTGAAGATACCATATCCTCAAAAACTTAGAAAGAATTCTCTTGACAAGCAGTTTTCTAAGTTTCTGGAGGTATTTAAAAAACTGCACATCAACATTCCATTTGCTGAAGCCTTAGAACAAATGTCGAGTTATGTGAAGTTCATGAAGGAGATCCTCTGTAAAAAAGGAATTTGGAGGAGTATGAAACAGTGGCATTGACTGAGGAATGTAGTGCCATCCTACAGAGAAAGTTACCTCAGAAGTTGAAAGATCCGGGAAGCTTCGCCATCCCTCCACTATAGGAAAGTTTGAATGTCAGCAGACTCTAAGTGATCTGGGGGCCAGTATAAATTTGATGCCCTATTATGTGTTTTGCAAACTTGGAGTGGGGGAAGCAAGACCCCATAACCATAACCTTACAACTAGCAGATCGCTCCATAGTCCACCATAGAGGAATAATCGAGGATGTGTTGGTTAAGGTGGACAAGTTTATCTTCCCCACTGATTTCATCATCCTGGACATGGAAGAAGATGAAGAGATTCCCATCATCTTTGGCAGACCATTCTTAGCCACGGGACATACACTCATTGATGTTCAAAAAGGTGAGCTGAGACTTCGTGTTCAGGGAGAAGAAGTGATTTTCAATGTATTTAGGGCAGCAACCTACCCAAGGGCAAGTGATAACTGTTATGCTATTGATGTGGTTGATAAAGCAGTTTCTGAAAACGGGTTCAGGAGTGCAGATGCTCTTGAAGTGGTGATGACACAGTGGGATGAAGATAGTGGTAATGACACAGAATGGAGGGAGTATGCGAATTGGTTGGATTCACATGAGCCCGACTATAAAAGAAAATATGAGGAGCTAGGAACCATGCAGAGAGACCAGTGCCATCCACAGAACAAGCTCCAGAACTAGAGTTGAAAACTCTGCCAGATCATTTGCACTATCAATATCTAGGTGAGAACCACTCCTTACCAGTGATCGTATCATGTTATCTATCCAAAGTGGAGGTTGAAAACCTGTTGAGAGTATTGAGGGCTCACAAGCTCGCGATTGGGTTGACACTGGCAGACATTAGAGGGATAAGTCCTTCTGCAGTAATGCACAAAATTCGTCTAGAAGATGAGAGCAGACCCTTCAGTGAGGCACAGATGAGACTAAACCCAACCATGAAAGAGGTGGTGAGAAAAGAAATCCTGAAATGGCTCGATGCTGGGGTGATTTATCCTATCTCTGACAGTGCATGGGTAAGCCCTGTGCAAATGGTACCCAAGAACGGTGGAATGACTGTGGTGACTAACGAAAATAATGAGCTTATTCCATCCAGAACGACTACTGGGTGGAGAATGTGTATTGACTACCGCAAGTTGAACAAAGCAATCAGGAATGATCATTTTCCTTTGCCTTTTCTTGACCAAATGCTTGACAGGCTTGCAGGACACAACTAATATTGCTTCCTGGATAGTTATTCAGGGTATCATCAAATCGCCATCTCTCCAGAAGATCAGGAGAAGACAACCTTCACATGCCCCTTTGGTACGTTTACTTTCAGGAGAATGCCATTTGGGCTTTGCAATGCACCCGCCTCCTTTCAGCGTTGTATGATGGCTATCTTTTCTGACATGGTGGAGAGGACTATAGAAATCTTCATGGATGATTTTTCTGTTTTTGGGTCCTCCTTTGACGAATGCTTAAAGCATTTAGAAGCAGTGTTGCAGCGGTGCAAAGACTCGAATCTGGTGCTGAACTGGGAGAAGTGTCACTTTATGGTGCAGGAAGGTATCGTTCTTGGCCACAATATTTCCAGCAAAGTCATTGAGGTAGACAAGGCTAAGGTTTCAGTGATCAAAAATCTGCCACCTCCAGTATCGGTAAAAGGGATTAGAAGTTTCCTTGGTCACGCTGGTTTCTACAGAAGATTCATCAAGGACTTCTCAAAGATCTCTAAACCTTTGTCCACCTTGTTGATGAATGGGGATGAAGAATGTCTGACTGCCTTTCAGAAACTTAAGGAGAGGCTAACCTCAACACCGATCACCTGACTGAAAACTCCCATTTGAATTGATGTGTGATGCAAGTGACTACGCAGTGGGAGCTGTTCTTGGACAGAGAATTGACAAGGTATTCAGGTCAATTTACTATTCTAGCAAAACCCTCAATGATGCTCAGCTGAATTATGCGACGACAGAGAAAGAGTTGCTAGCCATAGTATATGCATTTGAAAAATTCAGGCCATACCTCATTGGGAATAAGGTGATAGTGTACACTGACCACTCAACCATCAAGTATTTGATGACTAAGAAGGATGCAAAGCCTCGGTTTATGCGATGGGTGCTGCTACTACAAAAATTTGACATGGAGATCCGCGATAAAAAGGGAACTGAGAACGTGGTTGCAGACCACTTGTCAATGCTTGAAGTGGAAGAGAGCCAGAACACCAAGGATGTGCAAATAAATGACTCCTTCCCAGACGAGCAACTGTTTCAGGTAAGTACCAGTGTAAATTTACCTTGGTTCGCTGACTTTGTTAATTTTCTTGCAACAAAAGTATTGCCTTCAGGAATGACAAGGCAGCAGGTGAAAAAGTTCTATTCAGAGGTAAAATATTACTACTGGGAGGAGCCAATTCTCTACAAGCACTGTGTTGATGAAGTCATAAGGCGGTGCGTACCCGAGGATGAAATGCACCAAATTCTGACTCATTGTCACACCTTGCAATGTGGTGGGCATTTTGGAGCATCACAGACAGCAGTCAAGGTATTGCAGAGTGGATTCTATTGGCCAACCCTATTCAAGGATGCCAACACCTTCGTGATGGGCTATGATCGTTGCCAAAGATCTAGGAACATGTCAAGGCGAAATGAAAACCCTAACTGGGATCTTAGAAGTTGAGTTGTTGACGTGTGGGGGATTGATTTCATGGGCCCATCCCCAACGTTCTTTGGGAATCAATACATTCCCCTCGCAATGGATTATGTGTCCAAATGGGTCGAGGCAGTGGCTACGAAAGCGAATGATAGTAAAACAGTCTTGAAATTCCTCCAAAAAAATATATTCACCAGGTTTGGCACTCCAAGAGCCCTCATTAGTGATGAAGAGAGTCATTTTTTTGCAACAAGCAGCTTGACACCTTGTTGACGCGTTACGGAGTCTACCACTGTACTACTTTGCCATATCACCCTCAAGCAAACGGGCAGGCTGAAATTTCGAATAGAGTAGTGAAAAACATACTGGAGAAGACAGTGGATGACTCAAGGAAGAATTGGTCTACAAAGCTGGATGATGCACTCTGGGACTATAGGACAGTTTTCAAAACTCCCATTGGGTGTCACCATACAGGATGGTCTTTGGGAAGGCATGTCATTTACCGGTGGAGTTGGAGCACAGGGCATACTGGCAATGAGGAAGCTGAACATGGATGCCCAAGCAGCGGGGCAGAAGAGGTTGTTGCAACTTAATGAGCTAGATGAATTTCGGAACAATGCCTATGAAAATGCAAAAATCTACAAGGAAAGGACAAAGGCATGGCATGACAAGAACTTGACCCTCAAATAGCTACAGCCTGGGCAACAAGTACTCCTATTCAACTTGAGGCTGAGGTTGTTCCCACGCAAGTTAAAGTCCAGGTGATCAGGGCCATTCGTTGTGGAAAAAGTTTTCCCCTATGGTGTAGTCGAACTGAGAGGGAAAGAAGGTGCTCCGTTCAAAGTGAACAGACAGAGAGTGAAACCATACTTATTGAATGACGTGGAACAAAACAACTCTGCTATCCGTCTCAAACCACAGTGAATAGGAAACTGCGTCCGGCTAAAAGACGCTAAAGATAGCGCTACTTGGGAGGCAATTTAATGTTTAAATTATGCAATTAGTTTAAATATAACAGTCTAACTTTTGGTATTTTTGTTATGTTGTGATGACAGGTGAAGGAATCAAAAACTAAGCACGAAGAAAAGGGTGGAAAACACGGAATCAGTCGTACACATGCCGTTATTTGCATGCCGCGAATGTTCGAAAGGTCACGATTTAGGCACCGCTGTCCTGCAGGCGCGATTTCAGAAAAAAATAAAAAGTCCTAAATCACCAAATCCCTTCCCACAGATACCGTCTCAATGCAGTATCCGTCGCCATCTCTACCATTTTGAATCGCTATTGTCTGTAAGTCGTCCCTTTTTAGATTTTGCGTCTTTACACATTTGGAACAATGTGTCGTTTAAGTTTGGGGGGGGGGCACTTACTTTATTTTTGTGTTTTTGTTTTTGAGTCGTTTTGATTAAGTTTTTATATCTTTTATTGTGTTTATATGAGTCAATTTTTTTTATGATCATGCATGCTGTAGTTGCTTGAAACGCCTAGTGAATTAAGTGAGATAATGTAATGGAATTAGAAGCTAAAATATGTGTGCTTAAGTTAGATATGCCAAAAATTCATGCAAATCTAATTATTCGGAATATCTTGTGCTTAGCCTATGTGTTGTCAATTGTGAAAAATGTCTATGATGTCTGCT
Organism: Przewalskia tangutica; assembly: GCA_029844215.1. NCBI lineage: Eukaryota > Viridiplantae > Streptophyta > Magnoliopsida > Solanales > Solanaceae > Przewalskia > Przewalskia tangutica. Next base: position 31,260,984 of record CM056727.1, on the reverse strand, counting down.
TGCTTGTTATTTGAGGTGAAATAGTTAAGACATACATGTTTAGGGAGATGATTCAGACATTTCTTTGTTAGCCCTTCTTACCTTTCATTACCTACCATGCAGTAAATTGTATCCATAGTCAGCCTCTTTGAGCCTAAAATAAGTTGTTTTCTTTGACACCCCATGTTTCCCTTGTATGCCATAAGAAGTAATTGAAAATAGGAATGAAAAAGAGTGAAAAAGAAATACAAAAAGAGAGTGAAAAAGGTGATGCACCCCAAATAAAAAAAATATATGTAAAAGCTTAAGTTTGGGGTGCCTATGTGAATTTATTTCATGCTCTCAAAAAGAGAAGAAGGGAATGATAGGTATGAACTGAAAAGAATACCAAAAAGAAGGACAAAACGGTTGAATGAGAAAAACGCTTATGATACGTAATTCGAGCCTAAATGCCAACTTTTATCTACTACTGCCTAAGCCTATATTACAACCCTGAAAAGTCCTGAAGATCTCTAGTATCTATGTCTATGATTAGTGGAGAATAGCAAGTAAACAGACTCATAGAACTAAATGAAATTTACATGCATAGGGTAGGTGTTCATGCTTCCATTGATTATGATTGAAATAAATTTGCGAAATATCTGACTTGAAATTCTAGATTGCTAAATTCATGCTATATATGTTCCTACATATTATCCCAACTGACGTTCATGCTTTTCTAAGTAATATTGTGCAACTGCTTGATTTGAGTCTTTGAGTCTTTTGTTTTTGTTTCCTTTGACTTTGTTTTGATCTTTGCTCGAGGGCAAACAAATGTTAAGTTTATGGGTATTTGTTAGGCGTATTTTGTATACGTTTTTTGAGTCATTTTTAGTTAGTATTTTTTTCATTTTCGTTTAAATAAGTGTAGTGTTAGGATCGTTTTTCTTTCTTTTAAGTCACATCGGTTCAAAAAGGCAAAATGGCGAAAAGGAGCGAAAAGTGGACATAAAAGGAGGGTCCCGAGGCAGAAAAAGGTTGAAAATTGGAGATTCGGACGAGAAAGCAAAGACCGCGCGCAGCAGCCAGGATGCGCCAGAAGACCACAGAACCCGCAGGACTTTCGGCACCGCGGTGCCATTCTGCAGAACCGTGGTGCCGATGCGGGAAATTCAGAATCCGAAGTAAAATTGGCCAAGGGTAGAAAGGTCCAGAGGGCACAAAATTTGCAACATACTTAAGCCCTAGAGATTATTCTATTGAAGGGGATTGGTCATTCTAACACACAACACATCACATGGCGAGGATTCGAAGCTACAATTGGAGACTTTAGTTCGTAGTACTTTTCTTTCTTTCTTTTTAAATTCAGTTTATATTTGGAATTGTATTAGTTCTTAGCGTGACTATGGCTAGGAGCTAAACACTTTATTAGGGCTTTCCTTTTGAATCGCTTGAAACTCTATTTCATGACTTAATGCATTAGTTTGATTTCTTCTTTACTTAATTATGATTTATTCAATAATTTGTATGAATGTTTGATAGTTAATTGATCACTAATCATCATAATCTGTATGATTTCGAATCAAGAACCGAGAGGAGAGATTTGGATATGCTGTAATTGAATAGACATAGGTTAAAATCGTCGACGAAAGTACCCCGATACTTGTGTAGCATTATAGGTTACTGTTCTTAATCCTCATATGTGGTAAATCCTATCATAGAAATATAGAAGGGTTCTGCACTGGGGTTGAGCGATTATATATCCTAACCGGAATATAAGACAGTCTAGTTAACCGCTATCTTAACGTAGAAGAAGAAGAAGTCATTCTAGTTGCATTAAGGATTGAATATAGTGGATAGTTGAGGATTTTGGAAGCCCTAATTCCTTCATAACTGATTAAACCCCAATAATTTAGATTACTTATCGCAATTATTCTAGTAGTTAGATAAAAACCCAAAGCAAATATCGTTTGCCAAATAGATAATCTAGAATAGATGTTCGGTAATTAGAAATCAGTCTCTGTAGACGATAAACTCGATCTTACAGACTATATTACTTGTGAACGATACGTACACTTGCGTGAGCAATTGGACATGGTCCACTAACATTGCTCGACCTCGAAGTTGATCCCAGAGTCTAGCGTCTGTGATTGCTAGTTGTCATTTCGAATCGAGTCACCATGTCCACTAACTTGGACGACTTCCACTGGGTCAGCTTCGACATCTCCTCATCACTCAACTACACCCCAAGGCGTCGGAAATTTCATAGCCTGATGGAAAGTAGATGAAACTACCCTCATGGCATGCAACTAGGGCCTCCCAATTACTAAATTGTATGGCATTCCTCCTTCGAGGACATCAAACAAAGATTTCATCGACACTCCCTGCATATGCGTTCTAACTCAATCAGGTCATTTCTCTAGACAGGTTGAAACCGGTCAAAACTTTCACTACAATGGTTTTTTGCCCTACAAGCTGCATCTCTTTGATTACACGGAGTTACACAACATTCACGACGCTACCTGGATCAACAAGCGCGCGCTTAATGTTAAATTGAAATATTTGAACAGAAATTACCAGAGCATCAACGTATGGATTCTTGATGCTTTCCCATTTCATTTTTCTAAAGATAATAGGATATTCGTTCTTGTACCTCATCCTTTTCTGGATGGAGGTAGGCCCGCATGCTGTTGCACCTGAGATACTGCCCCTACCATCGTTCCTTCCGTGATCATGTTAATCATTCCATGTTCAACTGGACATTCCCGCGAAGTCCCAGTCCCTTTTCCCTGGCGTACTTAGATCGGCTACTGAAGAATTCCTTCAAATGATCCCTTCTTAGCAGGTATGCTACCTCATACATCTAGTGTTTGCAATCTTATATTGAATCACTCGAGATTTCATAGAATTCACGCCAAAAATCTATGTATGTGCCTTGTTTATTTGGGTTGGACCGATCTGCCACCAGGGACCTGGCCTCTTTCATATTTTCATGGCCATGACCAGATCCACAACCTCCAAATTAAAGTCGTGGGAGGCCATGCTCGGCGGTCCTGAGTCATTTACGGATTTTTTTGTGGCGCTTCTCATTCTCTTATGGGTTGACCGTGATCATACCTTGGTTTATTCGGTCGACCTTCATGCCTAGGTGATAGTCGAATTGAATAAGGTTTGTACCATCCCCTAGGGTCCCTTTGCCTGTATGGGGGGAATTAGGAGATTTTCCATGTGTCCCCATCTAACTCCGATCCCATGATTGACCTCTATCCGCATCTTGGTGGTAAATTTGTTATTCACCTCGTTCTAGGAATTGGATGGGAACTCCTTCAAACTTTCTTTTAATTTTCTTGATGCGTCCGAACTGTTGGCGTTCCAGTTGTCAGCGAATGTTGTGGCAACCCAATCTTCGGAAATCACGTGTAGCTGCATCCTCTCCCGCTGAAGAGCTCCACAAAGTTTCGGAGTAATTCGTCCTTCCTTTGTTTCATGGTGAAGATATCTGCCTTGTGGGTTTCGAACCTTCAGGCCCCAGTATGGGCTTTAACAAATGCATCTGCAAGAGCAGCAAAAGAATCAATAGCGTTTTCAGGTAAGAAAGTGCTCCCTTTGTGATCGCTTGGCTGAATTTTTTCAGCATAACGGATTTGATTTGATGTTGTTGCAGGTCATGTCCAGTGATCGCGACCTCGAAAGTAATGATGTGTTCATAAGAGTCTATCGTGCTGCCATACTTGGGTATGTCAAGCATTCTGAACTTGTTTGGGATGGGCTCTGGATCCGCATCGGGTATCTTCCGTACTTCCTCGCTCAAACTCCCTTCAAACAGAATTACATACTTTTGGAGCTTGTTAAAATTGTTTTAGAGGAAAGTTCCACAATCTGAAATGGGAAATAAAACATATAGTACCAATTAAAGAAGAATAAAGATGATTTCTAAAGGTTGTCATACTTTAAACTGTAATATAACAAGTTCAAGATATTTATGTTTTTACCATAAGTTGTTGTTCTATCACGTATTTTCTACTTCTTCCTATGTGTTTGTGTGGAAAAGTGACAACGAAAAGAAAAACCACTTCTTATTGCTAATACAATAATAGGTAAGGATATCGATTAGGAAAAGAGCACTTAATTAATAAGAACCACATAAATCATGAAAGAGACCAAACAGGAGACTGGTCTAGGATATCGACAATGGAAGAAGGTGGATACGATTTTAATTCCATAATGATTTAGAGGGCCGGTAACCATCCATGTCTGTCCTTAGGGCAACAATAACAATGACTGAGGGGAACTTGTTTAGCGATAAACAAACTGTATCAAACAAAAATCTTAATTAAGACATCCAAAAGAGGTAAAGCGGAGAAGAACAATAAGTATTCAAGTACTGGTGCTTATTATGGCCTTAAAAGTAGAAGATCTTTCCTTAATTTCGATTTTTTTCTCTCTTCTCTTGCCTTTGGCGATTTTAGCCAATCACATTCCGGGATTTGACTAAAAATGTATAAATTATTAAACGAATTTAACTTTTACGACGCTAAAAATTTAAAATATTGTTAAAAGGAAAATAATCAGTCAGTTGTTATCACTTTACAACAACATACCCGATAAAATCTCATAATGTGAGGTTAGAAGAGAGTAAAGTATACTCAAACATTACCCTAGCCTTGGATTGCCATCACTTTGAAAAGAAAAAAAAATGACGTCGTAGTGCATGGTTACCAAAATTGATAGCCTAGCATGTTACACTACAAGCACAAAATTAGTAGGTAACCGAGCTACAACTTGTGTGTCTAATTGTGTGATTTTAGCTCAAACTATAATTATGATAATTGAGAAGAAACACATGAAATTCTTTCTATTATAGAAAAAGAACAAAAGGGAAGGAACATCAAAATCTATTCTTACATAATATATGAGTATAATTAACGTGAGATTGATTTTATATCATATTCTTTTTTGCCTGCGCAGGTAAATTTGACTCAAAAGATTGAGACAATATACAAGTTGGAAAATCTAAGGTTAATCCAAATCCACCGACAACTATGTTAATTGTATGTAAGATGTTACACGTTTTGGTCCACTTTTTTTGTCACAAATTTAATAAAGATCTAAATCACCATTTCTTTCATATATCTACACTACTTTCTTGCAATTATACCACAGAATTCCATACTATAATTTAAGAGGTAATTTCAAAATATAGTTAGAACATGGTGACTTAAAGTTTTTAATTTTTATTTTATGAATGACCTCTTTAAATTTTTAACTCTCAATTTCATTTTCCTGGTTCTTCGATCGGTTTCAAATACGTTTATTAGTATATTTTATACTTCAACATGTCGTGTGGGGAAGGGGGAAGTTTGGGGCCATCCATTGAGTGTGCACCATTGCTAGTATTAATAAGTAAAGAAAATGAACTTCTTTTTAATAATTGTTTCATACTTTTTCTCCCTTATACGGAATCTCAAGTGAAGCTCCTCATGTCTGCTCCAAAAAGATGAATAAGCTCTCAACAAGATTTAATTAAAGATGAATAGGCTCTTAAATTTTAGAAAGTTTATGTTTCTATTGTGACCTTTTTGACTACACAAGTTTCATTGACATGCACAACCTTTTCCTTTTTCCATTGCAAAGAGGTGCTTTCTATAATCAACTTTTTATAATTGAGACAATACAATAGTGTTCATTTGGTACTTTATTTTTGAAAGCATATATATGTCTTAAAGACAATCTGTATTAGAATAAATGTACTTTATAGACATTCGTATTATTATTAATGAAAATTAATATTTTGACATTTACAATTATTAAATATTAGTTGATTGTTTGTAATATTCTATAATATGCATCCCTAGAGGTTACGTTGTTATTAATAGTGTGAAATATTAATATTATAACATAACTCTTAAAATAGCCTCGACTAATAATCATCGAGAATGAGATATCGATGATATGTGATAAGTCGACATGTGGTCTGCATCACATCCTTAGAGGATGTAGTATGTCTCACCTGCTACGAGTAACGACTACTCGCGGTGGACACGTAGATACTTTGGAACTATTGGTATACCTTGCTGATATATTGTTTGTTGTACATGTCTAAAGTATGATCAACATGTGGGTGATAGAAGTCCTTAGACTTGAGGTCGATACACACATTGTTTACAGAGTAATATACTTTGATCCTGTCCTAAGCTCAAATGCCTTATTGGTTGAGATACGGCTTGTATTGGGTACATTACGATGTGAATTAAAGGCGGTAGTTGAGCCAAGATTAGGATTCATTCCTCGAATATATATTCGAGAGAACACTCAGCTTCTCAGTGAGATTAGGTTGACTAAGTCGTTGGTCAACACAATAGACATATTTAAAATATGATCTTGTTGTCAATCAATATAGATGAGATATAATGATCAAGTCATTTGGATAGACACTTGACAAATCCTAAGCTTGATCGTGTGCTTCGTGAATGAAAGGATTTTATCTTCCCACATAGAGGTTCAGTTTACCATATTCATGTAAATATACTTGTTACACCCCGTAGTTCAGGTCATGCGTATGAGAGCGTACGAAAGGGAGTAAGACTTAAAATTTTCGAAAGATAGGTTGACGGATTGTTTCGGACGGGTTTTAGTCAACTTTGAGGCGGGTTATGACCCGGTACATTGAGAGTTCATAAGTGTTTCCAAGGCATTGGGCGTAGTTCGTTGAGTCTAGATTCCAACGCAACGAACAGTTCGTCGATGTGAAGTCGGAGTAGGAAGTTTTGGTAGTTACAAGTTCGGTCAGCAGTAAAGACGTTTGGCCGAGGCAGGGCCGCGACGCCGGATGAAGGGCCGCGGCGCCGGTTATTCTGAGGGAGCGCTGAAGTTACAGCACCGCGGCGCCGGGAAGCAGGGCCGCGGCGCCGGAAGTTCCGGAAGTCCGCAGAAGTTTCAGCGCCGCGGCGCCGGCTGCAGGGCCGCGACGCCGAGGCGGGAATTCTGGCGGAAAAACTGAGGAAATCTGATTTTCTTCTTTTAAAAAGGCTATGGGAGGGTGACAAGTGTCCCCCCCATCTGAATTCTTGCATAACTTATATTGACCAAGTCTTGAAGACTTGGTCATCTTTCAAATCTCTCCCTCTCTCTAAGTTAGAGCTCTCACTTCTCTCTAGAATTTCAAGAGGAATTCAAAGCCTAAGAAAAATCTGAAAAGTTAAGGACAAGAAGGAAGCTTGTGGCTAGCTTGTAGGAGTTATTGTGGTGGTATTCTTGGAAGGAGGCTAGCAAAGTTGTTGGAATAGTTTTGGCTAAAGCTCCAAAGGTTGACATATTACTTGCGGTAGTTTGGGCTTAGCAAGTGGATTAACCGAAGAGGTATGTGGAAACTTTCTTATCTCTTGAGCATGAGTAGTTATAACTATATAGTACGGTAGACGTACGTGTTTTAAATGAAGAAAATCCTTTTGTTATACTTGACTTGTTTTAAGAAAATGTCTAAGTGGTTGGGTTAAGAAGTTAACCCGTTTGTTCTTGAGGAGTGATTTATCCTAAATAAGGTAGACAAGGATTTCTTGACATAAAGAAGTATAGAGTACTTGGTGTGAAAGTATTGTGTATTGAATTATTCTAAAAAGATAAGAGGCTTGAAGTATTTTTGAAAATTGTGTAAATTTGTTTGAAGTATAATCTCTTGGTTAGTAAAAGAACGAAATGGTTTATAAGGAGTTATAACGGTTTTATGGGAAGTTAGTTATAACGGCCTTATAAAAGGATAAAAATGTCTTAATTTCTAAAGCATAAAGTTAGTATAACGGCTTTATGGGAAGTTGGTTATAATAACTTTATGGAAGGTTAAGAAGGTTGTCTAATTCGATTAATGAGCATAAGTTGCCTAGATTGTGAAAAATTGAAGTTACTTGGTTTCAAGCTTTGAAATGAGTTTTTTAAAGGTGTAGTAGCTTACTTTGAAAAAAATAGACACGCCTTGATAGTACTTTGACTTGTTTAATTGAGAATTATTCTATGTGTGCCTTGATAAGTACGTTGGCTTGTTTTAATAAGGATTGTCTTGGTTTATGTGAAAAGAAGGCATGGTAATTGTCTTGGTTTATGTGAAAAGAAGGCATGGTAATTGTCTTGGTTTATGTAAGGACATGGTATTGCAATTCGAATTAAAAGCATGTAGTTATGAGTCTACTTGGGCGTACCGTCAGTGATGGAGGATTCCACGGGTATGCGGCCATGATGAGGGTTCGTTTCCCTGTTGATAGTGTTATTCCATGGACTAGCTCTCCATGAGGTCTACTGATGCAGGGTGGATCTGGTAGTTAGCCCTCGTACTTGCCCCGGTCAGAGACGTGATCGTAGTGGATCCGTAGTTGGCTTGTACTTGCCGCCGGTGTTAGGGCGAAGTTGTGCGACGCAGGTGGATCGTGGTTAGCTGCATTGCCGCCGGCGACGTGACGCAGGTGGATCTGGTAGAGGCTATCGTACTTGCCGGTCGACCGTGATTCGTAATTAGTATTGTTGCACGGTGGATCTCGTAGTTGGCTTCGTACTTGCCGTCGATTGAGGATGCATGGTGGATCTAGTAGCTATGCCTTCGCATTTGCCTCGCATTTTCGTGTAATTAGTATTGTTAGTGCAGGTGGATCCGTAGTGGCCGCCGACTTGCCATCGATTGAGGACGCAGTGGATCCGTAGCTATGCCTTCGCATTTGCCTCAGACGGTTCTTATGACACTGGTGGATCTAGTGTTCATGTACTCTCGTGTAGTTATATCATGATCGCCATGGCGGTGAGAATTCCACGCATGATTGATATTATGGGCATGAGACCGATGGTTATATTTGAGTGATGACTTAGAGGCGGAGTCACGACTTGACACGGCTGCGTATATGTTGTACTGTAGTTTGGCTATCATACATGTCTCCTGCTTTATATATGCTATTATGATTTCATTACATTATTTTCAGTTTCACATACTTAGTACCTGTTGTACTGACCTCCTTCGGGGGGCTGCGTTCATGCCGCAGGTCGAGATACGTAGTTTGCTGATCCACACTCTTAGGATCACTGTTTATTTCTTGGAAAGCTCCATCTCTCCGGAGGCTTTGTCTTTTTGGTATGATTCCCTGAGGTTATAGACTTTTGTACATTCAGGGGGTATGTCGGGGCCCTGTCCCGCCACGCTTTTTATTCCAGAAGTGCGTAGTCACGTTTGTGGTTTGGTTTGTAAGAATAAGTTATCTGCTTTCACTTTCGATTAAGTTATTTTATGGAAGCGCGCCTGTTTGCCGCCGATGATGATTACCTTATTGTAAGTTAGGTGTTATGTATGTTCCGTTGCTATTCTCTGACGTATACCTGACAGGGTACCCCGGTAGGATACCAGTCGCGGCCCCGGGGTCGGGTCGTGACAAAACTTCACATATTGAGTTCGTCTTCCGGCGTCGTCTAGGAGTTTCGTGTAGACCCTAATATGATTAGTGTCGATACGTGAAGACTTACAGGTAACACTATGTCAATTGTTCCTTCGATCTAAGGATGTAATGAGAGAACATAAATGCTCGATTTATAATCGAGACATTTGAATGAATAATGATTATTTAATTAAGTCGAAATTAGATTTTGGATTGAATTAAAATGAAAACGAGACGACGTCCCACACTAGACATCGAGGGTCGCGACGCCTGGTACATAGGGCCGCGACTCCATGGGGCCACAACACATCCTATTTGGGCCGCGGCGCCGCCAAGGCAGTGAACCAGTCTGACTGACCCATTGCACCTCGTTTTCTGGGCCTGGCTCACGAGAAATCCTAGCTGCGTTTTTAAACCTAAAATTTATTATTTAATATAAGATTATTCATATATTATTCAAAATCTTAGAGACCTAGAATTAAACTCTCTCTTGAACCTCTGCCAAATTTCCTAGATGTTCTAAGGAGGTATACATCGGAATTTTTGGAACTTGTTATCGAGGATCTATTGCGTGCGCACCCTCGAAAATTACTAAAAGACTTCAGAGTTTCCAAACCGTAAGTATTCTATCGAAATATTATGGTTATATACATGTTTTATATTACTACATAATTATCTTACAGTTCGTCGTTGGTTGGGTTTAAAACACAAAATTTTCAAATTACGCTGCGTACACAAAACCAATAAAAATCCCAACAGTTGAGAAGTTTCTGAGTTTGTTGACCTTCTTGGCTATACAAGATTGGAGTAGGTTTCCTTATTTTCTCATTGTAAAAGGAACCTTTTTACATTCAATTAAATTAGAAAAGAAACGTAGGTGAAATTACAACGAAATAATGAGAAAACTGTTGGTATAATAATCTGTATATGATCAAAATAATGTTTCAGCACAATCTGTTTAAATACTTAGTAAAAAACAGATTTCACAGTATAAAAAATACTTAATTGAAATCAGTACAATAAACAGAATTGTTGGAGGTACTGATTCTGAATGTTTGCAACCATTCAGAATAGTCACCAAAATTTTGGAGGGAAATTCGGAAAGAAAGGACTTAAACCGGACGGGTCGGTCGCGGGTCTTGGGTCGATCCGTTTGGATTTATTTTTAATTAAATAATTAATTAATTAAAGAAACGTTTGTCCAAAAAGATTATCAATCAATCGTTTGACGAATCCGAATCCGAAGCCAAAGCTCCGGCCGAAGCCGAGCCGAGCGAGTGACGACGGCGCGAGGGGTCCTTACTCTCTCAACCCTTTTAGCAACTAGAGAATGTGTAATGTAATATATACACCTCTCTTTTCTTTTCTTTTTTCGATGTGGGACAAAAAAGTCTTTTACTCCCTTTAATTTTCATCCCATCATTTTCCATTCACCAATATCAAAACCCAACAAAAACTACACAAGATTTTTCTCCCAAACTCTGCTAAAAGTAATACTATGAATTGTTAATCTTATTTTCTCCCTTCACTTCTCTCTTGGCGTATCCAATATTTTCTGGCTCTCTCATGTATTTGTGATTCACTAGTCACTATTTACTTTACTTTATTTTAACTAAATTATTATGGACACAAATAAATTTCTTTTAATATATTATGTATAATTTTAAATTAAATCTTAACGCTTTCAAGAGCCAAAGGCTAATGAATTAAAATATGAGAGAGCAAAAAATTACGCATGAAACAATTTCTTAATGAGATAAGAAAATACATAATATGCTATGCACCATCCACAATAATTCTAAATTAAATAACAAAGTTAAAAGATATATACTAATACATCATTCACAAATCACAACAACTGTAACTGCTATATTCGATATTTTCATTTAATAAACCATAACAATAAAAGAACTATTCACTGTATTTAATTTGTACAGTAGAGTTTTCCATACTACTTCCTATTTCCTATTCATGAAAATCAAACAAAAACAAGTCACTCAAAAGCCTAAAAAAAAAGCTATATCCAAATTGCAAATCCCTTTTTCTTTTAAAACGAAAAAAATCTTTTTTTTAACTAGAAAAGAAGATAAAAAAGTAAATTAACTAATTTAGACTCCACGGTTAATCATCTCCATGTACTGCTGCATAGACTGTTGCCTCTGTAATCTCATATCTTCATTGAACTTCTTAATAAACGCCTCCACTCTCCGATTCAACTCGTCGGAACTCAGCGACGGATCCTTCCCAATCTTCACTGCCTCCGGCGAGTCGTAGTTCGTACGGTCCTTGAACGTCTCCGACTTAAGCACGTGCCTCTGGTAGTGCTGCTGCTGCGGCTGAAAGGTGGTGGAATTCTCGTTTTCCTCCATAGCCGTCACGTGACGCCCGTTGTGAAAGGTGTCTGATTTCTTCATATGCCTCGTGAGTGGCACGTGACGTCCCTCTGTTATCATCTTCCATGTGTTGTCTAATGTCTCCGGCTTTTTCGACCTCGCCACCTTCAGTGACGACTTAACCCCTGAAAATTATCCATTTATTTACTGATATTAGCTTCAAAATTCTCTTAAACATAGAAATGAAATTTGTAAAATTAGATATTTAAATCGATTGGATAAAGAGATAATTGTGCTACTGTGAGGTCGACGCGATTTTGAGATGACGCCATTTACGGTGTTTGCTTTTTAAGGATGCTGTTGCTATAGTGTGTACTCCTCACTCTCAATTGTGTGAAAATATTTGATTTAGCATATAATTTTAATAAAATACTTTAAAATTTTGTAATTTAAAACAAACACTTGAAAACTTGCAAAATCATATAGTCTTAACTTATTTGACATTTTTCACTTTTTTAAAGTAAAACTTTTTAATTTTAATAAAATACTTTAAAATTTTGTAATTTAAAACAAACGCTTGAAAACATGCAAAATCATATACCTATCTATCCTAATTTATTTGACATTTTTCACTTTTTGAAAGTTAAACTTTTTAAATTTTAACGGTGTGAATTTAAACATTAATTTCTTAGGTTTTTTGAAAAATAAAATTGACTTCAGAAACTATTGTAAAAAGTAGTACTATAAGTCACTATAATTAATAGTTTAAAATATTTAAAAGATATATAAAAAAATTAACGTAAAAAAATAACTTGTTTGACTCTAAAAAACGAAAAATGTTAACCAAATTAGAACGGAGAGAGTAGTAACTACTAATATTAACTATGTCCCAATTTATATGGCGTCATGTTTAGGGTTGTTAGTGAGCCGAACTATTCGATCAAATTCACAAAATTCGACTCGAAAAAACTCGATTTGAGTTCGATTCGTTGCATCAAATATAGGGCCGAACCTTAGATTATGATTCAGCCCAAATCGAGCTAAATATTCGGTCTGATCTGAATTGCCGAATATTTGCGAATATTTGCGAATATTTGCGAATATTCGATCCGATTTACCGAATCGGAACGAATGCTCCAAAATAACGTCGAATTCGAATCGAGCCTTAATTTCTAAGGTTTGACGAGTTTGAACCGAATCAAACCTAAGGTTCGAATATTTTCGAGCCGAATCGAATATCGACATTATTTGGTAGAGTTCGACTCGGTAACAGCCCTAGTCACGGATGTGTCACACAGATCGGGATGATATAGTAATAAAATTGATAATTTTAAATATAATTACTACTCCTATCAGATAAAAATGAAACGTGTCATGATATTTCTACGAGATTAAAACGAAAAGTGTGACGTAGATAAAAGGATTAAGTGAGTATTAAAAAATGTGTGTACTTTTCACGTACCTTCTGGACTCGCTTTCAGAACCGGTTTCCGGTTACCGAACCGGGATGAAACCAGAGGTCTCTCCGTCGCCGGCATTAGAAGAAGCTCATTTTTAGTTTCACTTTCCGGCAACGGAGCCACAACAGACTTCGAAATCACAATCACATCGCTTTCATCAGGCTCATCATTCACAACCACAACAGAGCCGTTCACCACCACAGGCTTCACTTCAAGCACCTGCGGTTCGTCCTTAACTTCACTTTGAATTGAGTGAAGCTCCGATTGTGTAATCGCGATGAAATCTGACTGTGGAGGCGTTCTAGAAGTAATCAACGGCTGGAATTGAACGCTGCCGCTCGATTCCTTATGATTGGAGGAGCGAGAAGTGACGGCGATGATGACGATAATACCATTGATCACAACGTAGAGATACGGAGGCTTAAGCCAAGCATTAACAGCACTCCAAATTGTCGGGAGGTCGTAAAAAACCAATGGAATAGACGCTTTTGCTACCATCGCTAAGGAAACTGCACCAATTGATATTAGCACAACCCTAAGCGATAGAATTAAACTGTTCGTCGATGGCGCCATTTTTGCTTTTCCGGTGAGTGATTAACTGTAATGGAAGAGCAGGTGAAGTGAATTGGTTATGGAAAAGTGCTTTGGGGATTGTGGAGTATAAATAATGGTGGAGGGTCAGGGACGCGGTTTGTAGAGTATGATGCAATCTGGACCGTTGATAAGAGTAAAAGAGAGGGTTGATTCTGAGCTGAGCTGGAAAAAGAGTTGCCACGTGTAGGATAGGACATGTTGGCTGATATACATTTTTTTAGTTATGGGTAACTAAAGTAATTTAATGGTGTTATATCCCAAAAGATTATTTTTAATTTTTTTGGTATGCAAAAGCAGTCAAATTATCTAGAAATAACGAGCTTTTAATTAGATATCTTGGGTTGAGATTAAAGTGATAATGATGTTTGAAAAATTGAATTATCATTTCCAAGATATTATCTATATTAAAAGAAAATCAAATCGTTTTTTTATGGAGAAAGTGAGAGAGAATATCCAAATGGTATATTAAGTGCGATGTGTTTAGGGCCGCACAAAATTCGTCCGGACCGAAAAAAGGACCGGATCAACTCTGTTCAGATAAATTCAATCCGGTCTTTGGTCCTAGTTTTCTAAAAATTCGGTCCTCGGTCCGGTCTGATTTTACCATGTTGTGCAGCCAAAATTTGGTCCAGACCGACCCTGTTCAGACATGATCGATAAATTCGATCCGATCTTCGGTCCTAGTTTTCTGAAAAATCGGTCCTCGGTTCGATCCGATTTTAGCCTTTTGTGCTCCTAGCTGTGTTTTCGTCGCTGTCAAAAAAAAAGAGGAGAAAGAAAAATATAACAAATTGGTGTATTTGAGTCTTGTAAAGGTCAAAATCCAATTTTAGAATAGTTTCCTGTGAAAATAATGAATAAGTAAGACACATATCCAAAACACTCATGGTTAATTTGACTGACGTAGTTTGCAGGCTACGCGTCAGTCCGGGATTTACCCAGAGCGCACCTACAAATAACAGCTGCGGTTTTCCTTGTAAAAAAAAACATATCCAAAACACTCAAAACAAATGGATTTTTTGAGAAAGCAAATTGCACCCAAATGACGGACTAATTTCATTCACCTTTCTTTTCAATTATATGTTTCTCCTAGATGATATTTTTTTTTCAACAAGTTCAAATAAATCTCATAAGGCTACAAGTCGTATGCATTAATTAAAACCTTTTCAAAAAGAACATATATTTAATTTTCTGACAAAAAATAGAAAAGTTTAATTAAGCAATGGTCACTAGGTTATTATATATGGAGTCGTTGTGATTTGAATTGTGATTTGTTGAACTCTAAACTATATATTGTTGGAAATTTAATAAATATGAAATAAATTAATTCTATTAATTATGAGTCGAATAATTGAGGCCTCGCACGTGGAAAAAAAATATGGTTTCCACACACGTGCACATAAAGTGCCAAAGATCGTAATTTCCTTAAATGGAAGAGATATTGATACGTATACGAATTGTTCTAAATATAAGAGAATGTACAATGTGTTAAAGATGAAACGAGTCACGACCGCAATGGCTAAATCGCAGTACTACGCCAACTCTACAAGTTGTAGCGCGCGGCTCTCCGGGCCACGACGCCAACTCTCTGAAGTTGGAGCGTCGCGACGCTGGTTGTCCAGAGGCTGCGACGGAAGACGAAAATACATGACTCTTGGGTTGGTTTTGAGGCATTAAACCTCCATAACATCTCAAATGAATTCAACCATTATTTGGTTGAATTAACTCTCCATAATCAAGGTCATTACATGGTCATTCAAGGTCATTACATGGACAATTGGAGGGTCATCTTGTGAACGCTATAAAATGAGACATTAGGCTCATTTGCAAGAACACACTTCACACTCTGACAATTTCCAGCAAATTGTCTTCCTCTCTAGCAAATTACAAAACACTCAAAAATCTTTCTTCCTAAGCAAACATTTGAGTTCTTTGCTCATTTATTTTATTGATGTTTTATCTTGGGAGATAAGTTGTCATTACAACCGTTGAAAGGATATACAGGGCAATATTATCTCAATGATATATCAAGAATTTGGTCGATTCAGCAAGTCCTCATATTTGATCATTTTTAGATTTCTACAAATAATTGTTATTGTTGTTATTTTTCCGTTCTACACATTACCACTCACATATATTATATACAATTTTTCTAACCATGGTACTAATTAAGAAGTAGCTGAGCTCCAAAAATAAAAATAAAAACTGACAGAAACCGATTTTGTTTAATTGGATCCTATTTGCCAATGCTACACGAATTCATGGCACCAAATAAAAAAGTGGTTGGGCTCAGAAAATGAAGAACTTTCTAATAGAATTATTTTTTTACATGAATATTATCATAAATGCGATGCGAATTTAAATTAATCGGAAATGGTGAGTTCCAATAATCACGGAGCGAAAAATATGAAAAAGAAGTTTATTCGTTAATTTACAAATGGAATGGTGTGTGGTGTGGCAGTGAATTTAATGCAAGTGAGCTGGCAGAAAATCTTTCTAGAAATGTAAAGTTCCTGCAAAGTCAGGTAATTTTTCTTAGTACCTCAGGGTATTATTCTTGACGTGTCAACAACTTTATGAATATTTTAAAAAATAGAGTGACAGCCACAAAGAGACTTTATAACGGTCAATTTAAGGACCGTTAGTAGCGGAACAACTTTAGTAGCGTGATTTAGAAGCCAGGCACTATGGCTGCGCTGTTGGCTCCATTCTCGCAATGTACCGACTATCCACAAACACAACTGGGGCTTGTGGAGCCGACAATGGGGCACACCCCCTTAGCCGACCAATTTGCCTTTTTCCTATATTCCTACTTTTGTTTGATCCCCATATCTTCTCTATTTGGGAAAAGAATAGAGAGTATCCTAAACTTCCATGTATGGTTTAGTTGGAAGCATTCATATTTTAAATTAGAGTACGACAACAACGAAATACTCAGCATGAGTAATAAGTGGCGTTTCGAGAGAGTAGTAATTATGCAGATTTTATTCTTATCTTAGGAGGTAGAGAGACTGTTTCGAAAACCATTGTAACACCCCATTTTAACCGGAGTCGAAAACGGGAGTGCCACGTATGGTTGATTCCAAAAATGTATTTAAAGGAGTCGCCACCTAATTAATTTGGGTGAATTAGGACACCTAAATGTTAACTAGTTTAAAGTAAACATTAACTCCATTTTAATGGTCTGCTAAACTTAATGAGATTCTGAGTAAGGGTTCTTTATTATCCTAAAGGGAAGGGGTTAGACACCCTAAAGGATCCGCTAACTTGCGGTTGTCCGTTCAAACATAGGTTAATTATTATTCTATAAAATGCATGTTTAAAAGTGCTTAAATAAAAGGGGTAAAAATTGTAAGACTTATTTAGAATATAAATTTGGCTTTGGGTAAAAAACTTGCAGTATTAGATAAGATACATGTATTGCAAAATCTTATTATGACGAAATGTGTACTTTATGAAATCAGATGTAGAATATCTATTATGCAAAGACTAACAAAAGATGATTTTTTTTTTATTACGAAGGTTTAGTAAGAGTTTATGAAGGAATTAATTTATTATGCTAAGGATTTAATAGCGAGTGACGCTTTAGCTACGTGAATATTTATGTCATTTTGGTATGGCTTAGGCAATGCATAACTAGTCATAAAAAACAACTAATTAAAGGAGAGTGAATTTCTAGCGTTAAACTATTTTTAATGATAGCCCAAAGTTTAATTATTCTAAGTATACTACTAATAGCGTAATGTTAGACAAATAATTACAACAAATGAATAGGGTGAGGATATGAATTAATAAGGACTCGTAGAAACGGCGATATCCTTTCGCCGAGGTTTGGAATTTTCCTATGCGAGGTGGATGCACGTAAATGCGGGCCTTCATTTGAAGTAGCTCAAGATGGGTCTCGTGAGACTCTTCGCCGCTCAACGTGTGGTTCTATTCGCGCGACGCTAACGGTCCGGCATCGAGCCCTAACTCCCTACGCCTCGAGCTCTGTGCGTCGTGCTCTGCGATCATCTGGTTTTGCCCTCCAAGCCCTCGATCGGACTGCTGTGTTCCCCGATCTTTTGTGATGGAAATCGGTTGAAGAGTGAAGGTGGTTTCGATGGTCTCCCCCGATGTTCTGCTAAGCTCTGGGTTGTTGACTGCTGCTAGGGGTGTCCCGTCGATTGCTACCCGACTGCTACCCCAACTGAGCTCTGCCTTTCGAATGTCTATTGCATGTGCGTTATATAGCCTAACTCCAGGTTCTAAGTTTGGTAAGTAATTAAGGCTGATTTGGGACGATTTGTGTATGATTCGTAAGTGATTCGAACCGGTTATGGTAAGGAAATGATTGAGGAATTTGGTTCAGCTATGGTAAGACGAGCTAGCTGGGTTTGCATGGGTAAGGAAGGTTCCCGGATTCTCCGGCGAGAATCTCGGGGGTGTGCTGGTGTGGCGAACTAGGGTTTTCGCGTGAGGGAGATGCGGCGGTTGAAAGGCTTAGGGTTTCGGTATGTTATGTTGCGTTTATGAAGATGAAGTGAGGTCCCCTATAGTGGGCTGCTGGTTAAGGGGAAAGGACGTGGGCCGGGGCGACGTGGGCTTGCGGGTTGGGCCTGGGTAGTTAGTTTTAATTAGGTGTTTATTTGGGTAGAGTTTTAAGTGTATTAATTTTAATTAGGTATTTAATTTTAGGTGCTTAATTAGTCTAAATGCGGGCGTGCTATTTAATTAGTGCTTAATATTTTAGAATGCGGCGCTATTATTTAAAATCTTATTTATTGTGCATTATGTATTATCGTTGTATTTTATTATTATAAAATTGTTTTAAAATTAGTGTAATTTTATAGTTAATGACTGGACGGGAGGGTCAAAATTGGGTGTCAACAGTTGTCCCTCTTTGTATGGAGATGATGGAAGAATCTTCGGAGAAGGGGTAACTTTTAAAAACTTTTTCTTTAAGAAAATTAAATTTTTTGGAGGCTGGTGGGCGGTCGCGGCGAGGTGGGGGTGGGGTGTTATAAAAATAAATTAAAACTTTTTTTAGGGGGTGGTGTAGAAAACAAAAAAAATTAAGGTTTGGGGGCGGGGTGCATGGGTGATGGGAGTGGTTGGATGGTGGTGGAGTATGATAACGTCCAAATTTACGCTTCAAATAGAAAGTGTACACAATCGTCACAATATAATTACCCAACTATGAGTCGGGGTCGAATCCCGCATGAAACAATATACTAGACGATCAAGCAAGTAAGAAATTATCACTTTCTACGCTAAGCCAAACAACTTTTCAATAATTAAATTTTGATTTATGAACTAACAAAGATAAAACTAACTAGAAAGCGGGTAAAATAATCAATGGCCATAAGCATGGATACAAGGAAAATTACTCTCAAGTAACGATCCAATGTATTTCAAAATTTTATAACTAAGAGCGAGTCTATGTTAATAGATAATGATTTCTAAAATCTCATTGAAAGTCTTCCGACAAAATCAATGAATTTCACTATAACCTTTTCCAAGCCAAAGCAACCCCTGATTTTCAGCATTTAAGTTCTAGCCGTTTTTGTAATTTTAACCATTTTTCTCATTTTCTTAAATTTGATCTCTTTTAACTTGTTTTTTACTTGATTCCTTCCCACTAGTCACTTCTCAATTATATAAACCCTATAAAACACATAGAAAACATTATAAGTGCACTAATTTTCTCACTATTATTCACAAAAGACTAAGTAAAAAGAAGAGATATGTTAGGTAAAGGTAGTTGGTTGAATGTCACTTGTGAGACTTGTTTTTCCTATTTTTAATTAAGGAAATCATTTTCCTCATTTTTTAAGGAACTTGTTTTTCTAAAAAAAATATTTTGTAAATTGTTTGACCAAACGAACATGGAAAAATTGAAAAACATTTTCTGAAAAATATTTTCCTCCATACCGAACACATCCATAGTAAAGATGCAAATATCATTATCTCATTATTCCAACCATTAAAGTTTTTAAAATTTAATCTATTGTGTTTTTAAAATTATAAATTCATTATACACAAAAAAATTATGTTTCGCGTTTAAAGTATTGAGTTCAAATGAACCCGTGTCGTAGCATCCAAGGATGTGGCCTAGTGATCAATGAATTGGGTTGATAACCAAGAAGTCTCATGTTAAAATGTAGCAAAGAAAAAAAATATTAGGTGATTTCTTTCCATCTGTCTTAGCCTTGACGAACAGAGTTGCTTGATACATGTTACTGATAGAGGTGACAGACTGACATGTATCTCGTGGAATTAGTC
Source organism: Przewalskia tangutica (assembly GCA_029844215.1). NCBI lineage: Eukaryota > Viridiplantae > Streptophyta > Magnoliopsida > Solanales > Solanaceae > Przewalskia > Przewalskia tangutica. The sequence goes on along the minus strand of CM056727.1, from coordinate 31,240,968 downwards.
GAGGTACACGCAAGCTGATCCGAATATCACGATTATAAAAAAAATGAACCTGATATCGTAACGTGCTACATCCACCTCTGTTTTTATAGTAATAGCAAAAGTTCAAAATCTTTGCGGTTGTATATTGACACACACACTCCCCATCCTTTACCATTTGTGTAGCAGTTTAACTCGATTTTTTTTTGTAACTTGTGATTTTAAATTTATCACAATATTTATATAGATATAAAAGCATGTTATCAAGAATAAAATAAAAAATCTAGTTAAATTATTTTTAAATATAAAAAAATTATTTTTTAACTAATAAAAAATATCATCACATTAAAATGAAATAAAGGGTGCTGTACACATGCTGCCAAATTGTTGGGATTAATAACGAAAATCCTTAAATAATAAGGCAAACTTTTATTTATGTTTTTCATCATATATATATATATATAGCTACAAGCTTACAAGATGATGAAGTTGAGGTATTTTTCGAAAGAAATTGGATTTAGGTTACTCGTATGAATTTATCGGATTCATGTCAAAAGGGAGAAAAGACTTCTGTTGGGAAACCATAACAGTTACTATAACTCTACAAATAACATAAAAGAAGTTTTGAACATCAGAACTTTTTACTTCTCTCCTAAAAAGAAAACCTATGATTTCCTTCCTCTTTTCATAAAAAAAAACACTCTCTTCTTGTCGTGAAGAGCGTCGTGGGAAACTTTTAAAAGAATGAAGCAGTCTTCTACGAAGTATTGGAACAATTTCCTATAACTCAAATACGACTTTAAGCTATAAACTTTATAGTATAATTCGTGTTTATATCAAGTGATTACACTATCAAGTAGTAAAACAAATATAAATGAATATCGGTGAAATGTGTATTCTTAAATCTTTGTTATCGTTGAATGGTGTTAAGACTACATGTATGGCTATCTTGTACTTACTTACACATGGGGATGTAGCTCAGATGGTAGAGCGCTCGCTTAGCATGCGAGAGGTACGGGGATCGATACCCCGCATCTCCATTCAAAACATTTTCTTTTCCCTTTTTGGTCTCGAGGTTCCCGAATCGACCCACTACAATAATTTATTTGGAAGCCCTTAATTTTTGCATTATAATTATGCCCAACATCAAGCGTAGGATTGTCAAAAAAAGAGAATGGAAATAAAATAAAATACAACTTTGCCCGCTAAAGAGTGAAAGTGGCCGTTTTGGTCCTACAGAGATGAAGTGCTTAATCGCTTTGTTCTTTATACTGTCTTGAGGTAGAATTTTCTTTGGGACCACCATTCGTTGAGTATGATTAACAAGTATTATTTTATTTCACATTATTTTAAGAATATATTTTATATTGTTCGCGACATAAATGTCAACATGTTTAAAATCACAAGTTTTTAAGTTTTATAATCAACCATTGCATAAAAACATTATAAAATATTTAAGATCAGTTTCAAAATTCTTCCCTTTAATTCGTTCACCAACTGTTAATCCGATAACTCAATATCAATAAGCCAATAAATCAATTTTGTAATTGGATTATTGGTTAGGATTCATTTTTGAACTGCCTAGGCAGTACTGATTACGTACTCTGCGTCTATGACTATGCCAAAGGTTAAAATAGAATGTAGGCTAGATCCACTTCACCAAATCGTGAAACCTTATACGGGAAATGGTCAAAAATGTTTTTAATGTATTAGTAATGACTCAAAATATCATTCTTTCACCAAGGAAACTTTAAAGTGAAATAAACAAATATTTATTTCTAAATATGTTATTTATCCGAGTTAGTTAAATTAATGACTTCTTTGTTTGCCCTAATTTATGTGTTATATTCCACTTATTGAGAATCTTTATAACTAATTTTAGAAATCAACTCAATATTTTAAAATTAAAATTCAGATATTTAAAAGTTATACGAAAGATACTATAAAAAAAAAATTGAGGTATTAAAATTTAAAAAAATTATTGCATTCTGAATAAATTATTTATATATATTCAATAAATTTCTAAATATAAATATAGTCTTGAAGCTAGACAATCTTGTAGTCCTCTCTCTGCATGACACGTGTGTACATGAATAATATATATGACGAAAATATTTGTATTATCGTAACTGCCAATTAACGTAACTTATACATATGTACTTAGGGGAGAAAAAAAAAGGAAATAACAAGATAAAAATCTTTTTGACTTTTATCCACTTAATCAATGGACCCTCTAATTCTGCTGTTGCTAAAATTAAAATATACTGATAAGGGAACTTAGTTTAGTAATTAGTTCATACAATTACACATCTCAATTAGAATTTTTCTATGTCCCACAAGCTTTGAAATCAATTATAATTAATAAATGCATACATGAACCTAGAAACAGATTAAAAGAATTTTAAGAAACTAAGAATACAATTATGACAACGAAAGCAACAGTTTTTTTTTGAAGTTAAGTGAAATATTTAGCAACTCTTCGAGAGGAAGGAAATGCATATTCGTAGCTTAGGAGCAGGATCGTCTTTGGATTCGTGCTAGGTGTGCTACCGCACAGATTCTCTTGAAAAACGAAAAAATTTAGGGATCTTTTTTTTCATTTTTTAAGCAGTATTAGTCAGAATTTACTGTAATGACCCATAATTCGCAGGTTTTAACTTAATTAAGGGTCTACTTTTACGAATTAGAACATGACCCCAAAAATATTTGAGACGACTCTGCTTAGAAGGGTGATATTAATTACATAAAACAACAAAAAGTGGTGATAAAATAAATAGTTTTTGGTATTCTTTTTTCTTTTATCCTACATTTTATTTTCCCTTTGTTCCCGTCAAGGAAAGTGCTCTGCCTTGTCTTTTCTATTAATTTTAATTAATATTGCGTCCACGAAGATGGTGACTACTAGTAAATAGAAAGCATCTTAAATTTAGGTAGGGCACATTCACATTATCTTGTTACCTATTTGTACTGTGAGTAAAAACTTGATGACGAAATAGGAAGGAGACAAAGGATGAGTCTAATTGTTTTACAGTTGGGAGACACCAATATTAATTGTGGACTTTTACGTGTTAACGGATAATGAAAAAGATTCCTCATGTCCCAACTAACATAACGACCACCTCCTTTTGGATTTGCCCATTCCCACTTTTCCTATCTCATAAACTAATCTACCTTCCCTTTCATAATTAAGAAAGTGTTCATTCCTAAAAAAATTAAGAGTATTTGTACTAATTTATTCCTAATCAATGCCTAGAAAAAGAAAAATGTAGTTAATGAATGCTGATTATTTAAACAAAGGTAATTTTGGAATAACATGCTCAAAATATTCTAATATTCTCAAGAATCAACATAAACAACCACTTATTATGGAACGGACGAGTATTAGCTAGTCTTCAGTGATCTCGACTACCTATTATAATTAATTAAAAGGAGGCCTATTCACGCCTGATTCAACGGGATTCAGTAAATGTTTGTATTGCTATATACTAGTACTAGTAAATTGACACTATCAAAAATTTGTTATTTTTAAATAAATATTTCGTTGGAATTTGACTCGTCGATAAGAAAACCATCGAATATAATTATCAGAATTTCTATCAGAAATTATTGATTTTTTTTATTAAACGTGAATATAGCTAATCATATTATTTATGACTCAAACAATTGGGGCCCTGCACGTCGGAAACCTCGTTTCCACACAGGTGCACACATTGTACCAAAGATCATAAATTTCCTAGTGAAAGAGATATTGATACATATACGATATGTTCATGAACTGATAGACGGTTATTGGTCAAATGACGCTGGTTCATGTTGGTAAATGAAGGAAGAAGTGTGTGATGTGTAAAACATGAAACGAATCGGAAAACACTGCGGCACCGGTGATGCTCGAAACTCGGTTTCGGCATCATGCTAGCGACGCCCGAAATTCTTCCAGTTTCGGCAGCGGCGGCGCCGGAACTCTCAAGTTTCGCGGCGCCTCCTGCAGTCCGCACGTTGGAGAGGAAATAAAATCTGATTCTTGGACTGACTTTGGAGCAATAACTCTTCATTATTTGGCTCATGAATTCAGCCATAACTAGGCTGAATTGTAACCTCAAAATCAATGGTAATTACTTGGCATTGATGGCCATTATGTGGTTAATTGGGAAAACACATTCATCAACCTATAAATTGATGTCATTGGCTCAATTGTAAGAACACACATTTTTTCCAGAAAATCTTCTTCCATCTCTTGCAATCTCTCACACACTCATAGATTCTTCTTTTATAATAAACTCTTGATCTATCCTTTGATCAAGTGTTTGTGGTTGTTTTATAGTGGGAGACAAGTTTTCAATCGCCGTTAAGGGATTAATACTGGGCAATATTGTCGTAAGGACATATTGAACATCAATCGACTCAACCAACATTTTCCTCGTTTATTTTCCATTCCAGATTTGTAATTCGTTGTTGTTGTTACTTTTCCTATTTCCTTGTAACCACAATTTTACTCACAATCTTAAGACAATATTCTCTGTTAACAACAACATGACTGGAGAAAATCAATCCAACATTGTTCAAGGCAACCCAAATGCCTTCACTGCTGAAGGCACACCTAGTGTCAACATCACTACTGCTCAAGGCATTCCAAACGCATTTACCACTGCTAATGGGAACACAAATGTTCCACCACATGTTGGGTTTCACCATGAACGCCCCGAGAAGTTCATGGGAACAAACTTCATGAGATGGTAGCAAAAGATGTTGTTCTTTCTGACAGTTATGGGAGTATCACACTTCCTAACTGAAGAACCTCCAAAAGCTGGAGATGAAGTGGACCCTCAGCCTGAAACATCGACGGGAGGAGGCCAAGATATCAATGTCACTAATGGCATGAAGTTGACTCTGGATGCCTGGAGTCATAGTGATTTTCTTTGTCGGAACTACATCTTGAATTTCTTGTCTGATCCTCTTTACACGGTATACTGTACCGTTGATACTGACAAAGAGTTGTGGGATAAGCTTCAGAATAAATACAACACCCATGATGCGGGTTCTAAGAAGTTCATCATTGGAAAATTTCTAAAATTTCAAATGGTGGACAATAAGACTGTGACATCCCAAGTCCAAGAATGTCAAATGATTGTACATCACCTGGATTTGGAAGGTTTGAAGTCAAACGAGCAATTCTTGGTTGACTCGTTAATTGAGAAGTTACCTCCCTCGTGGAATGAGTTATCTGTTACACCCCGTAATTCCAGGACATGAATAAGAGAATAGACGCGAGAACACAAGACTTGAAAATTGGTACGAAAGGAAGAATTGTTTTTCCGACGGAAAATCTTCCGAACGTCGGAAAGGAAAAATGTTTGTTGATGAGAATTGGATTCTCAAAATGCATTATTTGAAGAGTATGGAACTTATTAACATTATGGAAATTTATTTTTACGGATTTGGTCACGTGGGGCCCACCCGAGAAATTTTACGTTTTGTGGGGCCCACGAGGGTTACAAAATTTTATGGACGAATGAGAGGGCGACACGTGGCACCCCCACATGGTCTTGGACGAAAATAAGACAAGGGTAAAATGGTCATTGACCATTGTGGATGAACAAGTCTTGCTAGGTTGAGAAAATTGACCAAGTCAACTTGCCACTTGGATAATTATTTAACGCTCTTCATCCTAGCCACCCATATGTTGTTATCTTGACCCTCCATTGTGTTATATATACTACACTAAGTGCAAGACTTGTCTTCAACACTTAGAAAATTTTCACATGTTCTTGCACATTACTAAGTGCTCTCGGGTTTGAAGGTTTTCCCACACAAAAAATTTGTAATTTTGGTTCATTATTTACAAGACTTTAACCCAAGGTCCCTAAGGGTATTTTAAGGATATCTCAATAGAAATATTTAGGAAAAACGACGTTTTCACGTTAGTCGCAAGGCGAAAACCTAAGTCGTTTTCATAGTTTTGGATTGGAAATGGAAGAGAAGTTGGTTGTGAACTTCTAAAGGCTTCAAATAGCGGATTGGAGCGTAAATGAAAGGAGCTAAGAATTGCTAAGGAGCGACTTTGAAACTTGGAATTTATAAGGGCTTATAAAGGTAACAATTCTTGTCGTTTTAGTAATTAAGATTACTTATTGTTGTAGCTATGGATATTAGCAAGCATGAGGTATATAGTATGAAGTTTGATAAGTGTATTGACTATTGGAACCCTAATCCGAAAACTAGTATGTTTAGCCCTTAAGATTGTAATTCAATTTGGTTACTAGTTTAGTCGTCACATGTTATATAAAGAAGGAATTATAGTTGTTGAAGTTGTTTATGACTATATAACATGTTAGACCTAAGAACTTGGATTGAAAAAGAATTGGAAAGAACTTTGTGTTGTTGTATATGTTAGCCGAGAATGACTTTGTATATTAAACTACTTCGTATGAATTGTGGGGCAGAATTTTACACGTATTGTAAGGCGTGTAATTCCCTTTAATTGGTTGTTGTATTGAGCCTTAAATGTGGCATGTTGGTTATTGATTATCGGGCCTTGAAAAAGGTGAAAAGTATGTAGAAATAGAGGAGGTGCTGCCCGATTTTCCGTAGAATAAGAGTCTTTATACTTAGTATGATTGTACGTTTAAAAGAGAGGAGTTGATAGACATGTTATGATTAATATAGGTGGAAGTACTATGAGTAGTGTATTCTACTTAAAGGATGGAATAACTATCAAGGTTGAAGTACTTTGGAGCATTTTGCTACTTGTCGATAATCGTCGCGAGGTATGTGAACCACTTCCTTCTTTTGACATGATTCTATGTATGAAATATACATGTGGTACTATTTCATGATTCTTTCTACTCTTAGAAGTTAAGAGGTATGTATGTTGATTTACTCTATGTAAAAGATACGTCTAAGTTATCCTAAGTTCTTACCAAGTCTTATGGGGGATGTTGGTAAGAGTCGTTAGGAAATATTTTGAGTCAAGTTGACTTTGCTAAGTTACTGCACGAATGAGAATAAGTATCGAACAAGCCACTGCAGCGTTAATAAAAGAAAATGTATCGGCAATCAATTAAACTAAAACGAGTAGAATCCTCCATCTGCATAGAAACTAAGATAAGACAAAATTGTATTACATTTTCTAGATCATGGCTGCTTTAATAAGATCGTTATGAACTAGTATAACCTATTCACAACACATAAAAGTATATGTTACTTAATTTAAAAAGTTTACGTATGAAGTTTTAAGACTATGAACCTTAAATTCTTAAAAGGTTAAGAGACTTTATTTTTTAAGTTATGAGACTTGATTCTTAAAGGAAGAAATGACTTGATTTAAAAGTATAGAATACTTGATTTGGAAAGTATTGATTTCTTGACATTCTAAAGATAAGAGACTTGTTTTCTAAGTAAGAAACTTGATTTCTAAAGTTAACGAAGTATTTTGAAAGCTATGTAACTTGATTTGAAAGTATAAGTCTCTTGGTTATAAAAAGAATGAATTTGTCTAAAACATAAAGAGTTATAACGGCTTTATGGGAAGTTGGTTATAACAACTTTATGGAGGGTTAAAAGAATGATTTTTCTCTAGTAATGTAAATAATGATAAATGACTTGATACTACGGTTATTAGTATCTTGGAAGTTTTATATGAAAAATGAGTCATTTTAAAAGAGTAGAAGTACGTAGTACTTTGGGTTAAATTTTCGAATTTTATAATGACATGTTAGTGCCTTAAGTAAACTAAAATGGGGGTATATAAATAAGGTTAATAAGAAGTTAGGGGATTTCTTAACTTGCTTATGTTATGTATGATAAGCCGGCAATGCTTATGTTATGTATGATAAGCCGGTAGTGCTTATGTTATGTATGATAAGTCGGTAGCGCTTATGTTATGTATGATAAGCCGGTGGTGTTTATGTTATGTATGATAGCCTTTGGTGCTAGTGTTATGAGTATAAATGCGGGGTAAACCCCCAAGACGTTATACACCTCCTGAGTATAAATGCGGGGTAAACCCCCAAGACGTTATACACCTCCTGAGTATAAATGCGGGGTAAACCCCCAAGACGTTATACACCTCCTGAGTATAAATGTGGGGTAAAACCCCAAGACGTTATACACCTTCTGAGTATAATTGCGGGGTAAACCCCCAAGACATTATACATCTCCATGGATTTGCTACCCATGATGCGAGCATGGCGTATATGCTCATTGCGGGCCCGTAGGGCCTAAGCGGGTGAAATAGTCCTGTGCGGGTGAAATAGTCCTATGCGGGGCAAATTGTCCTATGCGGGTCCACAAGACCCTTGCGGGTGAAATAGTCCCAGGAGTAGGATTGCCAGATTGGGCCGAATTTTCCGTAGAATAAGGAACCCTAAGTTGATCATAAGCTTCCTATTTTTATGCAGTATACCTTTATGGGCAGACTTATGTGACTTTATCGCGTCCCAGATTGGGCCGGGCAGTATACCTTTATGGGCAGACTTATGTGACTTTATCGCGTCCCAGATTGGGCCGGGCAGTATAGGCGTCCCTCCATAAAGGGTCGGATTATGTTATGAAAGATAAGTAAGTTATATGGTTATGAACTTGCTGATTTTTCCTAAGTATGTACGTAAGAATTTGACTATAACTCTTATTGAAAAATGGAAAGGATAATAAGGTGCGATTAAGTTCACGAGATTGTAATGACACGGTAGGATCTGGTATCTATTTTGTTTATATACTTGCCCCGGTCATTCCTATGTACAGTTATGATTTGTTTACTGTACCTTATTTTCGTTCTATATTAAATTTTTGTTATCGACCCGCCGGGCTGCGTTAAATGTCCGCGAGTTTAGGTACGATGTGGATCCGCGGCTTAGGATCATGGTTCAGCATTTTTAGATGGCTCCAATGTTTCAGAGCTTGTCATCATGGTTATGTATATTCAGGGGTACGGCGGGGCCTTGTCCCGTCATAGTATTTGTCCAAAATATTAGAGGTCTGTAGTCATACCTTGTGGATTGGGTTGTGTAAAAAAAAATTGAGGTAACTGCTTTTGGTTTTACATATTTATATGTATCCAGGAAGGTAGCCAACCTATTATTTATTTCTTGTTAAGTTTATGTATGTTCCGCTGATTATCTCTGATGTATACCTGTAAGGGTGCCCAAGTAGGGCACTAGTCGCGGTCCGGGGTCGGGTCGTGACATTATCTAAAACTCAAAACGAAAAAAATGAATCTAGATGAACTTATTATCAAACTCCAAATTCGGGAGTATAATAAGAAGGCCATGCCAAAGGGGAAGCAACCCGCTGAGGCTAAGGTGAACCTGGCGGAAGTCAAAGGGGAATCAAGCAAGAAGCAAAAGTTCCAGAAGGATGCAAAGGGCCCAACAACTGAAAATTTTAAGGAGACTTTCCATTACTGTGGAAAACCTGGTCATATGGTTAAGGAGTTCTGCAAACTCAAGCATGCTAATAAAGAAAAGGCCAAAGGAAAGGCCAAGGCTAACGTCGTCGAAGATACTCTTCTTGGCGATATGATTGAGGAATTTTCGGCGCTGGTTCTTGAAGCGAACCTCATTGAGAATCCTATGCAATGGTGGATGGACACAGGTGCCACCCGCCACATATGTTCCAACAAAGACGCCTTCTCCACATATACACCAGTCACGGACAAAAAGTTGTTCATGGACAACAACGCTTCTTCAGAGGTACTGGGGGTAGGAAAGGTGATCCTGAAGATGACGTCCGGGAATGAGCTGATTCTAAAGAAAGTGATGCATGTCCCAGAGATTCGAAGAAATTTAATTTCTGGACCGTTGTTGGTGAACGCTGGTTTTAAGCTAGTGTTTGAGTCTAACAAGTTTGTAATCACTAAGAATGTAATATTTGTAGGAAGGGGCTTCGTCTGTGAAGGCCTCTTTAAAGTTAATGCTTCTTCTGTAATGGCTGCACCTATTATCAATAAAATTGAGCCTTCCACTTACTTGTTTGAATATTTTAATCTATGATATCATAGATTAGGACGTGTAGACTATTAATTTATCCAAATGTTGGTAAAGATGGAGTTGTTGCCTTCTATCGATGTAAACCCTCAACGTAAGTGTGAGGTGTGCGTAGAGGCAAATTTTTTGAAGAATCCCTTTAGATCCGTCGAAAGGGAAACCGCTCCTCTAGAATTCATACACACCGATATATGTGATTTGAAGTTCGCACAAAAGTATTGTTACCTTTACTTACTCAAAAGTAAAGATGAAGCCTTTTAAACATTCAAACTGTTACACCCCGTAGTTCAGGTCATGCGTTTGAGTACGTACGAAAGGGGGTAAGACTTAAAATTTTCAAAGGATAGGTTGACGGATTATTCCGGGCGGTTTTTAGTCAACTTTGAGGCGGGTTATGACCCGGTACATTGAGAGTTCCTAAGTGTTTTAAAGGCCTAGGGCGTAGTTCGTTGAGTCTGGATTCCAACGCAACCAACCGTTAAATCGATAGGGCGTCGGAGTAGGAAGTTATAGAGTTACAAGTTCGGTCGTGATCGGACAGAAATGCGTTTGGACCAAAGCGGCAGCATGGCGCCGGATGCGAGCGCGGCGCCTAAAGTTACGAAGGTCGCTGAAGTTGCAGCGCCGTGGCCGAATAGCGAGCGCGGCGCCGAAAGATCAGAGAGACTGCGGAGGTTTCAGCGCCGCCGCGGCGCGGCGGGATTTTTGGGCGGAAAAACTTAGAAAAGTCGTTTTGTTTTAAAAGAGACCATGGGAGGGTGACAAGTGTCCCCATCTGATTTTCTATTGCATGCAATATATTGACCAAGACTTGGACATTTTCTATCTTTCATCTTCTCTCTCTCTCTCTCAAATTGCTCCTCTGCAAAACCCTTAGAAAAATCTGAATAGTTAAGAACCAAAAGGAAGCTTGTAGCTAGCTTGTGGGCATTGTTGTGGTGGTGTTCTTGGCAAGGAAGCTAGCAATATTTGGAATAAGTTTGGGCTAAAACTTTAAGGTAATGATTCTTTCTTTAGATTTAGTTTGCATGTTAAGAAGAAAGAACTTGTGGTAGTAAATAATGCTCTTAGAGTCATTCGTGCTAGAAATGTGTTTTGAATATGAAAAATGGGTTAAGAAGAGTTTATGAGCATGTTGAAGCCTAAAAACTACCTTAGGATTGGTAAGTGAATTGTTGTAAACTTATGGGCGTAATTGGTATTTGGGTGTGTAATCCCTTTAAAATGTTGGATTGATTGAGCCTTACTGATGTGGTGTTTTGATGGTAAATTCGGCCTTGAGAAGGTGGCAAAGTGAGTAGAAACAAAGGAAATCTGCCCAATTTTCTATCGAATTTTAGTGGCTTTGAGTTAGATTATTCTACATTGGAATTAGAGGTTAATGAACATATCATGGTTATTATAGGTTGAAATATTACTTGCGGTAGTTGAGCTTAGCAAGTGGATTGACCAAAGAGGTATGTGGAGCTTTCTTATCTCTTGAGCAGGAGTCGTTGGACCTATATAGTACGGTGAGCGTCACGTGTTTTAAATGAAGTAAATCTATTTGTTGTACTTGACTTGTTTCTGAAAATGTCTAAGTTGGTTGGGTTAGAGAGCTAACCCACTTATTCCTAAGTAATGGTTTAACCTAAATAAGGTAGATAAGGATTTAGTGACATGAAGAAGTATTACGGAAATTGTGTGAGTTTGATTTGAAGTATAAGTCTCTTGGTTAATAAAAGAACGAAATCTTTTGAAACATAAGGAGTTATAACGGCACTTATGGGAGGTTAGTTATAACGGTCTTATGAAAGAGTATGAGCGTCTAAAGCTTTAAAGCGTAAAGTTAGTATAACGGCTTTATGGGAGTTAGTTATAATAACTTTATGAAAGGTTAAAGAGTTGGGTTTTCTTGAATAAGGTCATGAAAATGAGATTCATTTGTATGTTAATGAAAGCTGAAGAAGTTATGAGTTTACTTGGGCGTCTGCCGGTGATGAAGGATTCCGGGTATCTTCCATTGTTCGATTATGAGTTTACTTGGGCGTCACGCGATGATGAAGGATTCCACGGGTATGCTTCCATTGTTCGATTATGAGTTTACTTGGGCGTCTGCTTGATGATGAAGGATTCCAGGTATGCTTCCATTGTTCGATTATGAGTTTACTTGGAGCGTCTGCTTGATGATGAAGGATTCCGCGGGTATGCATGGAGCGTACTTACGATGAAGGATTCCGGCATGCGTATGAAGGAAGTAAGTATAAATGAGGCAAGCCCCACGAATCGTTATACCACCTCGGGGTAAGAGTATGAATGAATGCAAGCCCCAGAATCGTCATACCACTGTTGAGTTTATTGGGCGTCGCTTGGTGATGAAGGATTCCACGGGTATGCTTCCATTGTTTTAGTATGAGCTTATTGGGCGTACCGCTTGATGTGAAGGATTCCACGGGTATGCTTCCATTGTCTTAGTATGAGTTTATTGGGCGTGCGTCGGTGATGAAAGATTCACGGGTATGCTTCGTGGTCTCTATATGAGTTTACTTGGGCGTGTTGATTATGAGCTTATATTTTCATGCGGTATAGTATATGGTGATTTTCTCATTGTTGGTAAGGTGCAGTGTTACGTAAGCGATTTTATACATGTCCCCATTATTTTAGACTTATGAGGTATTTTCGTATTTTCTCGATTTCACATACTTGGTACTGTTGTCTTGACCTCGCCCGAAGTGCGTTAAATCCGCGGTCGAGATCGTAACTGGCAGTCCATGCTATTAGGATCACTTTGTTCATTTTCTCGAAAGCTCCGTCCTCGGAGCTTTGTCTTTTGGTATGATTCACGAGGTTATTTACTTTTGTCTGATCGGGGTATGGCGGGCCTGTCGCCACGATTATTATTCACAAGTGCGTAGTCACGTTTGTGGTTTGGTGTAATGATAAGATGTCTTGTTTCACTTTCGGTTAAGTTATTTTATGAAAAGCGGCCTTATCGACTTGCTAGTGATGTTCACCTTATCTGATTTTGTTTAATGTATGTTCATTTCTATTCTCGATCATACGATGAGTACCGGTAAGGTACGATCGCGGCCGGGGTGGTCGTGACAAAAGTGGTATCGAGCGATTAGTCCTCGGAAAGTGTCTGGGCAAGTATCTAGTAAGTCTTGATTATCGGTGTGTTGTGCACCATCTATAATCAGGAAGGCTGAGATATTTAGGATGGGTTTCCATTCTTCTCTCACGAATCGTGCCTTAGAGGTGTGTTATAAGTTGGACTCCTCAGCGTATTCTTTTATAGCAGTGATGCCTCGCGTAAAGCAACGAGCCCGGAAGGGCAAGCGATTGAGAGCTGCAGCGGGGCGAGAGCTACGAGGCGAGCGGTCTTTGCGGAGAATGATATTTGGTGGCGAGTTCCACGGCGTCGCCCGGCCTCAGCGAGTTCGGCGGCAGCAGCGGCTACGAGACGCGGTACGAGCCTCCCGTTCCACGGCCAAGGCGAGTATAGGGATTATGGGAAGCGGATCGGGTTGTTGACTAGCATTGTGGCGGCGATCTGCGAGGCCGTGGCTAACCTAAGCCAAGCAGTTTAAGGATTCGGGACTTTCTAAGTTGTGATCCACGAGTTCTATGGTTCGAGTGCGAGGAGGATCCTCGGAGTTTATCAGAGCAAGTGCGGCGGACTCTGCGAGTCTTAGGGCCTCGGAGGCGAGTCCGTTGTGTTAAACTTCACAGGTTCTGCGATATTGCGTTGAATTGGTTTGAGTCGTGGTTGTTGTCAAAGGTATGGGTGCTCACTCCAGTGCTTGGGATGAGTTCACGGAAGCCTTCTCGGTCACTTTTTGCCTCAGAGGCGAGAGAGCCCGGCTTGGATAGGTTTTGGCATTGAGGCAGAATGGGAAGACCATCGGGAATACAATCTAGAGTTTGATTCATTGGCGGATATCGCCCACTATTGTGGCAAACATGGCGGACCGAGTTCACCGTATGTGATGGGGTTAGATCGTTACATGATTCTGCGTATGCAGGAGTGGCTCTTGACCCGGTATGGATATTGCCGGGATGCGAGCATTTGCGAGGGATTGAGGCGGGGAGAGTGAGGCGGCCGAGTCGGCCCGGCCAGAGGGCGGGGCAGCGAGGTTTGGGATAGCTTCCGGGGTGGGCGGCCTCGGCGAGTTGGGTCTACATTCAGTGCCCCTTCCGGTCTTCGGCGGGTGGTTTGGCCGTCGAGGATATTCGGGGCGGGTCGAGGCTCGGGGCGACGAGTTGCGGTATCAGAAGATAGTATGCGGGGGCCACGCTTTGCCTCGATGTGGTCATTGTGGTAGATCTCATTTTGGGAGTGTCGGACTAGATCGGCGACTTGTTACACTGCGACAATGAGGCCGTTTAGCGAAGGCTGTCAGGCGAAGTAGCCTTGGTGGGATGGCACAATCTATTGGATCGATTGCGGGTTCTTCACTTTCAATGGCTGGCGGGATGTTCATACCGGCGGGGCCTGGCGAGAGGTCGTGTAGCGGTTCCCGATTTTAAGCGGTCCTTTGACGCTTTATGACGTCAGGTATACCTTTGACCCTTTAGAGATTAGTATGCATGATAGGATTGTTGTATGATGGAATGCCATGAGTGGAGGATATTAGGGTTATGTATGTATGCTAGCGATGGGTTGGAAATGCGATAAGAGAATCCTTTTAGGCCTTGAAAAGAATTAAGATGGCGTTAGTGCACCGCCAGGGTCTGTTGTCTTGTGTGATAGTGATGAGTGGATATGTGTATGCGATATCTTAGGACCGTGTGTGGCATAATAAAGTTCCATTAGTGTAAAAATGCGAGTGTCAGAGGATATTAGATTGGCTCGAAAGAACATTCGGGGCGAATGTTTCTAAGGGAGAATGTTACACCAGTAGTTCAGGTCATGCGTTTGAAATGCGTGCGAAAGGGGTAAGACTTAAAATTTTCAAAGGATAGGTTGTGGATTATTAGGCGGTTTTAGTCAACTTTGAGGCGGGTTATGACCCGGTACATTGAAGTTCCTAAGTGTTTTAAAGGCCTAGGGCGTAGTTCGTTGAGTCTGGATTCAGCGCAACCAACCGTTAAATCGATAGGACGTCGGAGTAGAAGTTATGAGAGTTACAAGTTCGGTCTTGTGATCGGACAGAAATGCGTTTCGGACCAAGCGGCAGCGCGGCGCCGGATGCGAGCATGGCGCTAAAGTTGAAGGGTCGCTGAAGTTGCAGCGCCGTGGCCGAATAGCGAGGCGCGAAAGATCGAGAGAAACTGCGGAGGTTCAATGGCGCTTGGCCGTGGCCAGACGCGAAAGCGGCGAGATTTTAGGCGGAAAAACTTAGAAAAGTCGGTTTTTGTTTTAAAGAGACCATGGGAGGGTGACAAGTGTCCCATCTGATTTTCTGTTGCATGCAATATATTGACCAAGACTTGGACATTTTCTATCTTTCATCTTCTCTCTCTCTCAAATTGCTCCCTTCTCTCTAAAACCCTTAGAAAAATCTGAATAGTTAAGAACCAAAGGAAGCTTGTAGCTAGCTTGTGGGCATTGTTGTGGTGGTGTTCTTGGCAGGAAGCTAGCAATATTTGGAATAAGTTTGGGCTAAAACTTTAAGGTAATGATTCTTTCTTTAGATTTAGTTTTGCATGTTAAGAAGAAAGAACTTGTGGTAGTAAATAATGCTCTTAGAGTCATTGCGTGCTAGAAATGTGTTTTGAATATGAAAAATGGGTTAAGAAGAGTTTATGAGCATGTTGAAGCCTAAAAACTACCTTAGGATTGGTAAGTGAATTGTTGTAAACTTATGGGGCAGAATTGGTATTTGGGTGTGTAATCCCTTTAAAATGTTGGATTGATTGAGCCTTCTGATGTGGTGTTTTGATGGTAAATTCGGCCTTGAGAAAGGTGGCAAAGTGAGTAGAAACAAAGGAAATCTGCCCAATTTTCTATAGAATTTTAGTGGCTTTGAGTTAGATTATTCTACATTGGAATTAGAGGTTAATGAACATATCATGGTTATTATAGGTTGAAATATTACTTGCGGTAGTTGAGCTTAGCAAGTGGATTGACCAAAGAGGTATGTGGAGCTTTCTTATCTCTTGAGCATGAGTAGTTTGAACTATATAGTACGGTGAGGCGTCGTGTTTTAAATGAAGTAAATCTATTTGTTGTACTTGACTTGTTTACGAAAATGTCTAAGTTGGTTGGGTTAGAGAGCTAACCCACTTATTCCTAAGTAATGGTTTAACCTAAATAAGGTAGATAAGGATTTCGTGACATGAAGAAGTATTACGGAAATTGTGTGAGTTTGATTTGAAGTATAAGTCTCTTGGTTAATAAAAGAGCGAAATCTTTTGAAACATAAGGAGTTATAACGCCTTATGGGAGGTTAGTTATAACGGTCTTATGAAAGAGTATGAGCGTCTAAAGCTTTAAAGCGTAAAGTTAGTATAACGGCTTTATGGGAGTTAGTTATAATAACTTTATGAAAGGTTAAAGAGTTGGGTTTTCTTGAATAAGGTCATGAAAATGAGATTCATTTTGTATGTTAATGAAAGCTTTGAAGAAGTTATGAGTTTACTTGGGCGTCTGCTTGATGATGAAGGATTCCACGTATGCTTCCATTGTTGATTATGAGTTTACTTGGGCGTCTGCTTGATGATGAAGGATTCCGCGGTATGCTTCCATTGTTGATTATGAGTTTACTTGGGCGTCGCTTGATGATGAAGGATTCCACGGGTATGCTTCCATTGTTGATTATGAGTTTACTTGGGCGTCGCGATGATGAAGGATTCCACGGGTATGCTTAATTTGTTCGATTATGAGTTTACTTGGGCGTCTGCTTGATGATGAAGGATTCCACGGGTATGCACTTGGACGTGCTACGATGAAGGATTAGGCATGCGATATGAAGGGTAAGAGTATAAATGAGGCAATCCCCAAGATCGTTATACAACCTTCTTCAGGGTAAGAGAATGAATGAGGGCAAGCCCAAGATCGTCATACCACTGTTGAGTTTATTGGAGCGTGCGCTTGGTGATGAAGGATTCCTGGGTATGCTTCCATTGTTTTAGTATGATGTTATTGGACGTTCCGCCAGTGACGACGGATTCCACGGGTATTCTTCCATTTTCTTAGTATGATTTTATTGGACGTTCCGTCAGTGATGAAAGATTCCACGGGTATGCTTCCATGGTATCTATATGAGTTTACTTGGGCGTGTTGATTATGAGCTTCTATTTTCATGCGGTATAGTATATGGTGATTTTCTCATTGTTGGTAAGATGCGGTGTTACGTAAGCGATTTTATACATGTCCCGATTATTTTAGACTTATGAGGTATTTTGATATTTTCTCGATTTCACATACTTGGTACTGTTATCTGACCTCATGCCGAAAGTGCGTTAAATCTGCAGTCGAGATCGTAACTTGGTCCGCACTATTAGGATCACTTTGTTCATTTTCGGAAAGCTCCGTCCATCGGCTTTGTCTTTGGTATGATTCCACGAGGTTATTTACTTTTGTACAATCGGGGTATGGCGAGGCCCCGTCCGCCGATTATTCCTGAAGTGCGTAGTCACGTTTGTGGTTTGGGCTGTAATGATAAGATGTACTGTTTCACTTTCGGTTAAGTTATTTTATGAAAGGCGGCCTTATCGGCTTGCTAGTGATGTTCACCTTATACAGATTTTGTTTCATGTATGTTCCGCTGCTATTCTCTGATGCATACCGATGGTACCGGTAAGGTACGATCGCGCCCGGCTGGGTCGGTCGTGACACAAACGTTACAAAGCAGAAGTTGAAAACTAACTAAGCGGACTAATTAAATTAATCTGTAGCGATAGAGGGGGAGGATATGTAGCTCCATTTGAAGAATTCTGTGCTAAATCGGGCATTGTTAATCAAACAACGACTCCTTACTCACCTCAATCAAATGGAGTTGCTGAATACAAGAACCGTACGTTAAATGAAATGATGAATGCATTACTCAACAACTCAGGCCTTCCCAAGAAATGTGGGGAGAAGCTGTCCTTAACGCTTGCAAGATTCTTAATAGAGTCTCTCATAAGGGTAAGGACAAGACTCCGTACGAGTTATGGAAAGGATAGAAACCCAACTACAAATACTTTAAAGTTTGGGGCTGTCTGGCAAAGGTTAAAGTACCTACGCCAAAACAGGTCAAGATTGGACCTAAGACTGTTGATTGCACATTTATAGGATCTGCAAGTAACATTAGTGCCTATCGCTTCATAGTGCATAAGTCCGATGTACCCGACATTCATGTGGATACCATCATGGATTCAAGGAACGCTAGATTCTTTTAACCTCTCTCAAACGAAGTTATGAGAAAACCACATAAGATTCAGGAGTCATTGGCTACCCGGATCTAAATGGTTCAGATCTAGCGAACTCTGAAGTAGCTGATTATCCGGAATCCAGTATTCCAGATTCTCAAGACTTGGAGGGTCCACTGATGGAACCAAGACGTAGCAAAAGGGCCAGGCAAGATAAGTCATTCGGTAAAGATTTTGTAGCTTATATGGTTCATGACGAACCACAAACAATCGCTGAAGCATTGTCTACTCCAGAAGCACCGTTTTGGAAAGAAGCTATAGAAAGTGAGATAAAATTCTTCCTGCACAACCATACTTGGGAGTTGGTTGACCTTCCTCCGGGAAACAAGCCGTTGAGTTGTAAATGGATACTCAAACGGAAGTCAATGGCAGATGGTTCTATAGACAGATACAAGGCCATGTTGGTAGTCAAAGGCTATCGACAAAAGGAGGGTCTTGATTATTTTGACACCTATTCTCCGGTGTCTAGGATGACATCCATACGTATGTTCATAGCTATCGCCGCTTTACGGGATCTAGAAATACATCAAATGGATGTCAAGACAGTCTTCCTAAATGGTGATTTGGAAGAAGAAATACATATGGACCAACCCGAGGGGTATTTGGTTCCTGGACAAGAGACGAAAGTTTGTCGTCTTGTCAAATCTGTTTACGGGCTGAAACAGGCCCCAAAGCAGTGACACGAGAAATTTGATAATACGCTATTATCGAATGAATTCGCCATTAATGTGTGTGACCAAAATGTCTACACGAAAGGAGATGCTGAATCATTCGTGATGATCTGCCTTTACTAAGAACATGTTGAAACAATATTTTGACATGAAATATATGGGTATCGCAGATGTCATCTTAGGGATCAAGATCTCTAAGACATCTGACGGACTTGTCTTATCTCAATCTCATTACATCGAGGATGTGCTGAAGAAATTTGAGGTTTGCAACAGTTCACCGATAACGACGCCACTGGATGTAAATCAAAAGATCGATAAAAAATTTGGTGCACCCATACGTCAGGAGCGATATGCGCAGGTGATTGACAGACTAATGTACATCACAAACTACATTCGACCTGATATCGCTTATTGTTGGGTCCCGAGCCAAAAAGGTTGAAAATTGGAGATTCGGACGAAGGCAAAGCAGGACCGCGGTGCCAATGCGGGAAATTCAGAATCCGAAGTAAATTTGGCCAAGGGCAGAAGGGTCCATGAGGCACGAAATTTGCAACATACTTAAGCCCTAGGGATCATTCTATTGAGGGGAGTTGGACATTCTATCACACAACACAATTGAAGACAAATTGGAGACTACAATTGGAGACTTAGTTCTAAGTACTTTTTCTTTCTTTAGTTTTCAATTCAGTTTATGTTGGTATTTGTATTAGTTCTTAGTGTGACTATGGCTAGGAGCTAAATACTTCATTAGGGCTTTCCTATTGAATCACTTGAAACTCTATTTCATGAATTAATGCATTAGTTTGATTTCTTCTTCACTTGATTAAGATTTATTCAATATTTGGTATGAATGTTTGATAGTTAACTGACCATTAATTATCATAATCTATATGATTTTGAATTAAGAATCGAGAGGAGAGATTTGGATATGCTGTATTTGAATAGACATAGGTTAAAATTGCGGACGAAAGTACCCCTATACTTGTGTAGCATTATAGGTTATTGTTCTTAATCCTCCTATGTGGTAAATCCTATCATAGAAATATAGAAGGTTTTGCACTGGTGTTGAGCGATTATATATCAGTTATACCCCGTAGTTCTGGCCATACATGTGAGAGCGTACAAAAGGGATTAAGACTTAAATTTTAGAAGGATAGGTTGACGGATTGTTTCGGACGGGTTTTTGGTCAACTTTGAGGCGGGTTATGACCCATTACATTGAGAGTTCCTAGGTTCTTCAAAGGCCTAGTGCGTAGTTCGTTGAGTCTAGTTTCCAACGCAACCAACCGTTCATCGATAGGACATCGGAGTAGAAAGTTATGGGAGTTACAAGTTCGGTCGTGATCGGACGAGAAAGGTGTTTTCGTCGAGCCACGAGTCGCGGCGCCGGGCGCATGGCGCGAGATGATCCGAGTGTTCGCTGAGTTGCGCCGCGGCACCGAAGCGAGGCGCGCGAAAAGTTCCCGAGAGTCTCGGCATTTCAGTGCCAGCATGGCTGGCAGCAGCGAGGCGGGTCTGCGAGTTAGTGGAAAAATCTGAAGCTGTTTTGTTTAAAAAAGGCCATGGAAGGGTGACAAGTGACCCCCATCTGATTTTGAATGTACTACTTATTGACCAAGTCTTGAAGACTTGGTCATTCTTCAAGTTCTCCTCTCTCTCTCTAAAGATAAAAGCTCTCCCTTCGCTCTAGAAATTCAAGAGGAAATCAAAGCTTGAGGAAAATCTGAAAAGTGTGGCAAGAAGGAAACTTGTTGGCTAGCTTGTAGGAGTTCTTGTGGCGGTGATTGTGGAAAGGAGGCTAGTGAAGTGGTTGGAATATTTGGCTAAAGTTCTAAGGTAACAATTCCTTCTCTCTTTGTTGGTTTTTGATGTTGCATGTGAAGAAGAAAGAATTTGTAGTTGAAAATATTGCTCTTAGATAAATTGCATGTAAGAATATGGGTTGGATATGAAGGAATTGGATAAGAAGGTTATGTGAGCATGTTGTAGCCAAAATACTACCTTAAACTTGTTAAGTTAATTGTTATGGATTGTGGGGCAGAATTTTACACACCCAAGATTAGGTGTGTAATCCCCTTTGTGTTGATTGGATTGTTGGGCCTTAAAAGTGGTGTTTGGATATTGAATTCGGCCTTGATAAAGGTGGCAAAGTATGTAGAAACAAAGGAAATGCTGCCCGATTTTCCGTAGAATTTAGTAACTTTGCACTTGGAATATTCTACGTTGAAACTAGAGATTAATAAACGTATTATGGTCATTATAGGTTGACATACTACGTGCGGTATTTTGGACTTAGAAAGTGGATTGACCGAAGAGGTATGTGCAACTTTCCTACCTCTTGAGCATGAATAGTTGCATCTATGTAGTACGGTAGACGTACAAAGCTTTGATATTCCTTACTTGTTTTAATGATGTCTTAAGTTTCAAAGTCAAGGGACTTGAAGTGTTTTAAGTATGTGATACTTGTTTCGTTTTAAAAGTATAAGTCCCTTGGAGTTAGGGAAATGTATTTGACTAATGTATAACGTTAATATAACGACTTTATGGGAAGTTGGTTGTATTGGCTTTATGGAAGGTTAACAAAGAAAGATTTACTCTAAGTATAATAAGTACGGATAAACGATTTGAATTTGTGAAAGGCAAATTGATTTTAAGGCATTAATTGCCTAAGGTTTTAAAAGAAATGAAGTCACTTGATTTAGAAGCCGATTATATTTCTAAAGGTAAACGTGACTTGTCTCGAAAAGTAGTCTTGACTTGATACTACGATTATTAGTATCTTGGGAGTTTCATGTAAAAAGAAGTTTTCTTAAAAGGTTAGAGGTACGTGGTACCTAGGTTGAATTCCCGGATTTTCTCTTAAATGACATGTTAGTGTCTTAAGTAAACTAAAATGAGAGGGTATATTAATAATGTTAATAAGAAGTTAGGAGATATTCTTAACTTGCTTACGTTATGATAAGCCGGTAGCGCTTATGTTATGTATGATAATGGTTGTCTTTGAGTTATGTATTATTATTATTACTATTTATGCCATGGATTTGCTACCCATGATGCGAGTGCGGTGCTTGTACTCATGCGGGCCCACCGGGTCCATGCGGGTGAAATAGTCCCATGCGGGTGAAATAGTCGCATGCGAGGCGGATGACCTCATGCAGGTGAAATAGTCTCATGCGATGTGGATGACCTCATGCGGGTCCACAGGACCTATGCGGGTGAAATAGTCCCAGGAGTAGGATTGTTTAATGATACTACGGGCGGGAGACCCTGTTTTGATCATGAGCCTCCTATTTTTATGCAGTAAAGTTTATACTTGATACTCTCATTGTTAGTTAGGCACAGTGTACTGTATTTTGATTTTCCTCCATGACTCCAGCTTATTTTAGACTTATGATATTATTACAGTATTTTTCAGTTTTACATACATGGTACATATTGTGTACTGACCCCCTTCTCGGGCTGCGTTCAATCATGAGTAGAAGTGCGATTGGTTGAAGGATCTTGCTCAGTGTGAAGCTCCATTTCTCGGAGGCTCGACTTTTAGTGCAGTTCTCCCCAGTGTTGTAGATGTTTTGTACATTCAGGGGTATGGCGGGGCCATCGTCATGTAGTTTACACATTCTTAGAGGCCTGTAGTCCTGTTATAACTTGAGTTGTTAAGGATGTAACTGTTCAGCTTTGTTATATTTAGAGGTAGCCATTTTGGGTTAGCCTGCTTATATTCTATATGGGTTCTTGTTGTGAGTTTATTTTCCGCTGGTTTTCTCTGATGTTGTATCACAAGGGTGCCCGGGGTAAGGCACCAGTCACGGGTCCGTGGTCGGGTCGTGAAATATCCTAATCGAAATATAAGATAGTCTAGTTAACCGCTATCTTAACGTAGAAGAATAAGTCATTCTAGTTGCATTAATGATTGAAAAGAGCGGATAGTTGAGGATATTGGAAGCCCTAATTCCTTCACAACTTTTAAACCTCAATAATTTAGTTTACTTCTTGCAATTATTCTAATAGTTAGATAAAAACCCAAATCAATTATCGTTTGCCAAATAGATAACCTGGTATAGATGTTCAGTAATTAGAAACCAGTCTCTGTGGATGATAAACTCGGTCTTACAAGACTATATTACTTGTAATGATACGTACACTTGCGTGGGCATATGAAAATATCCGCCTAACACTTATGCAGTCAATAAGTTGGCTAGGTTCACCCGCAATCTGAGTGATGACCACTGGAAAGCGTTAACTTGAGTACTAAGATACCTGAAACACACGCAAACTTACGTGTTACATTATTCGAGATATTCAGTTGTACTACAGGGGTACAGTGATGCAAACTGGATAACTGATATCGAGAATACCAACTACGCCAGTGGGTATATATTTACAATTGGTGGTGAGGTTGTGTCTTGGAAATCCTCTAAGCAAACTTGCATTGCCCGATCCACGATCGGAGTTTATCGCTTTAGGCCTTGTTCGTTGGAAGATCTATCTCGTGTCTGGTACTGCATGGTTCCACCCCTTCCATTCGGCCCAAGCTTTCTTTCGATTACGTCTGCTTCCGATTCTGTTATTACGTTAGCCTTAGTAAACAGGAGAAGAAGTTGAGTGGCTTCATGACTTTTTAGAGGATATCCCATGTTGGGATAAACCCATACCTTCTGTAATGATCCACTACAACAGTCAGTCGACTCTAGGAAGGGCACAAAGTTCTATGTACAACGGTAAATCTCATCACATCAGACAGAGACATAAGACCGTTCAACAGCTGATCACCACGGGTATTATTTCTATTGATTACATAAAATCAAAGGAAAACATAGCAGATCCCTTGACGAAGGACATACCCAGAGATCAGATGTTCTGCCTATCTAGGGGAATGAGCCTAAAACCCAATCACTAAGAGTTGATATCGCGGACACCCAACCTAACAGACTGGAGATCCTTAGAATTAGGTTCAATGGGAAAACTAAGACGTAAAAGTTCAGTGGATCGCTTCGGTGGAAGCAAGAGCACTTCAGATAATGGTTCTACATAGAAACATGAATCCAAAGTCGTTCCTGTGATAGACATCAAGTGCTACCTGCAAAGGGGTAAGAGGTTAAGCTTTCAAAACCTATAAATATCCTCAACAGTTGAGGTTAGGTTTGGGAAAACTTTTAATGGTTCCTAATACTTGTAAAGTTGGGTATAGCAGAATACATTATAGGAGACCACCTATTTAAGCCTCAATTTGAAGCACTTAAGAATTCAAGACGTGTCCATGGCCACAACGGACAAAACCTTAAAGAATAATAGAGTAAAGAAATGTGTTGTGTTGGTACCATTGTCTTGGCTTACACTAAAAACTGACGGTTCAATACATCGCGTTCACCGCGCAGTAAGTAAGTCCGATGGTATTCTACTATGGAAGGTTCAATGCCATGGCTACCTATCCAGATGCAACATTGATCCGCCGAAAGATTGCTAGAAAGACACCATGTGTGTGCTCTAAAATCTCTTTCAAGAGGGGATTGTTGGAAAGTTTTATTAAACGTGAATATAGTTAATCCTATTATATATGACTCGAACAATTGGAGCCCCGCACGTCGGAAACCTCATTTTCACACACGTGCACACATTGTACCAATGGTCGCAAATTTCCTAGTCAAAGAGATATTGATACAAATATAATATGTTCGGGACATGAACTGATAGACGGTTATTGGCCAAATGACGATGGTTCACATTGGTAAATGAAGGAAGAAGTGTGCGATGTGTAAAAGATGAAACGAATCGGAAAACACCGCGGCGCTGGTGATGCTCGAAACTCTCTGAAGTTTCGGCGCCGCGATGCCTCCCTGCAGGGCCGCGGCGCTACGACGGTTTCCAAACCGTTGGAGAGGAAATAAATCTGATTCTTGGGCTGATTTTGGAGCAATAACTCTCCATTATTTGAGTCATGAATTCAACCATAACTACGCTGAATTGTAACCTCAAAATCAATGGTCGTTACTTGGCATTGATGGCCATTATGTGGTTAATTAGAAAGACACATTCATCAACCTATAAATTGATGTCATTGACTCAATTGTAAGAACACACATTTTTTCCAGAAAATCTTTTTCCATCTCTTGCAATCTCTCATACACTCATAGATTCTTCTTTTATAGTAAACTCTTGATCTATCCTTTGATCAAATTTTTGTGGTTGTTTTATCTTGGGAGACAAGTTGCCAATCGTCGTTAAGGGATTAATACGGGGCAATATTTTCTTAAGGACAAATTGAACATCAATCGACTCAACCAACCTTTCCTCGTTTATTTTTCATTCCAGATTTGTAATTCGTTGTTGTTGTTACTTTCCCTATTTTCTTATAACCGCAATTTTACTCACAGAAATTAGTAATTTTCTAGTAGTATAACTTGACATGAAAGAAGTTTTTGTGATTAACTAGACTAGTAGATAGATTTATCAAGAAATTTTGTGTGTTCCAAGTAATATAACTCTGTGAAGATTTTCTTCTCAAGGTGTCACTAAAATGTTTTACAGAAATTAATGGGATACACCAGCTATATTAGATTATGACATTGAGCTTTTTATTAATATACAAGTTGAATATTATGGATTCGAGTATTCGAGATTAATTAATACTATATATAATCTATTTGATTTACTGAGTTCAAACTTTTCTCGTACTTATTTAGTTGATCTTTCAGCATATCTCTACAACGTTTGAGTCAAGATTATTGGCTTCAGATCAGATGAACCCGTTAATCCTTAACTTCATCCGCCTGTTCCTACTCTATGCTAAAAGAAGAACCATCATAATGATATAAGAATACCATGCAAGTACACGAAAGCTACTCTCCAGGCGTGACTATTTATTTTCATGCCATAAAATGTCAAAAACTTATCTCTAAACTGTAGACTGTGCTGATGGGGCTCTATTACCGCGATTTATGCCTTATTAATTACACATAATCTGTGCCATAACATATAGGTATACTTTTAAACGTGTATATAGACATTATTCCATTTCTATCCCATAATTAGAATATATTTTATATATTGTGTAAATATAATTATGGTAAGATTAGAATTTCTCTTTTGTATATACTTAGTATTCCTATTGTAAAAAGGATGAATATTGTACTCTATATATACTTTGATATTAATGAGAAGACTCCTAAAAGAGATTAATATCATCTTACATTGTATCAAAAGCCTAAAACAAAAACCCTAGCATTTTTTTCCTCTCCACAACCGCCGCCGCCCCCGCCCCCCTCCTCAGGCATCTCGCCACGGCGCTCCTCCCCTCCCAAAATTCTTAGTTTTTCTTCTTCCTTCCTCTCTTCTCTAAATAGATACTCAGGATTCTTCCAATAATTCTGACGCTTCTACCTCCACAAATCCCACCACCAAATCGTCACCCCCTTTTCATCCCGCCCTAACTGTTACAAACATCAAGAACCATGTCCCCATCCTTCTTGATCAAGAAAACAATCAGTATTCTTCTTGGGTTGAACTGTTTCGCAATCATGCATGTCTCTACAACGTGCTTGATCATACTGATGACACCATTTCGCGCTCTCCGGAGGTTGATGATTCTACTTGGCGTCGTCTCGACGCCGGCGTCAAACAATGATATATGATAGTATTTCTCAAGATCTACTTCTTACTATCATGAAAACTGAATCCACAGCCCGTGACTTGTGGAATCGTTTGGAGGAAATTTTTCAGGACAATAATCACACCCGTGCTGTGTATTTAGAGGAGCAATTTAACAATACACGTCTTGAACATTTTTCTAATGTGACTGAGTACTGCAAACAGTTAAAGCTCCTGACGGATCAACTTGTTGTTGTCAACTCGCATGTTACTGACACCAAACTGGTGTTACTGTTGATTGTTGGCCTCCCTAAAGGTGAATATGATACATTGGCCACAATGATTCAACAGGCAGATTCGTTACCCAACTTTAATAAAACTCGCTCACAGTTGTTGCTCGAAGAGACTCGACGTGCTAAGCAGGATGAGAACAATCAGAATGTGTTAGTTGTCAAAACCCGCCCTCAAGACCCAACGC
Source organism: Przewalskia tangutica (assembly GCA_029844215.1). Taxonomy (NCBI): domain Eukaryota; kingdom Viridiplantae; phylum Streptophyta; class Magnoliopsida; order Solanales; family Solanaceae; genus Przewalskia; species Przewalskia tangutica. Next base: position 31,213,939 of record CM056727.1, on the reverse strand, counting down.
CACCAGAAAACTCTCAACCGTAGCAGGAACCCGGTGGAAAGGGCTGCAAGGGCCGTGGCAGATGAGGTCGTGGTCGTGGAAAGGGTCGCAGATGAGAATCCGGATCGCGAACAACAGGCCCGTATAATCGATTCGACCGCGGCGCCCAACAAGATACAGACAAATGTCGCGACGCGTCGTCGCAGCAGCCATCATCCAAAGATGACACCTATCGAGTTGGTCGGCCTTCAGCCCTCAACATGCAACATCCTGACAACAACTGGTACATGGACTCCGGAGCCACTTCTCACCTCACCCGGTCTGCAGGTAATATTCTCAAACTATTTGGTTTAAAGCATCCTCAATTTGTGACAGTTGGTAGTGGCTATCGCATTCCAGTAAAGGGTTATGGTACATCCTACACACCACCTTCTAATCCATTCCCCCTTCAAAATACCCTATATGCCCCACATATGATTAAGAATCTAATCTTTATCCGCAAATTCACTCGTAATAATTCTGTCTCTGTTGATTTTGACCCTTTTGGTTTCACTGTGAAGGATCTTCATACGGGGACACCTCTTACGAGTTGCAATAGCATGGGGCATCTTTATCCATTCACTCCCACCTCCGCTGCCAGATCTAGCTCTCCCGTCTCTCTAGCCGCAATTTCATCTTCAACATGGCATAATAGGCTTGGTCATCTAGGAGCCCCAATTTTTAATTTTCTTAGAGGAAATAATTTCATTACTTGTAATGGGAAGCTTGCCCAAAACTATGTTTCTTGTTCTTTAGGCAAACATACTCGTCTTTCGTTTAACTCATCTACTAGTGTTACTTTTGCACCCTTTGATATTATACATGTCGATTTATGGACATCACCTGTTACTAGTTCTCTCGGTCATAAATACTATCTTATCCTACTAGATGATTTTTCTCACTTTGTTTGGTTGTATCCTCTCAAATTTAAATCGAAAGTGTTTGCCAATTTTTTTGAGTTTCGAACATTCATTCAAATACAATTTGAAAAAAGTATAAAATATTTTCAGTGCGATAATGGTCGTGAATTCAACAACTCTATGTTTCACCGTTTTTGTACTAATAATGGCATGATGTTTCGCTTATCCTGCCCCCACACCTCCCCTCAAAATGGTAAAGCTGGAAGTATCATCTGCATCATTAACAATATGATTCCCACTCTATTGATTCATGCCTCCCTACCTCCGTCCTTCTAGGTCTATGCTGCTAAAATGTCAGAATACGTTCTCTATATTCTTCCAACCAGTCACAATATGACCCCTACCGAAATCCTCTATAATAGAGTCTCATCTTATGATCATCTCCGGATATTCGGTTGTCTCTGCTATCCTAACCTTGCCTCTACTGCACCTCACAAACTAGCTCATCGGTCCATTACATGTGTCTACCTAGGCTTTCCGCCGAATCATAGGGGATATCAATGCTATGACTTGTCCACTCGTCAAATTCACATATTTCATCACATCAAATTCGACGAGACCACATTCCCGTTTTCGAATCTTAAAAAGTTCCAAAAACCCGATTACTCTTTTCTAGATGAGTCTGCCATCTCTCCCATTATTCTTGAACAACTCACCTCTGTCCCGTCGTCAGCGCCGCGGCCCAGTGATGGGGCGCCGCGACGCCAGATTTCCAGAGAACACTGTCCGTCGACAGCGCCGCGGCGCCAAATTTCCAGAGAAGACTGTCAATCCAACACCGCCGATAGCTTCACCCCCTCCTTCTCCTTACCCGACAATGCCTTCTGTTTCGGATACCACCACTCAAACTCCACAGCCCACAAATGTCCCCACTAACCCAATGGAAACTCGTGCCAAACATGAATTCTTCAAACCCAAAGTCCAATTTAACTTGTATGTCCAAACCATTACTCCAATTCCCAAGAACCCTATATTGGCCAAACAAAATCCTAATTGGAATGCGGTTATGTCTGAGGAATTCAGTGCTTTAACTAAACAACACACATGATCTAGTACCTAGACCTGAGGGGGTGAATGTGATTCGTTGTCTGTGGCTATTTCTTCACAAATTCAGAGACAGTGGAGATCTTGAGAGGTATAAGACACGACTTGTGGTCAATGGCACAAATCAGCAGGAGGGCATTGATTGTGGTGAGACCTTCAGCCTGGTTGTCAAACCCATTCGCACAGTTTTGAGCATTTCCATGGGCAAACACTGGCCGATCCATCAGTTTGATGTGAAGAATGCATTCTTACATGGGGATTTGAGAGAGGCAGTCTACATGCATTAACCGCCAGGGTTCACTCATCCAGTAGTTCTTCACTATGTGTGTCGTCTCCGTATGTCACTATATGGCCTGAAACAGCCCCCGTGCGTGGTATGATCGCTTTGCCAGGTATATCTTGCAGATTGAGTTTCTATGCAGCAAGAGTGATACATCACTTTTCATTTTTCATCGAGGTAGTAGCACTGCTTACTTATTACTTTACGTGGATAATATTGTTCTTACTGCATCCTCCGACGGGTTGAAAAATGAGATTATTGCCTTGCTTAAATCTGAATTTGCAATGACTGATTTGGGGAAGCTGAGTTATTTTTTGGGGATATCAGTGACCAGGTCTGCCAACCACATGTTCTCGTGTCAGCGTAAGTATGCAGAGGAGATTGTGTACAGGGCTAAGATGGCGATTGCAAAGTTTCACCTACTCTAGTTGATTCGAAATCTAAGCTCAGTGCTATGGATGGTGCTCCAGTATCCGACCCTACTCTGTATAGGAGTCTTGCATGTGCACTTCAGTACCTCACATTTACAAGGTCAGACATTGCTTATGTTGTTCAGCAGGTATGTCTATTCATGCATGCCCACAGGGAGTCTCATTTCACTGCTCTTAAGCGTATCATCCGATACATTAAGGGCACACTTGATTATGGTTTGCACATATACCCCTCTGTACCAAACATGTTTCTCTCTTATACGGATGCAGATTGGGCAGGGTGTCCGGACACGCGACGCTCCACCTCCGATTTTTGTGTATTTTTAAGGGATAATCTAGCACCCAAATGGATTTAAATACAAAAGTAGCACCTTTTTTCTTTAAAAGGTGAGAAATAACGTTTTTTGTAACTTTTTTTTATTTGTTAACTTATTTTGTTTTTTGTTTAAAAAAATCAAAAATTGAATTAATTAATTAAAATAATTTAAATTTAATTGTAAGTTTACTAATTATTTTAATTAAATAATTCAATTTTTGATTATTTTTTTGACTATTGCTAACTAATTATTTAATGAATTAAAAATTCATAGAAATTAATGGCACATTGTACGGTGCACCCTACTCCACTCTTTTTTCTGTCTAAAAAGACAGAAACATCAATAGCACACTGTCTGATGCATTCTCCTCCACTATTTTTCCTGTCTAAAAAGACAAAAATATCAGTGACACATTTGCCGGTGCACCCTCCTACTCTCCTTTTTTTGTCTAAAAAAACAGAAATATCAATAGCACACTGTCCGGTGTATTCTCCTCCACTACTTTACTTCACAAAAAAACAAAAATATGAGTGACACATTTTCCGAGCAAAGTCTTCACTAGTTGCGTAATAGTAGATCTTATAAGTAAAGATTTATATACTAATCTCTCGAGCAAGTCTTCACTAGTTGCGTAATAGTAAATCTCTTAAATTTAGAGTTATTAAGAATAAGTATTTGGCTTGACTGACCGTTAATTAAGAGAGTTGTTTAAAAGGTGACGTATGCTTATTGATTTACTTTAACTAATATAACTTAAGGAAGCTATACACGTACAAGTGCTTTTGTTTCTTTTTTAACTTTTCTGAAATAACAAATTAAATATACAGGGGCAGATGATGTTACTTATTAGCTAAGTAAGTTGTAATTAGGACTTCATCAGGAGTCAGAGCTTACTTATAAATCTACAATTGACCCGATAATGTAGGAAGCTAATGTCTAATTAAATTGAGCCCCAACAAATCCATAACATGATTTTGACAGCCCTCTTTGATCATGTTTGAATCTCTTACATTCTTATTGTTTTTTTTTCCCATGAAGTAGTATATAGTAGTAGTATTAAGACAAGGACCTAGTTAACCGGTTGCAGAAACAAAATTAAGTTATATACATTAACCGTGTAAATATTTGCTTACACTATGTACCAGTGAAGTGTCTTAATTTAAAAAAAAAATCTCCCTTTATGATGCATTTAAATATTTTTGATATTTCCACTCCTCAGATTGCGGACGGTGGAGTGAAGTAGTGAACCAAAAATGTCAACACACAGGTATTATGAGTTTGACGAATTTAGATATTTTCCGTTACAGTCAATACATAGTCCACATATATTGTAATATACATAACCCTCATTACTTCTTTTAGAAAAGATCATCAGCGACAACCCATTTATGATTTCCGTCTAAAAAGATTGATTTAGTTTGATTTGACAAAAAATTTAAGAAATAAATGAAGATTTTTTAAATGTGTGATCCAAAACAAATCTTAGATATTTGTGTGGCGCTGTAAATGATCCCGTAAAGTTAAATTATTTCTAAATATAAAAAAAAGTCAATTTTTTTAAAACATAGATATTAATTAGTAGAGTAAGTAGCTAAAACAACGAAAGAAATAAAATAAAGCCATAATAAATGGAGATGCTAAAGATTATTGGAGCATATATTGAAGCTAAGGGGTGCAAGTGGCATATCCCATATCTCAAATGTTGTCTCGATATGAGGGTTACTTAGCAGTTTCCGGTTTAGCACCGCCCCATTGATCCATTGCCACCTACTATTCATTTTCATTTGACAGTGTCAATTAGTAACTTTGACTCGTAAGTCGTAAGTCACGAATTCAAATCGTGAAATTAGTTAATTGATATTTATATAAGTATATATATAATAGTTGTTTGATCATAATTATCAGTAAAAACATTTAAACTATTAAATAAAAGATACTATATTTGTATTATTTATATATTTACCAAAACATTATACTTATGATTTTTACTTTAAATTTTGAATAAATGTAATTATAAAGAATATAAATTAATAGGAGGATGACGATGGAAGTGGAGAAAGAGAAGTCTAGAAAGAGTTTAGATTTGTGGACTTTATTTGTTTGAAGATAAGAAGAAAGGAAGATAACGATATTATGGACAGTTAGTTATACTGCCAACTAACATAACGACCACCGCCTTATGACATTTGCCCATTTCTCACTGTTCCCACTTCAATTCCAAGGGAAAAAAACAACTTTGGAACTGAATAGGAAAGAACTCAGTTATGCCTTGGAGTAATTAATTTAGGGTGTGCTCCGAAAATATTTTTAATTTTTTCAGGTTTGGTTGGTCAAAACTTTTGAAAATATTTGCTTAAAAATGAGAAAAATTATCTACGATCTCTAACGGAAGTAGGAAAAACAAGTACCAAAAGTGACATTTCATGTTGATTGTGTCCTCCCCTCCCCAACGCACCTCATCTTCACCTCATCCATGTAGCCCCAATCCCCACCACCCCACCCCTACCCCCACTCATCTCCCATAGTATTTTTAAATTATATAATTAGGATAATATTTTTGCTTACATATTAAACACAAGAAAATAAATAAGAAACTCTCTTATTTTTTATGGAAGATATTTTTCTTTCATACTGAACACACCCTTAAAGTTTTATTAATGTTACTATATTCCAGATGGTATAAGTTTTATGGAATAGATCCATGTTGAGAATAATAAATGCAAAATATCACTTTCTTCTCCATGTAACGTACAGTCAAATTCCAAACCCATCAGTTTCACATTAATTGCTCATGAGAATAACAATACAGTCCAGCTACCACAAAATTTAGGCTGATTTTCTGGGGTTTGAAGAACTTTCATGCAGTTACGTGATAGCTTCTAGCTCTCTCCAGGTGAATGTTCACTAATTTTTTCATGCCATTAAATTGCCAAACACTATCTTCAATTGCTGAGAATAACAATACAGTCCAGCTACCACAAAATTTAGGCTGATTTTCTGGGGTTTAAAGAACTTTCATGCAGTTACGTGAAAGCTTCTAGTTCTCTCCAGGTGAATTGTTCACTAATTTGTTCATGCCATTAAATTGCCAAACACTATCTTCAAACTATATAGACTAAGATGATGGACGGTGTTGAAACCCTGGTGCCGTGATTTATTAACCACCTTAATATATATTGTAATTTTGGAAGTTGACATCCTTCTATGTGACTTGATTAGTTATTAGTAGTATCCTTTACGTATCTTTACTAGGTGAAGTAATTTTTTTTTTTTAAAATGAGTATAATTAGTAGTGCTAGTTACTGTTGATGCCGGAGGATATTACTAAATTACTCTAGTATATATGTATAATATTAACACAATCTCCTATGACTAGCTAATTACAATTTGATGAGAAGAAAATAATTTTCATTATTCTAATGATCATATGTTACTACAATCACCGCGAAGAACGCTATAAGACAAGGAATACAATAATTTTGATAAAATTCTAGAGAAAAGGAATAACAATATTTCAAAACAAGTTTCTTTGTAATTAATAAATAATTTCCTTTTTTAAATACTATGTTATATTTTCTATTTTTTTGGTTAGATATTCCCCCTCTCAGTGGGTGGACGGTGAAATGATCCAAAAAAAAATGTTAACACAGGTATTGTCGCTACCACACAACCAAATCTCACTCCACCACCCTCGGACGCACTTCATATTTATCCACCCCCTATCCCACACCACACCACCGTTCCACCGACCTCCTCTCAATTTTTTATTTCATATATTTTATTTTATTTTTATAAAAAATGAGAAATTTTCTTACCCCCTCAAACCACAACCCACACACACCAAATTTAACCACGCAATTTTTTTATTTTATTTATAAAAGTAGTCAAGTAGAATATATAAGAAAATTCGGGAGGGGTAGGGGGGAGGGGGTTGGTGAGTGTAGAAACAAAAAGAGTATACTCTTTTTTTTTAAAAAAAATCTTTCAAGGAGTGGTGGGGTCGGTTGGGTTGCGGCGGGGGTGTAAAAAAACCAAAAAAAAAAATTAAAATTTTGGAAGGGGTTGGGGGTGGGGGTTATTGTAAAAAAACAAAAGAAAAAAATTTAATTTCTTTTTTATTTTTGGAGGGTGGTGGGTCCGGATGAGGTGGGGATTGGTGTAGAAAATCAAAAATGAATTTAAAACTTTTTTTTAAAAAAAAGATTTTTTTGGAGGGGTGGTGGTTGGGGGTGGTGTAGAAACTAAAAAAAAAATTAATTTTTTTTTCTAATAAATGGGGTGGGGTGGGGTGTCGGGGGTGGGTCAGGAGGTGGTGTAGAAAACCAAAAAAATAATCTTGGGGGGTAGGGTGCATCGGGTGGTTGGGGGTGAGTTGGATTGTGATCGTTGATTGAATGTCACTTGTGAGACTTGTTTTTCTCTTCTTTAATTAGGACAATTATTTTGTTCGTTTTTGAGAAACTTGTTTTCATAAAAATATTATTTTGTCCAAACGCACTACGTACACAATAAACTTATTCATATAAAGAAAGGATTTAAGTTATTTATAGAAGTATAAAATTGTTTACACAATTAATACTATATTGTAATCATTAGTAATATATAGTAGGTCAATCATCATTTCTTACCAAATTATTATGTAGGGAAATTTTCACAAATTACTATATTTTGGATTTTTTTAGCTATAGTTATATTTTTGCTAATTACATTTTATAGTTATAGTAACATGTATTCAAATTCAGTTGTATTTCACTATATTCATTCAGATATATTCAATTTAGTTGTATTCATTCGTAGTTACGTTACTTTTACGGTGTCAATCCGCTAGCAGTTTGTGGTTAACACTGTCCAATTGCATGACGACCTCTTATTCGGTTAGAAAACGCCGTGTATTTCTTTTATAATCAAGTATGTGAAGCATATTATCAAAATTCAGAGTATTGAACTATAGACAGTTTTATTTACTCATGAAAGGTCTAAAATAGCCCCTCAATAATTGATGGAGTTAGCTAGGATGGAGAATTTCTTAGTAAAAAATGAGTAATCATTTAATATATTTGAATTTGAATTAATTAAATTATATTAGTGAATTGCGGATAATGAATAATTTAAAATAAATAAAAATTTGTGCATCAATGGAATGATGAAACGTGTATAATTTAGTTAACATTCTTGTGATTATTTTTGTAATCAAATGTAACCAACAAGGATTAAGACAGACTAACAGCCACGTGCATGGGCAATAACAGACAAGAATACTTGAATAAATTTAATATTAGTTAGTTATAATTAGAATAGTAAACATTTAGATCAATGTCACAGTAGCTACATAATTCTATTATTCCCGGAATACTATACTCTTTAATTAATTTTGAAAGAATTAATCCCTCGATTATTCTTATTGATGAAAGACATATATATATACAAGTTACAATAGGAAAATTATTTTTCTATTCTACATCTAAATCCTTATTCTATATGGAGACTAATTATACAATTATGGTAATATTAATTAAGGTACAAGACTAAATCTAATATACACTAAATATACCATAGAAAAATATACCAAAACCCAATGCTTCACGGTAATGTATATTTAACAATTTTAATGAATTATTCTTTTGGCAGGAACTAGGAAGCATTAGCTTGTGAAGCATTTGGGCCGGCCCATATGTGGTCTGACTAGAAATATATGGATACACATATTGTATTTGGCAACTTTTAGTTGTTTATTAAACTCCCAAATACCTCTTTTATCTTGTAAGCACTCAAAAATTCTAGAGATAGAGGTTAGAGATGTTTTTGTATTGTATTAATGAACACAGTGTTAGGATAGACTATATTGTTTGTTGTGATTTTAATATTATTTTTATTTTTTGGTTTGATGGTATGTTACTGTATAATATGTAAGTTTACTAAACTATCATTAACCCTTAATTACAAACTAATTTTTATATATTAATAAAATTAAGATAAATGATAAAATGAGAACTTTAAAAAATAAATAGGTGGAGGGTGACGGTGGTGGAGGGCTAGGTGGTATAGGGGTGGGGGTTAGTGTGGGTGGTTGGTGGGTGGAGGTGAGGGGTCGTGGGTGGTGGTGGGGTGGGTGGATTTGGATGTGATAGAGGTTTGGGGGTGGGGTGGGGTGAGGTGGGGTATAATAGGAAAATTAAATACATAACCACACAAAAATCACCAAATTCGTGATTATAAAAATTAAGTTTTTCATGATTATTTAATCATGGAATTACATGTGTTTACAACACCATACAACATAATTTTAAAAATAATGGAAGCAAACATGATTTATTGGGTTCGAGGCTAAGCCCCACACGCGCGCCGCCGCCCGTCCGTGCTCGGGTTCCATGCTAAAAAAATTTCTTATCCCTGAAATGTTAATTATTTACATTCTGGTCCCTGAAGATTTCGGAACGTTACAACAATTCCAAAATCAATAGACGTAACTGTATGATGTTTGATTGCTTAAAACGTTACAAAGGTAATAAAGACGTAATTGTTGGCCCTTCAATTTATACAAACGTTATAAACACCTGATCGTCTCCCTTTCTGCTCCTATAAATTGAACATCTCTGTTCAATTGGAGTACACACAAGAAGCCAACAAATGCCAGTACACTGTGACTTGGCCATTATCGGCAAAGTGAAAGTGACGACTTTGGGATGGAATCCCAGGGTTCCCCTTATCCCTTAACCGTAAAAAAAAACTGGGTGAGGGGTCTTAGACCCTTAGTCTCATTTAGATGGGTCTGGGCCTGATCGGGCTGGCCTCATCCCAGTTTAATTAAAAAGAAAATGGCCGAGACGTTTTTTGCCAAGCTTTGAGTAACCATGGTCACATTTTATAAATGTGGCTATCTCTTAAATTAAAAGATGACAGAATAATTTCAAAAATAATCCTAGTTAAATTAATGGCTTTAAATTAAGCCTAAATTTGACACTATTTGGAAATTAGGAACTTAAAATTATGCAAATATCTTTTAAATTAGAAACATGATTTAAAATTGAGATGTAATTCAATTGTCGTATTTAATTAATAATTTCTCAAATTTGATGGAGCGGAGCATTAATATTTTAATTCTAAAAGTTTTCTTGAGAAAATTACATTTATAATGTTCCGTTAAAATTTTGAAATCATAATCAATGATCAAATTATGTAAAATTAGGATATGATATATATATATATATATATATATATATATATATATATATATATTAAGCTTTGTGAAAAGTATATTTCGCTCTGTTTGAGGCTCGGAAACTATGAGTAAATAAATAAAATTATTGGAGGGAAAAATTAGGTGTCAACATCGGGTTCGTTTAATCGGCGGCGCGTCTCACACACATGCCAATCCCGGAGGTGGACACCTCAACATCATTCAAAAACCCTCGCTTTCTGCTGGCCCTGGCCTTTATGGCGACCTTAGCAATGTGAGTCTGAGCCTCTTCTTTGGTAGGCACTTTTCAGGTCGAACCCCTTCTAGCGGGGAGACCTTCGAAGAAAGGAGTAGGAAAAAAAGACAATGCATAAAACGCAAGCAGTGAATAATGCAATAACAGTAAAAGAAGTCTCACCATGACTTTTGCCTTTCCACATATTGGAAAAAAGGACCCTCCAAGTCCGTTCAGTGCCCTGGGAGACATGGAGCAGACTCATCACCCAACCAAAGATGATAGGCATGGAATCGGGAACCACATGGGCCGCTACAAGGACAAAGATGAGTCAGTCAAAGAAGAACTTGAAAAAATATGGGGGAATGAGAAGAAAGTTTCTTACGAGCGTTGTTCCAATGCTCCGATATGGGGCCAAATCTTGATCGTCCTCGGTATTTATAATAAGGGCTATAGAGCCCCAGAAATCCAGATTAATTACTCCCCACAAAGTATCGTGGGGGAGGGGGAATACAGATGGATCATATGATCTAAAGTGAATGGAATGCGGAAGAGATCTGCCAAATACTGCAAGCAATGACCTATTCTCCACATTTTCAGCGCCAACTACCCTGGGCAGACGCCATATCCTCACAAAAGGCATCCATCACACGGTGGATCGGGAGGTCAAAATCAATGGTAAATGAATAGGTATAAATAAGTGACATCTCAGTGAAGTGATGAGTAATACTAGTATTGAACGGAAGAGGAAAAACATCTACATACAAGCCCCAGTTGCAGTCAATATGAATTTGAGGGATAAAATCGTCGATCAATGAGATTATGTCCTCCACAAACTCGAGGATGAGGTTTGCACGGAAGTCCCTCTCAACGTTAAAATTTGGGGGGATGATTTCAAAAGCCAACGAGCTCAGGTCAATGGCCTGGGTAAGACTAGATGATGAAGGCCGACGGTGCGTGACACCGAGTTCTGCCCTCATTCTGGCGAGGGAGAGACCATCAGAAGTACCGGAGGAAGATGAAGAAGTAGACATATTAAGGTTAGAAACTGAAAGGGCGGAGAGTTTAAATTGCTAGAAAAGGAAAAATAGAGATGAAAGTGATGAAAAGCAATCAGAGTTGCTAGTTTATATAACCAAGGGAACAATCACTACTTTTGGAACTGGAAGAAGTGTGCCTTGTCAATAGACGTCAATCGGTGCATTAGAAGGGGTACCGCCGATTGAGTGGCTGAGAAATTTAATGATCAAATATTGAAGCATCTTGCAGTAAAGAGATGTGACGTTTTAGGTTACCGCGAAAAGTTTTAAAAATGTTTCCACTTCCCCAACTCATAAAATGAAGGGTCCGAAAAGTGGGGAATTATCTAAATTTGGTAGAAACACATTCAGAAGTATTAAGTGTATACAAGAAGATTAGTGGTTCTAGAAACCCTACACTACAAAAAAAAAAAAATTACCGTGACAGTTCGGGTGTGACGATTTTAAAAACTGTCACACGTTATGACGATTTTAGCATTGACTTTCTGGTCAATGCCATTTGTGACAGGTATGTGACGGTTTTTTAACCGTCACATCTTTGTGACCATTACAGCTTTTTACTCGCAAACACAAGGTATGTCACCATGGGTCAATGACCATTACTGGTACTCTTGGTACTATGCATGTTGAGGATACCGAAGGGTCATCTACTCCCAATGAGCCTAGTAACTCTCCTATCTTAATTAGCACGGGAGCCAAAGAGCCTATTGCCTTAATTGGGCAACATTCATCCGCGGGAACCAAAGAGTCACACCACTCTAAAAGTCAGCATTCTTTGAATTCATCTAGAGTCACTAATCAATCCTTCCCCACTCTATCCAACCTTCTAAACAGACTTCAACGAAAGAATCCCAATAGCCCATTTTCATTTACTTCTTCCTTGGACATTGGAAACGCTAATAACTTTCCACCTCTCTCTTCCTCCACTTCTTCAATACTTCCCAGAATTCATGATGGCACACCCCCACCCCCTCCAAATCTTCACTACCACCCGAAATGCCCGATATTTTTCCAACTCTTCCAAATGGCACACGCATACTATCTCCAGATGCGGGTCCAAGCTCTGCCCCCTCTAACCCTATCCCTCAGACTACACTACCAGGAAGGACAACAGACAACATACCCACTGACAAATCCAGTTTTCACCATGCACATCCACCCGGTGAGGCATCAAATGGAGAAGTTCCCCCTTTTCAGTGCACCGGTTCCAATCCGCAAAAGAAGACCTATGCTGGAGTCTTTGCGGGTTCCAGGCTTGAAGCAAAGGGAATTAAACTTCAATTCATCGAACAGCAAGGAGATGATGTAGAACTTGAAGCTACGGATGAAGTTCCCTTCATTGAAACCTGGGGATATTGTCTTATAGGATGCTTCACGGGTCCTTTCCCGGGAAGAGAGGCATTGAATTCTATTGTTAAGGGGTGGGGATTAAAGTGTCGTATCATCCCATATGGAAAAGGATGGACAATCTTCAAATTCATGACGGAAGAAGAACGCACAAATGTGCTTCATGTAGGCCCGTACATGGTTTTTGGCAAAACTATGATGTTAAAATCCATTGATAAAGGAGTATTATTAACATATGACTTATTCTTGGATATCCCCATATGGGTCATTTTCCAAGACATCCCCCTCTCGGTTTGGAGTGCATCAGGCCTTAGTAAAATTGCTTCGCGTGTGGGGAAACCACTATACACGGATCAATTTACTAAGGAGAGGTCTAAGATGAACTATGCAAGAGTCTTGGTGGAAGTCGATGTTAGTAAAGAGCCGGTCACAGAATTTGGTGTGAAACTTCCCGACAATCGAAGATACATCCAAAAGGTTAAATATGAGAACTACCCAGATTTTTGCTATCATTGCGCCTCTTTTGGCCACAACCATTTGAAGTGTAGGAAACTGTTACAAGACACCAACACTCAAGAAGCACGGAAAACCGACAACCCATTGGTACCATCTAACAATGAAGGCGTTTCTACTAGCCCGGATACTGCTACTGTTACGGGTCAAGGCGGTCCTTCTAGCACTGATCCACCACCTTCTCAACATCCCGTGGGTAGTGATAACTTGATGGACATTGAGAATAATGTGCAACCACTGACGCATATTCCCGGAAGTGTGGGAGAAGATCTGAACTTTGGAATCCCTCCGGTTGCGGGTCATCCTATCTCTTTGTGCTTACGGGTACCACTCGAGGGGTCCTCAAACCTTCCCCCCTTTACTGGTCTTGCGCATCATGAGAGGCTGAGAATTGAGACAAGGATTGCTGAGAAAGACACACCATTTGGCCCGCAAACTCTTCTGGACGTGGGTACTAGTAAGTGTACTACGGATGAGTTTATCAACGCAACACGTTGCATAAACTTTGAGCGCGGAGAACATAGCCTAGTTGCGGCCACTGCCTTGACTTCTAACAACAAGGAAGAGGGATGGAAAGAAGTTATTTCAAAAAAGAATACCGGTTTGGGGAAAAATGCAAAGCGCGGAGGTGCTACTAAAACCTCCATTGTTTCCTAATGAAAATTCTTTGTTGGAATGTCCGAGGCCTTTGCAGACAAAGGGACAGGGCAGCCACACATACTCTTGTGTGCAGGCTTGCTAAGCAACATGATGTGGCATTGGTTTGCCTAATAGAAACTAAATTCACTCGAACACGGCTGGACTCTTTTACTTCTCAAAGATTCTGTGCTTGGAAATTTTGCTCCAATTTGGATTTCATTGATGGCGGAAGAATGCTAGTACTATGGGACCCCTCCAGAGTTAGTTGTGATGTGCTTGGAATGGACTCTCAACATATCCATGTCCAAGCACAGTGTAACATATCTCAAGTGTCCTTTCTTGCTACGTTTGTATATCCGTTCTATAGCATTCCGGAAAGAAGGAAACTTTGGCATCATCTTACCCACCTGGGCACTAGCATTGTCATGCATTGGATGATCATTGGAGATTTTAATACTTATTGCTACCCTCAAGATAAGGCCGGGGGCCCTCCTCTCACGCCTTATGCACTTAGGGACCTTGGGGAATTCAGAATAGCTCACGGACTCGATGACACTCCTTCTACGGGTTCCTTCTACACTTGGACGAATGGCTCAATATGGTCCAAGCTAGATAGAGTGCTAATGAATCAACATTGGAGTGACTTGAATCTAGAGTGCTCAGCCAACTTTTTGCCTATGGAACCAGTCTCGGACCATTGCCCCATGATTGCTTCGGTAATTGCATCTTCTAGCAATGGAAAATGACCTTTCAAGTTTATGAACATGTGGCTCTCACACCACGCCTTTGAGAACATCCTAACTTCATGCTGGAGACAGCGTGTTTTTGGATCTGCCCAATTCACATTGGTCACAAAATTGAAGTCTTTAAAGAAGCCATTGCGTGATTTGAACTCTAGTGAATTCGGGAGTATTGCACAAAGAGCAAATGCGGCAAACATGGAATTTAAGGAGGCTATAAATGCGCATATGGAGAATCCCTTTGATGAAGAGTTAAAAGCCAAGGTCAAGTCCTTAAGAGCTAAAGCCAATCACCTCCTTGAATCCGAGAGACACTTCATAAGACAAAAGGCGAGACAAAAACATTTGATTGGAAGTGATAGGTGCTCCAAATACTTCCATAGCTTGATAAAGAGGAGCAATGTTAAGAACTTTATCACTTACCTTGTAAAGGACAACGGTAATACCACTACATCTCCTAGGGAAGTAATAGACATGCTTGTTGAGTTTTATAAAGGACTTCTTGGCTCCTCTCGACCCGCAACAAACGTCGATCTCGCGGTACTTGATTGCGGCCCGAAGCTAGGGGAGGAGGATGGCTTATTCCTTATACATCTTGTCTCCCCAAAGGAGGTTTGGGATGCTCTCTCCAATATTGGCAATGACAAAGCACCTGGCCCGGATGGTTTTTCAGCCGCCTTCTTCAAGAAAGGATGGAGAGATATGGGACATGATGTAGTAAGGAGTATACAAGAATTTTTCTCTTCGGGTGTGCTCTTGAAGCAAGTGAATCATACAATTCTCACCCTACTACCCAAAACAGATCGGGACCCCAAAGTGAGTGACTTTAGACCTATTGGATTGACTAATGTGGTCTACAAGATCATAACAAAGATCCTAGCTAATCGGATGGCAAGGTTTCTTCCTACACTTGTCGATCAATGTCAAGGAGCTTTTGTGAAAGATAGGAACATGGTGGATAATGTCTTAATTGCTCAAGAACTTGTGAGAGGTTATAATAGATCTAGAGTCTCGCCAAGGTGTATGCTTATGGTGGATCTTCGGAAAGCATTTGACACGGTCTCTTGGAATTTCCTCGAATCAGTGCTAAGAGGACTCAAATTTCCGGACAAATTTGTTAGATGGATTATGGAATGTGTAAGTTTAACCTCTTTCTCTCTTTCAATCAATGGTGAATTGCACGGCTATTTTGAGGGTAAACGCGGCTTGAGGCAAGGTGATCCTATGTCTCCTATGCTCTTCATCCTATGCATTGAATACCTTTAAAGATTGCTCAAGCTAAAAACTTCGGACAAAGCCTTTTCTTATCACCCAAAGTGCAAGAAACTGGGCATCTCTCACCTTGCCTTTGCGGATGACCTTATGCTTTTTGCCAAAGGGGATTTATTTTCGGTTGGTGTTCTTATGGATTGTCTTGATGATTTGGAGGCGGCTTCTGGCCTTACACTTAACCCGTCTAAATCTTCCATCTACATTGCGGGAGTGCAAGATAATATCCGTGACTTGATCTTGGCTAGAGTTGGCTTCTCTTTAGGAGTCTTTCCCGTGAGGTACTTAGGGTCCCGTTGTCCCCAATCTCTGTCTCGGTGGATCAGTTTGCCCCTTTCACTAGTGCCATCTCGGGTTACATTCAGAAATGGGGACACCACACACTCTCCTATGCGCGAAAGTTGGAGCTAATCAGATCGGTTATTCAGGGTGTCGAGAGCTTTTGGTTTCGAGCTCTTCCTATTAGCTCATCAGTTCTCAACAAGGTTCGCTCTGCTTGCATCCAGTTCTTATGGGGTGGCAAACCATCAAGAGTCGCTTGGGATGAAATTTGTTTGCCTCAATCTGAAGGAGGCTTGGGCCTCATGGACATCAAAGTTTGGAACCACGCCTTACTCTCCCGGTCCATCTGGCAAGCTCACACTAAGGCGGAAACACTATGGGTTCAATGGATTAATAGCTATTACTTGAGAGACAAATCCATTTGGGATTATGAGGTCCGTGCTAGAGATTCCCCATTATTCAAGAAGCTTTGTACCATTCGTGACACTTTCATAAGCATATTTGGGAATCAAGGAAACACAATTGCCGGCTTGGAGAAGTGCTGCACCAATGGGAGATTGGAATCGGGCCTTGTGTATGATGTCTTGCGCACCCCGCGAGAACATAAGCTTTGGATGTCTCAAATTTGGAAAGGTTACATCCCTCCTAAATTCTCATTCACGGTTTGGCTCACTTGTAGAAAGCGTCTTGCTACCAAAGACACTCTCTTCTTCCTAAACTTGGAGGACAAGACTTGCGGGTTATGCAAGCATGTCAGTGAAACAAGGGCTCATCTCTTCTTTTCTTGCCCCTTCACTCACAAGATTTGGAAGAACATAAAAGAATGGTTGGGAATTAGAAGAGAAATGACAACAATCGAAAGCGCACTCAAATGGATCAAAAAGGAGCATCGAGGGACTGACATTCGATCCAAAGTCATCCTACTTGCCTTTTGCATAGTGGTATATGAGATTTTGAGAACAAGAAATGAATTGCTATTTGCGGGCACCAACTCTACAATAGATGAGGTTGTGGCAAAAGTCAAAACAACAACCTATAGAGTTCTTTATGATTTAATCCCCTCTTGTAATGTCACCTCTGAGTGAACGCCCCTTCCCTCCTTCATTTCTTTCTTTATGTTACGTTGAGGATTGAGAACATTCAATGATTGATTGTAGTTCCAAGTTTTTCCTTCTTAGCAATAATATGTTCATTTACCTGGGGAAAAAAAGTTTTTCTGTCTTCCCATTTTGCTCTAACTTTTAAACTCATTTTATTAACTGTCTACAGGTTCTGATATTCTCTCAATGGACTAGAGTACTAGACATAATGGACTATTATTTTAGTGAAAGGGGATTCGATGTTTGTAGAATTGATGGCAGTGTGAAATTGGATGAAAGAAAAAGACAGGTAACCGGTGCTTATATTTTAATGCAGATTCAGTATGTTTCTGATGAGCTTTGAATCATTGATGATGTAGAAAATTGTACTTCACACATTACTTCACTCCTTTTTCTGAAAAAGTTGATTCACTCTCGTATTATCAAAAATAAAATATATGCAGGTCATTTATTCCATTCCAATTTACCTCACCTGCTCTCCCTTAGCTTTTTTCTGATCAAAGTTTCCATCTCCTTGGTTCAACATTGATATCAAGTAGTGCTATGTTGCTTTATTTTGATTTTGATGTCACTACT
The DNA here is from genome assembly GCA_029844215.1 of Przewalskia tangutica. NCBI lineage: Eukaryota > Viridiplantae > Streptophyta > Magnoliopsida > Solanales > Solanaceae > Przewalskia > Przewalskia tangutica. The sequence continues at coordinate 31,196,011 of CM056727.1, read as the reverse complement.
CTCAATGTTGGATTATTTTTAATGTTCCTCTCACTTGAACTCCCCTCTAAAATATTTAGACTCTCATTGTATTTAGGGAGGTCACATGATTTAGCCTAGTTGATGTTGGTTTCTTGGCAAAAAATTGTTGTTTTAGGACTGTTTCGGACAGCTGCAATACTTTTGAAATTTACTGATTTGAACAGATACTACACTTGGTATCTGCTGTGTTCTCGAGCCCACTGTTGCTCTGTTTTTAAATCTGTTACTGCTGCATTTTAAGCCAAACGACTGCTGTTTTATGGCCACATTTGAGCTAGTTTACTGTCTGATTTTCGAAGCAGCTACTGCTGCAGTTTCTAAGGCAAAACATATAGCTACACTTGATAAAAGTCCTAAGTTCTCTTCATGTTAGGCGTATTTTGTATACGCCTTTTGAGTCATTTCTAGTTAGTATTTTACTCGTTTTTGTTGTGTTTAGTATAGTAGTAGGTTTGTTTTTCTTTCTTTTGAGTCACAACGGTGCAAAAAGGTAAAATGGTAAAAAGGAACGAGAAATGGGCAGAAAAGGTGCTCCCAAGGCCAAAAGAACGAAAGTTGGCAACTCAGAGCGAAAGAAGGCAGCACCGCGGTGCCACTATGCAGAACTGGGTGCCATATTTACCGAGGAGCGACAGGACTTTCAGCACCGCAATGCCATCAGCGATGCGGTGCCATTTGTCTTGAAGGCTGCGGGAGTTTCGCAGATCGCGGTATGCTCATGCGGTCGCATGCGCATGAAATTTCAGTTCCGAAGGCAAATTGGCTAATGGCATATTGGTCCATAGGGCACGAAATTAGAGGATATTTAAGCCCTAGGGATTAATGCTATAGAGGAGGTTGGTCATTACACAACACAACACAAAACAAGGCGGATTTGGAGCTACAATTGGAGACTTTGTTCTACGTAATTTTCTTTCTTTCGTTTTTAATTCAGTTTATGTATGGATATTGTGTTAGTTCTTAGCGTGACTATGGCTAGGAGCTAAACACTCTATTAGGGCTTTCCTTATGAATCACTTGAAATTGTTATTCATGAATTAATGCAGTAGTTTGATTTCTTCTTCGCTTGATTAAGATATAGTCAATATTTGGTATGAATGTTTGATAATTAATTGATCACTAATTATCATAACCTATATGATTTCGAATAAAAAACCGAGAGGAGAGATTTAGATATGTTGTAATTGACTAGACATAGGTTAAAATCGCGGACGAAAGTACCCCGATACTTGTGTGGCATTATATGTTATTGTTCTTAATCCTCCTATGTGGTAAATTCTATCATAGAAATATAGAAGGGTTCTGCACTGTGGTTGAGTGATTATATGTCCTAACCAGAATATAAGACAGTTTAGTTAACCGTTATCTTAACGTAGAAGAAGAAGTCATTCTAGTTGCATTAAGGATTGAATAGAGTGGATAGTCGAGGATTTTGGAAGCCCTAATTCATTCATAACTGATTACAACTTTATTGGTTTAAATCTTGCAATTATTCTAGTAGTTAAATAAAAACATCAATCAAATATCGATTGCCAAATAGATAACATAAAATAGATGAACGGTACTTAAAAATCAGACTTTGTGAACGCACAGGTGACCCTTTTGACGAAGCAACTGCAACAGAACACCACGTCCGTGAATGCAGTCCAGATGCATGTGAATTGTGAGATTTGTGGTGGACCGCATTCCTTTGACAAATGCACAGCGGTTGACCCTAATAAGGTGTCAATGGAGCAGGTACAAGCGGTTGGGAACTTTCAGAGGCCTTATAATTCCAACACATACAATCCAGGGTGGAGAAATCACCCTAACTTTTCATGAAGGAACGACCAAGCCCAGCAGCAACCATATCAAGGTGGTTACCAGAACCAACATGCACAGAATCAGGCTACCTCATCCTAGCATTTTAGACCACCTACACAAAAGGAGAAGCCTAATGAACTGAGAGATGCATTGCTTACACTCACCAATTCACAGAATCAGTTCATGTCTGAAACAAGGTCCTTTCTCAGGAGCTTGGAAACACAGGTTGAGCAACTTGCAAAGATGGTAACCAACATGCCGCAGGACACTCTCCCAAATGTCTGAGGTAAATCCTGAGAAGCGGTGTCAAGCGGTATTGTTGAGAGTGAAGCGATTGGAGCGAGTTGCTCCCACCCATGATGGTAAGTGACAAGGAATGTGAGAAAGCAGCTGAGGTAGAGAATGAGGGGGTCACTGAGGACCATCCTACAGTTGATACAACTCTACGAACACCTTTGATGGAGTACGTTAATAGAATCCCTTACCCTCAGAGGTTACAAAAGAAGACAATTGACAAGCAGTTCTCCAAGTTTTTAGAGGCGTTTAAGAAGCATCACATAAATATCCCCTTCATTGAAGCACTAGAACAGATGCCAGCATCTTTAAATTCATGAAGGAGATACTTGGAAAAAAGAAAAGGCTAGCGGATTATGAGACAATATCTTTGACAGAGGAGTGCAGTGTCATCCTACAAAAGAAACTGCCTCCTAAGCTGAAGGACCCAGGGAGCTTCACCTTGCCCTGCACTATTGGTAATGTGACATGCAACAAGGCGATGTGTGATCTAGGGCCCAGTATCAATCTCATGCCTCTGTCTGTCTTCAAGAGATTGGGTTTGGGTGAAGCCAAACCAACCACATTGAATTTGCAGTTGGTCGACCGAACCGTAGTGCACCCCAGAGGCATAATAGAAGATGTGCTGGTCAAGGTGGGAAAATTCTTCTTCCCAACAGACTTCCTCATTCTTGATATGAAGGAAGATGATGAAATACCCATCATTTTGGGGAGACCATTCCTTGCAACTGGGAGAGCCCTGATTGATGTAGAAAAGAGAGAATTGAGGCTAAGGATCCAAGAAGAAGAGATGGTCTTCAAAGTGTTTAATTCCACCATCGAATCTCAGGCCAACAACAAGTGTTTCGCAGTAAGCACGGTTGACACATCAATTCAGCCAGCACAGGCCAAAGCTAGGGAGATCATTCACACAGCGGTGAACCCACAGGTAAGCAAGAATGCTGACACAAAAATTGATGTCATGGAAGCTGTCAAACAGGTAAGTCTTACTGAACCCGCTCCTGTGAAAAAGAAAAATAGAGCGAGAAAGAGGAGAATGATTCTTAAGTTGATGGGTTGTAGGGTTAAGTTACCCCAATGATTTGATAAGGAACTTGCGTCCGGCTAAAAGACGTTAAAGACAGCGCTACTTGGGAGGAAACCCAAGTTTTAAATTATGCAGTTTAGTTTAATCAGAACAATCTCACTTTTGGTATTTTTGCTGTGTTGTGAAGCTAGATGAAGGAATGGGACATGAAGCAGGGAAAAACGCTGGAAAACACTAAATCAGGAGTTTCAGCACCGCGGTTCCCTCATGCAGAACCGCGGTGCCAGAAGATCAGAGAGGTCGCATGAATTTAAGAACCGCGGTGCCGATAGCGATTTCCGAAAAATAAAAAGGCCCTGAATCGTCAAATCTCCTCACACAGATACCGTCTCAGTGCAATATCTGCCGCCACCACCACCATTTTGAACCGCTAAATGTCTGTAAGTCATCCCATTTTTTTTATTTTTGAGTCTTTTACACATTTGGAACAATGTGTAGTTTAAGTTTGGGGGGAGGGGTTTATTTTATTTTTGTGTCTATTTTTGAGTCTTTTGTTTGTTTTTGTGTTCATATGAGTCAATTTGTTTTTATGATCATGCATGTTGTGCTTGCTTGAAATGCCTAGTGAATTAAGTGGGATAATGTAATGGAATTAGAGCTAAAAATCTGCGTGCTTAAGTTAGATATGCCAAAAATTCATAAAAATTTGATTATGTGGAATATTTGATGCTTAACCTATATGTGGTCAATTAAACAATGTCCGTGAAGTCTGCTTGCTTGCTATTTGAGGCGAAATAGTTAGGATGTAAAAGAGTGAAAAAGAAATACAAAAAGAGAGTGAAAAATTGATGCACCCCAGTGAAAAAAATGTAAAAACTTAAGTTTGGGGGTGCCTATGTGAATATATTTCATGCTCTCAACCAAAAAGAAAAGGGGAATGATAGGTATGAACTGAAAAGAAGACCAAAAAGAAGGACAAAACGGTTGAATGAGAAAAACGCTTATGGTACGTAAATTGAGCCTAAATGTCTACATTTGTCTACCCTGCCTAAGCCTACATTACAACCCTGAAAAGTCCTGAAGATCTCTGGTATGTATGTCTATGATTAGTGGAGAATAGCAAGTACACATGCCCGTAGAACTAAATGAAATTGACATGCATAGGTTAGGTATCCATGCTTCCATTACTTGTGATTGAAATGAATTTGCGAAATATCTGACTTAAAATTCTAGATTGTTGAATTCATGTTATATCTGTTCTTGCATATTATCCCAACTGACGTTCATGTGTTTCTAAGTATTTGTGCAGCTGCTTGATTTGAGTCTTTGAGTCTTTTATTTTTGTGTCTTTGTTTTATTTTGATCTTTGCTCGAGGGCGAGCAAATGTTAAGTTTTGCGGTGTTTGTTAGGCGTATTTTGTATACGCCTTTTGAGTCATTTCTAGTTAGTATTTTACTCGTTTTTGTTGTGTTTAGTATATTAGTAGGTTTGTTTTTCTTTCTTTTGAGTCACAGCGGTGCAAAAAGGCAAAATGGTAAAAAGGAACGAGAAATTGGCAGAAAAGCTGCTCCCAAGGCCAAAAGGACGAAAGTTGGCAACTCGAGGCGAAAGAAAGCGTGCCGGTCTGCTATCGAGAACCACGGTGTCATATTTACCGGAGCCACAGGACTTTCAAGACCGCGGTGTCATCAGCGATCTGCGGTGCCATTTGTCTTGAGAAGCTGCGGGAGTTTACGGCCGCGATGCGGTATCTGGCAAGTGGTGCCAACACGTGAAATTTCAGTTCCGAAGGCAGATTGGTCCATAGGGCACGAAAATTAAAGGATATTTTAGCCCTAGGGATTAATGCTATAGAGGAGGTTGGTTATTACACAACACAACACAAAACAAGGCGGATTTGGAGCTACAATTGAAGACTTTGTTCTACGTAATTTTCTTTCTTTCGTTTTTAATTCATTTTATGTATGGATATTGTGTTAGTTCTTAGCGTGACTATGGCTATGAGCTAAACACTCTATTAGGGTTTTCCTTATGAATCGCTTGAAACTGTTATTCATGAATTAATGCAGTAGTTTGATTTCTTCTTCGCTTGATTAAGATTTAGTTAATATTTGGTATGAATATTTGATAATTGATTGATCACTAATTATCATAACATATATGATTTCGAATAAAAAACCGAGAGGAGAGATTTGGATATGCTGTAATTGACTAGACATAGGTTAAAATCGCGGACGAAAGTGCTCCGATGCTTGTGTAGCATTATAGGTTATTGTTCTTAATCCTCCTATGTGGTAAATCCTATCATAGAAATATAGAAGGGTTTTGCACTGGGGTTGAGTGATTATATGTCCTAACCAGAATATAAGGCAGTTTAGTTAACTGCTATCTTAACGTAGAAGAAGGAATCATTCTAGTTTCATTAAGGATTAAATAAAGTGGATAGTCGAGGAATTTGGAAGCCATAATTCATTCATAACCGATTACAACTTTATTGGTTTAAATCTTGCAATTATTCTAGTAGTTAAATAAAAACTCCAATCAAATATCGATTGTCAAATAGATAACATAAAATAGATGAATTATACTTAAAAATCAGTCTCTGTGGACGATATTCGATCTTACAGACTATATTACTTGTGAACGATGCGTACGCTTGCGTGGGCAGTCGAAATATCGATAACACTTCACACCTCTTTATATGATTTTTGCTTTCGTTACAATCTTTTAAATATATATCTTATTTAAATATCTGCATGCCTAGTTTAAATATATCTTAGTTAGTTTAATAAGTCTGAGTCTTCCGTAATTAAAACTCCTATTGTTTTATACGGATATGAAGGTTTTACTCGCATTTATTTATTTTTCTAACTTCCTTTCTTTTACACTTTGCGAGGAACATTATAACAATACGGCATAGCAAAGTGGATTCTACAGAGATGAAAATTTGCTGAAATCGCACAAGTTTCCAATGACTCAGATTCTCATATTATGTTTTTTTTTGTATTTGATGATAACATTAGATGTTTTGAAAAACAATTTGTAATGTTTCGATTTAATGTATTAGAACAATTTCATTATGTGGGTGATATTTTAGTTATAATATATTTACAATTCTAATTTATTTTTATTTAATAAATTAAAATTAAAAAAAATGTCAAAAACTAATTTTTCCGCCAATTTAAAACAAATTTAATAAAAAAAATCGCCAATTTAAATTAATTTTATTAAAAATTTCGCGCCAAAAATATTATTTAATTAATATTTTCGCGGGAATTTTTTTTTAAAAAGAGGAAAAAGTCAAAGTCAAACATCACATTTTGTGACGATTTTTATAACCGTCACGAATTTGTGACAGTACCTACCATGACACTTAGAAAAATCGTTTCGATAGACCTTTTTGGTAGTGCTAATGGATCTCCACAGCTGCCCTCCACCCCCAACAACTCATGTCACATCAGCCTTTCTAGATCAGAGCGCCGCGGCACACATGGACATAGTAACATCAAGGTGCTCACGTATTTTTAGTTAGAATCATTTTCGCCGAAAAACAAGTGGTCCACCTCAAATATTGATTAAGGAAAATTTCTCTCTTACTCAGTTTTAGTTGAATTGTATTTTTTATTATGGGGTAAGGGTAGGTCCTCCTTTCCCTGTAATTTTGAAGGATAAGTTCGTATTTGTATCTTAGGTAAGGCCACATCCCCTTTGTACTCTCATTTCATGAAATAGAACACCACTCAATCTATGTGGGAAATTTTGTTAAAATAAAGCCATAAATAGAGTTTTTGGATGCTTTGTAGATTAAAAACAAAAGTGCAAACCAGCTTAGCTTATCAGAACTGGAATAACTTAACCATCATCAATTAGAAAACTCAAACTTATAAGCTCCAACTAAAGACTAAAACAGGAACATCGTTATAAAATAATCAAGAACAACTAAAGGAAAAAAAAAAAGGACAATTAAGAAAACAAACGTAGTAATATAGCTAGACAGTAGTTTAATTCTAAAAAAAAAAAAAAAGAGAAGTAGAAGAAAAAAAAACTAGGAAAACTGGTTATAAAATCAATCAAAGGCCCAAGCATTCTCTTGACGGATTTGCTCCTCTTCTTCAGGAGTAAAATCATTCTTGATATCAAATTCTTTACGTATTTCCTCTGGCGTTTTCCCTTTAATCCTATCAGCAACTTCTTGGCATATTACATCCATCAACTCCATATCATTAAGATAATTAGCAGCTAATACAAGATCGTACAACACCGAGTGGTGCACCTTCAAGAAACCCTTGTCAAAATCATTCAACTGGTGTTTCGAGACATCTTCCTCCGAGTGTTTCTTCCAGTATTCGATCACTTTGGTCATTGTTTTGCTATCGACATTAGGCAGGGGGATCGCGTTTGAAGCGCAATCATCTTCAATCATGTTCTTGATGGCTTGTGACCTCGCAGCTACGGCCTCGTCGACCTCAAATTCCTCTCCATCTCTAGTTTTAAGGGTTAAGAGCTTTGTTGAAGACATGATGAAAAATATTTGAGATAAATATTGAAAGGGGACTTGGGCGAGAGCTTTAATTCCAACGAGAGGGACTTGAAGGCTTCGTTTGTTTTTATAGAGTACCAAGCTGGTTTCACTTTCCTAGTTGAAGTAGGAAGTGGAAACGGGGAAATAGAACATGGAGAACTCTTCCCAAGCTCAAAATTTTACATAAATATTGTCAGATTAGGAAAACTAAATTTATTTCCTTTTTTTGTGAATACAATACAATAAAGTTAACTTAAAGTTAAAAATTTACATAAACCATGTCGAATTAGGAAGACGAGTTTTTTGGTTGTTTTTCTTTATTGTGAATATAATGAAAGGTTAACTGGTAGGTTGGACTGTTAGTTATTTATATATTTTAAATTTCTTGCTCTATTTAGATCATGTCACCAAAGTAAAACCTGAGAATCACTTCACTTATATGTCTCTTACGCAACTCTGTTCATATTTCCAAATAGAAACACACACAGGTAAAAGCGGAAGTATATTTATATCCTAAAGACAAATTAGATGTATTAGGAAAATGTATTTTATAGACATTTGTATTATTATTATTAATGGAGATTAATATTTTGACATTTGCAATTATTGAATTATTAATTGATTGTTTATTATATTTTATAATATGCATTCCTAGAGATTACGTGGTTATTAATAGTGTAAGATATTAATATTATAACGTAACTTTTAAAATAGCTTCGACTAATGATCATCGAAAATGAAATATCAATAATATGTGATATGTCGACATGTGGTCTGCATCATATTCTTAGAGGATATAGTATGTCTCACATGCTACGAGTAATGGTTAATCGTAATGGATACATGAATACTTTGAAAGTATTGATATACCCTGCTGATATACTGTTTGTTATACACTCAGCGTATGGGAGATAGAAGTCCTTAGACTTGAGGTCGATACACACCTTGTCTGCAGAGTAATATACTTTGATCCTGTCCTAAGCTCAAATGTCTTATAGGTTGAGATACGGCTTGTATTGGGTATATTGTGATATGGGTTAAAGGTGGTAGTTGAGCCAAGATTGGGATTCATTCCTCGAATGTATATTCGAGAGAACGCTCAGATTCTCATATGATATTAGGTTGACTAAGTCGTTGGTCAACACAATAGACATATCTAGGTTATGGTCTTGTTGTCAACTAATATAGATGCGATATAATGATCAAGTCATCTGGATAGACACTTGACAGATCCTAAGCTTGATCGAGTGTGTCGTGAATGAAATAATTTTATCTTTCCACACAGAGGTTCAGTTTACCAGATTCGTGTAGCTATACTTCACATATTGAGTTCGTCTTCCGGCGCCATCTAGGAGTTCCGTGTAGACTCTAATATGATTAGTGTCGATATGTGAAGGTCTGTAGGGTAACACTAAGTCAATTAATTGTTCCGTCGATCTAAGGATCTAGTGAGAGAATATAAATGTTCGATTTTTTATCGAGACATTTGAATGAATAATGATTATTTAATTAAGTCGAGATTAGATTTCAGATTTAATTAAAATGAAAATGAGACAAAATTGGACTAGGGTTGCGGCGCATAGGACCAATAGTCAGACTGACCCACTGCGTCTCGTTTTCTGGGCCTGACCCACGGGAAACCCTAGCTGCATTTTTTACCTAAAACACAGCTATAAATAGAGGGGTTCTATCATTATTCAACACACTTGACTCTATAATCATTCTAAGTCTTTGAGACTCGAACTCCTGCCGAATTTTCTAGTTGTTCGAAGGATGAATTACATCAGAGTTCTTGAAACTTGCAATCGAGGAACAGTTGCGTGCGCACCCTTGGATTATACGAGAAGATTCCAGATTTATCAAAACCGTAAGTTCACTATCGATGTATTACGATTACATTACATATTGTATGTTTACATGTTTATATTATTGCATAATCATTCTGCAGTTCGTCGTTTGTTGGGTTTGAAACATAAAATTTTTAAATTTCGCTGCATACACGAACCCAACAAAACCCTATAAAAAGTTCATAAATCTCCGATTGGCACCAACAAATAAAATCATGCTTCAGGACTCAATAATAAAATCTTGGTCTGGAGATTGAACTCATAAAAACATATCTGAAATGTGTCTTGATTTATTGCCGAAAAAATGTTTTTAGAGATTATGATATATGTGTTGTTCAAAATGTTGCTGACATTACTAGTGACATCCTCAGATACTGATATTTTTGGGATGCAGTATGTAACTGATTTTGTGAAAATTCAGTTATTTTTTCCATGTAGACGTGCCGTTGTTTTTTTAAAAAAATATTGTTGATAATTGTAAAATCACGATGTCTATCCTTTCATCTCTAAATTTAGGAAGAAGTATTGGAATAAAATTCAAATTCCTAAAATTTGGGAACAAGAATACATTGCCAAGTGTATAAATTCATCTTCAATTTCTATTCTTTCTTGTCTAAATATTTTTTCCGGAAAAATTAAAAAAAAACATCACATCATCTCGATTTAAACACCAAACCGATGGATTTATTCTCTCATACTCCAACTTCCAAAACCCTAGGAAACACTAATCTCAATCTTCCTTCATCTTCATCACATTTCTCTCCAATGGATACATCTCTAATGTCACCAAAAATGTCTCCCAACATTCCAGAACCAACCCCAATGAGCACAAGTCCCCCACAATGCACAGCCGTTGAGTGACTTTCAAAAACCACTCGACACTGCCTACCCAGGAGACACCAACTACCCGATTGATCTGGAAAATACTCTAGATGTCACTGTGTTACCAAAAAAGAGAAGGCACATCGGAATTTCCAACAAGAAGGTCCACTCGACAATTTGAAAGAGATTTCGGCAGTGCTGAATCAGCTACAAAATGACCAAAGGTCGATACCACTGCATCTGCCGTATCAAGCAATAACTATAAGATTGAATTGAGTCAGACCTCAATCTGTCCACTGACGATGATGCCGAGAGGACTCTATCAGTCGAACTACCTACAGAAACCCCAGCATCACCGTTATACTCAAACCTATTTGTTCATAACATTGTGGATTCAAGTGAAGAGAAGGAAATCTCAGATGATGCGCCCTTGAAGCGATTTTGCCCCAGAAAAGAAGTGCAAAAACCAGTGATTGAAGAACCCTCAGAAGACACATCAAATGCTGCCAAAAATATCACAACATCTCATGTGACATCACATCCTATGACTAAAAAGTCAAGTTCCCCTACCTCATCGAGCAAATCTGCAACAGAATCAGCAAATGAGGTAAATCCTTACTTAGATAAATTTCTAACAAAAGAAAAATCTACACATTGGTCGTGGTAGAAGAATAGAATAATAAGAACTGAAAAAGTAATGGACATTGCTTCTTGTAATGAATATGGCCTGATGGACTTCTTCACTGAAAGAAATCTACTAGGCTTTGTTAATAACAAATGTCCATATGTTGAAGAGATTGTGGGGTTGTTTTATGCAAACCTAGAAGGGAAAATGGGGGAAAATCAAGTCAAAGAAATTTGGCCAGATTTATCTGTATAACAAGGTTTACAGCTTCACACCTACCATAATAAACCTGTGTATAGGTCTGAGTGAAGGATGAGAGGATAAAGAAGAGAAGGATGTTGTAAACAACAGGGATGAAATGATTGACTATCTAACTGGTGGTATGTTGAGGAAATGGGTTAAGAGAGTTCCAGCATCGCAGTTTATAGCATTGTTTGTAATTGTACACAAGATACTTATATACAATTGGCTTCCCTCGATGAACGAGTTGATTGTTACAATAGATCAAGCAATCCTGTTGTATAAAATAGGAAAAGGGCTAAGAGTTGATTTAGGAAAAACAATCTTACAACTGGTTTTGAACTTAGCCGAAAAAGACTCAAGCTTGATCCTACCATTTCCCTCATTGATCTTTAAAGTCCTTACATCTCAAGGTTTCAAACCACCAAGGAAAGATGCTAAGAAAAGAACCCGAGGTGTATGTTGTCAATAAAACAGTCCCGAGGAGCACCAACAGAATAATTGATCTCCCCTGGAAACTTAAAGAAAATGTTGACAAAAATATTCCCAACATTTTTGACAACACTGAATCAGGACAGCCTTCTATGACAGCTGATTTGATTGTGAGACAAATTGCTAAAATCAATGAACAACTGTTTGAAATTGACAATGCGAGGCAAGCTCTACTCCAAGCCAGGGAACACTTTCTGAGTTTGCTTTCTTCCCAAAAATGGAGAGATGATGATGGAGCTGAACGAAGGAAAGAATGAGAGGAAACAGGGGCTGAAGGCGGACATAAGCCGAGTGGCGGACTAAAGAACCGAAAGTAGCGAAGCGTGACACAAAAGAAGTGCTCGTCGAAGACCTGGAGTTGGTGCAGGGGGAGCAAGGCAGTGAAGTTGGAAAAGTAGAAAGAGGCTGGAACCTACTACTTTTATCAACTTGTGTTGAGGCTAACTGCAGATAGCGTCTGAGATGCTTAGAAGCTGCTTCTATGATAATGATGCTTGCTGAAATATGGATTACTGGAAATGTGTTTTGTTTTGTGCTATGTGATAATGTTTTCATTGTTTGAATTGGAATGTAAATGACACTAATTCATTTTTATTTGTTTGCTTGGATGATGATCCGTGTTGATTATATAAGTTGGCATATATGTGGATATTGTCTATTTTGGTTGTATGCCAATTTCAGGTCGAGGGAGAGCAGTTGTGAAAATTTGTCATTGTTAGATCACCTATACATAGTTGTTTAAGTTTTGTGAAGAAAGACAAAAAGGGGGAGAATGTTAATGTTAGGATTGGTGTTATGGAATTTTTCCTAACATATCATTTTTCCAGAAAATATCAGAGCAAATGTCTTGACATTTGGGCTGACATTCGTGTAACAGTTTTGCCTATCTTCATGGACAATTTTCAGGAAACTGTGATTTATTTATTATAACGACCCGACCCCGGGCCCGCGACTGGTGCCCTACTTGGGCACCCCTTACAGGTATACATCAGATAATAGTAGCGGAACATACATACAACTCAACAATTACTAGTCATGAAATATCAAGAGGTTAGCCGATAAGGCCACCTTCCGAAAAATATATATACAAGCCCAAAAGCAGTTACCTATTTCTTTTTACATCTCAATCCACAAGATATGACTACAGACCTCTAAGAATTTTTACATAACAATTGTGACGGGACAGGGCCCCGCCATACCCCTGAATGTACATAAATCTACAACATCAGGGAAACCGTACCAAAAGACAAGCCTCCGGAGAAATGGAGCCTTCTGACAACTGATCAGTGATCCTAAGAGTGAGGATCCACAACCTGCTTACCACTGCGGCATGACGCACCCAGAAAGAAATTCGGTCAGTACAAAATATGTACCAAGTATGTAAAATTGAAAGTACTGTTATTTAAATCATAAAGTCTAGATATATAAAGCTAGAGACAAGTATGATAATCAATTTAACAGTACAACCGTGCCTTGCCAAAAACGAAAGTAATGAAAGTCAGTTTTACTTTTTTAAAGACTATTTCAACACATGAACAATAGTCACGCCAAGGCTAGGGACACAAGCCCTCAAAATCATCACACAGTCCAGTAAGGGTCTCAAGCCCGCAAAACATCAAAGCGTGTCCGTGGAATCCTCCATCACTGCCGACAGCCGTAAGTGTAAAATATATACATGTAACACGCCCGTGACATCCTACCTCACTGTCGGCGTGCACATATGCAATATATATATACATCTCATGCCCGTGGAATCCCTCATATCGGGTACATGACTTCATGGAGAGTTAATCCATCGGGTAATAATAATATATAACATGGTCGCATACCCCGAAATCCTTATCGTATAAGCATGTCCATGGAGTAATAATAGTATCCGAGAATTTAACCCGCATCATGGTTGCATGCCCCGGAATCCTTCATCGTATAAGCATGTCCATGGAGTAATAATAGCATCCGGGAATTTAACCCGCATCATGGTTGCATGCCCCGGAATCCTTCATCGTATAAGCATGTCCATGGATCAATCACAATGGAAGCATACCCGTGGAATCCTCCATCACTGTCGGTACGTCCAAGTAAATTCACAACAAGACAGTCGGCCCTCCAACCGAGAGTCACGACAGCGTAAAAATATAATACTTGCACTCAAAGGCTATCGCAAGCAAGCATAGGCAAGTTCATAAAATCTTTAGACTTTCATTATCATACAAAAATGAACTTCATTTTATAAACTCAAGGCACTTTCGTGTCACATACAAATTCGGGAATTTAACCCAAAGTACTACGTACCTTTATCTTTTTTTTTAAATGACTATTTCTCGTATAAAATCCCCCAAGATACTAACACCCGTAGTATCAAGGCTTGTCTACATTTCAAACAAGTCACTACACTTTTAGAAATACATTTTTTAGGCTTCTAAATCAAGTGACTCTTACTTTAAAACTTTAAGCAATTGATGCCTTTAAATCAAATTTTCCTTCTTTATTTCAAGTCATTTATCTTTGTTTACATTACTAGAGAAAATCATTCCTTTAACCTTCCATAATGTTATAACCAACTTCTCATAAAGCCGTTATACTAACTTTATGCTTTAGAAACTAAGACATCTTTAACCTTTCATAAAGCCGTTATAACTAACTTCTCATAAAGCCGTTATAACTCTTTATGTTTTAGACAAATTCATTCTTTCTTTATAACCAAGAGACCTATACTTTTAAAACCAAGTATCATATACTTTCAAATCAAGTCATATAACTTTCAGAATACTTCAAGTCTCTTAACTTTAGAAATCAAGTTTCTTAACTTTAGAATAGTTCAAGTAATCAATACTTTCCATTTAACATCTAGTCACATACTTTTCGAAAACAAGGTAGGGATACCAAATGAAACCGAATTCATTTTAAACCATGTACGTCCACCGTACTATACATTTATAAAATTCATGCTCAAAAAGATAGGGAAAGTTCCACATACCTCTTCGGCTTAATCCACTTGCTAACTTGAACACGCCGCCCGTAGAATGTCAACCTATAATAACCATAACACGGCTATTAACCTCTAGCTTCAAACGTAGAATGTTCTAAGTGTAAAGTCACTTGTTCTACGGAAAATTAGGCAACACTTCCTTTGTTTCTACGTACTTTTCCACCTTTTTCAAGGCCCGAAATCAATAACCAACATGCCACATTTTAGGCGCAACAATTCAGCTAACCAAAGGGGATTACACGCCTTAACAGGACGTGTAAAATTCTGCCCCACAATTTATATAAAACTGTCCCATATTCAAGGCCATTTTCGGCAATACAACATTGATACAACATATAGTCCTTTTCCATTCCTTAACCCAAGTCGTTATTTCAAAGATAATACATAATTCACATTGACAATTTGAACGACTAAAATCACTTCAATAAACCCCAAATAAAAAGTGAAGACGACGATCATATAAATCCAACAAACTAGAGGCTCGAAAACTGCCCTTTTATACTTTCATTTGTGACATGACAACCTTCAATTCTTATATCCATTTTACCTATCACAATACCCTTCTCCAATTTCTACAACACATGACATAATTTACTTCAAGAAGGAGAATGAATTTACCTTGGTATTTCGCCCAAAACAGTCCAACAATCTCGCCCACTTTAGCCCTCTTTCTGAAATTCTTCTTCACGTTAAAATCACCTACACGAACCCTCTACAAGCTTGCCAACATGTTGCCTTCTTGTCGCCTTTCTAATAATTTTATTTAGGCTTAGGGTTTTATCAATTTTGAGAGAGAAGAGAAGAGCAATTATTATTTTTTAGGATGAAGTCTTGCAAGACTTGGTCATAATATAGGGTCTTGCTTGCTCTAAAAGTTGGGAGGGGCACTTTTCGCTCTCCCATAGGTCCTCTAGACAAATATCTTCTAATTTTGCCCAATTTCCGCAAAAAGTCCCGCCTCGGCGCCGCGGCCCTGCATCCGGCGCCGTGGCGCTGCAACTTCAGAAGGCTTCAGGGCTTACGGAGCCACGACCCTGAGATATGGCGCCGTGGCGCCTGACTGAAACATTTTCCTTCTCTTCTGCCAGCTGAACTTGTAACGTCCATAATTCTCTACTTTGATGTCCTATCGACGAGCGGTTTATTGCGTTGGAAACTAGACTCAACGAACTTCATATTAGGCTTTTGAAACACCTAAAAACTCCTAATATACCTAGACATATATCGCTCCAAAGTTGACTAAAAATCTGTCCAAAAACATTCTGTCAACTTATCTTTCCAAATTCAAATCTTATTTCCTTTCGTACGTTCTCAAATACATGACCTGGAATTATGGGGTGTAACATTTATCACATGGCAAATTGACTTGGAAAGGAGTATTTGGAGCTGATTAGGATCGATGAAGACCAAGTCCAAGAGGTTGCATAACTTGAGGAGCAAGACGTGGAAGAAACAGTCCACGCTGTTGGAGATTCTTCAGCCTCAAGCTACTGCCCAAATGCTCCTGTTTTAGCTCAACTTACACAACATGTTGAGTAGTCTTTCAAGGGAACTCTCTACTATAAATAGAGAGGGCACTTCAAGGATTCCATATCCAGAAAATTAGAAGAGAAAGATTGAGAGAGCTCTCCAGATTTTAAGATCGAAAATTGGATCAACAAGTTTGTGACGACATTATGTACGACATTACAAGTGCTGTCTAGATTCTAGATCTGTTCTTTCATTGAAGCAATTGTAATGCGGTGTTGATCACTTCTATTTTAGATGGATTTTTCAAGCATAAGTCATCTGCGACTTAACCATTTTTTATTCCTTTTGTATCAAGTTGTAACATTGTAAAGAAGGAATATATCAATTGTATATATATATATATATATATATATATATATGCAATACTTTTGGTTATTGATCATCATGGGTTATATTAATATATAACCTATGAAAATTAAACCTTTGTGTTCTTTATTTTATTCCGCTGCATTTTAAACTCTTTGAAAGGTTTGCTTAAGTTTTATCTTAGTGTCGTCACTTGTGTCAGACGACATTTCTGCTGACATTCGACACAATTTCAGCATACTAGTTTTTATCTGTCTTGCTGCTTGGTTAATTTAATCCATAGTATAACTACCGGGACCCAACAAATGGTATCAGAGCCGACACTTAACATAATAAGTGCTAAGGTCCTTTTACTTTAACTATGGATCCGGCTAATCCAAATATTGGTAGACTTCCTATTTTAGATGGATCAAATTATCCATATTGGAAAATTCGCCTACGTTCTCATATCAAATCCATTGATGTGAGAGCATGAAGATCTATTATAAATGGATATATTGTTCCTATGCTCCCACCGGACGAGGAAGGCGACATATTACCTAAGCATGAGGTCGAATGGAGCGTGGAAGAAATCAATAGTGCAGGCTTCAATGAAATGACTTTAAATGCTATTTTTGGATGGGTGGATCTCTATATATTTAAACTTTTCCAAAATCGCTCCACAACCAAGGATGATTGGGATACCCTACAAACTCATTGTGAAGGTAGCTCAAGTGTTCGTAGAACGAAGCTCCGTATGCTCATGAGTAAATACGAACGTTTATGGATGGAAGAGTCGGAGGATATCAAAACTTATTTTGAAAAGTTGATTGACATTTCTAACGAATGTCAAGTACTTGGGTCTCCGTTGACCAACAATCAACTTGTGGAAAAGGCACTCCGCTCTCTTCCTAAAAGTTCAATATTAAGATATATGCGATTGAAGAAGCCCACAACCTTGCTACAATGGACCTTCATACGCTAATAAGAATTCTCAAAACATATGAGATGAATATGGAAAATCAAAGGACATTGTATAGAGGCAAAGATGTTGCACTTCAAGCAAAATTCTTAGAAACGCAAGTCAATGAAGAGGACGAAAACCTTGAAGAAATCGGGGATGGTGCTAACGTTGCCCTTCTCACTCAAAAATTAAATACGATGTTAAAAAGGTTCAACGGTGACAATAATAAATCTAAACCAAAAGAGCACCAAAGTCAAGGCTTCAATCCACGATTCACTAAAACCCTTCCTACAATGCAAAAAGGAAATAAACTTAGGAGAACCAGTTTAGATCATACCAAGTTCGATCCCAAGCAGCTTAAAAGTATTCAATGTCATGCTTGCTCGGGATGGGGTCATTATGCCAACGAGTGTGCAAACACTTTAAAAAAAGCTATGAAAAGTCTATGAATTTCTCTAAGTGACGATAAAGGTGAAGAGGAAGAGGAACCAGAAATGGAGTCACATTTATCTTGACCGTTTTGACGATACTATCAGATGATGAAAATAACGCTGACTGTGTTGTCCCGAATGTCACAACATTCTCGGCAACATCAGCGATGACATCTGCAGGTCCAGTAACATCCGACAGGTATGAATTTTTTTAACTATCCCGATGTTAACTGCTTTAGTGGTTTTATTTCTAAATGTGAATCTGACCCCGAGACTCAAGTCGACTCGAAGGACGATATGATTAAAGAATTGTAAAATCTTTGCAAGGATTTAATTGTTGAATCCAAACAATTTGAATCAAGGGTAAAATCTTTAACTCTTGATGATGCAGGTTTGAAAGGCACAATAACCCGACTAGAGGTTATCCTTACCAAAAAGAATCTTGAATTTGGTAAGATCAGTGCGAAATTGGATCTGGCCGAAGTTACCTTCCGAAAGCTCAACACCGATACTTCCAAATTAGATGAGATACTAAGTGTTAGTCAACCACAACATGCAGGTTTGGGCTACAAGAACTCCCTCAATGCGATATGCTCCAACTTGTTTGACAAAAACGAGATAATGAGCTTCATAAGAGAAAGGAATTACGTGTGCCATCACTGTAAGAAGGTTGTCCATTTAAATCCTTACTGCTTTAAATTGCACAAGTCCAGGAGCAGAATGTCATCGAGAATGCTGTCCAACATTCCAAACAACACTCGATGCGACATTTCCAGAATCGAGAAACCATAAAAAGGTAAAGAAAGTTTGGAGGCCCAGAATGAATGTGCGATGCAATGTTGCTTTAACTGCTTTAAGGACTAACGTTTCAGGTTCGTGGTACTTCGACAGTGAATGTTCTCGACATATGACAGGGACAAAAGAGTGTCTAAAGAACTATGAGACTCTAAATGGAGGTAATGTTACTTATGGAGGAGGCGACAAAAGTAAAATCATAGGCAATGGAACATTGAATGTTCCAGGGATCTTGGCCTTGAAGAATGTCTTGCACGTCGATAGTTTAATGGCTAACCTTGTTAGCATAAGTCAATTGTGTGATGACGATCTAGAGGTAAAGTTCAATAAGTATGCTTGTACAGTTACAAATGAATCTAACCAATGTGTAATGTCAGGTACAAGAACAGGCGATAATTGATATTTTGTTGGAGAAGAAGAGATTTGCAATAATGTTAGGATGAATGACACGACCTTGTGGCATAAAAAATTAGGACATGTTAACTACCGTAACCTTGAGAGATTAATCTCTTATGAGGCTATACGAGAAATCCCTAAAATCAGTCCTAAAGATAAAACAAAGGTTTGTGAAGACTGTCTCAAAGGTAAGCAAATCCGTGTCTCCCATATTGTTGTCCAAAATAACGGACAACATTCAGGTATGTCTCACTGTTTTCAACTATTACACATGGATCTAATGGGTCCAATTGAGGTGGACAGTCTAGGAGGTATGCGATATTCTTATGTGATTGTGGATGATTTTTCCAGGTACTCATGGATATTCTTTTTAAAGGAAAAGTCTCAAACGTTTGGAATGTTCAAAGTATTACACTCTAGAATAAGAAATCTACAACATTCCTCTATTTTCGGATTAGATCCGACTATGGAAAGGAGTTTGAGAATAATCAATTTTCTACATTTTGTGAGAAAAAAGAGAATTTTCTATGAGTTTTCTGCTCCCATAACCCCCACAACAAAATGGAGTAGCAGAGAGGAAGAATAGGACTTTACAAGAAATGGCTAGAGTAATGCTGAGTTCTAATAAGTTGTCTAAACATTTTTGGGCAGAAACTCTAAATACCGTAAATCACATCACCAATAGAGTCTATCTTAGGCCAGAAACTAAAATGACACCCTATGAGATACTTAATGGAAAGAAGCCTACTGTGCGCTATTTTCACATTTTTGGGTGTGTGTGATACATCTTGAATGATCGAGATCGTCTAGCTAAGTTTGATTCCAAAACTTATAAGGGTTTTTTTGTAGGCTATTCCCAAAATAGTCATACTTACCGAGTGTATAATCTTCGAACCAAAACCATACAAGAGTCTGTTAATATTATTTTTGATGATTATGATGATCTTACAGGAAACAATTCTGATAACAATGTTATAATTACTGTGGAAGAAGCTCAGGATGCAGGAAATTCAGATGTTGCCCCAAATGTCACGACATCTGCAGCAACACCTGAAGCAGAACCAGAGAACATTGCAGTTTCGGATGAGGAAACAAAGACTGAAATTCACGACACAGTACGTCGGGATCCCTCATCCAGGGTCAGGAAAAATCATCCAACTGGCCAAGTAATAGGAGAAGTACATGAAGGAATGAGAACGAGAAGGAAAGAACCACTGAATTACCGAGACATGGTGAGATATGTGTGTATATCTACCATATATTCTAAGGTAAGTCTTTCTTGTTATATATCTACTTTGAAACCTGAGAATGTCAATGAAGCACTAAAGGATAGTTGGTGGATACAAGCTATGCAAGAAAAATTAGAACATTTCACTAGAAATGAAGTTTGGGATTTAGTTCTTCGCCCCAACAATACTAATGTTATTGGAACTAAATGGATCTTTAAAAATAATTCTGATGAATCTGAAACTGTTGTGAGAAATAAGGCGAGACTAGTTGCTCAAGGATACTCTCAAGTGGAAGGGATTGACTATGAGGAAACCTTCGCTCCAGTTGCTAGAATTGAGTCAATTAGATTGTTGCTTGTCATATCTTGTTGTTTGAAGACCACTCTCCATCAAATGGATGTAAAAAGTGCTTTCTTGAATGGATATATTGATAAGGAAGTTTATGTTGAACAACCTAAATGATTCGAAGATCCCCACCATCCACAATGTGTATACAAGCTGAAAAAGGCATTGTATGGATTAAAACAAGCTCCACATGCATGATATGGTCGTTTAACTCAGTTTCTTCTTGGATTTGGTTTCAAACGTGGTGTAGCTGATTGTACATTGTTTATTAAACATCATGGAGTAGATATGACCATTTCTCAAATCTATGTAAATGACATAGTTTTTGGTTCGACCTCACAGTCTCATCTTAAGACTTTTGTCGAAGCTATGTCCTCAACATTTGAGATGAGTATGATAGGGGAATTAACATTTTTCTTAGGCTTGAAGATAAAACAAAATGAGGAGGGAATCTTTATCTCCCAAAGCAAGTATGCCAAGAATTTGGTCAAGAAGTTTGGATTGGAGAATGCTAAACATATGAAAACTCCAATGGGATCAACACAGACTATATGCAAAGATGATGTTGGGGAAAATGTCGATCTAACTTTGTATCGTTCTATGATAGGTAGTCTCTTGTATCTCACCGCGAGTCGTCCTGATCTAATGTTTAGTGTGTGTATGTGCTCGATTCCAAGTCTGTCCCAAAATCTCCCACTTAAATGCCGTTAAACGTGTCATCAGATATGTCGCCGGCACATGTGAGTTGGGAATTTGGTATTCCAAAGACACTAATCCTAATCTAATAAGATATAGTGACTTTAATTGGACTGGTGATGTGGAGGACATAAAGAGTACTAGTGGAGGATGTTTTTATCTTGACAATAATTTGGTTTCTTGGTATAGTCGCAAACAAAACTGTCTTTCACTCCCAACTGCTGAATCTGAATATGTAGCAACTGGAGTTGTTGTTCTCAACTAATATGGTTAAGACACATGTTAGACGACTATGACTTTTCAAATAATGTCTTAGTTTTGTACTGTGATAATATGAGTGTCATTAACATTTCAAAAAATCCAGTTCAGCACTCTCGTACAAAACATATAGATATAAGGCATCATTTTCTAAGAGATTTGGTTGAAAAACAGCTAGTACGAATTGATTATGTTGACACACTTCATCAACTAGCTGATATCTTTACAAAAGCTTTAGATCATGAGAGATTTTCCAACTTGAAAAGCTCTTTTGGTCTCTATTCTGTCTAAATTCGGCACTGTTGGGTGAATGTCGTCTGAAATGTCGCTGACATTTCAGGTGACATTTACCCTTGTAATATCAGAATCCGATTTTCAGTAAATTGTTATGTCAGATTTTTGTCCATACATGTATGGTTTTCAAATAAAAACATGAGCTTAATGTTTCCTGCGATGATACTAGATATCATAAAAATGAGAGTATCAAATTAAGGCAAAGCCTTTGTTATTCTCGGCAATTGTGAAAATTGGGCAAAGCCCTTGGAAATTGATACCGTTCCTATACTATAGGAGTATCAACGTGCTTAATCAAAAGAAATTATGAGGATGCTAAATAAGTATTCTTGGTTTTGACACAAAAATGAAGTTTCAAATGTATTTTATGATTAGATCTAGGACTCAATAGGAAAATGTTACATTGGTCTGGAGATTGAACTCATAAAAACATATCTGAAATGTGTCTTGATTTATTGCCGAAAAAAATATTTTTAGAGATTATGATACCTGTGTTGTTCAAAATGTTGCTGACATTACTGGTGACATCCTCAGATACTGATATTTTTGGGATGCAATATGTAACTGATTTTGTGAAAATTCAGATATTTTTTCCCTGTAGACGTGCCATTTTGTTTTTAAAATTGTTTTTGTTGATAATTGTAAAATCAAGATGTCTATCCTTTTATCTCTAAATTTTAGGAAGAAGTATTGAAATAAAATTCAAATTCCTAAAATTTGGGAACAAGAATACATTGTCAAGTGTATAAATTCATCTTCAATTTCTATTCTTTGTTGTCTAAATATTTTTTCCAGAATTTTTTTTTTAAAAAAACATCACATCATATCGATTTAAACACCAAATCGATGGATTCATTCTCTCATACTCCAACTTTCAAAACCCTAGAAAACCCTAATCTCAATCCTCATTTATTTTCATCACATTTCTCTCCAATGGATACTTCTCCAATGTCACCAAAAATGTCTCCCAACATTCCAGAACCAACCCCAATGAGCACAAGTCCCCCACAATGCACAACCGTTGTGTGAATTTCAAAAACTACTCGACACTGCCTACCCAGGAGACAGCAACTACCTGATTGATCTGGAAAATACTCTAGATGTCACTGTGTTACCAAAAAGAGAAGACACATCGAAATTTCCAACAAGAAAGTCCACTCGACAATTTGAAAGAGATTTCGGTAGTGCTGAATCAGCTACAAAACGACCAAAGGTCGATACCACTGCATCTGTCGTATCAAGCAATGAATATAGTGATTGGAGTGAGTCAGACCTCAATTTGTCCACTGACGATGATGCCGAGAGGACTCCATCAGTCGAACTACCTACAGAAACCCCAGTATCACCGTTATACTCAAACATATTTGTTCCTAACATTGTGGATTCAAGTGAAGAGAAGGAAATCTCATATGATACGCCCTTGAAGCGATTTTGCCCCAGAAAAGAAGTGCAAAAACCAGTGATTGAAGAACCCTCAGAAGACACATCAAATGATGCCAAAAATATCACAACATCTCATGTGACATCACATCCTATGACTAAAAAGTCAAGTTCCCCTACCTCATCGAGCAAATCTGCAATAGAATCAGCAAATGAGGTAAATCCTTACTTAGATAAATTTCTAACAAAAGAAAAAATCTACACTTTGGTCGTGGTACAAGAATAGAACAATAAGAACTGAAAAAGTAATGGACATTGCTTCTTGTAATGAATATGGCCTGATGGACTTCTTCACCGAAAGAAATCTACTAGGATTTGTTAATAACAAATGTCCATATGTTGAAGAGATTATGAGGTTGTTTTATGCAAACCTATAAGCGAAAATGGGGAAAATCAAGTCAAAGAAAATTTGGTCATATTTATTTGTATAACAAGGTTTACAGCTTCACATCTACCATAATAAACCAGTGTATGGGTCTGAGTGAAGGATGAGGGGATAAAGAAGAGAAGGATGTTGTAAACAACAGGAATGAAGTGATTGACTATCTAACTGGTGGTATGTTGAGGAAATGGGTTAAGAGAGTTTCATCATCGAAGCTTACATCATTGTTTGCAATTGTACACAAGATACTTATATACAATCGGCTCCCCTCGATGAACGAGTCGATTGTTACAATAGTGCAAGCAATCCTGTTGTATAAAATAGGAAAAGGGCTAAGAGTTGATTTAGGAAAAACAATCTTCCAACAGGTTGTGAACTTAGCCAAAAAAAGACTCAAGCTTGATCCTACCATTCCCCTCATTGATCTTTAAAGTCCTTACATCTAAAGGTTTCAAACCACCAAGGAAAGATATGCTAAGAAAAGAACCTGAGGTGTATGTTGTCAATAAAACAGTCCCGAGGAGCACCAACAGAATAATTGATCTCCCCTGGAAACTTAAAGAAAATGTTGACAAAAATATTCCCAACATTTTTTATAACACTGAATCAGGACAGCCTTCTATGACAACTGATTTGATTGTGAGACAAATTGCTAAAATCAATGAACAACTGTTTGAAATT
The DNA here is from genome assembly GCA_029844215.1 of Przewalskia tangutica. Classification (NCBI taxonomy): domain Eukaryota; kingdom Viridiplantae; phylum Streptophyta; class Magnoliopsida; order Solanales; family Solanaceae; genus Przewalskia; species Przewalskia tangutica. The sequence goes on along the minus strand of CM056727.1, from coordinate 31,171,602 downwards.
GACAATGCGAGGCAAGCTCTACTCCAAGCCAGGGAACACTTTCTGAGTTTGCTTTCTTCCCAAAAATGGAGAGATGATGATGGAGCTGAACGAAGGAAAGAATGAGAGGAAACAGGGGGAGCTGAAGCTGAGCAGACATAAGCCGAAGCTGGGCAGACTAAAGAACCCGAAAGTAGCAGAGCAGCAACACAAAAAAGAAGTGCTCGTCGAAGACCTGGAGTTGGTGCAGGGGGAGCAAGGCAGTGAAGTTGGAAAAGTAGAAAGAGGCTGGAACCTACTACTTTTATCAACTTGTGTTGAGACTGCTTGCAGATGACGTGCAGATGCTTAGAAGTTGCTTCTATGATGATGATGCTTTCTGAAATATGGATTACTGGAAATGTGTTTTGTTTTGTGCTATGGGATAATGTTTTCATTGTTTGAATTGGAATGTAAATGACACTAATTCATTTTTATTTGTTTGCTTGGATGATGATCCGTGTTGATTATATAAGTTGGCATATATGTGGATATTGTCTATTTTGGTTGTATGCCAATTTCAGGTCGAGGGGGAGCAGTTGTGAAAATTTGTCATTGTTAGATCACCTATACATAGTTGTTTAAGTTTTGTGAAAAAAGACAAAAAGGGGGAGAATGTTAATGTTAGGATTGGTGTTATGGAATTTTTCTTAACATATCATTTTTCCAGAAAATATCAGAGCAAATGTCTTGACATTTGGGCTGACATTCGTGTAACAGTTTTGCCTATCTTCATGGAAAATTTTCAGGAAACTGTGATTTATTTATCACATGGCAAATTGACTTGGCAAGGTGTATTTGGAGCTGATTAGGATCGATGAAGACCAAGTCCAAGAGGTTGCATAACTTGAGGAGCAAGACGTGGAAGAAACAGTCCACGCTGTTGGAGATTCTTCAGCCTCAAGCTATTGCCCACGTGCTCCTGTTTTAGCTCAACTTCCACAACCTGTTGAGAAGTCTTTCAAGGGAACTCTCTACTATAAATAGAGAGGGCACTTCAAAGATTCCATATCCACCATATCCATAAAATTAGAAGAGAAAAGATCGAGAGAGCTCTCCAGATTTTAAGATCGAAAACTGGATCAACAAGTGTTGTCTGTATTTGTGACGATATTATGTACGACATTACAAATGCTGCCTAGATTCTAGATTTGTTCTTTTATTGAAGCAATTTGTTATAACCCGTAGTTCTGACCTTACGTGTGAGAGCGTACGAAAGGAGTAAGACTTAAAATTTTTGAAAGATAAGTTGACGGATTGTTTCGGACGGGTTTTAGTCAACTTTGAGGCGGGTTATGACCCGGTACATTGAGAGTCCTTAAGTATTTCAAAGGCCTAGTGCGTAGTTCGTTGAGTCTAGTTTCCAACGCGACCAACCGTTCGTCGATACGACATCGGAGTAGGAAGTTATGGGAGTTACAAGTTCAGTGCGCAGTCGGACATAAATGTGTTTCGGACAAAAGCGAGGCGCGGCGCGGATGCGAGGCGCGACGCGGATATACCGAGGGGTCGCTGAGATTCTGAGCCATGGCGGGAAGCGAGGCTGGCGCCAAATCGGAAGTCGCGAAGATTCAGCGCGCGCGCCAGGCGCAGTGCAGCGGAAAAACTGAGGAAAAATCAGATTTCTCTTTTAAAATACCATGGGAGGGTGACAAGTGTCCCCCCCATCTGATTTCTTGCATGCCTTATATTGACCAAGTCTTGAAGACTTGGTCATCTTTCAAATCTCTCCCTCTCTCTAAACTAAAGCTCTCACTTCTCTCTAAAATTCCAAGAGGAATTCAAAGCCTAAGAAAAATCTGAAAAGTTAAGGACAAGAAGGAAGCTTGTGGCTAGCTTGTAGGAGTTATTGTGGTGGTGTTTTTGGAAAAGAGACTAGCAAAATTGTTGGAATAGTTTTGGCTAAAGCTCTAAAGGTAACATTTCTTCTCTTGTGGTTAGTTATTAATGTTGCATGTGAAGAAGAAGGAACTTGAAGTAGTAAATAATGCTCTTAGAGTCATTGCATGTAAGAAATGTGGTTTGGATATGAAAAGATTGGTTAAGAGGATATTATGAGCATGTTGTAGCCTACAAACTACTTTAGAATTGTTAAGTGAATTGTTGTATCTTATGGGGCAGAATTTTACACACCCAAGTTTAGGTGTGTAATCCCCTTTGAAATGTTTGGATTGTTGGGCCTAAGATGTGGCATTTGGATGTTGATTTCGGCCTTGAAAAAGGTGGCAAAGTATGTAGAAACAAAGGAAATGCTGCCCAATTTTCCATAGAAATTAGTAACTTTGAACTTGGATTATTCTACATTGAAATTAGAGGTTAATAAACGTATCATGGTTATTTTAGGTTGACATATTACTTGCGGTAGTTTGGACTTAGCAAGTGGATTGACCAAAGAGGTATGTAGAGCTTTCCTATCTCTTGAGCATGAGTAGTTGTATCTATGTAGTACGGTAGACGTACAAGATTTGGTATTCTTACTTGTTTTAAGTATATAAAGACTTGTTTCGTTTTAAGAAGTATAAGTCCCTTGGTTAGGGGGAAAGTATAATTTTACTAAAGTAGAGGGTTAATATAACAACTTTATGGGAAGTTGGTTTATTAGCTTTATAAAAGGATAACAAGAAGAGATTTACTCTAAGTAAGATAAGTAAGGACAAGTGACTTGATTTATGAAAGGCAAATTGATTTAAGGCATCAATTGCCCAAAGGTTTTCTATGAAAAAGAGTCATTTTTAAAAGAATATAAGTATGTGGTACTTTGGGTTAAACTCCCGGATTTTCTTTCATTAAATATGTTAGTGCCTTGATTAAACTAAAATGAGAGGGTATATGAACAAGACTAATAAGAAGTATGAGTTTTCGTAACTTGTATATATATATATGATTATGATATGATGACAGATTGAGCTAGGGTAAGAGTATATCTGAGGGGCCAGCCCCAAGATCGTTATACCACCTCCGGGGTAAGAGTATGAATGAGGGGCAAGCATCAAGATCCTCATACCACCTTGTGGGTAAGAGTATATCGAGGGTAAATCCTCAAGATCGTTATACCACTGCTTTCTCGGGGTAAGAGTATGAATGAGGCAAGCCCCAGATCGCCATACCACTCTTGAGGTAAGAGTATATCGAGGGTAAATCCTCAAGATCGTTATACCACTGTTAGTGGATTTGCTACCCACGAGGAATACCTCACGCGAGTCCTATGGACTTACGCGGGTGAAATAGTCCCGTGCGGTAGTCTGACTATCACGAGGAATACCTCGTGCGGGTCACAAGACCCGTGCGGGTGAAATAATCCCGAGTAGGATTGCTTATTGATACTACAGGCGAGGACCTGTTTTGATCACAAGCCTCCTATTTTTACGTGATAAAGTATATACTTGTTACTCATTGTTAGTAAGGCACGATTATCTTGTATTTTGATTGTCTTTCATGACTCGGCTTATTTTTGGACTTATGATATCATTATTACGTATTTTCCGATTTTACATACTTGGTACATATTGTGTCTTGACCTCTTCCCGGACCGCGTTATGCCGCAGTAAAGGTAGCGGTGGTGGATCCTCGTTCTAGGATCACCGTTCGGTGTCGAAGCTCATTCCTCGGAAGCTTGTTTTGTTAGTACGATTTTCCACGATGTTATAGACATTGTGTATATTCGAGGTATGGCGAGCCCCCGCCACGATTGTTAATCGCCAAGTGCGTGGTCACGTATGTGTTTTGGGTTGTAAGATAAGTTGTCCGCTATACTTTTGATTAAGTATGTTTTTATAGAAAGCGACACTTATCGGTGGCGGTGTTGTTACCTTTTATAAGTTATGTGTTATGTATGTTCATTGCTATTCTCTCGATGTTTACTGACGAGTACCGGTAAGTACCGATCGCGGCCAGTCGGGTCGTGACACAATTGTAATGAGGTGTTGATCACTTCTATTTTAGATAGATTTTTCAAGCATAAGTCATCTACGACTTAACCATTTTTTATTCCTTTTATATCAAGTTGTAACATTGTAAAGAAGGAATACATAAATTATATATATATATAATACTTTTGGTCATTGATCATCATGGGTTATATTAATATATAACCTATGAAAATTAAACTTTTGTGTTCTTTATTTTATTCCGCTGCATTTTAAACTCTTTCAAAGGTTTACTTAAGTTTTATCTTAGTGTCGCCACTTGTGTCAAACGACATTTCTGCTGACATTTGACACTGTTTCAGCATACTAGTTTTTATCTCTCTTGCTGCTTGATTAACTTAATCCATAGTATAACTACCGGGATCAACACTACGTTTTATTAATTTAACAATACTTAAAATTATGGAGTGGCGTTGTTACCTCACTGATGAAAAAAAGTATTTTTGTTTGGAGTTATTTCTACACAATATAACAAGACTTATTGTAAGTTGATTTTGAAGGGGATTCTAAAAGTTTGAAGGCACAAACACAATAAGAGCATCTTGGAGCACGAAGTCAATGGTTTACTTTCCTTTTCATTTGTTCTTTAGTAATTTTATGATTTTTAATAATAGTATGATTGTATGCATGAGTAGTTTTCTTAGGGTTATGGTATTACATGAACATTGATGTTTGAAGCTTAAATTGACGTACATTGAATTTATCATATTGATAACAATGTACGGTTTTTACGTTATATTGTCCTTCCATATTTCGATTGATTAAAACTTTAAACAAAAATAATTTTCAAATCGTAAGTCGGATTAATTCCCGTAAAGTCGCAATATGACCGTAACAAAAAGATGTACAACTCTATAAAATTTTATCCAATTCTAACAAGTACAACCCAACGTAACATGTTATATTTTTAAATTTGCACAAAGAAAATTTTCCCTATTAATTGTCCTGCCCTATTTAGAATTTTCTAAAAATGTGTTTTGACCTGTCCCGCCCTGCCCTGTCCCATTTAAGCATTGTCCTGCCCTGCCCCGTTTAACGTTTGTCTTGTCCTACCCCGCCCTGCTCCATTTGTCATCCCTAACTAAGCACAACTCAAAGCATTCTTAGGCTTTCCATAATGTATCTCTCTTGTCTCAACCATTGTATCAAAGTTTGTGGTTGTATACTTGTATTAATTAATCGTATTCTTGCCAATAAATTGTGCCCAGAGCCTTTTTCCAGTTGGAGCACCATATATATATCCTTCACTATATTTCTCACAATCACTGCATTACTGTAATAGGGATGAACAGAGCCTATGTTTGAGACCTCACAACAACTACGCCTATATTACTAACTAGTTAGAGTTGACTATATGAATGGTCATTATTCATTTTGTTCTATTTGAACCTATTTCAATTCAATTTTCAATAGTTCGAAATTCTCTAACACTTGAGGTTCTCTATGATTTCTACTGACACTAGCATTATTTTGTTGCACTTAATATTTGTTTGAGACCTCTAATATCCATTTTTCCTTGCCTGCCATGAGAAAACATTTTCTCCCTTTTAATATGACTAATATATCACTCTTACATCTATAAAGCCTTGTCTCAATATACAACATTGACCGGCTATGACAGTTAATTATAAAGGTAAGATCCCTCTATTGTTGACTTCTTGTTGTTGTTCCCCATCAAACACTTACAACTCCTGAACTATGAAACTTCTACACTTGCACCCCTATGATATATATCCGTAGCAAAATATATTACTGTCACACCGTTGGGGTGTGTGGCCGACACCCGACGCCCTAAGGTCCGAGCGTATCAATCCTGATGCCTCTGACGAAGATTACCTGAACAAAGACACAATCCCCTGCACACAGAAAAGGCCCAACATATACCTATATACAAGAAGGCCGATATGAACACAAGGAGTGGGGCCGACAAGGCCACACCAGACCACTATACACAAACAACTGTCTACAAGTCTCTAAAGAGTATATTGTTGCGATATTTCTGTGCGCTAACGCAAGTGTACGTATCGCTTAAGCAATAAAGTCTGTAACACCGAGTTATTGTCCACAGAGACTGGTTAATCAAGTACCGAATATCTAATCTATGGTATCTATTTGGTTAACGTTCTTTTGTTTGAGAATTTTAACTAAGAATTAAGACTAAGCAAAGTGCAGAAATTAAAACTAAGGATGATAATACTTTGGTTTAAAGACAGTTATGAAGGGAATTAGGGTTTCCAATCTCCTCAACTATCCACTATTTCACTTGTTAATGCAAGACTATTGATTCTTCTTCTTATTGAGATAGCAGGTTAACGAACATGTTCTATATTCCGGTTAAGATATATAGAAACTCAACCTTATACAGAAACCTTCTATATTTCTATGATGGGTTTTACCACACAGGAGGATTAAGAGCAATAACCTTAAACATTACACAAGTATCGAGGTACTTTCGTCCACGATTTTAACATATGTCTAGACAACTATAGCATATTCAAATCTCCCTTTTCAGATCTCGATTCGAAATCATATAAGTTATGACAATTAATGGTCAGTTAATTATCAAACAATCATAACAAATTGAATATATCTTATTATAGCTGAAGAAGAAATCACTAACAATGCATTAACTTATGAAAAGAGTTTCAAGTGATTCGACGGAAAACCATAATAAAGAAATTAGCTCCTAGACATTGTCATGCTAAGAACTAATTTACAAATATCCAACATAAACTGCAATAAAATAAAGGGAAGGAAAAGAACTTGAACAAAAGTCTCCAATTGTGTAGTTTTGCCTCCAAAGTATGATATGAGATATGAGAGGGTTCCAGAGTTTTATGTCTGAGCAAAAACTCATTTCGGACCCTTTTACCCTTCAATAAATTCGGGATTTCTTCGTAAAAACGTGTGTCGGCGCCGCTGCTGCCAAGCGTCGCGACTCTAAATAAACAGGAAAAACTGGGAACTCTCTGGAAATATTGCGTTGCGGCGCTGCTGCCAAGTGGCGCGGCGCTCACGACGATAATTTTCTTCTGCATTCTGGAAATTCAGCGTCTCGGCTCTAATTCCTTCGGCCGCGGCTCATCAGCGCTGTGGCTCTTCTTGCCTTGCGCCGCGACCTTTGACAATATTTTGTCCAGATTTCTCCAGATTTATTCCATCCTTTCCGGGACTCCTTTGGTTTGATTGCTTGGGCTTTGCTTGTGCAATTTCATCCTCAATTCAGTATTTTCTCCTTTAGAACCACTATGACTCAAAAGAAAGAAAAACAACCCTAACACTATACTAAACGCAAAGAAAAAAGGAAAATACTAACTAAAAAGGACTCAAAAGTGTATATAAAATAGACTCAACATATATCAACAACATCTGCTTGGGACATGACCCCGTCATACCCAACTATATACATATATGCCACTATCATACCTATTAGCTCACTAGATAGCTTCGGAAGAAATGAGCGTGACAATCCTCAGCAAAGTTGAGTTACCTATTGTGAGATATCGTCTGAATCTCTATTTGTATATGTGGGCATGAAACGCAGTGCCCCAGAAAGGGACATCAGTATGAAAGATGTATTGAATATGTAAGGCTGAAACTGTAAACAAGTATAACATTGTAAATGAAGTATAAGCTGAAACTGTAACTGGATGCATAACTGTAAGATAGAGTAATGAAAAGACAACATGTACTCCGAGTGCCTCTGTGGGCCAGAATATGCATAAATGAAATATAATCGCGTATATATAACGCCACGGGCCTCTTTGGGAAGTATTATCAATATCATGTGTAAACTGCGCAAGTAGTGTCATAGGCCTCTGTGGGCAATTTCATCAATCTCATATTTGTATAACCGCGTATATAACGCCATAGGCCTCTGAGGGCAATATAGATATATAATATATGCATATGATGACCTCTTAAGGAATATAGAATACTCTTTTGAATTTTTCGGAATGACGTAAGGTCATTACACCTCCGACCCCATTATGAGGGTTACATATTACCTTCCCTTCTCATGTGAATCAATAAGAACAATATGACGCACAATTGACTTAACCTTCAAGAATATCAACATGGAACCTTGTTATATCAAATCAAGCACGACTCGATAGGATACAAATAGTAGATTCAACCAAGAGCATCTAAGATCCATAATCGAGCGATGGAAATAAGTTACAAGTATATTCTTGAAGTGGAGTTTATATTGGATAGCAACCCTCAAGTGTCGTTTCCATATCGATCATGCCAAAAGAGAGAAATATAAGTCTTACATACATTGTTAGCAGGGCAACACTACTCTTATGACGTCTCGTTCGTCGTATAATCATCAACCTAAACAATTTAAGACAATCCGTATCAATATCCAATCAATGATTTCATGATTTCGTCGTTGCGACATTTCGTCGAACACTTAGCGTACATACTTTATATCATCTCATTTTCATGGTAACTTAAACTATTCTCACCGCCCTTCAATAATGACAATACCATCAAGATCACAACAACCATACTTTGTGAAGCCTAGCTATAGTTATATCAAAAACCTTATTAAACTATCCAACACAACGACTATTATAATCAGCTATGAAATTTACTTTAGCTTTTCAGAGATTACTTTTATCAAGAGATAATTTTTAGCTATGAGAAGCTTAAGAGTGCTAAGAATAGTGAGAATCATACTTCAAACACTCAAGATATCCTTCATATCAAAGCTCCTTTAAATTCTTCAAAACTCCTGAGTTGTTTCCGGTAATCCAAGAGAGATTTCAAGGTGATCCAAGCTTCTTGAGGTAGAATTCACATCTTAATCTTGTGTAATAATTCTTCACTGATGTATATATCTTGGGAGAGGGTTTGAGAGCATCTAGGTTCAATTTGGGGCGAAATGGAAATATTTTAGGCGAAGGGCAGACTTTGGCTTATTCAAATGTTGTCCACCGCCTCACATATGCGGCCGCATATGGTGGTAGTGAGGTGGTGAAATGGTGGCTTTGATCCGTGGTGGCATCCGCAAGGCGGAATGGGTTTCGTTGGGCGAAACGTTTAGCGTATCGTCCTATCTTCGTCAAACTTTGTCGAGATGTGATTCATTTGATCTCAATGACTTATAACCATCCATAAACCTTCTTAACATTTATTTATGTCGTATGTGACCCTTGGAACGGGGCTCGAATCATCGGAACTTAAATCGGTTAATCGGGTTATCAAACGTGCGCGAAATGACGAGTATAACTCAGAATCTTTTGAATATGCTTTCGACTTGTGCACAAGGCCTTTCTTGTCTTTTTTATGAACATTATACTCTTCTCATCTTGCATCGACTTGACACGACACACTCAACATAAGAATTACAAGCACGAAGGGCGTAACAACTCTTTAAACTCTTATGATTTCTTTGGTTTCAACTAGACCATTCCTTAATCTTCCCAATAGAGCCTCCTTCCTTATCATAGGCTTCTTAAGATATATTTGATATGTGAATTTACGGAGTGTAACAATTACTCCTATATAATAATAATTGTTAAAAGATAAAATATAAATAAGAAATTATAAAGATTATTATATATACTTTACTTTCTATGTTCTCATACTTTTCATTGTTTGAGAGTCAAATAAGAAATTTTTTTACCGTGATTTATTTGTATGTTCTTTAAAATTATATAATTATTGTCACTTAGTAACTAAATGTATAAATTATTTTTAAAAAAAATAAAAAATTATATGTTCAAATTTATATGAAAATAAATAAGTTTGATTATCGAAATTCTAACAAAGAAACCTAAAATTTCCTTCATCATATATATATATATATATATATATATAACTAGGAAAACAAGCTCCTCTGTTGGACAGGATATATATATATATATATATATAACTAGGAAAACAAGCTCCTCCTAATCGTTTCGTTTCGTTTCGTAAGCAGTGCAGTAACATATTTACGATTACATATGGATCTCTTACAATCCTACGCCGATGATGAAATTGCCGAATCGCCAAACCCTAATTCACCGGATTCTTCTCCAATCCGCATACTTCCTTCAAAATCCGCCGCCCCAAAAGTCGACGACACCATGCTAGCCCTAACAGTCGCCGGCGGTGCTGCTAGAGCTCAATCCAAACCCCTTGACCCGACCCAACACCTCGTCGGATTCAACCCTACATACGAACAGCTCTGGGCACCAATCTACGGCCCAGCCCACCCGTACGCTAAGGACGGGTTAGCTCAAGGGCTCCGAAATCACAAGCTAGGGTTTGTAGAAAACGCCTCAATTGAACCCTTTGTATTTGATGAGCAATACAATACTTTTCAGAAATATGGGTATGCTGTTGATCCTTCCGGAAATAGTTACATTGGTGATTTGGAAAAAATGAAGGAATGTGATGCAATATCTGTGTATAATATACCACAACATGAACAAAAGAAAAGGAAATTAGAGAAAAAGAAGGAAAAAATGGAGGAGGGTGATGAGGTGGATGTTGACATGTCAGAAGTCGAGAACCCGTCGACCGACATATGGTTGATCAGGAATAGGAAGAGTCCATGGGCTGGAAAGAAAGAAGGGTTACAAGTGGAATTAACTGAGGAGCAGAAAAAGTATGCTGAAGAGTATGCTAAGAAGGCTGAAGAAAGAGGTGGTGATAAAGAAAAGGTGGAACCTTTACTTGAAAAGAGTACATTTCATGGTAAAGAGGAAAAAGATTATCAGGGTAGGTCGTGGATCGCTCCACCCAAGGATGCAAAGGCTGCTAATGATCATTGTTATATACCGAAAAGATTGGTTCATACTTGGAGTGGACATACGAAAGGGGTTTCAGCTATTAGGTTTTTCCCGAAGCATGGTCATTTGATTTTGTCAGCTGGGATGGATACAAAGGTGAAGATTTGGGATGTATATAATTCCGGTAAATGTATGAGAACTTACATGGGGCATTCCAAGGCAGTTAGGGATATTTGGTTTAGCAATGACGGGTCGAAGTTTTTGACAGCTTCGTATGATAAGTACATTAAGTATTGGGATACGGAGACGGGACAGGTGATTCAAACGTTCACCACGGGTAAGATACCCTATGTTGTGAGGCTTAACCCTGATGAGGATAAGCAGAATGTACTTTTGGCTGGTATGAGTGATAAGAAGATTGTGCAGTGGGATATAAACAGTGGACAGATTACACAAGAGTATGATCAACATTTGGGGGCAGTTAATACAATTACCTTTGTGGATAATAATAGGAGGTTTTTGACCTCTAGTGATGATAAATCACTCCGTGTTTGGGAATATGGTATTCCGGTTGTTATTAAGTATATAAGTGAACCACATATGCATTCCATGCCATCTATTTCGCCCCATCCAAATGGGAATTGGATTGCAGCACAAAGTTTGGATAACCAGATTCTTATTTATAGTACGCGAGAGAGATTTCAGCTGAATAAAAAGAAAAGATTTGCTGGACACATTGTCGCTGGTTATGCTTGCCAGGTGAATTTTTCACCAGATGGACGGTTTGTCATGTCAGGAGATGGTGAAGGCAGATGCTGGTTTTGGGATTGGAAATCGTGTAAGGTCTTCAGAACTCTCAAGTGTCATGATGGGGTCTGTATTGGTGCAGAGTGGCATCCTCTGGAACAAAGTAAAGTCGCTACTTGTGGTTGGGATGGATTGATCAAGTACTGGTAAGCTTTATGATCCTTGCCTTAATAATTATGTTTATGTGGGTTGATCTTTTATTGCTTTGTCTTGTCGTAGAATGTTAGTTGTAAAAGTAGTTGTGGCATGGATAGTTAAAAATGCTCTCCTTATATGAACATATTTATTGTCTAATATAAATGACTGTAGGAGGTTGTGTGAAGTGTCTCTCTGATACCATGTTCTGGGATTTGATTAGCTTTAGTCATGTGAAACTGATTTGTTGACTCCCTCAAGGAACCTGTATCATAAACTTTTCAAGTCTACACCAACTAAAAAAGACTCTACACATCTAGCCTTTAGCACATATATGGGAGTAGTGACTCCCTCAAAGCATCTGAGATTTCTCTCCTCCCAAATACACCAAAAAATGAAGGTTGGAACCATTATCAATATATCTTCATTTACTTGCAACTTTCGAGAGCTCCCAGCTAGCACAAATTTCCTGAACAGTGTAGGCCATCACCCAGCTAACCCTAAAAGATTCAAAAACATTTTCCATGTCTTTGGCAACCTGACAGTGAAGTAGAAGAAGGATGATGTTATTAGATCCTTGGGAGCACATAACACCTGCTGCAGAGCACAATCCTCCTTTGGTGAGGTTTTCTTGGGTTAGACAGGCTTCTATAATAGTTAACCAGCTGAAACAGGCTGTTTTTGAAGGATTTTTCACCTTCCAGACTAGTATCCAAAAGACCAAACTTCAGCAATACTACTGCTGCTGCAAAGATTAGTGTAGCATGATTTGACAGAAAAAATTACCATTTTTACAGCAAGTTCATGCCATTGTGTCTCTTTCAGAAGGAAAATAGAGATTCCCTGTCAACTGTACAATATGGAACTTAGCTCATTTACCTGTCTAGGATATTCTTTCTAAATGCTAATCTCCTAGAGTTTCCTTGCATATAATATTTTTTGTTTATTTTTTGTTTGTTCTTTCATTTACATCTATCTTCATGAGATGTGCTATTGAAGCCCTGAATCTTGGTGCTTTTCTGCATTTTCTTACAGCATTTGCACTTTGTTTTGCGACTTGATGAGTTTGTTCTTGAATTAAGAGCAGAGATGAATATTGAGAATAGAAAGGAAAAAAAGGAAAAGATGAATTCTGTGGATTTTTCCACTGACCGGGATAAAATGAATTTCATGGATTTTTTCTTTTTTTTTAAAATGTATGTCTGCTACTATTTGTTGTTTCTTGTTCTTTGATTATCGTATTGATTTGTGGTTGTCAATATCCTTTTGTGTGTGTTTGTTACTGCTCTGTCATGTTTTTTATAGTATTTTGATGACTTAATCGTTCTCGGTATTTCATTTTAGTGCTGCTTTGAATTGCTTGTCCTTATGCCGAGGGTAAGGTTTGCGTACACTCTACCCTCCCCACCCTCCCCAGATCCCACTTTGGTGGATTTCACTGGGTATGTTGTTGTTTCTTAATGCCTGTGGCTAAGGGAAGATTCTAGTAGCCCTGCCATTGTAATTAAAACATAAAAGACTTTGAATTAGGATTTTCAAGTCCTCAAATCACAACTGCATCTTAATTCATTGCAAAAAGAAAAAAACATCATATCTTTGATGGATCTGTGTTAAATTCATGGGTTCTGGGGAAAAAAGGAACCGAATTTTGAGGATGCATCTTTGCTGACTTATCACAGATTCTTCAACTATACAACAATTTGAAGTGAAAGTTCCCTTCTAAGGTTTGTTTCTGAGATCGTCTGTCAGTTTCTTTAAGTGTCTCCTCTTGGCAATTCTGCAGTTCAACTTCCAAGTAATGTTTTGAGACCTTTCGTTAGTCTCCTTAGGTATCTCATCTTGTCAATCCTTGAGAGATGGTACATTTTAATTTACTAGCAACAAGAGAGGAGTAAAGCGCTTCCACTCCTGCTGTTTTGCTGTCATAACTGTATATCTGTTATTGGGATGAATGTCGTCTAGTTGGGGGTTGGTCTGTGGGTGGGGGGAGGGAATCAGTGGATAGATCTCTCATCCAGAATAACAATTAGATCTATCGTCCTCTTCTTACTCTGGAGGATAACCATATTTTCAATTCACTCCTCTCATTGTGTTGCACTCTTGTTTGTACATGTGTGCTTATATTTTGAGGCAGATTCACTACTATTACGCCTGGTATTTTACAGACATGCTAACCTCATATCTGGTTTGCAGGGACTAGTTTTTGAGCCAGCCATTTCTGTCTCTGCATGTATTGCAACGGCAACTTGTTCAATATCGGTTGGCTAGAGTAATCAAGACTCTTTTATGCACTGGGAGGTCAACTCGTCTGGGATAGGTTGGCTAGAGAAATCAAACTATGTATGCATTTTGTAGGTCAATGCCAGTCTTTAGCTTTGTAAAACAGGTCTTGTTCTCAGATGGTTTTCTTTGGTTGAGGTTGTACCAATAGTTACTAACAGGGGGCTTTTAATTATAAGTGACAAATAGGTTTTAAAATTGAGTTGGGTTAACTCTAGTTTTTTTAATTGAGTAGGGGTGATAAACTTTGGATTAGTGATTAGAGAGTTTTGACTCATCTCAAAGTTATATTTTTAACACTTTTGACCCCAAGCTTTATTTTTAACACTTTGCCCCTAAGTTTTATTTTTAACACTTTGACCCAACCCATATAAACCCTAGAGAGCCAATAAAACGCGCCAAATTTTCTGTTTGCCTGCGTCGTTTCCACCATTTTTGGCTCTTCTTTTTTGTTTCGTTTCTTCTTATTGCTGCTGCTTCTTATTCTGCTGCTCGTTTCTTTTTCTTCTTGACTGGATTTTGCTCAAGAAAGAAAAAAACAAGACCATCTGATTTTGCAACTTTTTGATTGGATTTCATTCGTGTAGCACTGAGAATTACTTCATAACTCATTTCATTGTTCTGCTTTCTTCTTCTTCGTCCGCCATTGTTGCTCAAGAAGAAAAAAATGTGACCACCAGATTTTGCAATTTTTTGACTGAATTTTGTTGGTATAGCACTGACAATTACTTCATAAGTGTTTTCCGCTCATTTGGTAAGTACAACAATGTTGTTTTATTTCAATTTTCACCTAGGTATAAATCTACTGATTTTTCAACAATTTACAGTAGTTGTTGTAGTTATTGCAGCATATAATGTGGTTGTTGCAACTTCTACAACAGATTATGAAGTTGTTGTAATTGTTAAATAAATAACCTGCAACAACTGCCACTTGTTGCAACAACCCAACGATCTGTTGGAGTCAGCTTCAGTTTTTGTCTGAAACAGAACCCAAAAAACTGAAGTCGCTTCCAACAAATTATTGATTTGCTGCAACAAGTTGTATAGTTGTTGCAACAAGTGTTTCACTTGTTGCAACAACTCAACTACCTGTTGGAGTCAGCTTCAATTTTTGTATGAAACGTAACCCAAAAAACTGAAAATGCTTCCAACAGATTATTGATTTACTGTAACAAGTTGTATAGTTGTTGCAATATGTGTTCCACTTGTTGCAACAACTCAACTATCTGTTGGAGTCGGCTTCAATTTTTGTCTGAAACAGAACCAAAAAAACTAAAGCTGCTTCCAACATGTTATTGACTTGCTGCAACAAGTGTACTACTTGTTGCAACAAGTAATACACTTGTTGCAACAACTCGATAATTTGTTGGACATCTTCAATAGTCTGAAACATTACTCCAAAAAACTGAAGCTGATTCCAACAGATTAGTGACTTGTTGCAATAATTTTATTACTTGTTGCAACAAGTAGTCCACTTGTTCCAACAAGTCAATAATCTGTTGGAACAACTGCTGCAACTGTTTCATTTTGTTACTATGTACTCTCATGACCAATTTTTTGTTAAACAAAATATCTTCAGGTACCTCGAACACCACTAATGGGGGACTCAATAACAATAGGGGTTGGTTGTCATGGTGAATGTATCGAGAAGAAAAATCGATATATTTGGGGATGGAAGGGTTGTGACATGTTAGAGACGATAGCGATGACTGTCCAAAGAGATGTTATGTTCGATGATTTTGTGAACCTAATCATCACCTATTGCGAATTAACTTGTGAACCAAAAGATCTTGTCATCACTTACATGCACAACTTTTTTGAAAATCAGAGGGTCTTGCCATTTAAAATAATTGATCAGGTTCGTTTGCGTGCTTATTTGAATGATGTTGCTAGACCCATTTTAA
Source organism: Przewalskia tangutica (assembly GCA_029844215.1). Classification (NCBI taxonomy): domain Eukaryota; kingdom Viridiplantae; phylum Streptophyta; class Magnoliopsida; order Solanales; family Solanaceae; genus Przewalskia; species Przewalskia tangutica. The sequence goes on along the minus strand of CM056727.1, from coordinate 31,155,807 downwards.
GGGTATACGTTGTTGGAAGTCCGGTAGAGAACCACAATTTATCTCAAGACCAACTAGATGTGTTAAATGATGAATTAGATGAGATGGGTGTGGATATCCCAGATAATGGAACTGGGGCTGACCCGATTTCTATACCCGAAGTTGCGAGCAATACATTGGGCACTACACAATCAATACAGTCTAGCCATGTTCAAGATGATGAAACAGGTTTTTATAAAGGAATGTCATTCAAGAACAAGGAAGAACTAACCACTTGGTTGAAACTTACTTGCTTGAAGAAAGATTTTAGAATCAAGAAGGTGATTAATTCGCGTACTGTGTATTGCTTCAGATGTGTACATCCGGAGTGCAAGTGGTGGCTGAGGGCTGTGAAGCTTTTAAGTTCTGACAGATTTTGTATCAGAACCTACATAAAGAATCACACATGTAATTTGATGAGAACTACTTGATTCACCATATTTAGGTGTAAACAACGAAAACCAATGATATTTATTGTTTACTAAATGTTCCTAACCAATTTGATGGTATTCTGAGTCAAGACATATGATCAACTCAGCGTATACGTCTCAAATCGAGCGATCGTTGGTGTAATTTGATGAGAACTACTTGATTCACCCATATTTAGGTGTAAACAGCGAAAATCAATGATACTTATTATTTACTAAATGTGAAACTTTTAAACATGTTACTCATCCGTTACAACATATAATGCACATGTTGTAACATGTTACTCATCCGTTACAACATATAATGCACATGTTGCAACATATTATTAACTTATTGCAACAGATTACAAACTTGTTGCAACAGATGGGTTAATTGTTGCAATTTCCTCAACAATTGAAATATTTGTTATAACAACTGACTCATCTGTTGCAACATATCACAAATTTGTTGCAACAAATTATCAATTTGTTGCAACTTCTAAAACAACAGTTAGATTTATCGCAATAACTAACTCATATGTTGCAACAAATTATGCAATTGTTGCAACAGATTATGCAATTGCTGCAATAGATTATGTACTTGTTGCAACATGTTATGCAACTGTTGCAACATATTATGCAATTGCTGAAACAGATTATGTAATTGCTGCAACATATCATGAAATTGATGCAACAACTAGGATATAAGTCACATATTCCCTCTGATATTTAGTGTTAAACAAATGGATTCAATGATATTTAGTGATCATTATATTTATCTATTATCATCCTTAATGGATTATATGGTAATTTCATTGATTTGATGGAAAATTCGAAGCATATACTTTCCAAATCGAGCGATCGTTGGTGTAATTTGATGAGAACTACTTGATTCACCCATATTTAGGTGTAAACAACGAAAACCAATGATATTTATTGTTTACTAAATGTTCCTAACCAATTTGATGGTATTCTGAGCCAGGACATATGATCAACTAAGTGTATACTTCTCAAATCGAGCGATCGTTGGTGTAATTTGATGAGAACTATTTGATTCACTCATATTTAGGTGTAAACAACGAAAACCAATGATATTTATTGTTTACTAAATGTTTCTAACCAATTTGATGGTATTCTGAGTCGAGACATATGATCAACTAAGCGTATACTTCCCAAATCGAGCGATCGTTGGTGTAATTTGATGAGAACTACTTGATTCACACATATTTAGGTGTAAACAACGAAAACCAATGATATTTATTGTTTATTAAATGTTCCTAACCAATTTGATGGTATTATAAGTCAGGACATATGATCAACTAAGTGTATACTTCCCAAATCGAGCGATCGTTGGTGTAATTTGATGAGAACTATTTGATTCACCCATATTTATGTGTTAACGAAAACCAATGATACTTATTGTTTACTAAATGTGAAGCTTTTAAACAGTTTACTCATCCGTTACAACAGATAATGCACATGTTGCAACATATTATTAACTTGTTGCAACAACTAACCCATCTGTTGCAATAAATTACAAACTTGTTGCAACAGATAGGTTAGTTGTTGCAATTTCTTCAACAATTGAAAGATTTGTTGCAACATATCACAAACTTGTTGCAACAGATTATCAACTTGTTGCAACTTTTAAAACAGCAGTTAGATTTATCGCAACAACTAACTCATATGTTGCAACAGATTATGCAATTGTTGCAACAGATTATGTATTTGTTGCAACAGGTTATGCAACTGTTGCAACAGATTATGTACTTGTTGCAGCATATTATGTAATTGCTGCAACAAATCATTAAATTGCTGCAACAACTAGGATATAAGTCACATATGTTTAGTTATTAACAGAGGAAACCAATTATATTTAGTGTTAAAAAAAGGATTCAATGATATTTAGTGATCAATATATTTATCTACTAACATCCTTAATGGATTAGACGGTAATTTCATTGATTTGATGGAAAATTCGAAGCGTATACTTCCCAAATCGAGCGATCGTTGGTGTAATTTGATGAGAACTACTTGATTCACCCATATTTAGGTGTAAACAACGAAAACCAATGATATTTATTGTTTACTAAATGTTCTTAACCAATTTGATGGTATTCTGAGTCAGGACATATGATCAACTAAACGTATACTTCTCAAATCGAGCGATCGTTGGTGTAATTTGATGAGAACTACTTGATTCACCCATATTTAGGTGTAAACAACGAAAACCAATGATATTTATTGTTTACTAAATGTTCCTAACCAATTTGATGGTATTTTGAGTCAGGACATATGATCAACTAAGCGTATACTTCTCAAATCGAGCAATCGTTGGTGTAATTTGATGAGAACTACTTGATTCACCCATATTTAGGTGTAAACAACGAAAACCAATGATATTTATTGTTTACTAAATGTTCCTAACCAATTTGATGGTATTTTGAGTCAAGACATATGATCAACTAAGCGTATACTTACCAAATCGAGTGATCATTGGTGTAATTTGATGAGAACTACTTGATTCACCCATATTTAGGTGTAAACAACGAAAACCAATGATATTTATTGTTACTAAATGTTCCTAACCAATTTGATGGTATTATGAGTCAGGACATATGATCAACTAAGCGTATACTTCCCAAATTGAGCGATCGTTGGTGTAATTTAATGAGAACTACTTGATTCACTCATATTTAGGTGTAAACAATGAAAACCAATGATACTTATTGTTTACTAAATGTGAAGTTTTTAAACAGGTTACTCATCCGTTCTGACAATGATAATGCGTATTGCGATATATTATTAACTTGTTGCAACAACTAACTCATCTGTTGCAACAGATTACAAACTTGTTGCAACAGATGGGTTAGTTGTTGCAATTTCTTCAATAATTGAAAGATTTGTTGCAACAATTGACTCATCTGTTGCAACATATCACAAACTTGTTGCAACTTCTAAAACAACAGTTAGATTTATCGCAACAACTAACACATATATTGCAACAACTGAACCATCTATTGCAACAAATTATGCAATTGCTGCAACAGATTATGCAATTGCTACAACAGATTATGTACTTGTTGCAACAGGTTATGCAACTGCTGCAACATATTATGCAATTGCTGCAGCAGATTATGTAATTGCTGCAACATATCATCAAATTGCTGCAATAATTAGGATATAAGTCACATATGTTTAGTTATTAACAAAGGGAACCAATTATATTTAGTGTTAAACAAAGAGATTCAATTATATTTAGTGATCAATATATTTATCTACTAACATCCTTAATGGATTAGACGATAAATTCATTGATTTGATGGGAAATTCGAAGCGAATACTTCCTAAATCGAACGATCGTTGGTGTAATTTGATGAGAACTACTTGATTCATTCATATTTAGGTGTAAACAACGAAAACTAATGATATTTATTGTTTACTAAATGTTCTTAACCAATTTGATGGTATACTGAGTCAGGACATATGATCAACTAAGCGTATACTTCCCAAATCGAGAGATCGTTGATGTAATTTGATGAGAACTACTTGATTCACTCATATTTAGGTGTAAACAACGAAAACCAATGATATTTATTGTTTACTAAATATTTCTAACCAATTTGATGGTATTCTGAGTCAGGACATATGATCAACTAAGTGTATACTTCCCAAATCGAGCGATCGTTGGTGTAATTTGATGAGAACTACTTGATTCACCCGTATTTAGGTGTAAACAACGAAAACTAATGATATTTATTGTTTGCTAAATGTTCCTAACCAATTTGATAGTATTCTGAGTCAGGACATATGATCAACTAAGCGTATACTTTCTCAATCGAGCGATCGTTGGTGTAATTTGATGAGAACTACTTGATTCACCCATATTTAGGTGTAAAAAATAAAAATCAATGATACTTATTGTTTACTAAATGTGAAGTTTTTAAACAGGTTACTCATATGTTACAACAGATAATGCACATGTGGCAACATATTATTAACTTGTTGCAACAACTAACCCATCTGTTGCAACATATTACAAACTTGTTGCAACAGATGAGTTAGTTGTTGCAATTTCTTCAACAATTGAAAGATTTGTTGCAACAACTGACTCATCTGTTGCAACATATCACAAACTTTTTGTAACAGATTATCAACTTATTGCAACTTTTAAAACATCAGTTAGATTTATCGCAACAACTAACCCATATGTTGCAACAACTGAACCATCTATTGCAACAAATTATGCAATTCTTTGCAGCATTATGCAATTGCTCTGACAGTTATGTACTTGTTGCAAGTTGTTATGCAACCGCAATGCAGTTATGTAATTCTTATGACGGATCATGAAATTACTGCAACAACTAGGATATAAGTCATATATATTTAGTTTTTAACAGAAGGGGCCAATTATATTTTGGTGTAAACAAAGGGATTCAATGATATTTAGTGATCAATATATTTATCTACTAACATCCTTAATGGATTAGACGGTAATTTCATTTATTTGATGGGAAATTCGAAGCGTATACTTCCCAAATCGACCCATCGTTGGTGTAATTTGATGAGAACTGCTTGATTCACCCATATTTAGGTGTAAACAATAGAAACCAATTATATTTATTGTTTACTAAATGTTCCTAACCAATTTGATGGTATTCTGAGTCATGACATATGATCAACTAAGTGTATACTTCCCAAATCGAGTGATCGTTGGTGTAATTTGATGAGAAATACTTGATTCACTCATATTTAGGTTTAAACAACGAAAACCGATGATATTTATTATTTACTAAATATTCCGAACCAATTTGATGGTATTCTGAGTCAGGACATATGATCAACTAAGCGTATACTTCCCAAATCGAGCGATCGTTGGTGTAATTTGATAAGAACTACTTGATTCACTCATATTTAGGTGTAAACAACGAAAACTAATGATATTTATTGTTTACTAAATGTTCCTAACCAATGTGATGATATTCTGAGTCAGGACATATGATCAACTAAGCGTATACTTCCCAAATCGAGTGATCGTTGGTGTAATTTGATGAGAACTACTTGATTCACTCATATTTAGGTGTAAACAACGAAAACCAATGATATTTATTGTTTACTAAATGTTCCTAACCAATGTGATGGTATTCTGAGTCAGCACATATGATCAACTAAGCGTATACTTCCCAAATCGAGTGATCGTTGGTGTAATTTGATGAGAACTACTTGATTCACTCATATTTAGGTGTAAACAACGAAAACCAATGATATTTATTGTTTACTAAATATTCCAAACCAATTTGATGGTATTCTGAGTCAGGACATATGATCAACTAAGCGTATACTTCCCAAATCGAGCGATCGTTGGTGTAATTTGATGAGAACTACTTGATTCACTCATATTTAGGTGTAAACAACGAAAACCAATGATACTTATTGTTTATTAAATGTGAAGTTTTTAAACAGGTTACTCATCCGTTACAACAGATAATGCACATGTTGCAACATATTATTAATTTGTTGCAACAACTAACCCATCTGTTGCAACAGATTACAAACTTGTTGCAACAGATAGGTTAGTTGTTGTAATTTCTTCAACAATTGAAAGATTCGTTGCAACAACTGACTCATTTGTTGCAACATATCACAAACTTGTTGCAACTTCTAAGACATCAGTTAGATTTATCGCAACAACTAACCCATATGTTGCAACAACTGAACCATCTATTACAATAAATTATCATCTTGTTGCAACAACTGACTCATCTATTGCAACAGATGGGTCAGTTGTTTCAACTTCTTCAACAACTATTAGATTTTGTGACTTGTTTAAAACTACTGAAATCACTGAACATAATGTATTGAACACAACTTAAATAATGAACACCTAATATACTTAACAAAATGTCTTAGAAAAGTACTGAACACCTAATATATACTTAAATTACATAATGTCATAAAAACACTCCTAATATATACTTAAATTGTTCAACAGGCGACATTTTGGCTCCAAAAAACGCAAAATCAATGAATTGTTTATGAACCCATCTTAGGGCTCCAACACATTTTCAATGACACCTAATGCCCATCTCCATTGCATCATCCCTACAGAGTTGTCGCTGATTAGGCTTTCGGGTTTTGTCACAGTTGTGCCGGTCAGCTAAGCCTCCATAAAAGCAATTGACCACGAATCACATGCCCTACTAATGACATTGCGGGGGAGATTCTGTAGCCTATTGAATTCCCACGATTCATTGAGTAACTTTGCAAGAAAGTGTGCGAACATTCCACTTTGTTGCAATAACTTGGGCAACAATTCCATTATCGACTCCATGAAATAAAAGAAATCAGATTCTTCATAGACAGGAACGTTGCAGTCATACACATTTACCACTCCCTATTCAATCATGAACTCGAGAGTGACAAAATATGTGGCATTAATATTCATCACTGTTAAAACTCTCTTTGCACCAGACCGAGCGACCTCGGGTGGTCGACACCCTACAATAATCGACCATATCATCATCCCACTTGAATTCAGCAAGTTTAACCTTCAGAGGCACGACATTTGGAACTGTACTCTCTTTTGTCAATTATGCGTACCTCTTGGACATGTTGTAAAACTTGAGGTCCAGGATTATGTTAATGGAATCATAGTACTCTGGGAAATTGATTTGCATCATCCGCATTAGAAGCATGACTTCATCTACATACTAAAGTAAAAGTAGTAAAACAGTTAGTTAGTTGGTGCAACAGATTATCTACTTGTTGCAACAACTATTTAACTTGGTGCAACACATTCAACAAACTAAAGGAACTGTTGCAACAGCTAGTTAACTTGTTGCAACAGATTATCTACTTGTTGCAACAACATACTGAATTAGATAGATATATACAAGTATTGAAACTTACCCAATCCTCTCACCAAATTTCCATGCTTGTCAGAGCCTTGAAGTCTGCTGCTCCAAATTCATGCATTGAGTACATGGTTCTCCCACTCTTTTTGGATTTGATTGCAGTCTCAAGCTTTTTCTTTCTTTGGGCATGTACATGCTTTAAAATGTCCACCTTCTTTAGCACTTTTGGCCCAACATCAAGAAGAGGAGTCTCAATTGACTTACTGGGAGTAGCAATAGATCTTCTTGATCTAACTGATGCAGGTGCCTTGGCAATTGATTTTCCCCTCCTCCGAGCATGAATATGAGTATAAGGCGAGGAAAGATTCTTTGATGGTTTGATACCTCTCTTGGATATCAACCTCTGCATAGAAGTGTTTGTGGTTTTTTGGGCCTGCACCAATTCTTGCATCTTTCTAATCAAATTATCCATTTTGTCCTTGCAAGTGGTGCACTCACAAACACATGCGACACCTTAGTACCGGAACCAATATCAACAAATCTTTTACCACTCAATCCACCACCACTAAAATTACCACCAAATCCGGAAAAATCACTCAATCCAAGGACTGGAGTAAATCCACCAATATTAACATCATCTCATAATTTCCCCCCATCAATACTTGCTGGAACATCATCACCAACACCACCACCAACAACAACAACATCAACAGGCTGAACAACACCACCAACAACATCAGCACCACCAACATCATCAACAACAACATCACCACCAGCACCATCAACAACATCATCACCACCACCAGCTACAACATCATCAACCCTAGTGATGGCTGTCACTCTAGCCAATTCCCTTTTGAACCCATCAATCAATCTGTCAGACACAGATTCTATGGGCACAAAGGTGATAAAGCATGACATCTCCAACTCTCTTATTATTGGGACAAGTCATGGGTTCACAACCTACAACAAAAAAGTAGATATATCATAATGGTGCTAAATCATAAAAAGCAAAATCTATTTAAAATAAGTTATCAGGTTGTTGCAAAAGGTTACACATCTGTTGGGCAATGTCCAACATATAAGTAACTTGTTGCAGCAGGTATCTCAATTTTCAACAGATGGGTAACTTGTTGCAGCAGATTGCTCATCTGTTGGATATTGTACAACATATTAGTAATTTGTTGCAACAGATTATTGTACTTGTTGTAAAAACTTATTGTAACAAATTCAGAAGTTATCAAATTAGCAAATAAAGTGATATGTTGCAACATATGTGGTACTTGTTGAAAATTGTCCAACAGATTGTCAACTTGTTGCAGCAAGTTTATCATATGTTGGACATTTTTCAACAGATGAGTAACTTGTTGCAGCAGGTTACTCATCTGTTGTAAAAAACTAGTTGCATGTTATAACAGATTCATATGTTGGGTAACTTGTTGCAACATGTTAATTATCTGTTGGACATTGTCATGTCCAACAGATGCATAACTTGTTGCAACAGATGCATGTGTTGTTGCAGCAGATTATAAAAGTTTTTGCAACATCTAGTCATCTGTTTTGTTCTAATGCTTACAGCTTCTTTAGGGGGTTGAAAAGGTCAACACTCAATTTTGTGTTATTTCTGGCAGTGAAACATCTAAGAATTCTTAGATAGGTAACTTCTTCGGAGTATTCCTTGACTTGATGCCTGAGGTGAGAAATGACTTCAAATGTTCTAGCCTAGAAAAAAGATGTCATAAAAAATTAAAATAGTGATTGAAATAAAATAAAAATAAAAAAGGTAAAATTAAAGAAAATTTATCATGAAAGCCCAAGGGAAGCCATATAGGTTTTGTGTCTTCTCATTCAACAGTCAAGCTAAATCTTTGAAAACCCCAGGCATAGTTGTTGAAGGCATCATAGTCCTCAGCAAGTTTAATCAATCCAAGCGGTATGTTGTAGTTTACGTCTCTTGTCCAAAGAACACTGTGCACAAACCAAACTAAACACAGTGCTTCCTTGTGCTTTTTTGAGAAAGTTTTGGACTCCAAGTCTTGCTACAATTTCTTTTGAATGTAGCTCTTTCCCACTAAGTTTATCAAAGAGACGTCATTCTTAGCTTTGGAACCATTTGCTTTCTTAACTGCCTTGGGCGTCCGGGCTGACTTGGTTAATACAACAGTAGGAGGAGGCTCACAAGGATAACATCTCAATCCGGTAACTATGGCAAACTCCTTCATGTCAAAGCAAACCGACATGCCACGGTAATTGATCCAAATCTCATATTTTCTATCATAAATAATCTTACGCTTCAAAAGCTCAGAAACCATTGTCATTTGAAATCGGGCACCGATATCTTCAGGCAAATCTAAATAGAGCTCAAAGTAGCTAGCCCTAAAGAAATCTCCAACCCCTGCTGCCGGAGAATGCCCCTGAATGTGTCAAAGTCATTGCCCATGGTTGATCTAACCACAAAATCACCGGACAAATTCTTATTTCCATTCAATGCAAGATCGCCACGTGCATTTTTCAATGCTGAAACTCTTGACGACCTCCTCAATCGAAGGTCTATTGGGATATGTGGCAATACTAGAAGACTCAACAAGATTGGCATCCACATTATGTTTTCTTTTTCTTCTTAACTCGGTCAAGGTCTGATCTGTTGATTCTTCTTCTTCATTACCATTTTCAGTTTCTGCATATTCTTCACCTCCTTCATCTCCTTATTCTTCACTTACTTCTTCTTCATCTTCTTCTTCTTCTTCATCTCCTTCAGAATTTTCTTCATTTTCTTCATCTCCTTCAGCAGATTTTTCATCATCTTTTTCACTTTCTTCTCTAGTTTCTTCACTTTGTTCATTTTTATCACTTTCTTCTTCATGCCAACAGAGGTCGTGGGTTTCCTCTCTTTATGAAGCCCCAGTTTCACTAACTCTTTCCTCATTTGTTAATTGAAAAATGGCAGTCACAAGTTTATCTAATGATGTTTGCACCTTAGCTCTTTTACTACTTTCTCCCTCAGTTGGTTTCTCTCCTTTTCTTTTAACTGGAGCCATTTTATCTACGCACAAGAGATAGAAAAACAGTTTTAATTGGTTAGTGCAACATTCAAAGTAAAAAGGGAAAAGAAATATGTTGCAACAAGTAATCAGTTATTGCAACAAATTAATAATATGTTGCAACAAAATACGAAGATGTTGCAACAACTTATTACTTGTTGCAGCAGAATCATAATATGTTGGAAATAGAAAAACAGTAGCAACAGCTTAGCAACTATTTTGATTTTATACAACAGCTTGTTAATATGCTACAACAACTGCTTCAGATGCTGCAAAAATCTCAACAATTGTTTTGATTTTATCCAGCAGTTGTTGGATAAAATAAAAAAAAAATCCTAAACCATAGCATGACAGCAATAACAACAGCAAAAACATCTAAATTTAACTACAAAACATCTATATTTCACTACAAACACACAACCATCACAAATCTCACTCACAACTTAAACAAAATACACCAAACCATACAACCTCAGCAGATGTTTGCAACTGTCAAACAAGTGCTGAATTTGCTGCAACAGGTAACCTCAGTTGTTGGAAAACATCAACAAAATTGCAAGCCTTTTTTTCCGAAACAACAAGGAGAAGAAGAACAAAAACAGCACCAAAAACCATAATTTCACAACCACAACCACTATTTACAAACTCACAAATCCCAACAAGTGCAACAAATACACGAAACTACAACAAAACAAACAAAATTAAAAAAAAATGTTTTTCTTTATCTTCTCTAACCAAAATCATCATTTTCACACTCTGATTTCAAAACCCTAATTTTTGAATCAAGTGGAAAAAAAAGTTTACCTGAGAATGAATAGAGAAACAACAACAATGGAGAGAGAGAGAAATGAGCAGTAGAAGCAGCAATGGAGAGAGGAACGAGCAGCCTTTTGATGGAGGCTCAGAGCCTTTTGATGGAGGAAGAATTGCGGCTATGAAATCTGCAGCTCTGACCGCTGTTCTATTACTGTTTTTTTTTTTTTTTTTGAAATAAAGTGGGGGAAGGGTTGAAAGGAGTTTTTGTATAATGTGTGTGGGTTGAAAAAAGTTTTTGTATAATGTATATGAGCTTTTGTGTATTTTGTAAAAGATTATAAGTTTTAAAAATTATAATTTAATCTCAATTTTAGTTAATCACATTTTTAAGATAAATTTGACCTCATCATTTCTAATTATGATATTTTTTTGTCACCATAAGTTAAATCTTCCTACCGGGACATGTAACTTTCAATCAAGTTATGATATTCCAGTAGACAAGTTAGTTGGAAAATCAGTTATTGCATTTTCCCGTCAATGTCATCCACGAATGAAGTTGTATATTGTTTTCTTTATTTTAACCTCTTTTTCCGCCCTGGTTTGAGGAGGATATAGTTCCAGTTCTTGTTTCGCCTATTTTTCGATGAAATGGTAAACAGACACTCTTTCACCTCTGCTTTTTTCTTCGACCTGGTCTTATACTCTCAGATTTTGCAGTGTGCCTTATTTAATTTTCTTTGTTCTTCTTCGTTGAAATTAGTTTTGGAGCTTTTAAGTGCAATTTCGAGGAACCGAGTCTGGTTCGACCGGGTGGAGAGAAGCATAAACTCCATGTGGCATGTTAGTTTTAGCGCTAAAGTAACGCAGTAGATAGTAATCTATATTATATTAAAAGTGGGAAACTAAAGTACTAACATGACCTTATCATTTAACTAAGCACCCTATTCAATTAAAATACCTTATTTACTCAAATATTCTATTTGTTAGTTAAAAAAACTACGAACAGAGGCAACCTTCTTGCTTTGTCAAGCGGTGTATCAACACGGAAAATTTACATGATATAACTAACTACTGGTAAATATTTATATTTAGTAGTTATAGTTTAGATTAATTACATCCGTAATATGTTAAATATAATTAATAGATATTAATAAAGATACAGGATAAAAACTATTACTCAACCGCAACGTAGGCGATTTTCCAATACACCCATATTCAAATCAATTTTTCTCTCTTTCAACTTCAATCTTCTCCTATTTTTTCTCCATTTTTCTTATGCACGATACACACACAATCATCTTCTTCTAAATCATTGCAGCCCACTAATAGGTAAGTTATTTGGTAGTTTTAGGTTATTTTACACTGTCTTTCGTTCATACATTCTTCAATTTCTCTGATTTTAATCCTCAATTTTACGCCTTTGTTAGAGTTTTCACCGGAAAAAGCTTAGAATAGCATGTTAATGGCGGACCGAAGTACTCCAACTAGAGTTACTAGAGGTATACTCAATTTTGAGGATGCTCCTTTTGATTTGTGTATCACTCGAGACGAAATCGAAATTGCAGGCTCTATTGCTATGCGCCATGAATCGGACGTCGCAAAATCTCTCAAGCGAAAGGAGGTTGTTCAAACTCCATCGAAATCCAAAACTTCAATATCAAATACAAAAAAAACGGAAAAAAGTCGTTCGCTTCATCGAGTAAGCCTAAAAATGGAGATGTGGATGCATCAGCTAGTGAGCCTAAAAATGATGTTGAGGAAGAATATCTGAAACCAATGCCGGTGAAACTACAGGTACTGTAATTTCAATCTCTTTGTTGAATACTGTGTTCATGTATTCATTATTCTATATGCTATACTATGTGTTCATGTATTCATTATTCTATATGTTGAATACTATGTGCTGTTATTCCATGTCGAGGTGGTAACGTTAAATTTGTACTACTGCATTTTTTGAAGTTTAGATTTCACATATTTTCAATATTTAAGGGACCAAGAACACATGTTTTAGTTAATTGAAGGTTAAATATGCTTAACTAAATATTTTAAGGACCAAAATTATAATTTAACAATAACTAAGAGATCAAAAGTGCAATTATCCCTATAATCAAACAAGTGGACAAAGTTTTTGTTGATCAATACATGGTAAACCTGTCCTTTCTATATGGCTGCACTTTGGAATAATATCATGAAGCTCTATTAGTACACTTCTTTTCATACAAAATTCACCATAGTCCAGAACCCACTTAACAAGAAGAAAAAAGACACCCTGTTTGAGTACATACACCAAACTAGTAATATGACAAGGAACAAAGGAAGTAACAAGTAACAATCTAATAAAGATGTGTGACACTGCCTCAAATGTATCTTCTAAGTAGAAGATTAGAAAACTTTGTGCATCAACTTAGTCATCCTTTTTTAGTTTCAACTTTGCTTCGACATCGCCGCTGTAAGGAGCCACGTGGTATGCATATTGCTGCATAACAGAAAAGAAAACCATCTCCACGCAAATTATAACATTTTGAATGGCTTCCTGAAGGTGCTCCACATTCAACCAAAAATGGTGAGATTTGATAACGCCCAACGCGACTAGAATTTTAACCACCAACCCCTGCAAAAGTCGGAAATGTATAGTTTATTGCAACAGTGGTGGTAAAAGCATATTTCTGTCAAGCAAAACATCAAATGGAAAGTGGCTTCGTTACAGAAACAACACAACGAAGAAACCATAACCTCCTTTTCGAGAAGTTGAAAAAACTTCAATAGTAATGGCAGCAAGTCAAGAGAATGTTAACATGATTCAGTTTTTTAATGGTGGTGTTTTTGTATCCTTTGCTTGATGACTTGCTGGCTAGCAGGACCTGTTTATATATTTTTCTTTTTCTTTTTATAACCTAGAAATCTCCGAGAGCCAGTGGCTCATGATCTGATACTCAGTGGATAATGGATCCGCCCTCTACCCTTCTACACTTAAATACCTAGCTTTTTGTCTGCGGCAGGGTTTGAACTCGTAACATGAGCCTAGCCTTGACATCACGTCGCGCTCTTACCACCTAATTAATGCCCTGCCATAACTATCAGGTTCATTTCTCCTAAAATCATTCATTACAGTTATTACATGCCTCAAACTCACACAACGGATATCCACCCAGCAATCAAACTTCAGAGGAAATGACTGGTAAAAGAATAAACAGTTATCTACTCCTAATGACATAACCTTTTAGAGGAGGGTGGAGGCACTAAGCAGACGTGTTAAAGGCCTTTAATTAACGATTCTTTGAACAGATAAAATTTGACAGCCCAAGCCCAGAACCCATCTGTGTGCCTTCTAAAGACAAAAACTTCAAGGGCATTTTGACATCTTGTTGTCGAAATAATGAAACTAAGTCCTCTATATAGAAATCATTTCCCCAAGCTACAGATAGACCTAGTTTTCCCGTAGGCCTCTATATAGAAAATATTTTTCCAAGCTACAGATAGACCTAGTACAGTGTCACTTCTTGTGTTTTGGTTCCATTACAGGTTTGCACATGCATGTAGAGGATAGCATACCAAATGAAGTTGTTCCCAGCTAATAAGCAAACTCTATGGATTTGGCTCCATTGCATATGGTTTCAATACATGTAACGAGAATAAGTATGAGAAGGTTTGTGAAATGAAGGTGCTACCAGCCAATAAAGCAAATGTCTGTCCCCTATGCACCCCACACGACGAACATGCAATGAAAATAATAGAACTAAAGAAGCTTGATAAGTATTGGTTGTTCATAAACATCCAGCATGAACTTACTGTAGGTAAATCCAAATCTTTAATACTATCTAGAATTGCTATGAAGAGTAATGCTTCTTCAAGCCTAACATACTAAACAGCAAAGAAAATAACCTTCTCCTTGTTTGAACTTTGCTTGTCTTTGACAACAGCTACCATATTTTGAGGCAATTACATCAACAAACTTTCCAGGCATATTCTAACCATGTCCCTTGGTGGTAAACTGGTATAATTGCCTGAACAAGATCATCCTGGCCTCGTGGGCTGCAAACAATGAGTTAGCTTGCCCGCATCTTGTTCTGCTACAGTGCATACCACATGTACCGGCCTAACTGAGAAAGCAGATAAGCTTTGCACTTTGTACTGGGGATTCGAACCTAGAATCTCCAGCTTGTTACTCTTACACCTCAACCACTCAATCATGCCCTTGGGGCTAGGGCTGCTGCTACAACCTTATGCTGCCCTTTTAAAATTACAAATATTTTCATCTTTTCTTTCAAATAACGCGTTTAAAAGTGAAAAGCAAAGAAAGCGGCAGCTGACAGGATCATAGAACTTAACCCAAAATAAATATCATTAAAATTCTGTAATGCCACAAAAAGATAACTATGATAGTCAAATTAATTCTCAATGTTTAGTTGATTAACTGTAAAAAAAGGAATTAATCTGCAGTAATCAATATTATTGTTCAATTGCTTCAGCTACTGCAGTAAGACAGTAGAAAGATAAGTCCAAAGTGAACATTTCAACGACCCAACAACCCCTTGCTGAACCAGATGACTCAAAAAGAAAATAGAACTAGAAGTTGTAGAAGATGAAAAGAAGAAAACAACGACAATGGACAATGAATTGATGAAGCATGGACTAGAATAATCGTAGTACTCAAATACCAATTGACCCTATTTATTCCCTCAGTTTTCTCTTTTTTTCTCATGCTTTTCTAATCAAATTCAATAAATCAAGGGAGCTCGTAAAGAGCACATTTCTGCAAAGTGCATCTTTGCACTCACGAGTCAACAACCCCTCGCTTCGTAGTCAAAGTAAATGACTCACATACTTAGAATAAAAGTAAATAGTAAATTAAGAAGAAGAGTGGAAATCGAAGTTGTAGAAGAGAAAGCGGTACAAATTCAAGAAAAGAAGAAAACAACCATAATGAATTGATGAAGCATAGGTGAAGAATAATCTTAGTAGTCGCATACCAAATGATGCAAAAATTTCCCCTCCGTTTTCTCTTTTTTCTCATCCTTTCTGATCAAACACAACGAATCAAGAGAGGATTGGAAACCGCACATTTCTGCAAAGTGTGTTGTTTCACAAAACACAAATTTCTTCATAGTGCATCAACAACCCCTCGCTTCATAATAGAAGCAAATGACTCACAAAATTAAAAGAAGAAAAAAAAGTAAATTAAATAGGAAAATAGAGACAGAAGCTGTAGAAGAGGAAGCATTACAAAATCAAGAAAGAAGAAGAAAACAACGAAAATGATGCATAAGTGAAGAATAATCTTAGTAGTCAAATACCAAATGATCCTATTTTTTCCCTCCGTTTTTTCTTTTTTTCCTCATTATTTCTGATACATCCGAATAAATAGGGTTCGAATAACACACATTTCTGCAAAGTGCTTCTCTGCATCCACGAGTCAACAACCCCTTGTTTCATAGTAGAAGTAAATGACTTACATACTTAGTAGAAAAGGAATAACAAAAAGTAAATTAAAAAGAAGAGTATAAATAGAAGTTTAGAAGAGAAAGTGTTAAAAATTCAAGAACAAAAGAAGACAACAACGATGATGAATTGATGAAGCATAGGCAAAGAATAATTTTAGTAGTCAAATACCAAATGATCCTTTTTCCCCACTCTGTTTTCTCTTTTTCCTCATCCTTCTTTATCAAATTCAATGAATCAAGAGACTAAGCAAAGTGCACCTTTCAGCAAAGTGCATCGCTTCACCCACAAGCCAACAACCCCTCGCTTCATAGTATAAGAGTATAACTCACATACTTGTAAGAAAAGAAAGTAAATTAAAGAGAAAAATGGAAACAGAAGTTGTAGAAGAGGAATTGATACAAATTTAAGAAGAAAAGAAAAAAATAAAGACAACGAGTTGATGAAGCATAGACGAAGTATAATCTTAGTAGTCAATACCAAATGATCCTATCTTTCCCTCCATTTTCACTGTTTTCCACATGTGTTTTAATCAAATTAAGTGAATCAAGAGAGTTTGCAAAGCGCACATTTCTGCAGGGTGCATCGCTTTACCCACGAACCAACAACCCCTCGTTTCATAGTAGAAGAAAATGACTCACATACTTGTAAGAAAAAGAAGAAAAAAAAGTAAATTAAAGAGAAAAATGGAAATAGAAGTTGTAGAAGAGGAAGCGATACAAATTCAAGAAGAAAAGAAAAAAATTAAAGACAATGAGTTGATGAAGCATAGGTGAAGAATAATCTTAGTAGTCATTAGTCAATACCAAATGACCCAATTTCCCCCCTCCATTTTCTCGGTTACTCACATGCCTTTTAATCAAATTCAGTGAATCAAGAGAGTTGGCAACGTGCACATTTCTGCAGGGTGCATCGCTTTACTCACGAGCCAACAACCCCTCGCTTCATAGTAGAAGAAAATGACACACAAACTTGTAAGAAAAGAAGATGACAATGAATTGATAAAGCATAGGCGAAGAATAATCATAGTACTCAAATACCTCTGTTTCTCACATGCCTTTTAATCAAATTCAGTGAATCAAGAGAGTTTGCAAAACGCACATTTCTGCAAAGTGCACCGTTTCACCCCGAGCCAACAAACCACTCACTTCATAATAGAAGCTAATGTCTCACATACTTAGAAGAAAAAGTAGAAAATAAGTAAATTATAAGAGAAAAATAGGAATAGAAGTTGTAGAAGAGGAAGGGTTACAAATTCAAGAAGAAAATAAGACAATGATGCCCGGAACAGACCGTTGGGAAGCGATTCAGTAATTAAAGCTTCATGACTCCATTTTGGTTCTTAAAGTTCCCTTGAGGTATCAACTAATGAGAAAGATATTAGTGAATTGATGAAGCATAGGCGACAAATAATCTTAGTAGTCAAATACCAAATAACCTTTTCCCCCCACTATTTTCTCTTTTTTTCTCATCCTTCTTGATCAATTTCAATGAATCAAGTGAGTTCGCAAAGTGCATCGCTTCACCCACGAGCCAACAACCCCTGCTTCATAGTAGTATCAAATGGCTCACGTACTTGGGGGAAAAAGTAAAATAACAAGTATAGAAATAGAAGTTGTAGTATAGGAAGCGTCAGAAAATCAAGAAGAAAAGAAGAAAGCAGTGATAATGAAGATGAAGCATAGGTGAAGAATAATTTTAGTAATCAAATACCAAATGACCCTATTTCCCTCCATTTTCTCTTTTTTCTCATCCTTCTTGATCAAATTCAATGAATCAAGAGTGTTCGCAAAGCCCACATCTTTGTGAAGTGCATCGCTTCACCCACGTTCCTAAAATCCCTTGCTTCATATGGCTTTAAGCAATGAAGCCATGGTTTTCAATAACATTACTTTCAAGCATAAAAACTGGTGCTACCTAATAAAAAAAGCAACCTGGTGGCTCTTCTTGAAACAAAATATGAGAAATTGTTCTATAGAGTCGTGTGGCATATGCTTCTCAGAAAAAATTGTTAGACCCATCTATTTTTCATATTTAATTCATACTATGCCATTAAAAACCTCCTGCAATACCTGTGTTGTCCCTTTTTTTCTTTCCCGATTTTCTGCTTCTAGTTTTTCTTTGGCATACACAGAAAAGGTTCTACTCTAAATAAGTATGACTTCCCAATGAAGAATTTACAGCATAGTCATATAAAAATGAACATCTGTAAAAAAACAAACTGTTGCACTCACTTCTTGACCAAATTTCAGGAGATGGGCAAGGGTAAGTATTTTTTTTCTGGGGGGTTTGGGGGGGAGACGAGTTGGAGCCTCTACCTGCCAAAAGCTGAAGAAAACAATCCCTTTGATGCAGATGAACTTTGAAAGTGGTTTGTGTGGCTGCAGTTCCTTTGAGAAAACATGGTAGAAAACAACCAAGGAGTACATGGCCACTGAGAATGAAATATTGAGAATGATGGTAAACGTCCAGCTGAGCCAACTCGGATATAACCCAAGAATCTGCAACGTGATCATCAAGATAGAGCATGATGGACGGATGATGACAAACTGCCATGTCCAATGCTTCATAAGTTTCAGTGTCCGGTGATCTAAGTGAGCAGTACGAGGCTGCAATTTGCAGAAAGAACATTTTAGAGTAAGAAATAAGCTCAATTAAACAACTGCCAAAATTAGGAAGACAAACTTCAACCTAATTTCTCACATCGGTCAGATTATAAGAAAATTTACATAAGTGTTAGCAAGCCAAGCCGCGAAGTCATCCAAATATGAATCCCAAGCTTAGACAGTCATATCAGCACTTAGACTGGATCTGTAAATATAATTTCTTTAGGATTTGCAGTCATAGTTATTAATTGGTTACATTAGGCTAATAACTCAAATAAATTGGTTGTCTATGTTAGACGATTAGAACCCCTGTGCTTCAGAACAAAAAAGAGATACTGGGGGATGGAGTTTCCCTTGCCCCTAAAATTCTTCAAAATGTTATTATTACACAGCACACACTAAAGGAGGGAAGTGCAATAGTGTCTAGATCCAAGCAGAATGATTATCAGTTATAAATACATGAATGCATTATCATCTGGCACATATTAAGAGGAAAGCTATAAGTATAATCACACCTGAAATAGAGTCATTGGAAAGGAATGATGAATTTCCCTCCCTTTGATTTCATCAGGCACAATGTTTTTGCTGATGGATATATTCAAGTAACTATACATCAAAGCCAAAAATTTGGCAATTGCCTGCAAATAAAACCACATCAAATTCTAGAGAACAAGCTGGAAACTTTTTTCTTTTAAACTAGAAACCAAACTTACCACAGCCTCATAGCAGTCTTTAACAGAGTCTAGAAACATGAAAAATGCTTTGCTTCCACGAATATCTAACAAACCCACAAATGAGTCAATGGCATAAAGAGGAGCCATAACTATAATCATGATTATTGCCTTTTGCTCCTTTGGATTTTTCCAGTAGAAGAGGTGTTGCGACAGTAGCTGTATCGTGAAATGCATTGAAAGCAAAGCAGAAAATCCTGATCCCACCATAGTGAGCTCCGCACTGTTCATACTAGCGAAGTCCATATTTTATCAAGCCTTGCAGGAACACAGAGCTCCTCCTGCAAATCAAATTCCAAACTCTGAAGATCTTTTATATGATACTAGTAGGAAGTTTGAATCATAAATATATTGGCTAGTGCTAAAAGCATGCACTCGTTAGAGCATTTTTCAACTGAAGCTATTTTCAATGTTGCTAGTTCAAGGGCATGATGGGAATTTATCAAATTTATTAACAAAAACAATTAGCTATTGATTGATTGGGTATTTGAACTCTCGCCTTGTCGGTGAGAGTTCGATCTCCAACATGTAATTCTCTCCCCCATTTCCCTTCCCTACCCCTATATAATAAAACAATTTAAAAAAAAAAAATTGAATCAATATCCCAAATACCCATATCCTTTTGACTTCTTGGGCACCAGAAATTTAATTAGAAGACAAGAAAATAGATAAATCAAGATCCAGAAAATGGCATAAACCTGTACAAACAAGTGAGAAGAAGATGGTAGGGAACTTATTATCAGTACACGAGGAAAAAAATTAAGGAATCAAACAAACATGATAGTTATTAAAGTTTTAGGCAATGAAATTGAGTTTTCTGGGACCAGCAAATTCTTGATGAGTGTAAGACCAAGGAGCATTGTTCATCTACTTTCTAATTTACTATGTCAAATTCATTTACTAGTGTTAGATTTTTCTGACACCACTTGACATCAAATACTCCCTCCCATAATTAATTCACATTAGCAAAAAAAAAAATTATCCTAAAATAAGTGTTACTTTAGATATTCAATACATAAATTAGTTACTTTTGACAAGTTCTCTAGACATAAATCATTAATATTTATGCATGTTTTAATCAAAAGAGAAAAGTAATATATTTTTATTAAATAGGGGTAGTTTGATAAACTTTTATATTATTGATTTTTTAATATGTGTATTTTTAGCTAAAGTGACATTTATTATGAGACATAGCTAGTATCATTTAAGTATTGATTAGGCCTAAACTTAAATATTGATTTCAAGAATGGCGTATTTCAAATAGTAAAGTCAGGTGGTGCACTAAGTTCTTGATATGCGCGAGATTCTAAAAAGATCGGATCATAAGAACCTATTATACGAAGTCCTACCCAACATTTTTGTTGCTACACAAATTATTTCAACGAATTAAACCCGTGACCTAACTATCACATGGCATATTCTAAATAATACTAGTTGAAATACGCGTTCAAACACGATGTTTTGTTGTTGCTTTTACCTTGTTATTTTTATTGGATTTACTTAAATAAATGACTGAAAATTATTATATTTACAACCTTAATGTTACTTCAAAAATAAAATTATTCCTCCAACTTTGACCAATGCATATTCTTCATCTTTTATCTTAATTCATATTTGTAAATACCATTTTTATTACATTATCAACCTTTTTTCTTACTTATTTAGTATCATGATTTTTTTAATTTTTAATTTATGTAAATGAATGAATATTATTTTCAAAAATGTTTAAATTAATGGAATTCAATAGGGAAATAAAAGAACATCATGAAAATGTTAGAACAAAAACTAATTTAGTCGTATCAATTAATATAAAAGAGAATGAAAATTTCGTACAACATATACTCAATGCGAATAATATAAGAAAAATTATTTAAAATATAGGTAGATTTTATGACAAAACCTTAAAAGATTCTATGCATACTTTAAATAAAATATCACATATACTATAAAAAGGTGTCACAAAAATGGATAGAAAATCTCAAAGGCCAAATAGATATTATATAGGATAGTAGAGGAAATTGACTATTGTGTTAAGTGGGAGATGAAGTTTGATTTTTAACGTAAAGTTGAGAGATGTAAAAATGGCTAGTATCCTAGTATAATGTATAAAATTGCACTGCTTGTATTTTAAACAGTACGATATATACAATGACATACTTGGTCCTAGGGGCGGAGCTTATACCTAGGGGTCATTGTTAGCGATTTTCCACACGCTTAACGCAAGTGTACGTATCGTTACAAGTAATATAGTCTAGGTAAGACCGAATATCGTACTCAGGGATTAGTGTTCAATTACTAAACATCTATCCTATGGTATTTATTTGGCTGTCGATATTTTGTTGTGGTTTTTATCTATGAACTATTGAACAATTGTAAAAGTTAACTAAATTACTTTACTTAAATCAGATATGGTGGAAATAGGACTTCCATTCTCCTCAACTATTCACTCGCCTTAATCCTTAATGCAGCAATAAATGTTCTTCTTCTATGTTAAGATAGCAGGTTAACTAGACCGTTTTACATTTTGGTTAGGATATATAAACACTCAACCCCGATGCAGAAATCTTCTATATTTCTATAACAGATTTTACCACATAAGAGGATTAAGAACAATAACCTATAAAACTACACAAGTATCGGGGTACTTTCGTCCACGATTTTAACCTATGTTTATTCAACTATAACATATTCAAATCTCTCCTTTCGAATTTCGATTCGAAATCATATAAGTGATAATAACTAGTGATCAGTTAATTACCAAGCAATCAAAACAACTATTGAATAAATCTTAACTATATGAAGAAGAAATCAAATTAATGCATTAAGTCATAAAGACGAGGTTCAAGCGATTCGAAAGGAAAGCCCTAAATAAAGTTTAGCTCCTAGCCATAGACATGCTAAGAACCAAAAGATTATCCAACATAAACTGAAAGTAAATAAAGTAAAGAAAGAAAAATACTTAAGAACAAGTCTCTAATCTTGAAACCTCCAAGAAATTATGTTATGTGATGAATTAAGGATTGTGTCACCCTTGAAAAATCTGCCCAAATGGCCTTTTATAGCCTCTCAAAACGTGTCTCATTTTTCCTTCTATGCCTTGGCCCATTCCTTCTCGGATTTGGCAAAATTCCCGCGTTGGCGCCACGGCCCTGCCTGGCGCCGTGGCGCCGAAACTACTGCAGCTTCTCAGTACATTGGGCGCCGTGGCCCTGCAGTCTCTGATGGATTAGCGCCACGGCGCCGCCCTGTTCTCGTCCGGGATGCCAACTTTCGTCTCTTTTGGCTCGGGAACCTCCTTTTCTGTCCTCTTTTTGCTTCTACGTTGTTTTTTTAAACCACTGTGACTCAAAAGAAAGAAAAACTATCATAACACGACACATATTTGGACAAAAACGGATAAAATACTAATTAAAAATGACTCAAAAGA
Source organism: Przewalskia tangutica (assembly GCA_029844215.1). Lineage (NCBI taxonomy): Eukaryota > Viridiplantae > Streptophyta > Magnoliopsida > Solanales > Solanaceae > Przewalskia > Przewalskia tangutica. Next base: position 31,132,528 of record CM056727.1, on the reverse strand, counting down.
CAAATATGCCTAACAGTCATCCCCTTCGGTGAGAAATACAAAACTAAAATTATCTTTTATATATATTTAGCCGACGTTGAATCTCTTAGCTTCTTCTTGTGTTTTCTTTTTTATATTTTTGAACCCCTTAATAAAAATACTGCGTCCGCCCCAGCTTGGTCCCCTATTTTGTCTGAAGCATCATCTAGAAACCACTATACCGAACAGCTTCTTGAATTTTGACACTTCTCTTGTTTCATATTTTGTGGCCTAGCTCTTGAAATATACTGGTGACTTTATCAGTACTAAAGACATCACTTGAATACAAATCAATCTTGGTAATACATAGTCATCATTACCTCAATGACTCCAAAGTTAAAGTCCAAAATTCTTGGTCCAAAAAACTAATAAAGATTCAACATTTTCAGTACCAACACCTACTAAGGACAAAATCATCCTTACAACAATTATTGGATGTTATAAAGTCAGTGCTATGTTCTTGTTTGTGACATCCAGCTGAACTATGGAAAGAAAAAATGTGTTAGTAATAGTTTTGTCTATGGTTTTAGTTTTTGAAGGCTATTATTTTGAAAGAGGGGCTACAACAACAGTAACTTATGATCACAAGGCATTGGTTATTGATGGAAAGAGGAGGATTTTGCAATCAGGGTCAATACATTATCCAAGAACTACACCTGAAGTGAGTATTTTCTTATTATATTTATTATTATGCTAACATTACTATATGGAAATGTGGGGTCCTTTTTTGTTCTTGATTTTCACTTTGGCAATATGTAACATGGATTAAAAAGGGGGTTTCTGGTTGAATGTAGATATGGCCAGAGATCATTAGAAAGGCTAAGGAAGGAGGATTGGACGTGATAGAGACGTATGTTTTCTGGAATTATCATGAACCTGTCAAAGGGGAGGTATGAACTCTTCTCAGTTTTGGTAAATGACTGTTATATGCAGCTACTTAGTTTAAGTGCAGTCTGATTGCTCTTCCTTATGATGCTCAGTAGTTGGCATTTAGTATACTTCAGTTTAGCTTCAAAGTTTCATATAATATTGGACAGAGATGAGCTTAAATGGAGCGATATGTGCTATAGCATGTTTGGTCTTATTCAGCTTAGTGTGATACTCTTTGCTCCTTGAGTCAGATTTTTTACAAAAGTGATTTTGGTCCAGAAGACTCGATCTCTGGCGCTTCTTCATAGTTCAAATATTTTCTTTCTCATCTCTTAATGCAATATAATCCAATTTAGCAATTCATATAAAGTTGTTTTTACCTCATGTGGGACGAAGTGGTCGTTTGTTAGACATAGAGAGCAGTGTCGTTGTAGTCTTGTGACAAGTCGAATAATATCATAGCTAACAAATTCTTATTTCATTATCTGTAAGTAATTATCACTTCCTACTCTTGCAGTACTACTTCGAAGGCAGGTTTGACCTTGTACGGTTTGTGAAGACAGTGCAAGAAGCTGGCCTCTATGTGCATCTGAGAATTGGACCATATGCCTGTGCTGAATGGAACTATGGGTCTGTAGCTCATCACAGCAAACTTTCTTTCATTGAACAGCGATAATAGCTAAAAGCTTATTATCCTCTAAAGTTGTCAGATTCATTACATTAACTTGTTTGGACACTTCATGGCAAAGTTTCCATATATAGAAAAAAGGCAGTGATTCATGTTTTCCGATGGACTAAGGCACAAGTCATTTTCTTACTTTTATCATGTACATCCTAACAGGGTACTAACCTTCTTGTTTAATATATCCGCTCTGTTCTCTGAGCAGGGGCTTCCCGATGTGGCTACATTTTATCCCTGGAATAAAGTTTAGGACAACAAATGAACTTTTTAAGGAAAGTGTTGACCAGTAATATTGTTTTGCTTTAGAGAACTATTTACCATGTCTCCTCTTTCAGATCTTGTGTTTTTCTTTCGATTATTTGATCCTATTAAATGTTTATTTGTTGAAGAAACCTGTACTGTTTTCAATGCAGAATGAAATGAAACTCTTTCTCGCCAAGATTGTTAATCTTATGAAGGATGAGAACCTCTTTGCTACACAAGGAGGTCCAATTATTCTCGCTCAGGTTGTTTAATCCTCTCATTTTTCTTATAGTTCACTATGTAACCTCTTCTTATTACTTTGAATGTATCACACTCTTTTCCGATTTTACGATAAAGGATATATTTGTGGTATTTTAGATCTTCTTCCTGGACAGTACACTCATATTACTTGATAGTTCACCTTCCTCTTTTTCAATACTTCTCTTTGCTCTTTTTGTTTAATCAGTGATTTGTCAACTTGACAGGTAGAAAATGAGTATGGAAATGTTGAGTGGGCATATGGAGTCAGTGGAGAACTGTATGTAAAATGGGCTGCAAAAACTGCTGTTAGTCTTAATACAACTGTCCCTTGGGTGATGTGCGCGCAAGCAGATGCACCTGATTCAGTTGTAAGTGTTTATGGTATTCTTGGTGGCATATTCCACCCGCTACCTTCTGTCCCTTTCTTCATAAAATCTATTATCTGCAGCGTTTCAGAATCATTTTTGTCAGCTATAGTAGGATATTCCTAATCTGCTGTTTAGGGTAGACGTTAGCATGTTACAAAATTCAGGCATCTCAAGACCCTTTTGAACTTCCTGCTGATGTTAGTTTTGCATAAAACATCTGAGTAACTTACTGCTGATGTTACAATTGATAGTTCTGCTTCTTAAACCACAGTTAAAAGGACACTTATAGTTTGAAGTGATAACTGAATACATGTTTATTTGCAGATAAACACATGTAATGGATTCTATTGTGATCACTTCACTCCAAATTCCCCATTCAAACCAAAGATGTGGACGGAGAACTACGTTGGATGGTAAATGCTTCCTCCTTTTTATTTTTTCCTTCATCACTTTAAGTTTGAAAATTTCAAGGTGTGTTTTCCTTCTGCAGGTTCCTTGCATTTGGTTATCCTGTTCCTTATCGACCTGTCGAAGACTTAGCTTTTGCTGTTGCACGCTTTTTTGAAACTGGTGGTACTTTTCAAAATTATTACATGGTAAATTCCTGTTAATATTCACACGTTTTCTTGATCTTGTTACTTTTGAGATTTAATTCTGCCATTTTTTATTTAGTATTTTGGTGGCACCAATTTTGGTCGAACAGCAGGAGGTCCTCTAGTAGCAACAAGCTATGACTATGATGCCCCCATAGATGAGTATGGTATGATATCTTAAATAAGTAAAATTCCCTCTGAATTCTTTTATATTTCAGATAGAGATCTAATTCCACAGCAAAATGTAGCTTCCCCAGCTGGAAGCTACAGGAGAGAAACTTTTGAAATGAATGGAAAAGTCGTGCTCTTATGCCCAATAGGGATGTCACGTAGAAGTAGATGGACCTTTGAAGTCTGCATTGGTTTCCTTATCTCTTACTCCATTGACTAGGACTTCCTCTAAAAAGAGGAAACATTTTAATCTATAAGCATCTCGTAAAGCTGTTCTTTCTTTTAAAGTTATCAATCTTATCGAAGGCACTTAATGCAGGTTTCACAAGTCAGCCAAAGTGGGGCCACCTGCGCGACTTGCACAAGGCGATAAAACATTGTGAAGAGTATTTGATCAATGCAGATCCAACTCATTTGTCCCTTGGTCTGAAACTTGAGGTAAACGACACATAGTGAGATGTCTTCCAGATTTCAGTTGCTTAATAGATTGATACTGATTATTGAATCTTAATCCAACTTCTGTTCTAAAAATTGTGAAGAAAATGAACCTGGTGACTAACTCAACCCTAGAAGCTAGCTAAAAGGTGAAGATTATCTAAGACCATATAAGAAAACTTCAGCTCATACACTTAACTGATGTGGATATCTAATTTTTCATCATTAGAGTGATCTGAATTAGCCGTTTTGTCAGCCTATGAATAATTATATTCTTTAATGTTGGATTAATGTCACTTGTTCCTGTAATTTTGACACATCAGAATTGTCTACCAGGCACATGTATACTACAAAACATCCAATGACTGTGCAGCCTTTCTTGCCAACTATGGTAGCAGTTCAGATGCAAATGTTACATTTAATGGGAAATCATATTTTCTTCCTGCTTGGTCTGTTAGCATTCTTCCAGACTGTAAGAATGTCATATTCAACACGGCTAAGGTACTGCATTACATACATTGATTTTTCCTACTCAAATGTCGCCTTTTATCTGTTTGGAGGATCCCCTCTATGATTTTTTGGGTGCTATTATGGCATCATATAACATGAAACCATGAAAGAATAACTCATTTTTAGGAAGCTTTGCTGAAGTCTATTCTGCCTTAATTTTTGCTACGACTATCTAACAATTGTTTTTGCCTTTGCTCATAATGGAAAAGGTTGTTTCACAAAAAACAACTGGAAGTACATCATTTACTCACAGCACAGTTACAATTGAAAATTCCCTGGAGGCAGATCCTTGGGGATGGTACAAAGAAAAAGTTGGTATTGGGAATAATAATTCATTTGCAGCATCACACTTACTGGAGCAGATAAATACAACAAAGGATACCAGTGATTTCCTTTGGTATACAACAAGGTAATTATATTTCCTTCACTTATTGCTGCTATTTTATATTTCTTTACTTAAGAAGCTGATTTGGGGATTGATAGTCAGTGAAGATGTTGATACTGACATAGATCACTTAAATTTGAAGATGATAATATTTGGATTCTATGAGAAACAAAAGGGCATACCAATATTCTTCATTGTGCAAAAATAAATTGGTCATCTTGGTAGAGTGATTTATCTTACTTAGTTTTGTTAAGAACGCCACCTTGGTTCTCTGGTTTAATCATTTGTTCGATATGATAAGCTCTTGACTTCATTGATGTAATATCTCTAAGTTGCTTTTTCTTTCTCTTGCCAGTATAACTGTGGAGGAGAACATTAAGAAGAGAAAAGCAAAAGAATTGCAGTTAATCATTGGAAGTTTGGGACATGCCGCTCTTGTTTTTGTAAACAAGAAACCTGTGGGTAACTATCTCATCTAATTTCTACTTCTCCAACCGTGTTTAATAACTTAAATTGAAATACCAACGTGATCTTAACAGCAATGTAAAACTGTACTTTTCTGATAGATAAGTTTTTTGATGAAGCAGTTCATACAACTCAACATGGTATTAGAGCAAGTAAAAGTCTGAGGTTCAAATCTCACCGCCACCCTTTATAAAGAACAACTTATCATGTGCTAGGTCCGTGAACAAAAAAAACTGAGTGTCCCCTATATGATAGATAAAGCTCTGGATGAGGCGGTTCACACAACTCAACAGAACCAAAAAGAAGACTAATATGCTTCATTTTTTACCTTCAACTTTCCCTTAAGAATACAAAGAAGTGCTTCTTACATAAAATTATTCATGTGATTTGAGATGGTAACTCAGATGTAATTCTGGTTTTATGTCCGTATTGGAATATGATTCCATTATGAGTTCTAAGATAGCTGACCATTAATTTTTTTTTGTATTCAGCATCTACAAGCCTACATGTGTATTATGCATTCACTAACTGACATCTCATTTGATGCCTTCTTTAGGATTTGGCTACGGTAATCACGATGATGCAAGCTTTGTTCTGAGTAAAAAAATCCATCTTAAGCAAGGAAACAATACAGTGGACATACTGAGCATGATGGTTGGTTTGCAGGTAAGTGTATCTCAGTAAATGGGCTTTTCTAATGCTTTGACTATTGAAGTAATTTTCAATCATGAATGTTATTGCCTCCATTTCGATTATATTTTACCTTACTCATTTATCATGTGATTCCCTAGAACTATGGACCATGGTTTGACATCTCAGGCGCAGGGGTGTCTTCTGTTATCTTCAGCGATTTGAAGAATTCGAAGAATTTTTCTTCTACAGAATGGATCTACCAGGTACTTGATGAGTACTTTCACAAATTAACTTTTTTGTGGTTTACAGTCTTGAAACTTTCTCAAACTTATTGCCTAAATTCAACTTTTTGAAAAAGTCACAATGAAGCAGCATAACTTTTGGTATAACGATACGCCAAATGCATGTCAAAAGTGCAAACAGTTGTACTTTACCGGAAGAAACTCTATAAGTTCAGATTCTGATAATTTAGAGCTCTGCTAACATACTAGTCGAGGTCAGCACTCTGCTGCAACCAAAAGATAGAAAGGGCAATAGTTGGATTATATGTTGTTAATTGGTTGCAGACTTTCTTTTCTTTTCAGTTTCTCTTGTGGGGGGGGGGGGGGGGGATATATTGTGTTCTCTTTAATTTCATAAGGTTGTGACTTTGTTTTTGTAGATCACAAGGTTAACTATAGATGTTGCTTATTTTTCAGGTAGGACTTGAAGGTGAGTGCCTTGGACTGGATAAAGTTAGTCTTGCAAATAGCTCGCTGTGGATTCAGGGGAATTATGTCCCAATAAATCAGAGTTTGATATGGTACAAGGTGTGCATTATTGCTTGTATTTCTGATTCACTTGTTTTATGTTTATCTCTCTCCATTCCCCACTACCCATGAATCAAGATTAATCAATAGTCCACTGGATGAATGATAACTGAAGACAGAGAAGGCAAGAGAGATCATTAGTGCTTCTTGTATATGTCGTCAATGCTATTTTTGGGGTTTATTTAAGCCTCATATAGAAGCTGGGTCCTTCAGACTTCCTTTAATCTCTTGAATGTAGTCCCTTTATTCTCAATTAGCATCTGAGGAACACAGATAATTTGTTACATCTGTTGTATTCTTGTCTTGATTCTGGATCTCTTATTTCCAGACTAGCTTTTCTCCTCCGGAAGGAAGAGGTCCTGTATCTCTAAATCTGTCCAGTATGGGTAAAGGTCAAGCATGGGTAAATGGACAGCACGTAGGGAGATACTGGTGTTCTTATCATTCACCCTCAACAGGCTGTTCCGATAATTGTGACTATAGAGGAGCTTATGATTCATGGAAATGTCTGAAGAAATGTGGTCAACCTGCTCAAGTGTTGTGAGTATATAGAAGTGGCTAGCGCATTTTTGTTCTGAGGCCTTGCATTGTCATGATCCTTCTTGCAATTTGATTTCACTGAGTACTAACTAATTAAACCTTCATATAGATACCATGTACCGCGCAATTGGTTAAAGCCTGGAAAGAACCTGCTTGTGCTGCATGAAGAGCTTGGCGGTGACCCTTCAAAAATATCTTTCTCGACGCGATCTGGGCAAAATATTTGTGCTCATGCATCTGAGTCAGATCCTCCACCTGTTGATACTTGGAAGCCAAATAAAGATCTTACATATCAAGAACCTTCATTGCAACTGAATTGTGAACAAGGATGGACTATCACTGCAGTTAACTTTGCTAGCTTTGGAACTCCTAAAGGAGATTGTGGAGCGTTCATTCGAGGGAGTTGTCATTTGGATATGTTATCGATAGTTTATCAGGTAATATTACTAGCATTTCTTCATTTGTTTCTGCATATATTGGTGACGACTCCATAAAATCCCTATGTACTACTCAAGCATTGTCATCAGAGCTCGAACTAAGCCTATATTGTGTATCAGAGAATTGGTAAATCCCACCTTAATTGAGAGAATGAGTTGTTATCTCCTTATATTGTCTTGGACAATTTGCTTCTCATAAGCTGTCTTTTGGGGTTGAGTTAGACCCAAGGTTCATTCTCTTCATATGACAACAAAGCTAGACCTATCAATTTTTTCGGCCACGAGATAACTTTTGGGGCTGAGTTAGACCAAGGTTCATTCTCTTCGTATGGTATCAAAGCCAGACCCAACATTTTTTTTGTCACGAAATAGCTTTTGGTATTGAGTTAAGTCTAATGTCCATTTCTTGACAAGAATATATCACCCATGTGACTGTCACGGGGTCAAGTTGTCGAATCAGAGTTATATTTGCATCAGGGTAGGCTGCATACATTACACCCTTTGGAGTGCGGCCTTTTGTCGGACCCTGCGTGAGCGCAGGATACTTCGTGCACCGGACTGTCCTTTTTTATAAGAGTTTCTAAAGGGATTTTGGGATGCCGAACTCATAGCTTGGCTGCTCGGATTCTTTCACACCTCAATTTTTTATTTTTAAGAGTCCAAGTTGTCACCATTCTCCTATGTTTGGATTTGAAAATCTTGAATGACTATGCAGGGGTGTGTTGGCAAGTCAGGATGTTCCATTCCTATCACCATGGCTCAACTCGGTGACCCATGTCCTGGAGTACTAAAAAGTCTGGCTGTCGAAGCTTTTTGCAGTGCTTGAATCATGTAATTATATGGTCCTGGTAGGAGGTGTAGTCATTGGATTAGTATGGTAACCTTGTCAAATTTTCTGCTTCTACCAATCAAAGGTAATGGTCTTTATTTTAATCAGAGCCAGCGAGTGTGCAACTTGTAATCTTCAGTATTCCACTTGTCTGATGGTCCAAAAGGGTACTAAAAGGAAAACCTTTGCTCTTCTTTCAGCTCTATGTTCATGGTTTTGGTTCTATTAATGACATCTACATTCATTCTGTAATCTGTTTTTTGTACCTGGGCTTGGAAATCGACAGGAAACTGGAGTGAAAACTACAAGTAAATGTGTAGTCGGGTAAAGATGGACTCAAACACAGACATCCCCTCAAAGACCAGTGAAAAAACACATAAAAATAATGGATAAATCATAAAAAGGTTTTGTTTTATTGGAAAATTCCAAGTAAAAGTATAATACATGCAACAGAGGTGGGGGGAGGGAGTGCAGGGTTACAGGTATTTAACATTAAGAAAAAGAACATCTCTTTTTTACAACATTTAAACAGTAAGCAGAATCTTCCCAATGTGCTTGCTGCTTTCCATCAACTGATGAGCCTCAGCAGCTTCTGCTAAGGGGAAGTACTTGTACACCACCGGTTTCACCTTGCCTGCTGCAATTGCTGGCCAAACATTCTTCTCCACTTCTCTCACAATTTGAGCTTTGTTTTTTGCACTTCTACTACGCAAGCCAGCAGCTGCAGAAATGTCACAAATAAATGTAAAATCTACTGAAATGCAATCCCAAATGAGGTCCATGTCATTCATTCAAAGGAAAAATCCAAGAGATTAGATTTCAACATTCCAAAAGAATTTCTTCTCTCTCCAATTGTGAGTGCATTTTATTATGAAAAGGGAGCTCCATCAAATTTTCTATTCTTCTCTTAAGATATTTCTAGTTAGGACTTGATCGAGGGATCAATTGACTCCGAAACATAAAGTAACAAGACCATAACCCCGTGCCCCAGCCTTAAAGGATCCCATGTCGTCAGCTCGTGTCGTGAGATGTTTGGACTTCAGCGAGGACTCTCTAACTAAGAGAAGGATCAGTTACAACATGGAGGGGATGGACACGTTGGGAAGGATTTGTAAAGTCCTGGAAATTTTTAAAAAAAAAAAAAAACAGAAAAAGAAAAGAAAATAAAACCTAAAACTACCCCACCTTCTACTCCCTCAAACCCTTCTTCCACTCCCTCAATTCCCTCCACTCTCACACCACACACCATGTACTATATATATATTTTTCATCATATATTGTTCTCATCACAAAGAACAAAAATATAAAGAACAAAGAAATCAGAAAATACCAAGAGCATAAAGGGAGAGGCTTGGTTGAAGGATAAGTTGAAGTTGAGAATTATATTCGCGATTACGGAGCAACAAAGGTGAGTTTTTCTCACTCAAAATTCTTAGTGAAATCCTGTATTTTAAGTTTTGTACATGTTAGAATATAATGTTGGTGTTAAAAGAAGAATCACGAACTTTGATTGTTTAAACAACTAGTTCGAATCACGAACTTTACGATTTTTTTTTCCGGAGTTATACTTACTAGAATTAGATAAAATTTTGTATGGTTGTAGATATCTCCGTTACGAACAAATCGAACCAAAGAGGAGATGAAACGGACTTACGGTTTAAGAATTATCATAGTTTAAACTTTCTGCCACAGGTTTGGACGAAATCTGGGAAGGCAGAATTACAAACTGTTTTACTTGAGTTGTACTTATTAAAATTAGATGAAAATTTACATGGTTGTAAATCTCTAAGTTAAGGACAGATCTAGCTAAAGAAGAGTTAAAACGGACTTACGGTTTGATAGTTATTGCGCTTTAAAGTTTCTGTCCCGGACTGATTGAAATCCGTAAAACAGTGGGTAAAATGGTAAAACTGTAGCAATTGGTACAGAATATGAAATGTTGATTCAAATGAAAGTCCTAGATTTGTCTTTTCTCGTCATTTTGAGAATTTACGGGGCTTGATCCGACTTACGGATAAGAAGTTATGACTGTTTTAAGATTGTGTATCGTTCTGATAATAAATTCGGCGAAACAGTTCTTAATGTAATTGTTAAAACTGAAAAACTGAATGTTTCGATGGGGAATTTAAAATTTTGTGTTGAATAAAAGTTCTAGGTTATTCTGTTCTCGACAGTTTGAGACTTTACGTACATAAATCCGACTTACGGTTTGAGAGTTGTAACCCATACAAGTGGGAAGGGCGGAATATTGAAAGAAGGAAATATTAATTGAGCCTTTTGAACATATAACATATACAAATACAAATAAATAAATGCATCGGATCGGGTTGCACGCCGCAACAAATATGTAAATGTATTTGTAAATGCATCGGATCGGGTTGTACGCCGCAACAAATATGTAAATGCATTTGTAAATGCACGGATCGTTACGCACGCAACAAATATGTAAATGTATTTGTAAATGCATCGGATCGGGTTGCACGCCGCAACAAATATGTAAATGCATTTGTAAATGCATCGGATCGGGTTGCACGCCGCAACAAATATGTAAATGAATTTGTAAATGCATCGGATCGGGTTGTACGCCACAATAATTATGTAAATGCATCGGATCGGGTTGCACGCCGCAACAAATATGTAAATGCATTTGTAAATGCATCAGATCGGGTTGTACGCCACAATAAATATATAAGTGCATTTGTAAATGCATCGGATCGGGTTGCACGCCGCAACAAATGTATAAATACAAAGGAATGCCTTAATGTGTAACATGAGATAAAACATGTATGTTGGTTAAGCTGAGTACGTCCTGAAACGAATTGAAAGAGAATATTATTGTGTGAATACTTGATTATGATACATTGAAAATGTTGAAGTTTGTTTCATAACATGGTTATTGTGTCCTAATATGTTTGTACTTAAAATATTGTGAGATTACTTTGAATTATAGGGTGAGGTTCTCACTCAAATTGGATGGTAGGGCTGACTCTTTTATTTAACATATTTCAGGAAAGCGTGATAGAGGAAAAGCTCCGCAACAGGGCTAGCGATCGTCCCGCAACCTCTTTGACCCACCAATCCATTATTTCGGATTTGGTGAAAGTTATTCTCATAAAGTATGTTTAAAGAACTAGGTTCCATTATCTCGGGGAATGCCTACACAAGATTGTTCTTTGTAAGCTTTGCATTGCTTATTATTATATATATATTATTTCCGCACTTAAATACATGTTTAATCTAGGAAGAAAAGAAGTTAACGGTTCGCCTGGAAAATAAATAATTGTCCAGGTGCCATCACGCCTTAAGGAAAGACTTAAGAAAAGTCGGGGCATGACAGGATTACGCGAGAATGAGAGAGCCGGACCAGATATTTCCTCGTTATATACAAAATTCAAACAAGCCATTACAAGATATCCAGGAGAAAGAGGTCGAAATTCGACTGAGTTGATCAATTACTAACTGAGGATTGCTAAGAAGAGTTAGCTCAACATTATATGAAAGATGAAACAGAATATTTCAGTTCTCTTGTTATTAAATTGGGACCTATACCATCAAATAAAAGCTAGTAATCTCAATGGAAGCTTGTTGCTTTTGCTTCTGTTACACTATCATGTGTCCCTTACTGCAATAAATTGAAGTAGGTCAGTGCACGTCAGTTGACTGAGTCCAACGAAGACCAACAGAATATTGTAAAACCCTGGCCGGTGGTTGAAAGCAAGGAAATGTGCAGACTTTGTCTGCCTGATTATGAGACGAGTGAGGCTGATTATGGTAAGGAACTAAAGCTACTGGAGGAACTGCAGTAGAAGTGAAGTCACGGAAAGTGGAGAAGAAGAAAATAAAGGAGCATGATAGGTTATCGTGAGAGAGCCTTACAAAAATGGAAGAAAGACATAAAACCATGGTTTCCAAGTTACCACAATGGTAAGCATCTCACTTGGTCAAAGTAAAGGATATCAACGAGGCAAATGGATTCTGAGACTACAAGACAGTTCATTTACGAATTGGAGAACACTAGGATCTGGATACACACACACACATTGAGAGAGTGAAAGAAAGAGAAACTTGCTTTATATAAACTTCATTGAAGTAGAAGCAATTTATGTAACTAAAATGGTGAGGAAGAAGGAGAAGTTAGAAGATATTAAGATATCAGGGTAAATTAGTTTGCTTTGTTTCTTGTGCCGATTCTTAGAACTGCAGCTGTAATTGAGATCTATTGCTTCCCACGGAATTAACCAACTGAATCAACACTCTAAAGCCCAAGCGAATACTAGACCTTAGAAGGCATCTATTGGTATGTGCAACTATATGAATACATTCTCCGCCCACTCATTGAATAATTTTTGGGTGGGGTGGGGTGGTGGGGTTGGGTTGGGACTAGAATTGCAGTAGAGCGTCTTGTGGGTTCTCGTTGACTAAGGCGTTCTTGTTACAGAAAAGATCCAACTCCAAATATATCAGAGCACATATGCACTTACCCTGCACTGTTAGGCGTCTTGCTAACAAACAGCCAAGATTTACTTGTGTCACTGTTCCTCCCATAAAACCAATAATGAAGAGCCTACCATCAACATTGAGGCTGTCAAGGTTTCGTTGGAAGTATGGACCTCCTATATTATGTGGTATGACGTCAACACCTGTTTTGAACATTTAGAGTATGATCAATATAAGACATGAGAAGAAATTAAGTGGTGGCCCACTGGCCCCATGAGATATATGATAACCATCATAATTTCCACAGAAAAATGCATATTCGAATTTTAGTTGATATCACAAAAACTTAGTTCCCGACTTCTTCGTGACTGAGGCATAGTTGTTGTTTGTTTATCACAAAAACCTAGCTTCCAAACTATGCCTATGAGAATATCACCTTTCCCTCCTGTTTCTTCCTTGATGCATGTGACAAAGTCTTCAGTCTTGTAATTGATGCAAACATCAGCCCCGAGTTCTTTACATGCAGCAAGTTTTTCCTCACTTCCTGTTTAACAAGATTTGACATGGTTAGCTGAATGATTTCAGTTCCATAATGAGAAAAGATATCAACATGAACCTGCTGTGATGAGAACTTTGACTCCAAGGCACTTAGCCATTTGAATGGCAAAGGTACCAATTCCACTAGAGCCTCCATGTATCTGAAAGTAACCCATGTAGCTATTAGTCATTTCACGTACTTGATCTTATTCCACGGGAATCAAGGATATAAAGATTGAATTGTTAAGATATTGATCAAACGATTGTGTCAACTGACTAAATGGCTGATAATCCAGACAGAAAAAGTAAAGGAACTACTGCTAAATAACAAACTGTATTAAAGAATAGCTTTGGTCTGTCTAATCACCAGAAATGTTTCACCCGAGGAAAGCTTGCTCGTCATGAAAATGGTCGACCAAACAGTGCATGCCACTTCAGGAAAACTAGCTGCATCTTGTAAAGAAACACCTGATGGAACAGAAAGAACTTGTCCAGTAGGTACAGCTACTTTCTCTGCATAACCTCCTCCACCAATGAGAGCACATACCTATTAGGTGAAGCCTTTACATCATCAATGCACTAAACAAAACTTCCTTTCAAACAATACATAGAAATGTACTCTCCTATCGACGAAGAAGAGAAACATAAGCTCATAAAAACAACACTGTGATGTCTCCTGCTATGGCTTAACAAGAAGCTAATTAATTAACTGCTACCCTAACTAACAAGGGCTAGTTCAATCATTCAGGTTACTATTCAAGGAAATTCTCTCACCTAGCTTTTTGGCCATGTGAGGCGGAGGTCGTCTTGTTCTCTACTCCTACTCCAGACCCCTTAATCTTACTTATTAAGATATAGACATTGCTTCCCTTCTTGTACTTAATCATCCCCCACTTCCGTCGGACCACCACTATTAAATTCTATCAAGTTTATGTCAAATCAAACACCACAAAATGAAATGGAAATATTTTACTCCATACAACAACAACAATAACTACCCTGCAATCTCAAACTAGGTGAAGTCAAGCTAGATGAGTCCTTATATCCATTCTGCTCTATTAGGGCTCATTTTATTCCAATACTCAATAATGGTTCTCTAAATCTTACCTATCCCTGGACTGACATAGGAAACTCTAAAGAAAAAAAAACTGGACCAAATATAAGTTCACCAACAATAACTAAATCTATCCCAACTAGTTGGTATTATGGATCTTCGTATTCCTTTTTGTTCTGTTCTTAGCCAAGTCCCCATAGATTTCAAATGATTTAGGCCTTTTCAGATAACCCAAACTAGTTAGGTTTCCATTCTGCTTTATTTGAGCCCAGTTTCAGAAAAAACAGAATTAGTTGACTGTTTCCGATAGACCCTCGGCGCAGGTAAAGCATATTTTCACATAGGAAATATATGCTCAAAGAATACAGCTTCTTTAGATTCAATAATATTTCCACATGCATATGATCCATTCGTATTCTTAGTAAGAAAACAATATGCAACACTATGATATGCATAACCAATAAAAATGGAATCAACAGATTTTGGTCCAATCTTATCACGTTTAAAACTGGGTACACCAACTTTAGCAAGACACCCCCACACTTTCAAAAATTTCAGATTAGGCGCATGTCCTTTCCAAATTTCATACGGAGTCTTATCAAGCTTCTTATGAGGTACTCTGTTTAACACATGACATGCTGACAGTATAGCCTCCTCCACATGTTATCAGGAAAAACCGAAGTTTGAAAAATATGATGAATGCTATGTTGATTAGCTCGGGACTTCCTTTTTCCCGTTTTGCTCAGGGGTGTAAGAGGCAGTCAATTCATGAATTATTCCATTTTCCTCACATAGTTTCTTAAGGGTAGTATGATCATACTGACCACCCCGATCACTTCTAAGTCTTTTAATCTTTCAATTAAGTTGGTTTTCTACCTCAGCTTTGTAAATTTTAAACAAGTCCTCAGCTTTATCTTTAGACCTAAGGACATACAACCACAGTGTAACGGAAACAATCATCAACAAAGGTAATGTAATATCTTTTCCCGCCTCTACTCGCATGGTTTCTGAAATCAGCTGACTGCAGTTCTTGTACTGTTTTCACTCCTGGAAAAGTGGTTGCTGAGAGAGATTTGCCAATGGACTATGGTTCTCTTGATTGTACTGGTGGAAATGGAATTGTGTGCAAGAAGTGATCTTTTGGTCATGGTAATCACATTATAAATGAAAGGGAGCAAAGAATAAGTTCAATTCCTATGATAGTTATACTAATTATCAGTTTGTATCAGTATTGTTTGTTCCCATGAATCTGCCTTGTTTATCTAATGTTAAATCTATTTTGCTTTGTTTTGAATAATGACTCCATTTGACTCTCAATAATTAAAGGAGCATTCTATAACTCATTAGGATTAATAAATAATTGATCTGCAGAAACTGATTAGTTATTCAAAGGAAAATTGAGTACCAAATATGTGCCATGGCATCAAAAATCTCTTTACTAACCTCTCAACAAGATTTTTTTAATACCAATTGAGGATTGTTATTCAATTTTAAGTACATAGGATTGAGAGACTGAAACGAAGTTCAATTCTCCCTGCTACAATTGTGAAGGATAGTAAGGACTACCTTTATTACAAAGAGAGATGAGGTAAATTCTATTGGTAATTGAGTATATAGTGTATGGTTTTGTTGGATCTAAAACACACAAGTAAGGCACAGCGGAAGTTTAAAATTTTATTAACTTACTTGACCCCAACAATTCCGTCTCTGGTATGATTATGTTACAATTGAAACCTGAAAGACATGAAAAACAAACTTACAGTTGATATTCTTAAGTCTCTACTAAAAGGTGCGCACACGATTGTCTCTTCGCGTGCAAGCCTTCGCTACGGTATACTCCTATGTCAGGAAAATCAGGAAATCTTAGCAGAGGTTTGAGAGTATTTTAATCCTTGAACTCTGAGTTCAAACTCTGAGTTCAGAAAGTAAAGAGTTTAGTTTATGATTCTAGTAATAATTCAACCAACAAATTTTGTAACATAAATTATGAGGTTACGTGCTGAATATATAGGGGAGATTAGGATTTAAATCAAACTTAGGGGATGTAGTATGTCTCACTTGCTACGAGTTATGGCAACTCGTGATGGACACATGGATACTTGTTGAAGTATTGATATACCCACTTTGATGTCGTTTTGTTATATATACATATAATGTCATGTGGCGTGGGAGATAGAAGTCCTTAGACTTGAGGTCGATATCACCTTGTTTACGGAGTAATATACTTTGATCATGTCCTAAGCTCAAATGTCTTATAGGATGAGACACGACTTGTTTTGAGTACGTTATAAAGTAGATTAAAGGTGGTAGTTGAGCTAAGATTAGGATTCATTCCTTGAATATATATTCGAGTGAACACGCATATACTCATATGGTATTAGGTTGACTAAGTCGTTGGCCAACGCAATGGACATGTCTTTGATATGGTCCTGTTGTCAACTAATATAGATGAGTTATAATAATCAAACTATTTGGATAGACACTTGACAAATACTAAGCTTGATTGAGTGTGTCGTGAATGAAAGGATTTTGTCTTCCCACATAGAGGTTCAGTTTACATGTTTCGTGTAGCTAAATTTTACATATTGAATTTGTCTTCCGGCGTAGTCTAGGAGTTCCGTGAAGACCCTAATGTTGTTAGTGTCGATATGTAAAGGCCTGAAGAGTAACACTAAGTCAAATGTTCCGTCGATTGAATGATGTAATTAGAGAAAAAAATTATATATATATGTTCGGTTGATAACCGGGACATTAGAAATGGAAACAAGGCAGAAAATGGGATGGTCATGGCTAAAACGCGGCGCACAAGGCGCCCAGCTGAATCGAAGATGGCCCATCACGAGTTGTTAATGTTGGGTTAAAAAGCAGCAAGCAACAAAATGAACAGTGATACCGCAAAATGAACAGTGAATTCACTGTTCATCAGCCGAGAAATGAACAGTAAATTCACTGTTCATCTTGGAAAAAATCAGATTTTTTTTGCCTATAAATAGAGGCCTCTTCATTCTCCTTAAAATCATCCTAAAATTAGATAGAAACACTAAGAGAAATATTCTTAGTGAAAGCTTAAGAAAGAGAAGCTTTTGAGAGAGAATTTTGGTGAGAAAATTCTCCGGTCTAATTAGGATCGGGTTGTGAGTCTGAGTGTTGTAAACACTGTTGTAATATTCCTCCCTATATAAAAGATCTGCAGCAGTCCGGAGATGTAGGCAAAATTGGTCGAACTCCGTTATCAATTGTGTGTGTTATTTATTCTTCGCTTACATCACGGCGTAAGTAGATTCTGTCTAAGGAGGTTGTATTTAAGTGGTCCATTGTGACCCTCCAATCTTTCCTGGGAACCTTCTTACAAATGTCGGATTTGGGATTCAAATCCTAACAACTGGTATGAGCAACAGTGTTGTGATTCAGAAATGATGGGAGGCGAAGATGGTTCGACGCAAGGCATCGGTAAATTCGATGGTACAGATTTTGTGTTCTGGAGAATGCAAATTGAAGATTATTTATATGGCAGAAAGCTTCATGAACCTCTGAGTCCGAAACCAGAGGAGATGAAGGAAGCAGATTGGAATCTCCTTGACAGACAAGTTCTGGGAGTCATTCGGCTGACGTTGTCGAAGAACGTTGCTCACAACGTGGCGAAGGAGAAGACCACCGCAGACATGATGAAGGTGTTGTCTGACATGTATGAGAAACCTTCGGCAAATAATAAGGTATTTCTCATGAAGAAACTATTTCATCTAAATATGATGGAAAATGCTCTTGTTGCTGCACACGTAAATGAATTCAATACCATTGTAAATCAATTGTCATCGGTAAAAATTGGTTTCGATGATGAAGTGCAAGCTCTAATTTTGTTGTCATCCCTACCAAATAGTTGGGAGCCAATGAGAGCAACGGTTAGTAATTTCGTCGGCAGTGACAAACTAAAGTTCAACGATGTTAGGGATTGTATCCTTGCTGAGGAGGTGCGCAAGATAGATTTTGGAGAGGCATCGACGAGTTCTGCTTTTAATGTTGAAAACAGAAGCAAAAATTATGACAGAAACTACAACCGAAATAGGGGAAGATCGAAGTCAAGGAATGGCAGGGGTCAATCCAGACCATGACGAACACTTGAGTGTTGGAACTGTGGAAAACCAGTTCACCTCAAGAAGAACTGCAGGGCGCCAAAGAAGGAGGACAACAAGGGGGCTGGAATCAACGTTGCTACGGAAGACATTGGCGATGCGTTGTTGCTGTCGGTTGACAGCCCGATAGACTCTTGGGTGCTTGACTCAGGAGCGTCCTTTCATACCATCCCACATCATGATATAATGACGAACTACGTGGCTGGGAATCTCGGCAAAGTTTATTTAGCCGATGGAGAGCCGCTAGATATTGTTGGCACGGAAGACATTAATTTGAAGATGTCAAATGGATCCTCGTGGAAGATTACAAAAGTTAGACATGTTCCAAAGCTGATGCGAAACCTGATCTCAGTGGGTCAGCTTGATGATGAGGGACATGATCTCAACTTTGGTAATGGGTCTTGGAAGGTGGCGAAAGGTGCTATGGTAGTTGACCGAGGAAAGAAGATTGGTACTCTATACATGACGACTAGCTGGCATGATACTGTTGCTGTGGTTGACAACACAAAGAAGACAGATTTGTGGCATTGTCGGCTGGGGCATATCAGCCAGAAGGGGATGAAGCTGTTGGTGACAAATGGCTTAATTCCGGAGCTGAAGACGGTGGACCTTCATACGTGTGAGAGCTGCATTCTCGAAAAACAGAAGCGAGTAAGCTTCTCAAATGCAGGCAGGGAGTTGAAGGTCGAGAAGCTGGAATTGGTGCACACAGACGTGTGGGGACCTACCACTGTCCCCTCTCTTGGAGGATCACATTACTACGTGACCTTCATTGATGATTCAACCAGGAAGGTATGAGTTTATTTTATGAAAAATAAATCCGATGTGTTTAGTGTATTCAAAAAATGGAAAGTCATGGTCGAGAATGAAACTAACCTCAAGTTAAAGTGTTTGAGGTCCGACAACGGCGGAGAATACACTTATGGTGATTTCAAACGTTACTGTGCCGATAATAGAATCAAGATGATGAAGACTATCCCTGGAACGCCGCAACAAAATGGAATAGCCGAAAGAATGAACCGAACGTTGAACGAGCGTGCTCGGAGTATGAGAATACACTCTGGGCTGCCCAAGACATTCTGGGTAGATGCAGTCAATACCGCGACCTTCTTAATTAACCGAGGACCGTCAGTTCCTTTGGATTTCAGAAGAAGTCTGGAGTGGCAAGAAGGTAAATCTTTCATTTCTGAAAGTGTTCGGCTACTTATCATATTGTTATACCCCGTAGTTCTTACCCTACGTATGAGAGCGTACGAAAGCATGTAAGACTTAAAATTTTCAAAGGATAGGTTGACGGATTATTCCGGGCGGGTTTTAGTCAACTTTGAGGCGGGTTATGACCCGATTCGTTGAGAGTTCCTAAGTATTTTAAAGGCCTAGGGCGTAGTTCGTTGAGTCTAGATTCCAACGCAACCAACCGTTCGTCGATAGGCGCGGAGTAGAAAGTTGAGAGTTACAAGTTCAATGCGAATGGGCAAATGCGTTTCGCAAAGCGCGCGGCCACGGATGCAGGCGCGCGCCTAAAGTACCGAGGGGTCGCTGAAGTTGCAGCGCGCGCCAGGATGCAGGCGCGCGCCGAAAGTTCGCAGAGCTGCGGAGGTTCAGCGCCGGGCTGGCCAAGGGCCGACGCCGAGGCGGGATTTTTGGGAAAAACTTAGAAAAGTCGATTTTTCTTTAAAGACCTTGGGAGGGTGACAAGTGTCCCCCATCTGATTTCTTGCATGCAATATATTGACCAAGTCTTGAAGACTTGGTCATCTTCCAATTTCCTCTCTCTAAAGCTTTAGCTCCCTTCTCTCTAAGTTTCCAAGAGAAATTCTAAGCCTAAAGAAAATCTGAAAAGTGTGATAGGAAGGAAAGGTTATTACAAGCTTGTGAAGACTATTGTGGTGATATTCTTGGAGTATAGGCTAGCAATTGTTGGAGTAAATCGCTAAAAGCTCTAAGGTAACCATTCTTCTTTATAGTTGGTATTTGGTATTGCATGTTAAGTAGGAAGAACTTTTAGTTGGGAATAAGGCCCTTAGATTGATTGCATGTGAGAAATGTGGTTGGGATATGAAAGGATTGGTTAAAAGAACAAAAGAGAATGTTGTAGCCTAAGAACTACCTTAAACTTGTTAAAATGAATTATTGTACCTTGTGGGCAGAATTTTACACACCCAAGTTTAGGTGTGTAATCCCCTTTACATTGTTGGATTGTTGAGCCTTGAATGTGGCATTTGGATGATAAATTCGGCCTTGAGAAAGGTGGCAAAGTATGTAGAAACAAAGGAAATGCTGCCCAATTTTCCATGTAATTTAGTGGCTTTGAGTTAGATTATTCTACATCAAATTAGAGGTTGATGAACATATCATGGTTATTATAGGTTGAAATATTACTCATGTAGTTGGACCTAGCAAGTGGATTGACCAAAGAGGTATGTGAAGTTTTCCTATCTCTCGAGCATGAATAGATGAAACTATGTAGTACGGTAGACGACAAGATTTGGTATTCTTACTGCTTTTAAGTATATGATGACTTGTTTCATTTTAAGAATGTATAATTCCCTTAGTTAGGGAAAAGTATGATTTTACTAAAGTGTAGAGTTAATATAACAACTTTATGGGAAGTTGGTTTATTAGCTTCATAAAAGGTTAATGAAGAGATTTACTCTAAATAAGATAAGATATGGAGAGAGGCAACTTGATTTTAAGGTATCAATTGCCCAAAGGTTTTTATGTATAAAGAAGAGTCTTTTCAAAAGAGTCAAGATATAGTACTTGGGTTAAACTCCGGTATTCTTTTATTAAAGATATGGTTAAGTGCCTTAAGTAAACTAAAATGAGAGGGTATATGAACAAGACTAATAAGAAGTTATAAGTTTTCTTAACTTATGTATGATTATGATATGATGACAGATTGAGTTAGGGTAAGAGTATATCTGAGGGGCAAGCCCCAAGATCGTTATACCACCTTCTCCAGGGTAAGAGTATGTCTGAGGGGCAAGCCCCAAGATCGTCATACCACTTTCTCCAGCAAAGAGTATATCCGGCGGGCGATCCAAGATCGTTATACCATCCGCACCAAAGATAAGAGTATATCCGGCGGGCAAGCCCCAAGATCGTTATACCATCCGCCCAGGTAAGAGTATATCCGAGGTATGACCAAGATCGTTATACCATCCGCTTGCGGTAAGAGAGTATATCCGGCGGAAAGTCCCCAAGATCGTTATACCACATGTTCCGTGGATTTGCTACCCATGACGCGAGGAATACCTCACGCGAGTCCCATGGGCTTACGCGTGAAATAGTCCCATGCCGCGGTACAAACGACGCGAGTGAGTACTCACGCGGTCCACAGGACCCACGCGGTGAAATAGTCCGCGAGTAGGATGGTTTTATTGATACTACTGGCGAGGTACCTGCTTTGATCACGAGCCTCCTACTTTACGCAGATTATATATATATATACTTGTCACTCTCATTGTTAGTAAGACACAAAAAAGGTATTTTATTGTCTTTCATGACTCAACTGCTTTTAGACTTATGATATCATATTACAAGATTTTCCCGCCTTTACATACTTGGTACATATGTAATCGACCCCCTTCCCTGGCCGCTCACGCCAGCAGTGGTAAGCATTGAGGATCCTCGCCTAGGATCACTATTCCTGTCGAAGCTCCATTCTCCTAAGCTTATTTATCGGTACGGATATTTCCGATGCTATAGGTATTTTGTACATCCGTGGTATGGCGGCCCCGTCCCGCCACGATTGTTATCTTTAGAGTGCGTGGCCACCTATGTGTTTGGGCTATAAGAACCGGTTGTATTATAAATACTTTGTTTAAGTATGTTTATAGAAAACCTTTATCTACCGGATATGTTTTACCCTTTTACGGTTACGTGTTGTGTTATGTTCCACCGCTATTCTCCGACATATACCGGCTGTGGTACCCAAGAGGTACTAGTCGCGCCCCGGTCGGTCGTGACAAAAGTGGTATCGAGTCGTTAGTCCTCGGAAAGTGTCCACGCATCGTGTCTAGTAGAGTCTTGATTATCGGTGTGTCGTGCACCACATCTATAATCAGGAGGCTGCATGATATTAAGATTGGTTTCCATTCTTTCACTCTAAGATCGTGCAATAGAGCTGAGTTATAGGTTGAATCTCCCCTGATGTTTTCCTTTATGTATCAGTTATGCCTCCACGCAAGGCAACCGCGCCCGTATGACAAGGCACCGAGGGTGCCGCTAGTGGACGCGGAGAGTCCAGGGCACAGCCCGCCTACCAGATGATGTTTAGGCGGCGAAGTTCCACGCCGTCCGCCAAATTTCAGCAGATTTCGAGGCAACGAACGCGCCATCGAGACCGCAGTACGAGCCTCCATCCCACACCGTGGTCCGAGTACGAGATTACGGAATGATTCGCCATCGACCAAAGATAGCAGCGTGGCAGCACGACAGAGCAGCGCCAACCCCAGAGCCGATAGCTTACTTGATTCGGATTTCGGTTGTCACCCACCCGAAGTTCTATGGTTCGAGATTTGACGAGGATCCGCAGGAGTTTGTCCGGCAGATTCTGACCACGCAGTTCTTGTGGCATCGAGACCGAGTCTGTTATACTAGCTTTCTACCTGTTACGCGATATTGCGTTGAACTGCTTGAGTCATGGTATTGTCGAGGCGGTGAGGATGCTCTCCACCTGATTGGGAGGAGTTCACAGGCGTTCCTAGACCACTTCTTGCCTCCGAGGTGAGGAGAGCCCGCAGAGATAGGTTCTTGACCTCGAGACAGACGGAGGACTATCGTGAGTACACCGAGTTTGACTTTGCCGGATATACGCACACACCATCAGAAATGAGCATGGCGCATGTGGTTCATAGATACGTGATGGACTAGACCGTCACATGACATCGCATGCTTGGGGTGGATCTTCACCGTGGACGGATATTGCCAGACGCAGCGCATTTACGCGGATCGAGGACGCAGAGAGGCAGGATCGCCTAGATTTGGGCCACCCAAGAGGCCGTGACATCGGGTTCGTGGCGCTTTCGAGGCGGGCAATTTCGAAGCAGACCAGTCCACCTTCCACCAAAGACAGAGTGCTCCTCGCGCTTTTCCGGCAGGAGGTCCGATCGCAGGTTATTCGCGAGCAGTCGTGGCTCCAGGACGCCGTTTTCGCGAGGCAGAGACCAAAGACTAATCGAGACCACCTACCTCTGTGCGCTTGACGCGGTAGGTCTCATCCGGCGAGCGCCGTATGGGTTCGAGATCATGTTACTCTTGTGGCGCAGGCCATCCGGAAGGATTGTCCGCCCCAGCGCGGAGCATTACGCTTCACCGACGGTCCGTTGTCGGATCTTCATCTTCGATGGTTAGACGCCGGATGGCGTGGTACTTATGGCCAGCAGCCGCGCAGGTCGTGGTAGGGGTTCCATTCTAGCGGTCCTCGTAACCGCATATATGCTATGTCCGTCCGACAGACTGTGAGGCGCCGCTGATGTCGCCAGTGTACATTATTGGTTTCACGCGTGATGATATGCTTGATAGATCCAGTGTTCTACCTTGTCCTACATATCTCCTCATATTGCCGTAGAATAGTGGATAGAGCCCGAGTCCATAAGACCTTTTGCGTGGCTACGCCAAAGTGATTCAGCCGTAAATGAGCCGAGTGTATAGGCGCTTGCTCGTGACTATAGATACCGCCGACTTCAGCCGACTTGATAGAGTTGATATGTCGACTTTGATGTGATTATGGTATGGATTGGCTAGCATCTTGCTATGCCAACGTGGACGTAGAGAGAGATTAGTTCGGTTCCAATTTTCCGCGAGCCGCTATCGAGTGGAAGGAATACCGCATCGCCGGCGGTAAGTTTATTTCTTACCTCAAGGCTAGGAAGACGCGAAAGCGGTACATCTATCATACGGTTCGTATTCGACATCGAGGTCGAGGTATCGACCTTCACCGCCCGGCCGTTAGAGAGTTTCCGCACGTATTCCCGCATTTAGCTTCCGCATCCTCCCGGCAGGAGATCGAATTTGCATTGACTTGGCGCGGATACTGACCGATATCTATTCCGCCATACCGGATGACACCGCCGAAATAAGGAGTCAAGGACCAAACAAAGATTTCTTCGAGAAAGGCTTTATTAGGCCAAGTGTTTCTCCTCGGGAGCACCATGTTATTTGTAAAGAAGAAGGATGGGACGCTGCAGATGTGTATTGATTACATGTGCAACAACGGCAACTATCAAGAATGTATATCCTCCCCGTGATTGACGATTTGTTTGACCACCGCAGGTGCAAAGTGTTTTTCCAAGATAGACTCGCGTCCGGTTATCATCAGTACGAGTTAGAGAGATAGATATCCCAAAGATCGCATTCAGACCCAGATGGGCACTATGAGTTCAGGTGATGTCTTTCGTCGACCAACGCCCCAAAGAAGATTCATGGATTTGATGAATAGCGTGTTCGTGCCATTCTCGATATGTTCGTCAGAGTGTTTATTGATGATATCGTGTATTCGCGCACAGCGGAGCATACAGATCATTCGGCGACAGACGAGTCCTCCGAGACCGACAACAGATGCCAAGTTCTCGGTTACGAAGTTCGCCAAGCGCCGGCTTTCTTAGGGCATGTTATCTGGGCCATGGTATTCGGTTGATACAACAAGATTGAAGCGAGCCAAGACTTGGCCTGCACTCCACTACACCGACGAGCGCGCAACTTTGGGCCTCGCAGTTATTATCGGCGGTTTGTAGAAGTTTGCTTTATTTCAAAGATTTGACTGTCGACTCGTATGCACTATGTTCGCCGACGGATACTTGTGAGGAAAGTTTCATTGCTAAAGGATAAGTCGACGACCGCCCGCCTTACTCTTCCGAGGGCTTACGGATACGTGGTTTATCGCGACGCCACAGTGTTTGCTCAGCGCGTCTTGACGCAAAGACGGCAAGGTTATAGCTTATGATCTCGACAGCTTAGGAAGCATGAGAAGAACTATCCCACACATGACTTGGAGTTGGCAGCAGTGATTCATGCCTTGAAGATCTAGAGACATTATTTATATGGAGTTCATGTGGACATTTACACAGACCACAAGAGTCTCCAGTACATCTTCATCGTAGGAGTCGAACTCATGCGCAGACGGTGGTTGAAGCTACTTAAGGATTACGATGTTGATATTCTATACCACCCAGGGAAGGCCAACGTGGTTGCAGATGCCCTTAGTCGCAGGTCGATGGGTAGTCTGTCTGATGTTCACCTGCAGGTTAGGATACGGTCCGAGAGTTACATCGCCTAGCGAGCCTCGGGGTTCGCTTGGTTGATTCTGATAGTGAGGAATTCGTGTTCGAGAAGTGCCGAGTCTTCTATCGCCGAGAGGTAAAGAGGCGGCGATGAGGATCCGATTTTGGTACTGCATCGAGACGCCATTGCTCGTGGCGAGAAGAGTTCTGTTTGAGGTAGCACCGGCTGGTGCTAAGATTTGAGGGCCGCCAGTGTTCCCGATGTGATGACTTCGCCACAGATTCTCGTGAGGCACACAGTTGCTCGTTATTCTATTCATCCGGGTCGACTAAGATGTATCATGACCTCGACGTGTACGGTGGGATGGCCTAAAGAGGACGCCATGGAGTTCGTGGCACGCGCCCGAATTGTCGCAGGTTAAGATTGAGCACCGTGTTCGCTGGTCGCAGCTATCGACATTCCGACTTGGTGGAGGTGGTAAATATGGATTTTATTACGTGATTACCTTCCACTCGTAGGAAGCATGATTCCATTTGGGTTATCGCCGACAGTCGATTTAAATCACCATTTTCTTCCAAATGATGACCTTTTCACCGAGGATTACGCGAGATCAGTATATCGCGAGATTGTGAGATCGCACGCGCTCAGACGATTATTTCGCATGCAGAGGATCCCGCTTACGCTAACTTCGAGGTCTTTCCGTGGCGGATTAGGGACACGTGAGTCTCAAGACGCGCTTTCATCCTCGTGATCGACGGATAAAGCGCGCACTATCCGCACACTCGAGGATATGTCATGCGCTCAGGTTATTGATTTCGTGGGTACCGGGAGGATCATTTACCTCTTGGAGTTTGCTTATAACAATAGCTACCATTCCAGATTCGACGGGCGACATGAGGCCTTATACGCGAGGAAGTGCAGTCACCGATAGGTCGGTTCGAGGTGGGAGAAGTTCGATTAGTCGGGCCGACTTAGTTCACAGATGGATAAGCGTGTTTATCCAGAGCGATTGGCAGCTCGTAGTCGCAAAAGTCGATGCGCAGATCATCCGCCGACACTTGGAATTCGAGATACGATTGGGTTTTTCTATGCACGCCTACGGCGGCTGATGAGATTTGGAAAGAAGGAAGCTTAGCCCAAGGTACATCGGGCCGATCGATTGTCCGTAGGCAGTGGCGCGTCGCGAGTTAGATCTTCCGTCCGATTGGAGGGTGCATCCAGCTTTTTCATGTGTCTATGTCATGGAAATGTATCGAGATCCATCTAGAGTGCACCGCCTCAGATGTCCAGTTGACAGAGGAGTTATCGTATGAGAGAGTCCCACGGCGATACTCGATCGTCAAAGTTAGGCGACTTCGACGAAAGACGTGGCTTCCGCTGGCGTGCTATGAACTAAAACAGGAGGAAATGACACGGGAAGCAGAGGACGATATGATGAAGAAGTATCCTCACTTATTCCCTATACCTGTGTAACCTACTTTCCCGTCATAGTTTTGATTTTAGCCAAGAACTACCTTAAACTTGTTAAAATGAATTATCAGACTGTGGCAGAATTTTACACACCCAAGTTTGTGTGTAATCCCCTTTGCATTGTTGGATTGTTGAGCCTTGAATGTGGCATTTGGATGATAAATTCGCCTTGAGAAAGGTGGCAAAGTATGTAGAAACAAAGGAAATGCCGCCCAATTTTCCATAGAATTTAGTGGCTTGAGTTAGATTATTCTACATCAAATTAGAGGTTGATGAACATATCATGGTTATTATAGGTTGAAATATTACTCATGTAGTTGGACCTAGCAGTGGATCGACCAAAGAGGTATGTGAAGTTTTCCTATCTCGAGCATGAATAGATGAAACTATGTAGTACGCAGACGACAAGATTTGGTATTCTTACTGCTTTAAGTATATGATGACTTGTTTCATTTTAAGAATGTATAATTCTCTTAGTTGGGGAAAAGTATGATTTTACTAAAGTGTAGAGTTAATATAACAACTTTATGGGAAGTTGGTTTATTAGCTTCATAAAAGGTTAATGAGAAGAGATTTACTCTAAATAAGATAAGATAATGAGAGGCAACTTGATTTTAAGGTATCAATTGCCCAAAGGTTTTTATGTATAAAGAAGAGTCTTTTCAAAAGAGTCAAGATATAGTACTGGGTTAAACTCCAGATTCTTTTATTAAAGATATGGTTAAGTGCCTTAAGTAAACTAAAATGAGAGAGGTATATGAACAAGACTAATAAGAAGTTATAAGTTTTCTTAACTTATGTATGATTATGATATATGATATTTGAGTTAGGGTAAGAGTATATCCGGCGGGCAAGCCCCAAGATCGTTATACCACCTTCTCCAGGTAAGAGTATGTCCGGCGGCAAGCCCCAAGATCGCCATACCACTTTCTCCAGCAAAGAGTATATCCGGCGGGCGATCCAAGATCGTTATACCATCCGCACCAAAGATAAGAGTATATCCGGCGGGCAAGCCCCAAGATCGTTATACCATCCGCTCCAAAGGTAATAAGATATCCGAGGTACAATTTCAAGATCGTTATACCATCCGCCTGTGTAAGAGTATATCCGGCGGAAAGTCCCCAAGATCGTTATACCACATGTTCCGTGGATTTGCTACCCATGACGCGAGAATACCTCACGCGAGTCCCATGGGCTTACGCGGGTGAAATAGTCCCACGCCGCGGTACACCGACGCGAGAGTACTCACGCTGGTCCACAGACCCACGCGGTGAAATAGTCCCGCGAGTAGGA
This sequence comes from Przewalskia tangutica, assembly GCA_029844215.1. Lineage (NCBI taxonomy): Eukaryota > Viridiplantae > Streptophyta > Magnoliopsida > Solanales > Solanaceae > Przewalskia > Przewalskia tangutica. The sequence goes on along the minus strand of CM056727.1, from coordinate 31,104,131 downwards.
TGGTTTTATTGATACTACGCGAGGCACCTGCTTTGATCACGAGCCTCCTACTTTACGCAAGATTATATATATATATACTTGTCACTCTCATTGTTAGTAAGACACATAAAAGGTATTTTATTGTCTTCATGACTCCAAATTTGCTTTTAGACTTATGATATCATATTACAAGATTTTCCGCCTTTTACATACTTGGTACATATCACAATCGACCCCTTCCTGGGCCGCGCTCACGCCGCAGTGGTAAGGCGATCGAGATCCTCGCTCTTAGGATCACTATTCCTGTCGAAGCTCCATTCCTCCAAGCTTATTTATCGGTACGCATATTTCCGACGCTATAGGTATTTTGTACATCCGTGGTATGGCGGCCCCGTCCCGCCACAAATGTTATCTTTAGAGGTCTGTGGCCACCTATGTGTTTTGGGGCTATAAGAACCAACAGTATTATAAATACTTTGTTTAAGTATGTTTATGGAAAGCCTTTATCTACCGCCGATATGTTTTACCCTTTTTATGAAGTTACGTGTTGTGTTATGTTCCGCTGCTATTCTCTGACATATACCTGACAGGGTACCCCAGTAGGGTACTAGTCGCGGCCCCGGGGTCGGGTCGTGACACATATGTTCATATTGATGATACGGCTAGAAGCAAGCTTGATCCAAAATCAAAGAAGTGTTACTTTATCGGCTATGGTGACATCGAGCTTGATTATCGATTTTGGGATGAACAAAATCGGAAGATCATCCGAAACATGAATGTTGTCTTCAACGAAGAGGTGCTGTACAAAGACAAGTTGCAGAAAAATTCAGAATGTCAGGACAAGGAATCGGAAATAGTCGATTTGAGGGACTTCCCGACACCTGAGCCGCAGCCAGGTGCAGCCGAGGCAGAGGAACAAATAGTCCGAGAAGGTGCTGATGAAAGTGTTGATTCTGAAACAAATCAGCAGACGCCAATCACACAACTGCGTAGATCATCCAGGATCAGGAAGCTGATTCACAGGTTCTCTCCATCCCTCAACTACATTCTGCTCACTGATAGAGGGGAGCCTGAATGTTATGAAGAAGCAATGCAAGTCGATGAATCGACTAAGTGGGAGCTGGCAATGAAAGATGAGATTGATTCACTATCGTCAAATCATACATGAGAGTTAGCCGAGTTACCAAAGGAGAAGAGGGCATTGCAGAACAAATGAGTTTATCGGATAAAAGAAGAACCCAATGAAAGCAAGCGTTATAAAGCAAGACTGGTTGCAAAGGGATTTCAACAAAAAGAAGACATCGACTATACGAAGATCTTCTCTCCCGTAGTCAAAATGGTGACTATCAGAATTGTTCTTGGACTGGTAGCAAATGATTGTTCTGCAATATATGGATGTGAAAACTGTCTTTCTTCACGGTGATCTAGACGAGGAAATCTACATGCGACAACCGGAGGGATTCAAGGTCAAAGGAAAGGAGAATCTGGTGTGCAAACTTCAAAATAGTCCGTACGGACTAAAACAGGCTCCAAGACAGTGGTATTTAAAGTTTGACAGCTTTATGAAGAAAACTGAATTTTCAAGGTGCGAGGTAGATCACTGTTGTTACTTCAAGAAATTTGAAGACTCGTACATGATACTACTACTTTATGTTGACGACATGATGATTGTAGGAGCAGACCTACAAGAGATAAATCGGCTTAAAATAAAGTTGTCGGAAGAGTTTGCAATGAAAGATTTGGGAGCCGCAAAACATATCCTTGGGATGAGAATCGTACCAAGCGCGAGGCATCAAACTCTCGCGAAGAATATGTGAGAAAGGTTATCAAAAAGTTCAACATGCATGATGTCAAGCCGCCAAGACTGGTCGACACTTTCGGTTGTCAAAGCGATCACGACAACCGGCGATGAGAAGCAGATGTAAAAGGTACCTTATGCATCTGTTATCGACAGTCTTATGTATACAATGATATGTACGAGGCCGATATCGCATACGCAGCTGAGTTGTACCGACGATGAGCAATCCGAAAACATCACTGTGAGGTCGGAAGTGATATTCGGATATCCGCGGCGGCTCGAGTTCACCAGGTTTCCGAAAATTCAGAAACATGATTGCAGGGGTATGTTGATGCTAACAACTGTGGTGATGTTGATAGCAGAAAGAGCACATCCGGGTATGTTTACACCTACAGAGGTACTGCAATTTGCCGAGTTTCCAAGTTGCATAAGATAGTAGCTCTCTAGCCGCGAGGCCGAGCACGCATTGCGGACGGAGGCCACAAAAGAGATGATGTGGCTACAATCTTTTATGCGGGAATTGGATCAGGACCATGAGAGAAGTGTGCTATATTGTGATAGTCAAAGTGCCATTCATTTGGCAAAGAACCCACTCTACCATGCTCGAACGAAGCACATACAACTCCGATATCATTTCATCAGATCAGCTTTGGAAGATGGAGCGTTAGTGCTTGAGAAGATCGCAGGGAGTCAGAATCCAACAGACATGCCGACAAAGGCAGTGACGATAGACAAACTGAAGCTATGTTCAGCTTCAGTTGGCCTGCACGAAGTATGAAACTAGGAAAGAGCTGCTGCATCGATTAAAGTGTGAAGACAAATTGAAATTAGTCTTCAAGTGGGAGAATTGTTGGGTTAAAAAGCAGCAAGCAGCAAAATGAATAGTGATGCCGCAAAATGAACAGTGAATTCACTGTTCATCAGCCGGGAAATGAACAATAAATTCACTGTTCATCTTGGGAAAAATCAAAATTTTTTGCCTATAAATAGAGGCCTCTTCATTCTCATTAAAATCATCCTAAAATTAGAGAGAAACACTAAGAGAAATATTCTTAGTGAAAGCTTAAGAAAGAGAAGCTTTTGAGAGAGAATTTTGGTGAGAAAATTCTCCGATCTAATTAGGATCGGGTTGTGAGTCTGAGTGTTATAAACACTGTTGTAATATTCCTCCCTATATAAAAAAAATGCAGCAGTCCGGAGACGTTGACAAAATTGGCCGTACTCCGTTATCAATTGTGTGTGTTAATTATTCTTCGCTTACATCACGGCGTAAGTAAGTTCTGTCTAAGGAGGTTGGTATTTAAGTGGTCCATTGTGACCCTCCAATCTTTCCTGAGAACTTTCTTACAAAGGTCGGATTTGAGATTCAAATCCTAACAGTTAAATGGGATGACCCATGGGGAACCCTAAGTTGTCATTTTCAACTATAAATAAGAGGGTTCCCCTCTCATTTCATTACACCAAAACCAAGAGAGTATTCTCTTCTAAAGCTCTGCTGGAATCCCCAGCATTCCAAGACTTAGCAAATATCGAGGGACATTTGCGTGCGCACCCTCGGACTACACAAAGCTCCAGATCTACAATGTAAGTCTTCGTTCGAAGTATTACATTATTGCTTTGTGTTATTTACATTATATAATCATACTACAGTTGATCACCATATCGGTTTTGAAACATAAATTTTCAAATTCCGCTGTGTGTACGAACCCGACAAATCGCTTAGTACTTCAATGGATCTATAAAACATTTGACTCTGGAAAATCACGACTCAGGTTACCTAGTTTGTCAGCAACTTAATTTACTTCCCTAAACACATGCTTCCGTTAGTTCCATAGTTCTCTGAACACATGTTTCAACAAGATTAGTTCATTTTTATGATTTATATTAGTTGAGTTTTGATCCGTTGACCCTACAGAAGATTCTTTTTACCTTTGTAGACTGAGTAGTAAAACTTAGTACAATGTATGTTAAATACACCAATACAGTACTACTTACTAGATTATAAGGGGAGTAAAATAATTGTTGCCAACAAAAGGAAAATTACGGAGCTTTAAACAATTATATAATCATGACACGAATCATATAATCACATAGTATTCCTTTTTTTAATCTTAGGTTAGTCGTACTTAATTGTATATTTCTATATTCCTTTTTGACAAGTAATAAAGGATTAAGTTAGACTTCTTTTTCACATCTTAAACATACAAACTTTCACCGTACACACAACGACACGTGTAGTGTTGCAAAAACACAATTTAGAATATACTTTTGAAATTACCGCGGTTCTTAACTACTTTTGTATTGTATATGTACCTTTAACCTACACAGAATCATTTTCTTGAATTTTTACAGCTTGTGTAATTTGATTGGAAGAGATGGGTGGGTTTGAGCTAAGATGGTTTGTAAGAGTAGCTGTTGTTCTAATGATGGCTCCACAAATTCTTGGTTGGGGGAAAGAAGGACATTATGTTATATGCAAGATTGCTGAGGTAAATGAAGTATTTGTTTTGGTCACTACTCACTATTTTTATGTTCTGCTAAGCTATGTATTTTCTGAGTCAATTCTTGAAGAGATTGAATGTTTGGATAAATGGGGTGTTTAATCTTGTTCTTTTTTTATGTGGTTTTTTCAAAAAGATTGAATCTTTATGTACTTGCAGGAATTTGCGTTGACTTGTTTGATTTCTATTTGGCATTGGCCTGAACTATTTAGTCTTTTGAGGGGTTTTATGGGTGTTCATCCATTATTACAGATTTGTAGCATATTGCTATTTGTGAACCAATCCAAAATGAGATGAGCAGCAAAATAGAGAACAAAGATAGACTTTCCTTCATTCATTTTAATGCTTTAAAACTGTGGCTACAACTGAATATAAAGAGTGTAGTAGTTATCTGGAGCAGCAGGACATTGTAGACATCACCATCTTAACAATTTAGGGTACTAAAGAAATAAAAGAGGAAATTGTGATTACACTGTTGTTGATGGATACTCAGACATACTACTTTCGAAGCTCATGGTACAGTCAAACTTCTCTATAACGGCGTCGTTTGTCCCTATATCCTTTTGTTATCTTATTTTCTTGCTGCTATTACTGGTTATTATCACTGTTGCCTTTTCTTTTCAACTTGAGCCGGGGGACTATCGGAAACAACCTCTCTACCCTACCCGTCACAAAGTACCTCCCCAGACCCCACCTAGTGGGACTATACTGGTTATGTTGTTGTTGTTGTATAATATAACATAACATGAAAATAAGTTCCAAAGAAAACTTGGCCGTTATGATGAAATGTTGTTATAGAGAGGTCTGACTCTACTATCCGCTACATGGTTTTAGATAGTATCATCTGATTTGGGTAACTTGATCTGGCAATTATGTAGTGGTATAGAATCATAATATTCCTACTATACAGTCAATTTTTCAACCCACAAGGATCTTTTCTAATCTAGATCTTTTATAACGGTTTACCACCCTAAGGACATTAAGTGAATCCCATGTGTTAAATGTGCTATATCTAGGAAGTAGTGTCTATATGAGAGAATTGGGGCCTTCCTTTGTTTTTGTCTTTCACGTTACTCCCTTTGTAATTCTGTTTCATGGATGTTATAAAATGGATAGTGTTTGTGTGCTTCAAATAATCAAGTACTAGATTGCTCCTGGGAGGTGACATGTATCTCGTGGAATTAGTCGAGGCACGTGCAAGCTGGCCCAGACCCACAAAAAAAACATCAAGTACTAGAGGAAGATTCTTGAAATTCTTTTGAGACATTCCCATAAACTTGTTACGGTGGACACATTTATGATTTTGACAGATTTTATCTAAAGTTTGTCACTGCACTTCATAGTAGGTGAAGTCTTTAATATTTTTCTTTGACTTGAAGCAAGCATATGGAAAAGGATTAACAAATATAAAATGAAATTGGTCGATCTCTTTTTTGGAAGCTAATGTGAATCTCTTGGATCTTTCAGGAATATCTAACAGAAGATGCTTTGGCTGCAGTCAAAGCATTACTTCCAGATCAAGCCGAAGGTGATCTTGCAGCTGTCTGCTCCTGGGCTGATCAGGTTCGGCACCACTACCAGTACCGCTGGAGTTCTCCATTACATTATGTAGATACACCTGATTTCTTGTGTAATTACAAATATTGCCGTAAGTGACACTATTTATAATTACTTCTATATGAAATTTTGCTAAATTTTGGTTCATGTTAGCTGTTTGTTTTGTATCAAGTTTACTCCCTAGAAATCAAATGAAATGAGAAGCACAGTAAAAGAGTTATAACTCGGGTCTGCATTTCCTATTGTTACTTGGTGAACTGACTTGATCCAGCATTTCATAGTTGACATTTTTTCTGTTATAACGATAATAACTTATATGACATATTAAGAAATTTTTTAAATTCACTTTTGTATCTTATCTTTTTTACCTACTTTCTGATAGGAGACTGCCATGATGGGCATGGACACAAGGACAGGTGTGTTACAGGAGCAATATACAACTACTCAATGCAACTTTCACAGGGATACTATGATTTGAATTCAGAAAAATGTGAGGAAGACTGTCCCCCTGTGTTATTGGATGCATTTATTGGACTGGAACTAATTATTTCTAGTGACAGACAACTTGACTGAAGCACTCATGTTCTTGTCTCATTTTGTTGGTGATGTACATCAGGTCAGCTCACTTTTCCTGGAACCTTGGTGTATGTAACTGTAAATAAACACAAGTTTATGTGCCTGCATATAAATGTTAGGAACTACTTCAATAAGTTTCTTTTAGTTCTAAATACTTGATTAAAGAATAAGTTTCCAGTCTTAAATAATAACGTCCATTTCAATGACACCTGAACCTTGTAATCAAGTGACCAGCTACTTTTATTAGAACTTCCATAAAAAATTGTTTTGGACCTTGTTTCAATCATCTACTGGTCTTGTAAAAGTTGGTCATCTGGGGAAGCATGTGACTGATAAGCCTGATTTTTTGAGGGAAAAAAATTCCAAGCCCTGTAGGTCACACAACAGGTTTATCTTTTTAATCCAAAGCTTGTACAGCATATATATGATGTTTCTTAACTATCCAAATTTGAGTGGTGATCAGGGAAATACAAAACAGAAGTCCTGATAGGTAAATTTTGTTTTATCTTATTTTGTTTTCTGTGTGCAGCCTCTTCATGTCGGTTTCACTGGAGATCTTGGTGGAAACACTATAGTAGTTCGTTGGTACAGGAGGAAGACTAATTTGCACCATGTAGGTTGTGAGTTTCTTTTGAGTATCAATTCATTCTGATCTCCTTTTTTTTAATCACTAAATAAAATTGTTGAAGTGTAACATCTTCGAGTGGACTTATTCACTTCATGTTACCTTTAATTATACAAAGTATCTATTATTTATAGTCCTTTTCATTTGAAATATATTTAGATGGGTACCGTCTTTTTAACTCTCAAATTACGTATTCACTTTCTCTACTTTGAAAACAAAAGGCAATTTCTGAGCATGTTTACCTCTTCTTAGCTTTTAACCGTCAAACAATACTAGAGAAGTAGTATATGCATCTTAAAGTGTATGCGTACAAGAGAAGGGGTGTATTTTGAAACTTTAAATTATTTAATGTGAGCCATGCACAAATAAGATACCTATTTAGAAACAGTTACTGTAACTTCTTGACTTAACTTCATTCAGGTATGGGATACCATGATTATTGAATCTGCGTTAAAGACATACTACAAACGTGACCTCCTGTTAATGACACAAGCTCTTCTGAGAAACATCACTGTAAGTTTTAGTTGATTTCTTCATACACAGTATTAAATATCTATTTGTTAGAGATATGAACTTTACATTTCTTAAGGTGATGTTTGGAATTGTTAAATTGTGCATGGATATTGTGAGAGGATTTCATCATCCCAGTACCACAGTGCTAATTGAAAAGAGTCTCGCTCTGTCTTTTGTTCTCTTAAAGAAAATATTACTGTTCTTTTAGCATAAACTGAGTCTCTGAATCATAGTCAAAATCTGCTTCACATGGATTCCACTTTCTGATCCATTGTAAACGTGTATAGTCAACAATATAAAATCCTTACCCATAATTAGAATATATTCCATATATTGTGTAAATATAATTATGGTAAGACTAGGATTATTGTAATTAGTCCGACTAGGATTCCTATTGTATAAGGGATGAATATTGTACACTATATATATTGATATTAATGAGAAAGACTCCTCAAGGGAGATTAATATCATCTTACGGTATCAAGAACCAAAACTAAAGAACCCTAGAATTTTTCTCTCAGCCGCCGGCACACCCCCCCCCCCCTCGGGATTCCGCCGCGGCTCTCTAAAAAATTCCTAGTTTCTTCTTCTTCATTCCTCTCTTCTCTAGATGGATCCTCTTGCCTCTCCCACACTTTCTGATGCTTCCGCTTCCACAACTCCTACCACCAACCCATCACCATCTTTCCATTCGGCTCTCGCCGTTACAAACATCAAGATTTCATCCCTCTCATTCTTGATCAGGAAGATGGTCAATACTGATCGTGGGTCGAACTCTTTAAAATTCATGCATGTGTTTACCACGTGCTTGATCACATCGACGATTTTGTTTCTAGTCCCCCGGAGATCGATGACACAACATGACGTCGTCTCGATGTCGTGGTTAAACAGTGGATATATGACACTATATCCAAAGATCTCCTTCTCACTATCATGAAATCCGGTGCCTCAGCCCGCGACTTGTGGATTCGTTTGGAGAAAATATTTCAAGACAACAAACACACACGCGCTGTGTATTTGGAGGAACAATTTAACAACACACGTCTTGATAAATTCTCCAGCATGACTGAGTACTGCAAACAGTTAAAACTTGTGGCGGATCAAATCTCCAACGTCGGCACGCCTGTCTCGGAAACTAAAATGGTGTTACAATTGATTACAGGCCTTCCGAAAGGCGAATATGATACTTTAGCCACCATGATTCAACATGCAGATCCATTACCCAGTTTTAACAAAGCTCGCTCACGGTTGTTGCTCGAAGAAACCCGTTGTGCTAAACAGGATGAACATAATCAAAAGGTGTTAGCCGTCGAAACGCCTCCCCAAAATCAGCTTCCTGTCAGCCAAACGCCGCCGGAAAATTCCCAACAACGGCAGGGCCGCGGCGACAGAGGTGACCGTGGTCGTGGAAAGGGTTGTGATGCGCGGTAAGATGCACACACTTTAAACGCAAGTGCACGTTATCGTGACAAGTAGTATAGTCTTGATAAGACCGAATATTGTCCACAAGGATTAGGGTTCAATTACCAACTATCTATCTTTTGGTATCTATTTGGTAAATTGATATTTGGATTTGTTGTTTATAACTAAGAATTATAAAAGCTATTTAACTATAAGGGTTTACTTCAGTGGTGATGAGAATAGGGCTTCCACGTTTCCTCACTATCCGCTTATGTTACTTATTAGTGCAATAACTTATGGTCTTCTTCTTTTGGAGAAAAGAGTTTCTAAATCGCTTTATACTCCGCTAGAGTTATATAAACACTCAACCCCAAAGATTGCACCTTACATACCTTTCTGATAAGGATAACTCTATAGGAAGATTAAAAACAAAACCTAGTTAACCGTCACGCACTACGCAAAATTAGGGTTTTTAAGCCTCTCATTAACGCTTACATAAATAATCGAGGTATTTTCATCCCCAATCCAAGAATGTCTACCCAACTTACAAAGATATTCACAATCTCCTCCTTTCTGAGTCCGATTAGAAATCATATAGTGATAATTAGTTGTCAATTAACTACCAAGCATTCAATTCAAATATCGATAGATCTCAACAAGAAGAAGAATAACCATAAGCATGCATTAAATCATAACATAAGTTTCTAGAGATTCAACATGAAAGTTCTATAGAGGAATTAGTTCTAGTCATGGACATGACAAGAACTAATCCCATGTTCTTCATAAAACCGAAATAAAAACAAGAAAAGGAAAAGAAATTTACTAAACTATGGTCTCCAATCTCAAGCAAGCAAGCTTGTGTTGTAAAGAAGGGAACCCTTAAAAATTGCCTAGGGTTCTCCTTTTATAAATGAAAATCGCCTCAACTTTTCTCGCAGTTCGCCCAAAATCCGTCGAAAAGCTTATTTTCGCGTCGGCCATGCGCGGAAATTTCGCAATCATCGGATGATTTGGCGCCGCGCCCGATTCCTGTTCGAGCGCGCATGAGCCGCAACTTCGAAGCTTTGATGTTTAGCGCCGCGCCCGCACTCGCCGACATGGCGCGCGCCGAAGTCTTCGCACCTCTCGATAGTGGCGCGCGCGCTACCGCTTAATCTGCAGGAGGCGCCATACCGGGTCTGGGTTTCAGCCTCGTTTGCCACTTTCTCTGTTTTTAGCTCTGGAATCTCCTCTTTCGCCCTCTTTTAGCTCATTTTCCACCAATTGGCCATTTTAACCACTTTGACTCAAAAGAAAGGAAAACTATCCTAATACGACACTTATATGTGCAAAACGGGACAAAAGACTAACTAAAACTGACTCAAAAGGTGTATATAAAATACACCGATCAAATATCCCAAACTTAACCTTTGCTCGCCCTCGAGCAAAGATAGAAAGAAATAAATAAAGACTCAAAGAAAATGGAAAAACAAAAGACTCACTGACATTGATCACTTTAGCTGCATTGATGTTATCTAGAAAAACATGAAGGTTAGCAGAATAATATGCAAGAACATATAGCATGAAGTTTTAGCACACTAAACACACTAAGCTAGATATTTCTCAAACTCATGTTTATCATGCTTAATGGAAGTCAACATACTGAATCATGCTTGTAAAATTCAAAAAATCCTATTGCATGTTTACTTGCTATTCTCCACTAATCCTGGGTATGCATAAAAGAGATCTTCAGGACTTTAAGGGTTGTAATGTAGGCTTAGGTATAGGTAGGTAAAAATAAGCATTTTAGGCTCATTCTGTGTACCATAAGCTCTTTAGCTTTTCCATTTTTCCCTTTTTCTTTTGGTTCTTTTCTTCACTTCAATTCTATCTTTTCCCTTTTTTGTTTTGGGAGAGTGAGAAATATTATAATAACAAGCACCCCAAACTTAGGCTTTTGCCTATTTCTTATTACTTTTCTTTTTATTGGGGTGCAACAGGCTCATTCACTCTTTTTGTCTCTTTTTTTAACACAATTTATTCCCCTACTTCACATTTTTACTTATGACACAATTTGTGGGAATATAGGGTGTAAAAGAAGAAGTTTTAATTTTTTTTTTTCAATGGGGCTGACTAGGGATACTTTTAAAGTTCGGTATAGAAAAGAGTGGTAAGAATTGACTATCAAAGAAATGCCTGAGTCATCTCCCTAGCATGCATATCCTAACTATTTCGCCTCAAATAGCAAGCAATCATAACACATAAGTTTTCATTATTTAGCATGCACAATTCAAGTAAGAAACTCCAAATAGACAGATTTTGTGAGTTTTTGGCATATCTAACCTAGGTGTTTAGATAGTTGCTTCAATTCCATTACATTATTCCACCTTACTTCACTAGGTGTTTCTAGCAACTACAGCATACATGATCTGTGACAGACAATTATGACTCAAAAAGAAAAAAAAATTGTGACTCAAAACTACATAAAAACAATAAAAAGACTTATAAAACACAAATAAAACACAAATAGAACACCCCCCCAAACTTAAATCACACATTGTCCCTAATGTATGCAAGACTCAAAGAAAATAAAAGAAAAAGGACAACTTACTAACACAACACAGCGGTCATAACGGAGGTCTAGGAGGAACATTTTTTTTTTTTTTGGAATTTGCACGGAAATATGGCCCTCTGGTTCGCGCCGCTCGAGATTCGGTGGCGCCGCTTAGTACTGGTGGCTCTGAGTTCCGGCTACATGACGATCGCTTCCCTTTTTCGCTTTTTGCTCTTTTTCCTGCTTTAGCTTTCACCCACTCACAACACAAAACAAGAACCCAAGACCGTGAGATCGTTTCAAGACAAAATAAAATAAAATAAAATAAAGACAAATTAAAATAACATAATTAAAAACATTGGGTTGCCTCCCAACAAGCGTTGTCTTTAACGCCTTTTTAGCCGGACGCAATTAACCTTTCGAGTGCCCATCGATCCTCCCGCGAACCGCCAGAATCCGCAGAGTTATTGTCAGAGTCTCAATTTCCCTACGACCATTTGTTCAAACAAGAGCCTTACATATACAATTATCCCCAAGTAGGCTTGTCTTTTATGCTTTCTATAATGTAGGAATCCGTGAATTTCTACATCTCTCAACTCTGCGTGGTACCTCACGGTATGGGCTTCCTAATCGGGAATCACCGTGATAGCTAGTGGTGTTTCTTCCGTAATGTGCAAGAAAAGAATTTCCACGTAATCCAAGGTAAATAATCGATCTTCGCAATCTTTTCCTTTCTACACCAACTATCTCACCGCATTCTCAATAGTCAGCGTGGTTCGTGCTCTCAATTTGTTGTTCGCTCAAAATCACCTCGATTGGTTCCGCGCCGCGTTCGCCTTTTTCAGCCGCGGCCACTCTCTCAAGATCGCTCAAGATCCTCGACGCCGCTGCTTCATCGCAGCGCACTGCTGGCCGCGAACTCTCTATCTCCCCGATTCGCATCCTTCGTCAATTGCACCGACATTGTGTTTCCTCATTGCCTACCCTGTGCGCAGATTGCTCTTCTTGTGTTTCATTGTTGAATATGATCGCGAGCTCGCTATTTGCGTTTCCAACTTCTTCACGCCATTCTCGCTTCGCCTATGAACCGATTTTGGTACCTCGTGAGACCGAGTATAGCTTCTCGTAATTTCTCCTCTCTTCCTCTACGGTCGAGCTCGATCATATCGATGAGAGAAATCCATGTCTTAAGGATCCCTGAGATGAATCAAAACCAACAACGAATCACGGCACACTTGTTTTTTTTTGATTTTTTTTTGTTTTTTTTTTTTGTATTTTTAAAGAAAATAAAATAAATAATTTAAAGAAACAAAAATAAAAACCAAATTAGAAATTAAAAATAAATAAATTTGATATTGAACTATGCCTAATCCCCGGCAACGGCGCCAAAAACTTGATGCGCGGTAAGATGCACACACTTTAAACGCAAGTGCACGTTATCGTGACAAGTAGTATAGTCTTGATAAGACCGAATATCGTCCACAAGGATTAGGGTTCAATTACCAACTATCTATCTTTTGGTATCTATTTGGTAAATTGATATTTGGATTTGTTGTTTATAACTAAGAATTATAAAAGCTATTTAACTATAATGGTTTACTTCAGTGGTGATGAGAATAGGGCTTCCACGTTTCCTCACTATCCGCTTATGTTACTTATTAGTGCAATAACTTATGGTCTTCTTCTTTTGGAGAAATCAGGTTTACGAAATCGTTTTATACTCCCGTTAGGGTTATATAAAACTCAACCCCAGTATTGCACCTTATCTACCTTTCGGTGATAAGGATAACTCTATAGGAGGATTAAGAACAAAAACCTAGTTAACCGTCACTACGCGCAAAAATTAGGGTTTTTAAGCCTCTCATTAACGCTACATAAATAATTGAGGTATTTTCATCCCCAATCCAAGAATGTCTACCCAACTTACAGCATATTCACAATCTCCTCCTTTCGGAGCCTGATTAGAAATCATATAGTGATAATTAGTTGTCAATTAACTACCAAGCATTCAATTCAAATATTGGATAGATCTCAACAAGAAGAATAACCATAAGCACGCATTAAATCATAACATAAGTTTCAGAGATTCAACATGGAAAGTTCTATAGAGGAATTAGTTTCTAGTCATGGACATGACAAGAACTAATCCCATGTTCTTCATAAAAGCGAAATAAAAACAAGAAAAGGAAAAGAAATTTACTAAACTATGGTCTCCAATCTCAAGCAAGCAAGCTCACTGTGCAAAGGGAACCCTTAAAATCGCTTAGGGTTCTCCTTTTATAGTAAAACCGCCAACTTTTCCTCGCAGTTCGCCCAAAATCCGCCTCAAAAGCTTATTTTTCCGCCGCTTGCTGGCGCGGAATTTCGCAATCCGTCCGGATGATTTGGCGCCGCGCCCGACATTGCTCGGTGAGCCATGGCCACGCAACTTCGTAGCTTCTGAGGTTTAGCGCGCGCCCGCACTGCCGACATGAGGCCGCGGCCGAAGTCTTCGCAGCCTCTCTCGATAGTGGCGCCGCTACCGCTTAATCGCAGGAGGCCATGCGCCGTCCGGTTTCACTCGCTTGCCACTTTCTGCTTTTAGCTCGAATCTCCTCTTTCGCCTCTCTTTAGCTCCTTTTCCGCCAATTGGCCATTTTAACCACTTTGACTCAAAAGAAAGGAAAACTATCCTAATACGACACTTATATGCAAACGGACAAAAGACTAACTAAAATCGACTAAAAGGTGTATATAAAATACACCGATCAAAGTCATGATCAGCAGAACCAAGAAGAATACCATCGCTTCAAGATTGGGTCGCGACGCCCACAAGACAGCAGGCCGCGCGCCTCAACAAGCATTCATCGAGTGCCGCGCTTTAACAGCATTAAGCAGCAGTGGATCAACCCGTATGCCCAACTGTGGTCATTGGGCCTCGTCACCAAAGAGCAAAGAAGTCCACTTTACGCAAGGCCGCCTAACGCACTCAAAGATGGCTCCTTGATTGGGGCGGGCCTTCAAAGAACATAAACTCGCGCACCGGACAACACTTGGTACATGGACTCGGGAGCCACATCTCACCTCACCCGGTCTGCAGGTAATATTTCCAAAATGTTTAGTTTAAAGCATCCTCAACATATTACAGTTGGCAATTACCACCGCATTCTAATACAGGGCTATGGTACATCCTACACACAACCACCTCATCCACCCTTTTCCCTAAAAAATGTCATATATGCCCCACACATCATTAAGAACCTAATTTTTGTCCGCAAATTTACTCGTAATAACTCTGTCTCTGTTGACTTTGACCCTTTTGGTTTTACTATGAAAGATCTTTATACGGGGACACCTCTTACGAGATGCAATAGCACGAGAGATCTCTATCCATTCACATCCACCCCCGTTGCCAGATCTTGCTCTCCCGTCTCTCTAGCGGCTATCTTTCCATCCACATGGCATAATAGGCTTGGGCATCCAGGAGCCCCAGTTTTTAACTTTCTTAGAGGTAATAATTTTATTTCATGTAATAATGAAAAACTAGCCCAACATTGTGTTTCTTGTTCTTTAGGCAAACATACTCGTCTTCCGATTAAATCATCTACTAGTGTTACTTTTGCACCTTTTGATATTATACATACCTATTTATGGACATCTCCTATTCCTAGTTCCCTCGGTTATAAATATTATCTTGTGTTGCTAGATGATTTTTCTCACTACATTTGGGTCTATCCTCTTAAATTCAAATCGGAAGTGTTTGTCAAATTTCTTGAGTTTCGCACTTTTATCCAAACACAGTTTGAAAAAGGTATAAAATCTTTTCAGTGTGATAATGGTCGTGAATTCAATAACTCCATCTTTCACCGGTTTTGTACAAATAATGACATGGTTTTTCGATTCTCATGTCCTCACACCTCCCCACAAAACGGTAAGGCTGAACGAATCATTCGCACCATTAACAATATGATTCGTACTTTATTGATTCATGCATCTCTTCCTCCATCATTCTGGATATATGTCGCAAAAATATCAGAATACATTCTAAATATTCTCCCGGCTAGTACCCTTCACAATATCACCCCCACCGAAATCCTCTACCGTAGAATTCCTTCTTACGATCATCTACGGATATTCGGTCAGACGTTATCCTAACTCGCTTCCACCGCCTCAACAGACTAGCCCCTGACCACACCACGTGTCTCAGAGCTCACGAACCATGTGGCTATCTCTGCTATGACATGTCCACTCGTCAAATCCACATTTTTCGTCATGTCACGTTCGACGAGACCATATTCCCGTTTTTGAATCCTCGGAAATTCCAAAAACAGGATTACTACTTTCTTGACCTGTCATCTCTCCCATCATTCTCGCCAACTACGCCATCACCGCTGCCACACATGGACGGGCCGCGCGCCACCCTTCCAGATGACTAAAGTTCTCACATACCGCCGCCGCGCGCGCTAAGCTCCATGACTAAATTTCTTCACACCGCCGCCGAGCCGCGACTTAATCCTCGCCACGCGCCTCGACTAAACACCTCCACCCTCCCCATATCCGACCCTATCATCAGTCTCAGATCCCACCACTCAGCCACCCACTATCCCCACTCACCAAATGGAAACTCGTGCTAAACACGGGATTTTCAAACCCAAAGTTCAATTTAACTTGTCTGCCCAAACCATCTCTCCAATTCTCAAGAACCCCAAATTGGCCAAACAAGACCCAAATTGAAATGCGGCTATGTCTGAGGAATTCAATGCTTTGACTAAACAACACACGTGGGATCTAGTACCTAGACCGGAGGGGGTGAATGTGATCCGTTGTATGTGGTTATTTCATCACAAATTCAGAGACAGTGAAGATCTTGAGAGGTATAAGACACGACTTGTGGCTAATGGCACAAATCAGCAGGAGGACTTTGATTGTGGTGAGACTTTCAGCCCGGTTGTCAAACCGGCTACCATTCGCACTGTTCTGAGCATAGCCATGGGCAAACACTGGCCGATCCATCAACTTGATGTGAAAAATGCATTTTTACATGGGGATCTGAAAGAAACAGTCTACATGAGCCGACTGGCCTGAAACATGCCCTCGTGCGTAGTATGATCGCTTTGCTAGGTATATTATGCAGATTGAGTTTGTATGCAGCAGAAGTGATAATTCACTTTTCATTTTTCATCGAGGTAGTAGCATTGCTTACACTACTGTATGTGGATGACATTGTTCTTACTGCCTCATCCGATGAGTTGAAAAATGAGATTATTGTTTTACTTAAGACCGAATTTGCAATGACTGATTTGGGCAAGTTGAGTTACTTCTTGGGGATATCAATGACCAGGTCTGTCAACCACATGTTCTTGAGTCAGCGTAAGTATGCAGAGGAGATTGGGTACAGGGCTAAAATGGCGAATTGCAAAATCATGCCTACTCTAGTTGATTCAAAATCCAAGCTCAGTGCTATGGATGGTGCTCCGGTCTCCGATCCTACTCTTTATAGGAGCCTTGCAGGTGCACTTCAATATCTCACATTTATCAGGCCAGATATTGCTTATGCTGTTCAGCAGATATGCCTATTTATGCATGCCCCCAGGGAGTCTTACTTTACTGCCCTTAAGCGTATCATCTGATACATTAAGGGCACACTTGATCATGATTTGCACCTATACCCCCTTTGCGCCAAACAAGTTGCTCTCTTATACGGATGCAGATTGGGCAGGGTGTCCGAACACGCGACGCTCCACCTCCGGCTTGGGAGATAATCTGGTTTCATGGTCTGCCAAGCGACATGCCACCCTATCTCGTCCCAGTGCCGAGACTGAATACAGAGGCGTTGCAAATGTGGTAGCTGAGATTTGTTGGCTCAGAAATTTACTGTTAGAACTTCAGTGTCCTTTACGTTAGACATCTATTGTGTACTGTGATAACATCTCTGCGATCTATCTTTCTCACAACTCGGTTCAACATCAGCGAATCAAGCACATTGAGATGGACATACATTTCGTTCGTGAGAAGGTTGCGTTATGACATGTATCAGTACGCAGATATATTCACCAAATGACTTCCCCGACAGTTATTTCTTGACTTCAGATCCAGTTTCAGCGTTCGGCCTCCTCCCGCTCCGACTGAGGGGGTGTGTAAACGTGTATAGTCAACAATATAAAATCCCTACCCATAATTAGAATATATTCCATAAATTGTGTAAATATAATTATGGTAAGACTAGGATTCCTATTGTATAAGAGATGAATATTGTACACTATATATATTGATATTGATGAAAAAGACTCTTCAAGGGAGATTAATATCATCTTACCTCCATAACAGATTGATTTTCCTAGCTTATGTAGAAAATCTTTCTTCAATAATATGTAATTTGAGATAGTTTAGGATAGAAAATTAGTTAGGACCCGTTTGGCCATAAGAATTATTCACTCTTTTCCGCAATAATTTTTCACTTTTTTTCAAAATAAGTGTTTGGTTATAAAATTTCCAAATCCAACTAGGGCTGGATTCCAAATTTGGAGAAGTGCTCCAAACCTGTTTCCAACTCCATCATAAATTCCATATAAAGTACTCTATTCTCTCCTTAGCAAAAAGTATAACCAAACACAACGCCATCTTCAACTCTAACTTCACAAATTCCAAAATAGGAAAAAATATTTAGAATCTATGGCTATGAAAAATATTTGGAATCTATGGACAAACACCTACTAAATTAAAAAAACTCCTTCCCAAATGATGTTTTGTTGTCAAGAAATAAGAGGAAGGTTTCATAATGGATGTTCAAAAGGTTATAAGTTAAATCACTATCTCTAAAGGGAGTTGCTTCCATGACACTGCAAGTTCGTGCAGTTTTCTTTTTGTTTCAGATATGTAGATAGCACCAACTCTTGAACTTGTTAAACTTAAAATCTAGCAGCTTGAGTATGTCTCTTTCTCTAGCTTCTCAAGACCTGGAGAAAACATTGGATACCTGTCAAAGGGATAGAGACGGTTTAATTGTCGATCCTGTCATTTCTTCTATTCTCTTTTTTCCCCTCATCACTTGTAACTTATGTACTTGTATCTGGAAATAGGATGAATGGTCCGATGATGTTCCATCTTGGGAAAATTGCAAGAAGATGGTTTGTCCTGACCCGTAAGTGTATTTCTTTCCATTTCGTTTTTGTCCCTTAGAATCTGCAACCTATTTCTCCCTCACTTTTTTCTTTGCCTTGTGGATTAAGGTGTTTTAATCTGACTTTGCTCGGTATATTTTCAGCTCACTTGCTCAGGGCTAGGTGATTTTTATTTCTTGTTGGAGAATATAGTATGCAATATAAAATCTGTTAGTTAAGTTTATATGAATTAAGTTTCCGCTAAAACATTGTAGCGTTTAAAACTCACTCAGAGCACGAGGTCCCTAGTTGAACTCCTTGTAATCAAAGTGTTGCAGCTTTTGTTCCTTCCCATTTCCTTTCCACGTAAAGTTTTATCACTTTCCATTCCTTCTGTAAAATTGAAGAGAACAACGTAAAGCTCCTAGGAGCATTAACTATGCCGTGTTGTATGTACATTTTCTTTTAGATTGAGATTCCTTGTGATTCATGGAAGTAACAATTGTGAAGAATGAGGATCAACACAAAATCTACTTTGTCAGAAAACTCAAGAAAAGGGCCCCCGGGGTTTAGCTCAATTGGCAAAGGTTGAGAGACTTGTGTCCTAGGTCCCAAGTTCGAGCCCTGTGCCAAGAACACTAAGTCCTAGTTGAGTGGAGAAGGGTGGAGGGGTGGGCCTATCATCCTCAAGTTTTGAAGGCTACGGTTGGTCTCAGTTATCCAAAAAAAAAACTAAAGATAAGGTGGAGAATAATGTTACCTTATTAAAAAAAAAAAAAAAAAAAAGATTTGACGTCTTGAATTACTATTCGAGATGATCTTAACTGAAATATTTTCATCTCTCTGAAAATCTCTGAAGATTCAACATATTGCATGTTGAAACGAAAACGGAAATAAAATTACTTTTAAGGGATCTCCGAAAGTCTTGAAAGGTTTGCTAATCCCATCCTATAAATAGATGAACTTTTGCTCATTTTGGATCATCAATTCAAGAAGCATCCTTGTGTAGAAGGAGTTTCAGAGAGAATATTAGGGGCATTTGGTTACATGGATTAGGGGTTTTATCCCAGTATAGAATTTGGGATTAAATTTGTACAGTGTTTGGTTGTGTATTGGCTAAAACCAGAACAGAATTTATACCAAAATCTTGTGATTACTGATTTGCGATTTATACACACGCTAAACGCAAGTGCACGTATCGTTACAAGTAATATAGTCTAGGTAAGGTCGAATATCGTCCTCAGGGACTGGTTTTCAAGTACCGATTATCTATGCTTTAGTTTCTATTTGGTTAACGTTAATTGAGTTGGAATTCTAAACTAATAATGCAGGAAATAAACTAATTATGAAAATACTTTGATTTAAATCAGTTATGATGGAGAATTAGGGCTTCCAAGATCATCAACTATCCACTCTATTCAATCCTTAATACAATTAGACTAACTTCTTCTTCTACGTTAAGATAGCAGGTTAACTAGACCGTTTTATACTCCTGTTAAGGTAATATAAACACTCAACCCCAATGGAGAACCCTTCTACCTTTCGGTGATAAGATTGACTACAAAAGAGGATTAAGAGCAATAACCTATTAAGCTACACAAGTATCGGGGTACTTTCGTCCACGATGTAAACCTATGTTTACCCAACTATAGCATATTCACAATCTCCCCTTTCGGATTTCGATTAGAACTCGTATAAGTGATGATAACTAGTGATCAATTAATTATCAAGCAATCAAAATAATTATTGAATAAATCTTAAGCAAGTGAAGCAGAACTCAACTAATGCATTAATTCATGAATAAGAGTTTCAAGAGAATCACAAGGAAATCCCTAAATAAGTAATTAGCTTCTAGCCATAGTTACGCTAAGAACTAATACAATCTCCATACATGAACTGAAATAAACAAAACAAAAGAAAGAAAAGAAAAATACTCAAGAACAAGTCTCCAAGCCTTCTAGCATCCAAGGATTGTGTTGTGGAATATTTACAAGATGGAATATGGTAGAATGATGGATGGAGAATGGAATTTGTCACGTGTGGGATGGAATGAATTCTTCTAATGATGTAGAGACTATTTATAGCCCAAGAATCCTTTAGGTAAAGGGTTAGGGATTATGTAGGTAGGAAAAATTATGGAATCTTTTAGGTAAAGGGTTAAGGAAAAGTTATGGAATCCTTTAGGTAAAGGGTTAAGGAATATGTATGTAGGAAAAGTTATCCCTTTTGGACTCTGAAAACGTGTCAAATTCGGCCCAAAACTCAGAAATCCCGCGTCGGCGCCGTGGCCCTGCAGACTGGCGCCACGGCGCCGAAAAACCTGCAGTCAAATCATCTTTCTGAACATTCAGCGCCGCGGCGCCTGAGGCGTTTTTCTGGCGGATTTTCGCTTCGTCGTCCAGTTTTCATCCGGGCTTTGTCTGATCTTGTCTATACTTTCCGGGACTTCTTAGACTTCATTTATTGGCCCCTTTTAGTGTGCAATTTCATCTCAATTAAGCCCATTTTCTCTTCTTTTCGCCATTTCTCCATTTCTGACCGCTGTGACACAAAAGAAAGGAAAACGACCCTAATACTATACTAAACATAAACAAAATGAGTAAAATACTAACTAAAAATGACTCAAAAGGTGTATATAAAATACACCGATCAATTACCTATCCCATATAGAAGGTAAATTTATAATTGGGATAACCTTGTTTTGAACCAAACGATCCCTTGGAGTATTAAGTACTAGAAAACACATTGAGTAAATATCTTTGTGAGTGTATTATCTGTCTCTTGGGTTCTTTCTTAGATTAATTTGAGATACTCTAGCTTTATACTCTCTTATATCTGTAGTTTGGTGAATTGCTCTTATCTTTTCATGGACATAGGTATAATTGACTAAACCATGTGAATATTGTGTTTCCTATATTAATGAGTAATTGTATTTTATATAAGTATTTTATTATTTAGTTATTGTCTTCAAGGATTATCGAATCTCGCACTAAAGGGTGTGATCCATATATACGCACTTATATAAAAACAAGGTACTATTTTGAGGAAATCGCTTTTACAGGTATGCTTCTGAAAGTATTCGTTTGGCCTGCAAATTTGCCTACAGAAATGCAACCCCAGGAAGCACTTTAACAGGTAAAAACTGATTCTCTATGGTCTCTTTCATTTTTTTAGCTTTTATTTGAATGACGTGCTTGACATTCATAAAAAAATTATATTGGAAAACCCTCTTAATCGTCCAATTGGCAAGTCTTCTTTTGCTTGGTTGATAATAATTAGACCGACGTGTATATCTAATTTGTTTTCGTCCTTATCTCTTCATCATTATTACATGATCTTTCTTTGCCTTTAGATAGGTTCCTTAACATTTCTTCCCTACAAATCAACTACGTATAAAATATACCAATATATACATGGAAAGCCAAGCTATGTTCTTTCTGTAACAGTAATTAACTGACATTGAGAAAGCCTCCATGTGCATCACAAAATATTACACGACTGTACTCAACATATTGCCATGTCTTTTAGTTCACTAATCTTCCATTATCTGTGCTTTGCCCAGATGATTACTTCCACTCTCGGCTTCCTGTTGTGGAGAAGAGGTTGGCGCAAAGTGGGGTCCGCCTGGCCGAAGTTCTCAACCGAATTTTCACTAAAAAACCATCAGTTGCTGCACAATGAAGATAAACTGCAGAAGGAAGTCACAGATAGGGGCCTACTATGCAGCTTCCTTCATAACTTGGGGTTTCCCTCAAGTCAAGAACTGAAGCCTACCTAAAATGCCTTATAAGTCAATCATCATTAAAAAGGTGTAATAAAATGTACCTTTAAATGTACAACTAGTCATCACATGTGAGTCTGACAGATGCTGCTGGCATATTAGAATATGCTCTATGTTGCTTTTATGGATAATCTACTTCTATTTACTTAAGATAGGAGAAGTCTTTGCTTGTACACAATAAGAACCATTTGAACATTTTGTATATATAGAATAAACTCCATTTTGGTGGGACATTTCTGTTTCGAACACTTTTTAAGTCATTGAACTTCATTTTACTTCTTTGAGGATGTTGAGGTTAACTTCATTAAGCATTATTTTCTTTCTCTGTCTTGCTTTTATCACCCAATCTGGTGTTGAAGCATGGAGCAAAGAGGGTCATATGATGACTTGTCGCATTGCCCAGGTATAGATTTTATTTAAATTTCTTGATGCGCATTGCCCAGGTATAGATTTTATTTATATTTCTTGATGTTCATCAAGTATTTGAATTATTATTTTTCTCATAAGAAGAATTATTGCATGTTGAAATAGGACCTGTTGAATGATGAGGCAGCTCATGCAGTCAAGATGTTGTTGCCGGAATATGTTAACGGCGACTTATCGGCTCTCTGCGTGTGGCCGGACCAAGTCCGGCATTGGTATAAGTATAGGTGGACAAGCCCTCTACACTTCATTGATACCCCAGATAAAGCTTGCAGCTTTGATTATGAAAGTAAATCTAATGCATCAAAAAAGAGATGTTTTTATTATTCTCTTTTTTCACATTTTGATCGTATTTATTATGACTTGGGCAATGAATTCATAATGTTTTTTTCTATGGTGAAAAGGGGATTGTCACGATCAGCATGGAGTGAAGGATATGTGTGTTGCTGGTGCGATTCAGAACTTTACCACTCAACTCTCTCATTACCGAGAGGGAACTTCTGATCGCCGATGTAAGAATCAAAACAGTAATTTTTTTTACAGTCAGTGAATAGAACTGAAACATGAGGGGAACACATATAAATAACTAACTTTACCCCATGGAGATTGATGTTCCATTTTCTCTTATTGTTTTGGGTGCTAATTGCAGATAATATGACAGAGGCCTTGTTATTCCTGTCACATTTCATGGGAGATATCCATCAAGTATGCACTGATAACTCTTTTTTTCCATGGAAACTTCATTTTGAACATAACATAAAGCAACCTATTGATTTTCTTCTAAAATAACTTGTTTCCTTGTGGTTTTGGTGATTTCAGCCAATGCATGTTGGCTTTACAAGTGATGCTGGAGGAAATAGTATTGATTTGCGTTGGTTTAGGCACAAGTCAAACTTGCACCATGTAAGTATATATT